>CM053771.1:66953702-67026253 GCA_028658325.1 Potorous gilbertii
TCTATATAATATATCTACATCATATATAGATATATATATTTATAGATGAATATATGCATATATTGTATATTATGCATATACAATTATATTATATAATATATAGATATCTAATATAGCTACATGTATTTATATTTATGTAGATACATAAATATAACATGCATATATACATATGTATGTATGCATAATATACAATATATATGCATATACTCACCTATAAATATAATACACACAGTAACATATACATAGATACACACATGTAACTTCATTTATCCTCAAAACAACCTTATGCTCTTTATAGATGAAGAAACCAAGTTGCAGAGAATATTCAATAAACACATAGTGAGTGCCTACTATGTGCCAGGCACAGTGTGCAAACAGAAGGAGGGAGGAATGGGGAGCGGGGATCACCACAGCTAAGAAGTAGCAGAGGCAGGGTTAAGCTAAGTCTTCCTGATTCTCAGACCAACATTCTATCCTCAGAGGATCAAACAACTGTAGACTTTAGAGGTGGAAGGAAAAGAACTTGGAGATTACCTGATCCAATCCCTTTATTTTACATAGGAAAACTGAGTCCTAGAGGGGTTCAGCAAATTGCTTAAGGCCATACAGGTTGAAAGTAGCCGAAGCAGGATCTAAACCCAGATTCTCTGCCTCCAAATGGAGGGTGTCACTGTCTCTAGACTTTTATTACGCTCTTTTATGGCTGTTCAGTCATTTTTCAGTACATCTGACTCTTCATGACCCCATTTGGGATTCTCTTGGTAAAGACAATGGAGGGGTTTGCTATTTTGCTTCTCCAACTCAGGTGAGAAAACTAAAGCAAATAGGATTAAGTGACTTGCCCAGGGTCACACAGCTAGTCAGTATCTGAGGGCAGATTTGAAGTCAAGGAGAAAAATCTTCCTGACTCCAGGGCCAGTTCTCTTTCCACTTTGCCATCTACATGCCCAGGCTTATTGCCCGATTGTATTGTCTTTCCCTTCTGTGAACACCTTTACATCAGCGACATTGTGTGAGTCATTATACGGCTCACAATGGCCATCCTGGGACCCTACTCATAGTAGATGCTTTAAAAAAAGATATATTGAACTCTACTTAATCACAAAACATATCCATTTTAATGGGATCCTTCTGGAGACAGTAGTCCCTAGTTTCTGCCTGGTGAAACTGTATCCATCCTTGAAGGCCATGATCAACTACCACCTCCATGTGGCCTTTCATATACACTAAAATTGAAAGGGACATCCCCTTCTCCTAAACTTGAAAAGCCCTCTTTTCCTCTTTGATATCATTCAGCACATCCTGCTTTGTATTAGTTGTGTACCTGGCGTATCCCCCAGGTAGCCTTTGAACCCTAGGAGATCAAAGAGCGTGCCTGCATCTTCTCAGTCTCCCTGACAGAACCTTGCCTGTAGGAGGTGCTCAAGAATATCTGCAGCATCTGTTCTCCTATTCACCATGTGATGACTAAACTCAAAAACTGTCCAACCCTTCTACCTTCTCCCAGCTTCTGGATTTGGGTAGTGGAATGGAGGGTGGTGGAAGCTCCAAGGCTCCAGGCAGCTGGCTTTGCCTGAGGCAGAAGGAAAAAGTCATTGCTTATGTATTGGGATGTTGGATCACAGCCAGAGGATAAGATGATGTTAGAGTCAGACCCCAGCACAGCCTTACTGCTTCAATATTCCTGGTTTACAGCAGGAGATGGCATCAGCGGGGATAGGAGGGCCAGGGATCTGCCCTGGGGGCAGCCAGGCGCAACCAGCCATGCTTTAGAGAAATGCCAGTAGGAGCCCAGGGGATCCCCAGGCCCCCCTAAGGCCTGCTCTGGATTCAGTCTTCCTCTGCTCCTCTTCATCATGCACTCACATGTCTAATTAGAGTGGAGAGCAGATGGTAGAAATAGAGTTTGAAGAGATGCCCATTAACCACCACATCTCCTGCCCAGAGCCTCAGCATGCACATGGCTCCTCTTGGGGCACTGGAGAAGGCTCTTGTAGCCACTGAGAAAGCAGGCTCCCCTTAAGCTGTTCTCTTGTAAATGCCACTTGACTCTCCTGTCTCCATGGTGTCAGTCCTAAGTCCAAAGGAAAGTCCCCTGATGTGGCGGAACCCAGGTGCTATTAGAGAGACCCATCTATCCCTTCTGCCAATCAGAAACTTCCCAAGGAGCACGTACAGCAAATGCTGCCTAGCTCTCAGCTTCCAGCCCAGCCTAGCCCCTGAAATCAAGAAGCATTTATTAAATACTTTCTAAGTGTCCCTGTGCTGGGCACTGGAGGTATGGGGGCAAAAGGAAACAATCTCTGCCCTCTTGGAGATTGCCCTGTGGAAAAGATAAAAGATGCATACAAAAGAATTCCAAACACACCCTCTTCTGCGAGGGGCACCAGGTACAGTAGGCAATACAGGAGTAAATCATCAAAAGGCTTCATGTAGGAAGGAAATGGACAAAACTACTTCTCTTCCAAACTGGACCTTGGAAATTCAAATCTAAAGATATCTGGGGAGGGGGGTGTGTGGCCAAGAGGAAGTCTGGGGGAGGTGAGGAAGGCCATAATGGCTATGAGACACAAATGTGCCACCCTCCCTATCTACTCCCACCATCCTTTCTCAAAGCCTGATGCAATTAATAATAGAATTCTCTTCCCTATTTTCATTTGTTTGATGGGCATGTTTCAAATCAAGGTTAGCTCCCAGATGGAGAACAGAGACTCTTCCTGTGATGATTCACCAGGGAGAAAAGGGAAATCAGAGCAGATGGTAAGGTTGCTGGACAGATACCAAGAAGACTTTTCTGACAGAGAGGGTTGTAAGACATCAGAATGGGTCATAGGAGGGGTTAAAGGTGATCTATAGATCCCTATGTCTCTGTCTTTATTGCTTACAAGGCTGCCTCCACCAAGGCAGGCACCAAACAACTCCAGTGAGTTTCCCTTCTTTGTTTTTCTGTAGAAATTGTTTATAGAGAATCTGCCCAACACACCAGAGGCCTTTCAGCCCTTAGCACAGGACCTGGAACTTAGTAAGTGCTTGATAATTGTTTTTTCAATGGTTGATTGATTGACTGATTCCTCTGGATCTTTGAATGTTTAGAGGGATACCAGGGCAATGCTCAACCTGTCCATCTATTGCTTCTCATTCTTGCTATCAAACTGACTTGTGCCTCTTCCCAGTCACATGAGATGAAGTCTTTCCCACTGCTCCCCAAGCACAAGTCATCATTTGTGATGACTGAAGACTGGTGAGACATGCAATTCATATCGACACCCAGAATCTTGGTTCTTCAAGAATAAGAACTCATCAGAGAGATAGAGTGGCACAGTGGATATGGACTTGGAAACAGAAAAACCTAAGCTCAAATTTCACCCTGTATGACCCTGAATGAGGCGGAACCACAGTTTTCTCAACTGTAAAATATGAACAATAATAGCACCCACCCTCACAGGCTTGTTGCAAGACTCAAACATGACCATAATGATAAAATGCTATATAAAAGTCAGAATAATTATTAAGTACTTGATAGTCTGTCGTATGGAAGAAAGATTGGACTTGCTCTGTTTGACCCTAGAGGAAAGAGGTAGGAAAGAGGCTTGATGTCAGAAATAAACTCTCCCATGTGTAGGGCTATACAAAAGTGAAATAAACTTTCTCTGGAAGTACTGGGCTTTCTTCTTCAATGGAGGCCTTCAAAGATTGGATCTTATTAAGGCTCTTGTAGAAAACATACTTGTTTAGGTACCAAATAGACTGGGCAGCCTCTGACATTCCTTCCAACTCTGAGATTCTGTATTTCTCTATTCCACTTAGATTGGGAGTTCCTTGGGATTGTGTTTTCCCTCTTCTGTGTCCCAAGTTTAGCACAGTATCTGGCACAAAGTGCTTAATAAATATCTATTGATTGATTGACTATACCACTATTTGAAACTATATAATATCCCAAGGAGAATATTGATGTAGAAAGATGGGCTTTCAGCATCAGTAAGCAAACATCTTGGGAATCATAGAAAGTACTGCAAGTTTTCCCAAGATGTGATCCAACCCAACCCTGTCCTAATTCAGTTCTTGGCCCAGAACATTGTTTGTCTAACTACATCTATCCAAGATCAAGCCAAGCTCAACAGCTATCTATGTCATAATCCAGGCAAAAATGTGTTTTTCATCCATTTTGTTTTCCCCATGTAGATGGCTAGACAGACTTTCTCATCACTATGGATTTTGCCAAGGAAATTTCATAGCATTCCTGGCCTCAGTTCAATTAATATGATTTCACCTGCAAATGGAAACATTGGGAAAGCCTCATCCTCAACAGGAAATCTTTCTTTTGTTTGGCCTCTATACAGACTGGCTCCCAGAATGATGGTAAGAAGATATGAAAAGATTTCTCATCTTCATATGTAAGGAAATAGAGTGAAAGTAAAAATGGAATTGAACCAAAAGTCAGGAGACACGGGGTTGTTGTCCTGACTTCCCCTAACTTTCTGTGTGACCTTGGACATGTCCCTTCTTTTCCCTACACCACAATTTTCTCACCAATAAAATACAGAGATTAAATGAGATTGTCTCCAAAGGCCCTTCCAGTTGAATTTCTAGTTTAAAAATTACTTTATGATGTATGTGAACTTACATAAAGCAAAGTAAACGGAATCAGGAAAAGAAGACATACGAACACCCCCAACTAAGTAAATGAAAAGAACAATTACAATTCATCCAAACCAAACTCTGCATCATTATGATGTCCAAGCTCTGCCCTGAAGCAGAGACAGGAGAACAGCTCTCTTTCTCTTCTTTATAGAGGAGGTCAGGGTGAGGCTTGGGGATATGGAGCATGGGATACACTATTGAACTGGCTTTACAGAACAGGTTTTTTTCCTCTGATTGGGGGAGAATTAGAAAATGAAGGTGATGTACAATCAAGAAAAAAAGAGATATCACAAAAATCACTTTACAGCTTTTATTATGTTTGATGTTTCCAAAAGTCTTATGACATGAATAGTACAAGCATTTTATCCCCTTTATAGCTGAGAAAACTGAGACTTAGGGAGGTATCTACCCAAAGGACCATAGGATCATAAATTTGGAATTTAAAGGATCCTTGGCAGGTTTATACCAAGTCCAAACCCCTCATTTTACAGATGAGAAAACAGGTGACCAAGTTAGTAGTGAAAATAGAAAAGCTGAACTTAAATCTGGTCTCAGACACTTACTAGCTGGGGTGACCTTGGAGAAGTCACTGTACTGTGTTTCAGTTTGCTCAGCTGTAAATAAGGATAACATAACAACAGCACCTACCTCCCAGGGGTTTTTTTCTTAACAAGTGGCAAAACTGGAGTTTGAACCCGGATGTCCTCTGACTCCAGCTCCCACGCACTCTCCACTCTAAGAAGTCATGTCTCAGAGTCCAGTAAAAGCACCTAGATTCAAACTTAGATCTCCTGGCTCCAAATCCAGGGCTTTCTCCAGTTGGGCACATGACCTCGAGATTGAAGAGCTCCGCTACTCTTGCCCCGTCTCACCCGGGGGAATCAGCACACAGGTGCATGAAAGTGAGGGGCTGGAAGAAGGGTCCCATTTGAGGTTCTCTCTCTGGCCTCAGGATTACCACAAGGCTCTGCAGACCAGGCCAACTCCCAGAAGCCACCTTCAATCCCCTCTGAGGGAATCAGGCAGGCATTGGAAGGATAGAGACCTGGGGGGAAGGATGGGATCGACAAAGGGATCCAAGGTCCAATCCACTGCAGGCCCCATGAATCCCCCACAAATCCCCACCCCCACCCACATCTGCAGCAGTTTCCTATCCTGGCAAGGATCAAACCTGCTCATTCCTGGAGGAGAGCTGGGCCCACAAATTACACTTGAAAAGCCCCCAGCGTTTGACATTTGAATGTGCTGGAGAGAAGGGTAAATGTTAAGTTTGCCGGTGCCTCCATCACATTAGAGAGCAACCTGGATTCATTGGGAGTTTTGAGTTTAGCAAAGAATAGAGAGAGAGAGTAGGGGAAAGTCAGCTCCCCTGGGTCCTGGGGCTGGGCAGCCAATTTCAGATGCTTAAAGTCTACCCACTAATGAGGCCAAGGATGAAGGTGTAATCATTGGCCCAGAAAACCCTTCTGAAATGCCTGTGACCCCAGGCAGTCAGGCCAGAGTGTAGGGATGACTCACTGTAGATCCATCCCCACTGCCAAAGACATCTTTGATCTAACGCAGCTCAGGATAGTGGGATGTCTCTAGAGCCTGAGGAACTCTCAGTGGGAAGGAATTCTCCCTTTGAGGGCTTCTGGCCCATTTCCAGGATGAAGATGAAAATTATGGGAATCAGTGAAAAGAACTGGCGCACCTAGCCTGGAGAAGAGGCTTATAGGGAGTACACCTCCTTCATATCCCACTTTGGTCCAGCACAAAGCTTGACAGGAGGCTCCATGGGATTGTTGAGTGGGAGGGGACTTAGAGAACAGCTGCCTCATTTTTATGGATGAGGAAACTGAGACCAAGGGGAGGGGAATCACAAAAATAGTAAGAAGCAGAGTCAGAATTTTGAACCCAGATCCCTTTGCTCTAAATCTAGAGCTCTTTTCATGAGATCAGATTGTCTTCTTAAGTACCTATTGATTGGAGCTCTGGGGATGAGCCCCAAGGAAAGGTTGGAGAGTCTTTGAAGCTAGTTTCCCATGTGGATACTTTGACAAATGTCTGAAAAGTTCCCGCCACCATGAAGGAGGAGAGCCTCTGAACACTTGGCCGTGGGGGAAGAAAGAGGGAGAGCTGGAGGGAAAGGTAGGCCTACAGGCATTTAGATGGCATGTAACCACAGCTAGGTGTCACAGCAGTAAGAGAAATGGGTCTGGAGTCAGGAAGACCTGACAAATGTGTCTTCAGGTACTTACTACCTGTGTGACCCTGGTCAAGTCATTTAAGTGCTGTGTGCTTCATTTTTCTCATCTGTAAAAGAGTAAGGGATAATTATAGTACCTACATCCCAGGGCTGTGGTAAGGATCTACTGAGATAATATTTGTATCTGCACACTTTAAAGTGCTATGAAAGTGCTAGCTATCATGAGAGGCCATTGGCTGCCTCTGGAATGAGTCCGCTAGACTGGAAGCTTCATCAGAGCCTGGAGACTAGGAACCTCCCAAAGGGATGTAATGCTGAACCAGTCACACATTGACATCAGATGCTCCAGGTAAAAGACCAATGGAGGGAGATGGCAGAGTGCCTCCCCTCTCCCCTCACCTCCTTCTGCTGCTCTGTTTTCCCTCCTCTCTCTCTTTCCTTGGGTCTGTCAGAGGCTTTAAAGGCTGAGGAAGAATTGAAAAGAACAGAAGAAAGAAGCAATAAAATCTCCCTTGTGGGGGCTCTAGCCCTCCTTCTGGGGAGGCAGCTCCAGGAAGGAGCCCCATCTTGTAAAGAATCAGTTAAAAGAATTGAAGATATTTAGCCTGGAGAAGAGGAGAGTAGGGGGTACAGATTACTTTAAGTGTCTGAAAGGTTGTCTCCTGGAAGAAGGATTAGCTTTGTTCTGCTTGGCCCCAGAGGGCTGATCTAGGAACCATGAAGAAGGGATGAGAAGGTAGATCTTGACATGACGTAAGAGAAAACTTCATAGCCATTACAAGTGTTTGAAACAGGAATGGATTATTGCTGGAATAGTTGTTGAAAGGATAGTGGATTCAGGTAGGGGGTTCTGAAGCTGATTTGAACCTGACCTTCAGAATTTCTGGGATGCCTCTGGAGCCATTCCTCATCACCTGAGATTCATCATCCTCACATCTGTCCCCTGCTTTTGATTTACCCCTCATCCACAGTTGAATCATGGAAGACTCTGCTCTGAGACCCACCTCCTCCCACTCTTAGGCCTCCAAAATGATCTATCCTAAAACCAGGAGAGTTTGAAGCCTGAAGGGTCTCACCACACCAAATGTTGCCCTGCACACAAAGACCCTGGGACTTGGTGATCTCTTAAGATGGGCTTTCTTAACCATCCCAGGTGAAGGTGGCAGGGTCAGGCTGTGCCCTGAGTGTCCCCTGCCTGCTGTCCTTCTCCCAACCTTAGAGAGAACATTGTCTATATGACCAGCGTTAATCCAGGAAGACCTTGGAACTCCCAGGAGTGTCTGAGTTGGGAGAGGTCTGTGTCCAGGTGCCAATACAGCACCTGTGGGACAGAAGCTGAGGAGGATAATGGTCAGAAGCCATGGCCCTTCTAATTTTAGGGCAACTGGCTGATAGTTTGGATGTCACATATTTCATTAGGTGCCTATTATGGGCAAGTCACTAGACTAGGCTTTGAATATACTGAGATAACATGAAAAATGTTATTTGTTTGAAAAGAGTTTGCATTCTACTGAGTTGTGAAGGAGTACAGAGTCCAATCATAAGAAAAATTCTCTGTTGATGGTGGTGTAGTTGGGTGGAACAGGGTGTGTGTGTTTGTCCTACTTTGCCAAAATAGACCATGCCATCAGAAAAATAATGACATGACTTGCACTTGACTTTGTTTTGAGTGAGGGAGGGCTATGCAGGTCACCAGTCTCATTTCTCCTCCAGAGCCATCTGAATTCAGTGACCAGATACTCATCAGGATGACTGGAGATGACCCAGGAGGAGGCAATTGGGGTTAAGTGACTTGCCCAAGGTCACGCAGCTAGTAAGTATGAAGTGTCTGAGGTGAAATTTGAACTCAGGTCCTCCTGATTCCTGCACTGGTGCTCTATCCACTGCACCAGTTAGTTGCCCCAAGTAGAACAGGGGATATAGTACTGAACTTGGAGTCAGGTAGTCCTGCAATCAAGAAATACGCTTACTAGCTATGTGATCCTGGGCAAGTCACTTAACTATTCTCAGCCTCAGTATACTCTACAAAATAGGGATGAAAACAGTAGTCTTTCAATAAATACAAGGCTTCTTGTAAAGCCTTCAAGTCGTGTAGAAGTGCTTTATTTATATTATTATGATGAGGTTCTCTTAATGCTCCCAAATTGCAATTTCAGGGAAAATAACATATAGTTGGAATCTAGAAGATCATAGAAATAAAATATTTGTTTTTAAATAAAATTTTATTGATAACTTTTGGTTTTTTTTAAATGGCCTAACTTCCCCTTCCCATCCTTCTCCTTCCCCTTTCCATTCCCCTTCCCTCTGCCAGAGAACTATCTCATATAAAAAATTCGAGAGAGAGAGAGAATGAGAAAAAATGTATCTCCATGTATTTTTAAAATCTGACAATATATGCAAGGTTCCACACTCATGGAATCCCATCTCTGCAAAGGAATGGGGAGAAGGACTTTATTTCTAAAGGTTGCAGTTAGTATGGGCTTAAAAAAACTGAGTTAAGAAGGTGTGGGGGATAAAATCAAGAAAATCAAGCCTAGACACTGAAAGAAAGGTACAAAAACAGATCCTTGACCATGGAGCTGGAGAGCCCTCTGTGAAAGACAGGGCAGACTGATGAGAATCTATACTACATCCACGCAGCTCTACAGGGCAAGGACTGTGGGTTTCCCACTCAGTCACAGACTCTTTAAAAGGTTACTCTACTTTCTCAAACCAAGGACTCCCCAAGGAATCAAGCCTCCCTGCATCAAATTAGGTACTTCCTGGGATCAGGATCCCCTCCCCCCTCAACCTGAGGGAACCTAAGGGAGTAGTCATTCTCTGCTCTCACCCAGTCAGGAGTTGATACTCCCAGATCAAGACCACCTCATTCCTTTTTCCTTTACCCATCCTTCCAGGACCCAGAAAAATTCTCTCACTGAGATATCTGCCTATTTGTGTCCGATAGAATGAATGTAAACCTTTTGACCCAGCAATAACACTTCTAGATCTGTATCCCAAAGAGATCACAAAATGGGAAAAGGACCCTCAGGTACAAAAATATTTACAGCTGCTCTTTTCATGGTATGATGCCATCAATTGAGGAATGGCTGAACAAGTTATGATATATGAATACAATGGGATATGATTGTGCTGTAAGATATGAGGAGCAGGTGGACTTCAGAAAAACCTGGAAAAACTCATATGAACTGATGCTGAGTGAAATGATCAGAACCAGGAGAACATTGTACGCAGTAATAGCCACAGTGTTCAATGACTGACTTTGATAGACTTAGCACTTCTCAGCAAATGCAAGGACCTAAAACAATTCCAAAGGACTCCTGGAAAATGCCATCCACATCCAAAGAAAGAACTATGGAGTCTGAATGCAGAGTAAAGCAGACTAATTTCTTTTTTTTTGATTGTTTTGTTTTGTTTTTTTCCTTTCTCATGGTTCCTTCCATTTGTTCTAATTCTTCTATACCACATGACTAATGTGAAAATATGTTTAATAGGAATGTATATGTAGAGCCTATATTAGAATGCATGACATCTTGGGGAGGGGAAAGGGAAGAGAGGAAGAGGGAGAAAATTTAAAATTTATGGAAGTGAGTGGAGAAAACTAAAAATGAATAAATTAACTTATAAAAAAATGAATGCATGTAAGCTCCTTGAGGATAGGGGCTATTTGAATCCCCAGCACTTTTCACAATCCCCAGCATGGAGCAAGTATTTAATAAATGCTTTTTGCCTGACTGATTGTCTGAAGTTGATCAACAGTTCAACGTGAAGAATCTTTGTCATTACAAGTTAGGTTAGAGGGCACTGGGACTGAGCTACTCCTCTGGGCCCAGATGTGTGCTAGGTATAGTAGGGGGATGAGGGGAGACTGTGAGACAAGTGTCAAAGCTTCTCTTCCCCACCACCATCACCAACAATAGCACCAGGCACTTCTATAGTTATTTAAAGGTTGCAATGTGCCTCGTGCACATGTTGTCACTGCTAACCCAGAGGCAGGAGAGCTCAGCCAGGGAAGGAGTAATGAGGGAAGGAAAAGAGGAGGAGCTAGCTTTTGGAGTTAGAACCTGGCAGTTGGAGAACTTGGCCAGGTTTGGGGGGAACAGAACAAAGGAGAGGGATGGAGCAAAGAATGCCAGACAGACAGAGGCAAAAGCAAGTCAGGTGTATCTCTCTTGTCAGTGAGGCAGCTCCTCCCTCTTCTGACCTTTAAGCATTTTGGTCTGTCAGGTTGTTGCCTAGACACTGAAAGAAAGGTACAAAAACAGATCCTTGACCATGGAGCTGGAGAGCCCTCTGTGAAAGACAGGGCAGACTGATGAGAATCTATACTACATCCACGCAGCTCTACAGGGCAAGGACTATGGGTTTCCCACTCAGTCACAGACTCTTTAAAAGGTTACTCTACTTTCTCAAACCAAGGACTCCCCAAGGAATCAAGCCTCCCTGCATCAAATTATGTACTTCCTGGGATCAGGATCCCCTCCCCCCTCAACCTGAGGGATCCTAAGGGAGTAGTCATTCTCTGCTCTCACCCAGTCAGGAGTTGATACTCCCAGATCAAGACCACCTCATTCCTTTTTCCTTTACCCATCCTTCCAGGACCCAGAAAAACTCTCTCACTGAAGCAGCTCCTCAGACATAGAGTTTGACTCAGACCCCTCAGCAAGACATCCTGTAGGAGCTGATAGATCTGCCGGGTTCATGAGGGACAAAGGGCCCACTCCACTTCCTCTTGAGCCTAGAGCAGAGAAGCCCCATGACCTCCAATGTCCCCAAGACTGGCTCCCAGTGACAGCCCCATTCAGTCTATCAGAGATGTCCCAGTCAACTTCCCACTGTCTGCATCTCACCATCGAGGAGGATGAGGGAAATTAGGGTGACCTCATTAAGGAACCTACACCTCCCCTTTCCCTGTGTATCTAATTGAAACAAATGTACCCATTTCAATCTACATATCTTCCAAATTTCTAATGGCTTCTGTAATTCATGTCAATCTTTTATCGCTTGAAAAACAATCAGGTTGCCTCCTTGCCTGCCTCTGTTTTGTCTGCTCCTGGGTAATTTAGCTCCTGAACCATCCACTTCTGTACGTGTTCATTAACTTCCACCACTTAGCTGTTTGGGCAGCTGTGCTATTTAATGGAGCTGAAAGGATAGAGAGAGAGAGATGCATACAGAGATGAGAAGGAGGGAGACAGAGGAGGCACCTCTTTGCTAACTGTCCCTCTCCTCCTCTTCTTTGGTCTCAGGATCATGTAGTCTCACAGGACCACAGAGTCACAGAAGAGAAGATTCAGAACCTTGGAACACAGAATGCCTGAGTTTGGAGGGACCTTCAAACATAGAATGTCAGAATTTTAAAAAGGGACTCTAGAACATGAACTGTCAGAGGTCAGAGAGACCTTAGAACACAGAAAATAGAATATCAAAAATGGAGGAAAAGAGGGAGTGTGGGACATTGGAAAGAATGGCTTTGGATTCAAAGGCTACCTGTAGCTACCAGTGTGACCTTGATCAAGTCCCTTACCCTTCCCTGGGCCTCAGTTTCCTCCTCTATAAATGGAGGGGGGTGTGTTGGGCTAGCCTCTAAAGCTCCCTCTAGCTCCAGCTTTAGGTCAAAGAGCTTAAGGCATGGGTGGGGAACCTGTCTGGGGAACATGGGGAACCTGCGGCCTCAATGCCACAGGTTCCCCACCACTGGCCATAAGAGAAGCCTTCAGAGCTAGGGGGAGAAAGTAAGTAAGGAGTTGTGGGGTAGATGTGTGAGTGTGTGTGTGTGTGTGTGTGTGTGTGTGTGTGTGTGTGCGGTCTGTCCTTTGTTCTCAAGAGGACAATGACATCAGGGAGGTGATACCCCGTAGGAGCAGAAGGAAGGGAGGTCTCCATGATCCCTTCTCCCTCTCTCACCCTGACTCTAATCTCAGCTTAGCACAGCCAAAAGGACTCTGGCCAGGAAAGCAGAAGACCTGGGTTGAGGTGATAGCATTGGCTCTAACAAACTGTGTGACCTTGAGGGAGTCTATTTCCTTTTGAGGGGCTCAGTTTTCTCACTGGAAAATGGAATTGCAGTGGCTACCTTGCCATGACCATGGTAAAGACCAAATAAATTAATAGATGTAAAAGCCAAAGCATCAGACAAATGAAAGGAACATTAATGTGCAGGTAGAGTACCAATCCCAACCCCCTTACCCTTACCACTGAGTCTTCATCTTTTCCTTTTTTCAATGGAGGAGATGGGCTAACTCTGACATTATAGTTGGGGTAGGGCCTTGGATATGGGATAAAAAGGCTGACTTTCCTGACTGCTCAAAGCCACCGAATGAAATCAACTCTCTGTGTCCCAGATCCTGAGTTACCCAGCTCTGCCACTCCTCTGCATCTTCTCTCACCTAGAGTGACCATCTCCCACCCTTATCCCACCCCCAGGGATCACACAGAGAAAAGAGGTCTTGTAATTTAAAACCCTCCCCTTTAAAATGTACTTCTCCCCATTCCCCTTCTCCCAGATCCGCCATCTCTCCCTCATCTCTCTTCCTATCACCTCCCAGGGGCTAACACACCCTCACTACTAGGGCTGCCAGGACCGCCTTCACACCCTTCCTGGGAAGCAGCTGTCAGATTCTTTTAAAAGCTGCTAGTTGTTCAGGGAGAGGAGGGGATGGGGAAGACGTAAGATGGGGGAAAGAGACAAGGAGGGGAAAAGATAGCTAGGAGAAATAAAAGGGAGAGTGAGGAGAAGAAAGTGTGTTCTGACTTTCATTGGGAATATTGAAAGAGAAGACAATTTTTTGGTTGAGACCCACTATAACCCCAGAATCTTCTTAGAGCTCTACCCCAAGACTGGGGATCTGAGAGGTACTGAAACTGGTCCAGGAGAGCACCTCTGGTGGTGACTAGGGGGTCAGAGAGGAAGAGAAAATCAGGAAGAGGATCCACAAACCTGCTGTCCCTCCCCTGGAATGAACAAGTCTTACCTCCGCGCGCACACACACACACACACACCTCACATCACATCACATTTTACAGGTGGAAAGGTCCTTAGAACACAGAATGTCAGAGATGGGGGTGGAACTTAGAACAGAGAATGTTGTCTTTAGGGAGAGGAAGTGGATATAACCTCTTCTCCTTAGAGGCCACACTCCCCAAGGAACCAGTTAATATCACTCCTGTACCCCAGTGGCTGGGGTAGTGGACCCACTTTTTCTTCCTAAGGGTTTCTTTGCTTCTAGACCCTGAAGCACAGCCTCTAATGAGAAGTGGAGCTGAGATCTCTTTTCTTCTACTCTTTTCCTTACTAAATCCTCACCTCAGTGACCCAGAAACATAATTCTTAATGCTTAGGTTTGGGCTCACATCTAGGTCCTCTCCAAAAGAGGGAAATAGAGAGGTACTAAATCAAGATGGGCAGAAGAGAGCAAGAAAGAGAGAAAGAAGGGCAAAAAGAAGAGGAGAGAGCATAGCACTTCTTTGAACTTTATTTTCTTGCCTTTTTTCAACATGGCTAGTATAGAAATGTGTTTTGCATGATTTCACATGTATAATTGATATTATATTGCTTGCCTTCTAAGTGGCTGAAGGAGGACCTGGAGGGAGAGAGAGAATTTGGAACTCAAAAAAATATTTTAATGAATGCTAAAAAATAAATAACAGATTGAAAACAAAGCAAAGGAAATGGACCTACCTCAGAATGATGCCATAGATTCCCCCAGGACAGTGAGGGGACCCTTTTCTTAAATGTCTTCTATCAATATGAGAGGTATTTCTTGCCACAAATTAAATGAATGGAAATGTGGCTCAGTATCTTCTTTCCACAGGTAGGGTCAGACTTTCCCCTCCCCAAGACTATGACTGATGGAAGAAACCAAGCCAATCAGATGCTTTGGACATACTGAGGCTGTATGAACTAATAACCTGCAAAGCCATGACTTAAGGATTCCTGAACCTGCCTAGGTTAAGGAGTGGCATGTGGCTCATTCACTGTTTAGTTTCAGTGCCATCATCCCTCCATCTAACACTGAGCTTTGATGGCACACACGCCTACAGGCATGCCACAATTTTTATACTATGAACCAAAGACTGGTTGAAGTGGAATGCAGAGATGGGGGTTTGCCCCATGGGGTAACAGGTCCCAACACTCATATACAGAAGTAGGGAGCATTTGGGTAGGGCTGCCCTACTTTACCTTTAAAGGTACGCATGAAGGCATGCTGACTGGTCCAGGCCTGAATTACTACAAAATTCAATTGTACCCAAACTATCGTAATAACATCCTGACAAGCCTTACTGCCTCCACTATCTCCCCCTGAAATTTATTTTGGCTAATGACTGTTCTCTGTAGCAACTACTCTGTATATATAAAGACCGAGTATATACAGAGTATATAGTGTATAAGCTCCTTGAGGGTAAGGGCTAGTTTTCATTTGTGTCTTTATATTACCAATGCCTGGCACAATTTTAATTTTTATTTTATTAGCACATTGTAATAAATGTGAATCAAATTCAATTATAAGACCCTTGACAGAATGAAATAATGAGGATATCATTGGTGTTAGAATAAAAGGGACCACTGAGTTCCCTTCTAACTCCCACATTCTGGAAATGCTACCAGGCTAATCTTTCTTATGGGAAACAATGGTTCCCCAATACCTAACAGGTAAAATTCACCCTTCTTATCCTGTCACTCAAGGCCCTGAACAATCTATTTCCATTCCAATCCTCTCTCACATTACTCCTTTTTATGGTTATAGTAGCCAGCATATTTATAGCCCTTTAAAGTTTGTATATATTATTTTATTTAACTCTTACAACAATCCTAGGAGGTAGGTACAATTATCATTCCCATTTTACAGATGAGGAAATTGAAGTTGAAAGAGGTTAAATGACTTACCCAGGATCACACAGTTAGCATCTGAGAATTGAACTTGTCCCCCTAACTCCAGGTCCAGTGCTCTACCCACTGAGCTGCCTTGTTCCACTCAAAATAGAGTCCTCTCTGCTTCCTCCCCAGCTCTAACCTCCACATACAAAAGTAGCCACCAGACTCCTTTCTGTCCCCAAACCTATACTCATACTGGTCCCTATGCCTGGAATGTCCTCCCTTCCCTTCTGTACCTGCTGAACGCCTTGTGGTGTTGGTGATTTTTCAGTTGTGTCTAACTCTTCTTGACCCCAATCTCAGGGTTTTCTTGGCAAAGATGTTGGACTGGTTTGCCATTTCCTTCTCCAGCTCATTTTATGGATGAGAAAACTGAGGCAGAGTTAAGTGACTTATCCAGGTTATACAATGAGTACATGTTGAGGCTGGATTTGATTTCATGACCAACATAAACATCAGTTCTTCCAAGAAGCTTTTGCTGTCCCCACCCAAACTGGTAATGACCTGTCCCTGCCCTTCCACATCCATCATTCACATAATTTGTTTGCACCCACTGACACACTGTTTATGTCATATTGTCTCATTGTGATCTGTGTGTGTTCCCCAGCAGATCACGGGAGGAAGACCTTAATGAAGGTAGAGTTTGTCTCAACTTTGTACCTCCTCTGGCTCTCTGTACACAGTAAGTGCCTAATAAATGTCTATTGAGATGGATTGAAATTGGTTCCAGAGGAGCTCAGACCCATCTCCTATCACCCCACCCCAGTACCTGACCCATGCCAGAGTCTGAGCTGCTAGAAAGGCAATCTCTGGTGCAGGGCAGGCCACTGATATAGAGACTAAGGCATAGCCAGGGGCCTGAGGGCTTGGCACTCCCCCACCGCTCCTCCCTCCCTCCCACACCACTGGCTTTTGTTAGAGGAGGATAATCACCTGCCCACTTGCTCCCTGAGTCAACCACTAGCATCGTAAATTCTTGGCTGGGAGAGGAAGCTCCTGCCAGGGAGAAAAGTCAGAGTGTAAAATATGGGCTTGTTAGGACATCAGCTGGTTCTGTCAGGAGGGGAGGGAGAGCTGCATGGGGACAGAGCTACGCGTGTATTTGGGGAAGGTCAGTCTAATTACATAATCATAGCAAGGCAGAGACAAAAGAGACCTAACTCAACTCCATCATTTTACAGAACAGGAAACCGAGGACCTGAAATGAGGAATGACATGTCCAAGGCCACCCAGATGGTGCTTAGGAGGACATCACCCCCTCCTTTCCTTCTTAGAGAATCCTCAACATCCCTGAACCTTTTCTCAAGCATGGGGGGTCCCTTTTATAAAGGAAGGAAAAAGTCACTTATTAAGCTAAACACTTTACAAATATTATCTCATTTGTTCCTCCTAACAATTCTATGAGGTAGAGGCTTGTATTATCCTTATTTACAGTTAAAGAAAAGGAGGCAAACGGTCTTCTTGTCTCCAACAAACTAACCTGTCCACTTTACTACCTACTTGCAAATTACAAACACCAATTTTGTGCTGGGTTAAATAAAGGGTTAAATAAAATAAAATAAATAAATACACAACATGTATAGTGTTAATTGTGCTTTACCAGATGCCACTGGGTTACTGGACTTTTTGAATTCTAACATCTGCTTTTTATGGTTTCTGCTTCCTGTTTTGCCCCTAGGCTGCCAGTCATCATTTTACACGGCTATCCCTGGGTCTGGGTTTGATTCTTCCCTTCCCTGTGATATAGGACTTCCCTCTCCTCTGCTCCCTCATCCTGGCCCAACACACACACACACACACACACACACACACACACACACACACACTCTTCCCTAAGCTTATTAGAATTGTTTGTAAAGTAAAAGTCCAAGTACATCACCCCACCAGCACCCCCACCCCCACATACCCCCAGAACCTATAGCACAAGAGCTTAGTGATGCCTATCTCAGCTTCACAGATGCCTTTTACGCTGACAGGTCTGCCTATAAATTGTCACCAGTAAATGCCCAAGAGCAGAGAAAGCACAAAAAATAATAAAGTTCATTTTATGACATTTGGGTTCAAAATCACTGAGGACAAAAACAATTAAGTTACTGAAAAACTGTTATAGAGCCAATAGACACTGAATTAAAAACAATGAAACCAATTTTAAACTTTCATTGAGTTAAAAGAGAGAGCCGACAGCGACTGCTCTAGCAACTTAACTGTTTAGAAGTCCAGTAAAGAGATTTTTTTTTAAAAATCCATTATTTCTTAAACTCTAAATCAAAAATTTCCTTGATGAAGTCCCCAAATATTGAATATTCATTCTCAAGTTTGGAAACCCACCTTTTAATCCCCTTCCCAGATACTTGGGTGTCACCCCCACACACAAATACTCATCTCTTCTACTCAGGTACATATCACCTCCACACCTACCCCAGGTAGACAGACTTTATCCTAGTAAATCTCCTCATTCTGAGATCCTGAGATCTCTCTTCCCCTCACCAATCAAGAGGCAAGACCCAGGTGCAGAAAAGAAAAGGGAAGAGGCAAGAAGTGGTTTAAATAACTTGAGTTCAATTGCTTCTGAGAACCTTCCTCCAAGCAACAACTGAGAGCAATGATGAAATATGCTAGGGCTTTGACAAGTTGACAGCAGATAACAGTAACGAGCATGAATAAATGCCTACTGTGTGCTAGTACTGGATAACCAAAAAGAGGCAAAAAAACAAATAAATAAAGGATACGTCCACTCTCACCCTCATCAAAAGGTCAACAAGGGAGGATCTGAGTTCTAAATTCCAGCAAGTGTAAAGAATGAGATTTCAAATAACCTGCCAAGAATGTGCTAAGTTTGCATTTGTTTCTACCAGTGCCAGTTGGTTTTTTTCATGTAATAGTAATAATAGAAAACAAAAACTAGTACTTACATAATGGTTTAAGGTTTGAACATGACTGGAAGATGAAACATCGTGATGAAGGTTTGCAAGGCGCTTAGCAGTTATATCATTTTATCCGCTCCGTCACTCTGGGAGATAAGTGATATTATTCACCTCATTTTATTGATGTGAAAACTGAGGCAGACAAAGGTTAAGTGATTTGGCCAGGGTGACACAGCTAGTAAGTGTCTGAGGCTGGATTTGAACTCAGATATTCCTGATTTCTGGTACATAATGACCTGATGAGAGTTAGCAAGCATTTATATAAAACTTTAATGTTTGCTAAGTACCTTACATATATGTTAACTCATTTGTTCCTCTCTACCATGCTGTCAGACTGGTGTCATTCTTACAGATGAGGAAACTGAGGTACAGAGAAGCTAAATGACTTGCCTAGAGTCAGACAATAAGTCACTTAGGCTGGATTCAGACTCGGGTCTTCCTGACTCCATGTCCGAAATTCTAACCATGGTGCCACCCAGCTATCCTCAATGGTCATAATTTAAATTTAAAACTTTTTATTCTTATGATGACAATCGTGTATGTTTATGTAAAATTTTAAGTGTGATAAGTAAGAAGGGGCTTCCTTATTCTCCAGTTTACCAAGGAGAATGATGTGTTCTTTGAAGGAACAGAAGAATTTTAAGGGTAAAACAAAGAAGTACTGAGGTATCATGGGAAAAAGCATTGGCTCTGCAGTCAGAAGACCTAGGTTCTGTGACATACTTCCTATGTGACCTTGGGAGAATCACTTTCCCTCAGACACAGTTTATCTATTTGTAACATGAAGGTGTTGCACTACATGACCTCTATGGATCCTGCCAAAATCACATGATGAAGGAAAATTCAAAGGGGCATCTTAACCTGAGTTGGAACATTAGAGGATAGAAGAACGAGGCACAGTCAGGCAGTCAATAAATATTTATCAAGTACTTCCTTTGTGCCAGGTACAGTGCTAAGCATGAGGAATACCCCCCCCTTAAAAAAGGTAAAATATAGCCCCTGGTCAAGAAGCTCACAGTCTAATGAGGGAGACAAATTGCAAACAACTACATGAAAAAGATGAACACATAAATTTGAAATAATCTCCAGAGGGAAGACACTAGAATGGAGGCTTCCTGTAGACAGTGGGATCTTAGCTGGGATTTGAAGGAAGCCAGGAGGTAGAGATAAGGAGAAAGAATCATCTAGGCTTGGAGGACACAGAAAAGAAAGTCAAGAAGAGTCAGGGAACATTTGGAGCTATGGGATAGGTATGGGAGGCTCAGATCATCAATGGTGGTGATGAATCCTCTGAGAAAGAACCTTCACCTGTTCCATAGAACAGTGACAAGGATCTACCCGATCCAGCAGGATAAAGACCCTCTCTTTGCCTCAGATTCTTCATACATAGAATGAGTCTAATAATAGCACCTACCTCAAAAGTTTTTTGTGAGAATAAAATAACACCTGTAAAGTGCTTTGCAAATCTTAAAGCATCATATAAACCGCAATTCTTATTATTACTTAGAGTATCCTAGAAACTCAATTGTTCTACTAATATTTTCAATAAGATAACAGGACATAAAATAAATCCACAAAAACTGTTGGTTATTTTGTGCATTCCCAACAAAACCCTGCAAAAAGAGATTGAAAAAGAAATTTCATTCAAAATCACTACAGGATGTCAAAAAGATGTGAGAGCCCAGTAACCAAGACAAACACAGCAATTATATAAACACACATATGAAACATGCTTTATAAAAATAAAGGAAGACAAACACTTGGAGAGGAATCAATTGCTCTTGGTTAGGCCATGCTAATATAACAAATATGACAATACAACCTAAATTAATTTACAACTTAGTGCCATGTCAATCAATCAACTGAAGGATTGTTTTATAGAACTAGACAAACTTATAGCAAATTTCATCTAGAGGAACAAAAGGTCAAGAATCTCAAGGGAAACAATCAAAAGAAATGAGAAGCAAGGAAGCGTCTCGGTACCAGCTCTACAACTTGAGACAGACAAGCGGACTTGCCCAACTGCTAAGGTCACCCAACTAATAAATGTCTGAAGCTGTAGTTGAACGCAGGTCTTCCTGACTCCAGTTTTAGTGCTCTGTTTACTGTTCCTTTTGCAAATATGACCAGAGGAAGAGTTCTCAACAAAATAGGGGATAAAGAGGATCACAGGAAATCAAATGCACAGTTTGAATTATATATATATATATATATATATATATATATACATATAATATATATAACTGAAGTATCTTGGCACAAAGACAAAACAGTTAGAATTAGAAGAAAAACAGTTAAGTAGGGGGGAGGGGATTTTTGCAGCTAATTTATCTGCCAAAAAAGGTGGGATATAGACAAAAGCTAGCATTTAATAGATTTTAAGGTTTATAAAACACTTTTAAAGTATTATATTATTTTTGTCCTCACAACAACCTTGGGAGGTAGTAAATTAAGCCTTTGAGCCTTTAGAGAGTTACAAGAACCTCCCTTCCTTGATGGACTACTTTCTCCTGAGACCAGTTCAGTATCAATGAATTATAGTATTGCTTTTCCCCCAACAAGGAGGAAAGACTGAGATTCTGTCCTCCACATAGGTGCTTCTCTGGAGGCTGCTTTATTGGAGACAATTCTAAAATGAGTCTGTGTGTATGGGAAGACATTAATCTGGGCATCTCTGAATTTAGATCTGGCATGCTACAGCCTGAGTATTTTGCAGATGTCCATTTTACAGATGAGGAAACTGAGTCAGACAGAGATTAAGTTATTTGCCCAAGTTTACACAGCTAATAAGGTCTTCCTGACTCCAGTCCAATGTTCTTTCCATTGCAACATCTAAGATATACATGGGATTAGTAAATATACAAGAACAATAGCCATTCTCTAATAAATGAATGGTTAAAAAAGTATGAAAGGGAAGTTCTCAAAGGAAGAAATCCAAGACATCAATAACCGCATTTTAAAAAGCTCCAAATCACAAATAACAAAAGATATTCACATTAAAACAACTGAGTTTTCACCTCACGCTCAAAGATAACACTAAAGGAAAATGACAATTTTTGGAGGGACCATGGGAACACATGTATAGTAATTCACTGTTAGTGGAGCTGTAAATTGCTCCAACCATTCTGGAAAGCAGTTTTGATCTATGCCCCAAAAGTCACTAAACTATACCAGCAATACCATCACTAGGCATATGCCTCAAAGAAACAGAGAGGGAAATGACCCTTTTGAACAAAAAATAAAAACGTTTGTAGCAGCATTTTCTGTTGCAGCAAAGGCACAAAATATCACCAGATACTGAGAACCCCACCCCATGACTAAATACTCAGCCTCATCTCTCCTTCTCTTCCTGCCCCTGACTCCCAGCTAGGTGTCATAGTGCATAGAGCACTACACCTGGAATCAGGAATACCTGAGTTCAAATCCAGCCTCTAGCACTTACTAGCTATGTGTGACCCTGGCCAACTCACTTAATCTCTGTCTGCTTCAGCTTCCTCAACAGTAAAATGGATATAATAATAGTACCTGCCTCCTAGAGTTGTAAGGGTCAAATTAAATTAAATATTTGTAAAGTGCTTAGCACTGCACTTGGCACCTAGTGCCAAGCTTAACAAATGTCACGTTTGAATGCAAAATGTACGCTTGCCGAAAAGACTATTTTATAGAGAACTCATACAGGGCAAGCGCTCATGTGGTGGTCAGAAGAAGTGATACAGGGACACTCTCAAGGTCTATCTTAAGAACTTTGGAATTGATTGTGTGACATGGGAGACACTAGCACAGGACCACTTAGCATGGCATGCCCACATCAGAGAAGGTGCTGTGCTCTATGAGGATAGAGGAATTGAAACAACTCAAAGGAAACACAGCTGCACAAATTTGGAATATCCACCCCAAATGTTCACACAATTTGTGCGCAACCTGTGGTAGTTGGTCTGATCAGACACAGTTGGACACATTGAAACTTGACTCTAGCATAGTGATGTCATTTTTGTCCTCTTCAAGAACGAAGGTCAACCATCAACCAAACAATAAATGCATCTTGTCTTCCTCTTCTCTTTTACTCCCAACACTGAAATATGGAAAATCCCACCACCATTAAGCACTCAGCCTTGCCACAACTCAAGCTCTAGTCCAGTACCCTGACCAAGTCAGAAGTATTTAGTTTAGAATTCCCCAATGCGGGCATCTATGTCCAATGAAGCTCCAAAAGTTATGTTCCTTGGTATTTCAAGTGTTCCCCAAAGTATTCAAGTTTCCCCTCTGCCTCTAGTTGCTTTGATATATATATATATATATATATATATATCAGTTGATTTTACCCTCATACTCAGGCTGCAGCATGCCAGATCTAAATTCAGAGATGTCCAGATTAACGTCTTCCCATTCACACAGATTCATTTTAGAACTGTCTCCAGTAAAGCAGCCTCAAGGGAAGCACCTACGCAGAGGATAGAATCTCAGTCTTTCCTCCTTGTTGGGGGAAAAGAAATACTATAATTCACTGACACTGCACAAGTCTCTAGGAGAAAGTAGCCTGTCAAGGAAGGGAGACTCTTCTAGCTCTCTACAGGTTCAAAGGCTTAATTTTGTGCCCATTACTGTGGGGGTGGGGCTTGTGGTTACCCTTGGGAAAGTGTCATATACTTAAGTTCCCAGATTCCACTTGGGAGGAGGACTGATTTGCCAGGGAAGTGAGAGGTTCCCAAAGTATATTTTCTAAGAAGAAAGCAAGTCCAAAAAAGAGATGCAAAATCATGGAGAATTACAAGAAAAATGATGGAAAATAACAAGAAATGGGGACTGCCTGGTTTATAAAGTCCAGAGGCAACTGGTGGTACGGTGGATAGAGGGCTTGACCTGGAGTCAGGAAGACTTGAGTTCTAATCTAGCTTCAGATACTTATCACTGTGTGACCATGAGCAAGTCACTTAACCTCTTATTTGTCCCAGTTTGCTAGACTGCATCTACCTTCCAGAGTTATTGGAAGGATCAAATGAAAACATATTTGAAAAAAGTCCTTAGCACAGTGCCAGAACATACTAGGAACTCTATAAATGTATATTCCCTTTCCCTTATAAAGTGCTTCCTCATGACAGCCCAATGAAAGAGTCAGGTCAATACTTTATAGAACAGGAACAGAGGATCAGAGGGAAAGAAATGACTTGCCCAGGGTCACACAGTAATTTAGTGGCAGATATAGCATTTTAACCTAGATCTCCTGACACCCAAATTCAGTACTCTAGCACTTTGAAGGAGTGGTGCTGAGGAAGGTCCTGCACTTCAGAAACAGGGAAAAATATCAGTCCCTCCCTCACTCAAAACAAAGTCAAGTGCAAGCCATGTCATCATTTCTCTGATGGCATGGTCTTCTTCAGGAACAAAGGACAAACACAATATTGTTTAATATGTGTACAAATGTGTGTTATATATACATAAATGTGTACATGTGTGTATATATATATATATGTATGCCTATGTATGTGCAACTGTATATCAGACTGAGTTGCAGGAGTCAGGTCTGTGTACTAAATGGAGATTAGAATTATAGCTGGAAGGAGCTCTGAAAAATCACTTAATTTTCTGCCACCCTCATTCTACAACCTAGAGACAAGAAAGGGCTCACTCAAGGTCGCATAGTTTCTGACTCAAAGATTGGTGCCCTTTCTACTACCCCATTCCCTTCACATGGCACCAAAAGCCGTGTTGCTCAGAGCCAGGTAAAGGTCCAGAGAAGAGGCCAATGGGGATGGGTATGTGTTTGTATGTGAATAACATGACAATCCAACCTCATCTTTTAGCAAAGTGACTCCTCAGAGCTGATATGTTATATGCATTCTCCATAGTTCTTTTGGAACCTGAGCATTTGCCCATAAGAGAAAGACTGGGTAAGAGTAAGGATGACTCAGTACAGGCCAATCCCTACTGCCAGAATCAAAAGAGAAAGTATATGCCATGTTATTGGTAAACCAGTCATGGTATCTTAGATTTGATTCATAGAACTCAGAACTAGAAGAGTCTTCAGAAACCATCTAGGTTGGGGGGAGGGGGCCACCTGCAGCCTCCAGGCCATATGTGGCCTTCTAGATCCTCAGGTGTGACCTTTTGACCACGTCCAAATTTCACAGAACAAATTCTTTTATTAAGGAGATTTATTCTATGAAGTTTGGATTCAGTCAAAGGGTCACACTTGAGGACCTAGAGGCCCACATGGGTGGATCAAGGGATTGATTCTAGCCAGCTTTACTTTTGATTTTCTGTGTGTCCTGGATGATCCTTTCTCATCTCTAGCCTCAGTTTCCCAATCTGTAAAACACAAAGGTTGGACTAGATGTTCTCTAAGGACCCTTCCTCCCCTGATATTCTGAAGGTCTATGTTATTCCTTAAGGAATAGGGAAGCTTTATTCTCATGTATGTTCTGCTATGGTTTCCCTAGCATACAGACTGGCCCTGCTTTCAACTTTCCTTTCATTCATAACACATTCCAGGCACACTGTTCCCTGTATACAAGCTTCTGTGTCTAGCCTTTGTATGAATGGTCCCATCCATGTCTGGAACAGACTCTCTGCATTCCTCCAAAGCACAGCTCAGCAGCCACCTCCCACATGAGGCCTTTCCTGATACCCCCAGTACTTTGAATTCAGATCTGACCTCAGACACATACTAATTACATGACCCTGGCCAAGTCATTTAACCTCTGTCTACCTCAGTTTCCTAAACTACAAAATGGAGATATTAATTGCAAAACCAGCTATTTGAGCATGGTAAAGTCACTTAACCTTTCTGTCTCAGTTTCCTCAATTGTAAAGAGAGGATAGTAAAGGAATATACCTCATGAGGTTGTTGGGAAGATCAAATTAAAGAACGTTTGTGAAGCACTTAGCACAATGCTTGGCACAAAGTAGGTGCCCTTCTATTCCAGTACTAAAATGCAGAGAATCCCACCAACATTAAGTACTCGGTACTTATCTATGTCCATGGTAGAGTACTATATCCATGGACATCTTGATATCTATGTCCATGTCTATTCCCCCACCCCCATACAAGGAGAACACGAGCCTCTTGAGGATGGGAACTCTTGTATTTTTGTCTTTATATGCCCTAAGCCTAGTACAGCAACTGACACCCAGAATATTAGTTACCTAATAAGCATCTGTTGAATCGAAACCTGTGCCTCTCCTCCCAGAAAAATATTTTGGGCCAAGTAAGAGAAACCAGAACTTCTCAGACATTCAGAGTAAGGGACCCTGCCTTCCTGGACCAGCCCCTATGGCCTCTGCTCTGAGAAGGGGGCCTGGTTCCCAGGTCCATGTCCAAGTCTGCCCCCTTCCATCCCACGAATGACTCCACCCAAGCCCCAATGGGTTCCCACCACAGCCAGCTCCAGGCCTGGCCACCAGCCAAGATGGATATTGTGAGCATTGTAACAGTTCTTTGGGGACTCCTGCATAATGAAGTTTTCCCATCTTCACTGGGGCTAATTTGCACTTTGCTAATTATTATGCAATTTGGCAGCAAAGATCTTGTTTTCTCATCATTCCCGACATCAGCTCCCAGCAGGATACTAAGTGGCAGCATTGTTACCTCCATTCATCTTGACTCATTTCTCCCGCAAGGCCTGCTGCCAGTAAAAACGAGCTTTGGGAGGGACTCAAGTGTGGGCTCCACCCCATCCCATGGGTGTGACTTAGGGGCTCCCATATCTTTCCAAGCAGCATGAAGGACATAGCTGTGCAACTCTCAGATGCCTCAACCACAGGCTTGGGGTTCCAGCTGTCATCCCTCTATCCTCCTCCTCGGAGTGAATGTCATTGACTCAGAGCTAGAGGGAACTCCAAAGGATGACCAGTCTACCTTCATCACAGTACCAGAATTCCCTTCACTGAACCTTTGACAAGAAGTCAAAGACCTCCAGTGGCCAAGAGATCTCCAGCTCCCCCAGGAAGCCTCTTCCATTGTGGATGTCCTGAATTGGTAGGAAGTTGAGGGTAGAGATGGCATCTGCTTCCCTGGAACTTTAACCAGCTGTGTCCCGTCCAGTCCTCTGTGGTCAAGCGGAAGAAGTTTGGTCCCTCTGTGTCTCTTGACAACATTTCAGATATTTCAATCTAGTCAATCACCTCTGCCCTAAACTTTCCTCCACTAGCCTCAGACTATACCCAGGCTAGCAGGTATTGACTGGCTGTAGGGTTCTCTTTACAATTCATAAAAATCAATTATGACTGCTACAGCCTCTCTGATCTACCTACTGAGAAAGTCTCCCTTCTGCCTAGGTGGAATTCCATGGGTCTCAGAGTGACAGGCCTCCTGGTCCTGAACTGGCTTGCCTTCTCTACCTCTTAACTCAGTCCTAAGATTCTCCTTCCCTTGTGACCTAGTATACAGACAGGGCCCTTGAACTAGTCTGTCTGCCTCTGTCCTCACAATGACTTTCTCCTCCCCAAGAGCCCTTACATACTTCCTTCTTCAGTTCCCATCTTTCATTTTTGGCAGTAACTGCTCCCTACATCCTTCATACTGTATACAATATGAGTGTTAGAAGGGACCAAGGGAAACTTAGAGATCATTCATTTTACAGATTGAAGAAACTGAGGCACAGAGGAAAAGTGATTTGCCCAAAGTCACAGAATGAGGTGAATATACTATGAAGGTAGGTCTCCTGGCTCAGAGTTCAAGACTCCTTTCCCTAGAGATGTTTCTTCTTCTCATCTTGTATACAAAGCTTTTGTTTTCTCTAAAATAGTATCAGCTGCAGTGTCAACCACTACCAAAGTCTCTTCCTGGTCCCCATTCACTCCAAGGTTACCTTGTGTCTGCTTTGCCTATGTGCGTCCCTTACCTATGTACATGCCTGTTGAATCCTCAATTAGAATGAGAGCTTCTTGAGAGCAGGAACCCTTCTGTCTTTGTCTCACCAGCACAAACTCTGGCACACACTTGTTGATTGATTGAATTTACTCTTGCTATTTCTGCTGCCCTTTACTGAACTTTTTTTAATCAACAGTAGGCATTTTGCATTTATTAAACACCTCTTAAATGCTATATTTGGTCCTAGAGGAAAGTCAGGATTTTGACTCTGCCCTCATGGAGTTCACTGTCAAAACACAAATAACTATAAAACACAGCATGGCATGACCTATGTCATAGTCCAGTGTAAAAAGAAGAGCTGTGTGACCTCTAAGAGGAAACATCATTACCAATTAGGGGAAATCATGAAAGGCTTCCAGGTAGAGGCAGCATTTGAGTTGACCAGTAAAGGATAAGTAGGTATTGTGAACAGATGGAAAGGAGAGGGGATATTTATAAAATCTTCAGAGTGGAAGGAATCCCAGGGGTGATTTAGTCTACCAACCCTTCCCTGAATCATAAATCTCCTCTACAACAATCCAGACAAGTGATCAAGCAATCATCCACTCTCTATTAACAAGGAGATAGAGAACTGCCCTTGATTAATTCTTGTCAGCTGGCCCAGGTGAACTAGATTGTCAGATCATGAAGGAACTGGCAACTACAATTACTGAGACACTGTCAGTGATAATTGAAAGATCATGGAAAACAAGACAGTTACCAAAAATTGTTGTTCAGTTGTTTCTCACTCTTCATGATCCAATTTGGGATTTTCTTGGCAAAAATACTGGAGATACAAAGGTTTGCCATTTCCTTCTCATTTTGCAGATGAGGAAACTGAGGTAATCAGGGTTACATGACTTGCCTGGAGTCACATAGTAAGTATCTGAGATGAGTCTCTCTGACTTGAGGTTCAGCATTTCATTCACTGCCTCCTAGCTACTCAACGAAAAGCTGAAGAAGGATAAGTGTCCTTTCTCCTTGTCTCTTTACAAAAGCTGAGAGAACAAGTTTGCAAGCTACAGATCAGTGAATTAGACTTTGACCTCTGAGAAAGTTCCAGAATGGATGGGTAAAGGGAGGCAGTGATCACAGGGAGCCAATAGGGCTTCACCAAGCACTGGTCATGCCAAACTAACCTCATTTTCTGTTTTGACAGGATTACTAAAGTAATAGATGCAAGGAATGTTATGGCTGCAGTTTACCTGAATTTTAGCAAATTTTTTAAAAAAGTATCTTATGCTATTCTTGTGCATATGGTAGAAACATATAGATTAGATAGTAATACAATTAAATGATTTTTGAACTGATTGGATCACCAGATTCAATGCATGGTTATTTAATGGTTCAATGTCAATGAGGCAAAAAGTCACCAATAAAGCACTGCAGGAATCTATGTTTTGCCTGTTTAACACTTTTATCAATGATCCAGATGTTTGAGTACTATTAACATTTTTACCTATGGTACCAATGGTACCATTTTACCATCAGATTTGCAGATGACACAAAGCTAGGAGGGAGAGCCAACACACCTGACGACAGGGTCAGGATCCAAAGAGACTTTGCCAGTCTAGAACACTGGACTGAATCAACAAGATGATATTACATAGGAAAAAATGTAAAGATTTGCCCTTGAGTTAAAAAAAGAAATCAACACTAACTCTAAAATGGAAGAGGTATGGGTAGGTAATGACTATTCTGAAAGAGATATGAGGTCTTAGTGAATTTCAAGGTCAAGATAAATCAGCAGTATGACGTGACAGCCAAAAAATTAACATAGTGGGCCACATTAAAAGGACAATCACCTCCAGAAATAGGAGGTGATGGTCCCACTGTATTCTGCCCCGCACCTGATCTGGGATATTGTATTGCAGTCTGGACACAGTGGTTTTAAAAGGATGTCAATAAGATAAAGAGAATCCCAAGGAAGGCAACCAGGAGAGTGAAGAGTCTTGAGGCCATGATATACAAGGATCATGCCAGGAATTGAGAATGTTTGGCCTGAAGAAGAAAAAACTCTGGGGGATGAGAGGGGAAGGCAACTTCATAAATGCCCTTGAAGGGCTAGAATTTAGAGGAGGAAATTGGCAGAATCAGACACTATGGAAACTGCAAAGAGGTGAATCTAGGCTACATGTCAGCAAATATCTTTTTTTAAAATTTTAACAGTATTTTATTTTTTCCAATTACACATAAAGACAATTTTTAACATTCATGTTAAAAAAAATTTTTTTTGAGTTCCACATTTTCTCCCTCCCTCCCCCACCCTTCCTCTCTACCCTCCCTAAAAAGGTAAGAATTTTAAATAGGTTATATATGTGCAATCATGTAAAACATATTCAGGAAAAACGTAATAAAAATTAGAGGTGTTCAAAGGGAGAATTGGCCCTGGAGAATGGGCTGCCCATTCCAGGCTTTTGGGTAAAGGCTAGGGAACCACTTGTCAGGTATGTTATAGTAGGCTTCTCTTCCTTTGTGGGTCTAACTCTATGGTTGCTGAGGTCCCTCCAATGCTCAGATTCAGTGATGTCTCAGATCCCTCCCAAATCTAAATCTATGATTCATTGCCAACAGGTAGTACCATAGAAATACACAATTATTCACAGGAGAGAAATGGCCAGACTGCACTATCTTCTTTGGGCTACAGAACTGGAGACAGTACAGAGAGAAGGAAGAAAGCAGCTAGTGACCACGTTCTAGCTTGATTGTTTAGAGCTGGATTATAATAAATTGCTTATTTAATAAATCGCTGGTCACCCAGGAGGCACTTTCCTATTCAAATAAATGAATGCCAGTGATTTTAATATGAGCTGTTTGGAAGGCAGGAGCTTTTCTATAAAAAGCACTAAAATCTCTGAATAGAAAGGTAACTTGTGACCCACAGCCCCCTATACTCTGAGTTCACTCAAACCAAATCTGATTTGAGGCAAGGGAAGGGGGAGCCACTAAAATATCACATTCTGTTAGCTCATTATTGACCCCATCCAGAACCTATTAGGGGAAATTCCTAAATATAATAGCTGGAAGGGTCAGGTGAACGACTGATGGTATCACTGAAAAAGAAATACTGAAATCGGAAAGAGGAGGAGGTTTAAAAAGGAAAGATGAGCTTGTTTTTGGCCATGCTGCATTTGAGATGTACTGTAGGGGGTTAGAAATGTGGATCTCAAGTGAAGAAGAAAGGTTAGGACCAGGAATGAGACTTGAGCACCATCTACCTTAAAGGTGACGATTGAAACCATGGGAGGAAATGAAATTAATTGCTAGGAAGTCTTTGGCATTCTCCTCTATCCTGAAAAGCTAAAAGATCTTGGAGAACATTAAGTCAAATGCTCCCATTTTACAGATGAGGGAACTAAGTCCCAGGGAGGGGAAGTAACTAGAATTCGACTCCACCTCCTCTGGCTCTAGATCCAGAATTCTTTCCACCAAAGTTCAAAATTCATGATCCTCACCATTTTAGGGATCCAAATTAGGCACCAAGTCTACAACCTGACCAATATTTACTTTCGTTCAATTCAATTAAGCAAACATTTATTAAATACCTATTATGTGCAAGCCCCTAGGGAGTGCAAAGTTAGCTAGGACACAGTCCTTTCCCTAGACTAGAAGGGCTGCAACCTGTATTGTTGTTCAGTCATGTCTAACTCTCTGTAACCCCATTTTCTTGGCAAAGATACTAGGGTAGTTTGACATTTCCTTCTCCAACTGATTTTACAGATTAGGAAACTGAGGCAAACAGGTTAGGTGACTTGCTTAGGTTCACACCACTAGTAAGTATCTGAGGGCAGATTTGAACTTAGGAAGATAAGTCTCACTCCAGGCCCAGCAATCTATTCATTGCATCACCTAGCTGCCCTAGCACCTGTATACAGAAAAGTAAAATAAAAGGTAGAGGGTAGGAGAGGTGGGGTAGGAAATGGAGAGAGAGAAACAAAGAATTATTTGAAGAGGGAAAATCAGTGTTAGTGGGGAGGGTGAAAAGAGAAGGGAAGAAGGTTACAAAGAGGATATGGTTCCTAAAGGTGAGTCTGAAAGGAAGGGAATGATTAGAAGGGTCATAGATTTATAGCTTTGGGGGAATCCCAGAGGATCTCTCATCCAAACGTCCCCCATTTTATAGGTGAGGGAACCAACACTCCAATAATAAAGGAAAAAAGATTTATTGAGCACTTACTGTATGCCAGGCACTGTGCTAAGCACTAGGGATACAAAATTCAGGCAAGCAAGGCAGTCCGTCCTTAAGGAGGTGATATTTTAATAGGGGAGGCAATAAATAGAGAGGAGTAATAGCTAGGAAGTGGTATTCCCAAGAGGGAATGGGTGATTAAAGCCAAAGACAAATGATTGATTGGCGAGTCTTTTCCAGAAGTAGTATTGCTCTTTTCCGAAATAAGGGAAGGGAATGGAGTGAGGACAGAAAGAAAATATGTGACATGGAGACAGCCAGGAAGTGTTCTGGTGGGCCTGTGGTCAAGCAAGAAAAGGTAAATGTTCCCCCATCAGAGCCCAGGGTCACAAACCTGGAGGAAGGTTGGCTAATTCACCCAAGATCACACAAGTAATGAAGAACATTGGTTGTGTGTTTGTCCTTCATTCTTGAAGAGGACCATGACATCAAGATGATGACATGACTTGTAGCTGACTTTGATTGGGGTGAGGGAGGTCTGTGCTTAGTCACTAACCTCACTTTCTTCTCCTGAGCCATCTGGGTCCAGTGGCCTGATGTTCATCAGGACGGCTGGAGATGACCCAGGATGCAACCACTCTGAGACATATGTGCTATTATCATTCCCATGAGGATGGCTGTTATTGTTGCTGCTGCTACTTCTATTCCAAGAGGAAACTAAGAGGTCAGGTCTTAAAGCTAATAAGTGACTAAGGCAGCATTAGAACCCAGCTGTTCCTGACTCCAAGTCCAACACTCAATACACCTAGAAGTACCAGGGGAAAGAAATGGTGGTTTAACATCACTGTCTTTTCAGTTCTGTGTTCACTGGCATTCCCACACTTTGAATGTCTCTCCATGTTTATGGTAGCTCACCCCTACTCCTCCACTGAATCCCTCTCAACCCAACACACGCCTCTACCCCATGCACCTTTCTGTGTCTTTCTCTGTCACTGTCCTGAGTTTTCCTGTCGATGCAGGGCTTCTTCTGTCTCTGTCTCCCTCCATCTCTACTTTTCAAGATCTCTAGGTGATTTTCTCAGTCCCATAATGCTTCTGTCTCTATCTGTGCTGCCCTTTGTCTCTGCCTCTCTCATCTGTATCTGTCTCTGTTTACCTCCCTTCAGCTCCCAAAGGGACAATGTGGCATAGATAAATTTGGGGCCTGGAGGGGACTCCTAGTGAGACTTGCCAGCCTGGCCCCCTTACCCTGAAATGCATGCTGGCTTGAGCCAGGGGGAGAGGGAATGGGATGCTGAAGCCACGTGGCCCCTTTTCCATCTGAGAGGTTCCCTGCTTGGTATAGTAGGAGTATAGATTAAGAGCTGGAAGGGACCTTGAAGATTTGCAGAAAAGGAAACTGAGGAAGTGAAGTGACTTGTCCAAAGTCAGACAGGTGGTCCAACAGAATCAGGATTAGAATCCAGGTCCTGACGCTCGAAATTCAGGGTACTGGTTGTCCAAGGAGTCCCTGGGACAAGGCTACCAGAATACCTCCTACGAAAGACTTGTTCCCAAACTCAACTCTACTGCACTGAGCATATCAAATAGATAGGGAGGGGGCCCCCACCTTACCCCTCCATCCCACAGAGGGCTGGGACTGGCTCCCTATTATCCCTGTTAAACGCCTTCCTGGGCACCTTTGTTCTGTTGACAGGAGGTGGGCAGATACAAGGCTTCTTAATCACCTTTTGGCAAACATCTTTAAGCCTCATTAATTCTGAGCAACGCTTTAAGCATTTCTCCTCAGCCTCTCTATTGAACTTACAGCCTTGAGCCAAGTCATTAATCCCCAAGGGTAGGCGGCTGTCCTCACCCAGCACCCAGTAAGCTTCGCCCCTGTTCCACGTGCCTGGTCCAGAATCTTCTCCCACCCACCCCCATTGCCTGAGCCCACAGTGAGGCCCAGGCAGGGATAAAAGTTTCTCACCCTGAGGCCATGCCCCCTGAGTAATGTTCACAGACTTATTCCAGACCTCTGGTTTGGGTGGAGTTTATGACTCCCATCCAAGGTCCGATGGGTTCTAATTTCACAGCTTCAACCTCTTTTTTATTGACCTTATGCAATCATAGAGTTAGAACTAGAAGCTAACTTTAGAGGACATCAAATATAGGTTCTTCGTATTACAGATGAAAAAACTGAGGTCCAGAGGGACCAGTGACCCAACCCTGAATTTAAACTCCAGACCCACTGACCCAAAGCTCTTTCTGTGTCTCTCTCTGTAGTCTCTCTCTCTCTTAGTCTCCATCCGCCTCTCACTTCCTGGTTCAAAGCTGCCCTGATAGAGCCTGGGGCATCACTTTCTCTGTTCCTGATTGCATCATTCATTTATTATATAAACCTGGACATTCACTCCATGTGTCATTTTGGTCATTTGAAATGGGGGAGAATATCTCCTTTTCTGATCAACACAAAAATACTTGGAAAAGTTAAAATAAGATCACTGAATATCAGCCAGCGCTAGAAGGGACCTTGGGAGTGTCAAAGTCCAACCCTTTCCCTGGGGAATGGGGAAACAGAAAGCCAAAGAGGAAAAATGATTTGTCCAAAGCTACACAATGCCAAGTCTTACAGATGCCAGCCCATGTGTGAATCAACTCCAAGGAATCCCCCAAACACAGATAGACCAGTGGATCCCTATGAGATCCCAGGAATACAAGGAACAAGGCAACACTGTCTCTTTCCAAAGCCTGATGAAATCCCACCTCCCCTCCTCTACTAAGTAAAATGACATTTGGACCAGCCTCATGCCAGCCACTTAGGACAACCATCAGCACCAAGAATCCTGATACAGCTGGTATGTCCACGTCCTGTGTAATGATGGCCTGAACAACTTCCTGATCAGTGGGCTCCAGTCTGGGGAGAAACTCTTTGCTTCTATTTGCTTTTATCTCTCTGTCTCTCCATGTCTCAGCTAGCAGAATAGGAATAGTCTCTGTACAGTGTCTTGATGGCCATGTAAAACTTCTCCTGGGTAGGACCGGATGTATTAAGAAACTATTTTCTGTGTTCAATATCCCATCCCATTCAGGTCAAGTCAACAAAGGTGAATTGCATGCCTATTATGTGCCAGGCATTGTGCCAGGTGCTGGTGAGTCAAACAAAAATTAATTCCCTGACCACAAGGAGCTTACATTGTACTGGGAGAGGGAGGGAAGGACATGCATACTAGTTACTAGTTACTAGATACTAGTTTTTGGAACCATCCTTAACTAGATACAAAATATATGTAGAGTAAATATTATTTCAGTGGGGAAGGGGGGGACAAAACCTCTACCAGTCTGGTAGATCAAGAAAGACATCCTGTAGGCAACGGCCTCTAAGCTGTGCTTTGTAGGAAGCTAGAAATTCTCCCAGGAGATGACTAGAAAGGAAGGAGAACGTTCCAAGAATGGGGGAGAGATTGAGCAAAGGGACAGAGGTGAGAAAGTGAATGTCATCAACAGAATACAAATAGGTTCATTTGGCTGAAACGAAGAGCACGGGAGGAAGAGAAGCACCAGATTGGTTTGGAAGTAGATTGTAAAGGATTTTAAGCACTAGAATGAGGAATAAATACAAGAGGGAGCTATCGAAACTACTTGAGCTTTTCTGGTAATGAGTCACCTACGCAGGAACAAGAAAGCTCTAGGGGGACGGTTGAGTCTTACCAGGTGTCCCAAAGAAGGCACAAGGCTTTCCCAATTCCAGGGCCATCTGGTCAGACTGAAGACAGAACCCTGATTCATTTGAAGTCAATGAATAATGACCATATTAATCACAAAGACAGCTAATATTGATATAGCACTTTACCATATCAAAACATCTCAGATACATTATTCCATACAATCCTCCCAACAGCATCATGAAACAGCAAACGCAAAGATCATACCGATTTTAGAGATGAGTAAATGAAGCCCAAATGGCACAATGAATAGAGCCTTGGCTTTGGAATCAGAAAGATTCATCTTCATGAGTTCAAATCAGCCTTACCAGCTGTGTGACCCTGGGCAAGTCACTTAACTTTGTTTGCCTCAGTTTCCTCATCTATAAGATGAACTAGAGAAGAAAATGGCCAGTATCTCTGCTAAGAAAACCTCAATGGTGTCATGAAGAGTAGGGCACAACTGAAAAGAAACATACACAAAAATGAAGCCCCAGAATAGCTAAGGGATTTTTCTCAAGGTCACAGAGCTAGTAGGAGTCATGGCTCATTCTGAAGAGGACAAGTGGACATGGCTATGAGCAAACAATTGTCAGAAGAAGAATTGCCAGCTCTTAACTACATCAGAGATTGATCCAAATTAGAGATAATAAAATAAATGCACTTTAAAACAGCTCTGAGGTTTCACCCCATCCATAACAAATTAGCATAGATGGTAAAAAATAGGAATAATAAGTGTTGGAAGATTTGAGGAAAGCTGGGTATTCATTCACTGCTGGTGGAATTGAGAATTCATTCAGCCATTCTGGGAAGCAGATAAGGAGCTCACTACTTCCTTTAACATAGTGCCTAGCACATAGTAGGGGCTTAATAAATGCTTATTGACTGGCTAACACCCCGCCCCCCAGCAGCCAATTCTCTTGTTGAATTGCTTTATCGGCAGGCTCCAACTCACACTCTGCTGACATCCCTTAAGCAAGTCCCCCATGGTCTTTAGGGAAAGTTCAGCCTGACTCAAACTCTTACTGAGTTTCTCAGGGCAAACTCCTGGTCCTGTACATTGGCTAATTCCTTAGGACTTGGTATGCTTCACCACATCTCTCTGTGGGTGGCTCAGGAGCCCTATTTTCTTGGTTTTTTAATTCTCTTTCATCTTCTCCCTTCTTCCCCATTGGTCTCTCACCACCGAAAATAGCAGACCATGAGACACTTAAAATAATCTGCATCTTTAGAAGCTGCCGCATCTCCTGCCTTTGACCCAAGAGCTCCTCCCCTCGGGCTCCATCCTGATGGAGAGGTGGGTTCGATGCTGGCTTCCAAGCAGTCAGTCCTGACCTTTGGCATGGGAGGTGTCTGTCTATATTCTGAAAATCTCAGCCAACTTCATCTGTGGTTTGAACGACTCTTTGAGAACAGTCTTTATAAAAAGCTAGTGCACATACTGTAGAAACCACAAAGCCAGGGGACATGTGAGGATAGAGCTTGTCCTGGGGGCAAGGACATGGTGAGCTAAGAATTCTCCCATGTGTTAATAAATGTTTAACAACTGGGTCTTAAAATCCATATAAACAACACACTTTTAAGTTTAATCAGCATGATTAACATGGTCTCCATCACTTTCTTAAGTGATCAGCAAGACAATAAATCAAACCTTGATCTGCAGAGTTTGCCAATTTCCCATGTGTACATGCTCACACTGAAAATTTAACATTACACTCTGCCGAGCTGGTTGGACCTGGCTAAGACAGGAGATGGGGCCAGGGGGTCTCACAGTCATGGAGAGGAACAAGTTAGAACAAAGAGCAGAAAAGAAGGAAGAATCACAAAAAGCCATTTTGGAAAACCAAGGTTAGAATGCAAGAGAAGTAACTTCATGCAGAGAGAGAGTAAAACCCTCCTGGTCTGGAAACTGAGTCCTAGTTTTGGCACAGTGCAAAAGGCAATGGAGGAAGAAGAACCCGGTTCAAATTCCCCTTTGATAATTAATGCCTGTATGTCCCTGGGCATATCATTTAACTTCTCTGAGCCTCAGTTTCCTCATTTGTAAAATGAAGAGAGTGGACCAAGTAGCCTCTAAGTATACTTTCCAGGTATAAATTCATGACCCTATGATTCTGAGTGTCAGTCTTGCAAATAATTTGCTTTATGATAGTGGGCAAGTCCCTTCCCATCTCTGGGCCTCAGTTTCCTCATCTGCAAAATAAGGGTGTTGGAACAAATGTTCTCTATGATCGCTTCGTGTTTCCACAGAAGGTCTTTCCTAGACACCCCATCTTCCACCCCTAGCTAAGTACTTTCCCTCTGAGATTATGTTCCATTTACACTGTACATATCTTGTAAGTACATTTTTTTTTGCATGTTGCCTCCTCCATTAGACTGAGCACCTTGAGGTAAGAGACTTGTTTTTGTCATTTATTTTTTATCCCCAGCACTTCGTAGAGTGCCTGGCACATAGTAAATACTTAATAAATGTTTGTTGCTTGTTTCCTTAATTCCTGTGACCCTGTGAGAGAGGGGAACAACAGCCAGAGATAGGCTGTGAGGCTGAGAAAAGAGAGACAGAGACAAAGGGAGGCCTTTGAGAAAGAAAGAAAGAAAGAGGGCAAGGGAGAGCAGCAGGGAGGAGTGGAGGGCATGGAGGGAGTCAGAGACAGAAGAAAGCTGAGGCAGGATGTGAAGAGAACCCTGGGGAGGGAGGCAGCAGGAGCGGGCTGCTCTGGCGAATGCCGAGTCTGCAGTTTGCACCCAGATATTTCATCCCTCTCTCTGCCTGTCCGGGACACACAGGAGCAGAATCTGAAATCTAATTTGGCCTTTGTCAGCTTTGTAAATGGTGTTCTTTAGGGGTGATTCCTTGGGAAATGGACGGAGATTCTAAATTGGATCTCAAAATTGGACGGCCGGGGAGCAGTTCCCCTGAACTCTGGGGCGCTCCTCGATAGGAAGCATGTCACATTAAGTGTGCTAATACCCAAGGTGAAAAATGGGTCTTTTCTACAATGCTGCCTGCTCTCCACTACCCCCCACCCTATCTGCTTAGACAGCGTCTTCTTGATAACCAACCCCACCAAGGCTGGGCCACTGGGGAGCTCATCAGGCCCAGGGCCAAATGATCACACTGGGAAAGTAGAGGGAAGCCAGAGGCCCTAGGAGAACATGAGGCCCGGGCTGGAAAAACATGGGGTTTGGAGTCAGAAGAAGCAGGTTGGAAACCTATATATCTTAGGGCAAGTGTCTTAACCTCTCTGGGCTTTGGTTTCCTTCTTTGTAAAATGAGGGGGTTGGACTAAATGACCTCTAAGTTTTCTTCTTGTCCTAAATTCTATAAATGCACATTTAGACATGACAAACATGTAGATTGGTTTTGCTTGATTAAACATATTTGTTACAAGGGTTTTCTTTTATTCTTTTTTTTTTGGTAGAAGAGCTAGAAGGAAGAAAATTTCTTGTTAATTGAAAACAAAATAAAATTTAATTAAAAAATTTAAATCCTATGAATCATTTCAGGAGAAATCAAAAAGTAAGGGGATAGAGAGAAGATGATCTTCACTTGGTTCAGACACCCATTTAATGGAAATATCTCTTCCCCTTGCCTGCTCCTCCACTCTGGGTCCAGGTACCTGGAGCAGTGACTTATTACTGGCATCACAGGAAGGATAGTACAGCCAGAAAGATGAAAAAGTAGAAAGGAGACTACTGTGGCCAATCACCCTAGGGAGGTCCTTCTATCTCCTGCTCACCCTGTCTAGGGCTTCCTATAGTCAGGAGAATCAATAAGGAAGAAGCTGGATTTCTGTTGCTGGTTTTTGAAACCTAGCCCCATCACACTGTGGGCACAGAGCCCAAAAGCACCAAGAGAAGAGAATTGAGAAAAATAGAGTCTCCTCAAGGAAGGGAAGCAGGAAACAGTGGGAGGCTCCTGATAGTCTTTTTCTGTGTGTTTGTAGGTGTGTTGCCCCAGGGGATCTTGTCACACCATTAGGCAATGATCAGGGATGAGTTTAAACTAAAGTGTCACACGAAGCCAATCCCTGATTTATACCTTCCACTTACAAGCCCGATAGTCAGCCTGAAGAATTGAAGGACTTGACACCTGTGTAGGATGTATTCTGTTGGACAGATGCTTGATCTCCCTTCTCAGAACAGGGTAGCCCCTAGGGCTATGTCTCTCTAGGAGGAAACCATCCCTCTGTTAGGTTTAAGAGACTTTGTGTTATTTCTGTTTAAATGTGTCTTCCTAAACTAAATCTGATGTACATTGGGCTTTGCTTATCTGCTTCCAAGTCCTCAGGATACAAAGCAGAACTAGAGAGCAGAAGACGTCAAAGATGGCCCTAGAGGGAGAGTATTAAGGAAATAACCTTAACTCTCCAGCACAAACCAGGTTTTTTTTAACAAGCCAAATTTCAAGGGTCAGGGAGTTCTGAGATGGGGATAAAGTGGAAGGAAAGCAGTATGTATACATATGTCTGTGTGACTGTATATGTAGATGTAGATGTATTTTTTCAAATGAAGATTCACCTTCTCTCCCTCCCACTTCCCCCCCTCCACCATTGAGAAAGAAAAAAAAGAGAGAAATCCTTTGTTACAAACATGTATAATCAAGCAAAACAAATTCCCCCATTCCTCTCATCTAAAAAACATTATGTCTCAGTCTGTACTCTGAGTCCCTCATCTCTTAATAAGGGATCGAGCAGTATCTTTTATCCTGAGAGCTCTGGAATCATGGTTGTTCATTGTGTTGATCAGAGTTCTCAAAACATTAAAAATGATTTGACTTTACAATATTGTTGTTACTTTATAAATTGTTTTACTCCTGCTCAGTTCATTGTGCATCAGTGAAGTCTTCCCAGATTCTCTGAAACTGTCTTTCATCATCTCTTACAGCACAGGAGTACTCCACTGCATTCATGTAGCATAAATTGTTTAGCCATTCCCCAATTGACAGGCATCAATCCCTTCAGTTTCCAATTCTTAGCCATCACAAAAAGAGCTGATATAATATTTTTTTTAATTTTTCCTCTTTATTTGATCTCCTTGGAATATGGGCCTAGTAGCAGTATCACTGGGTCAAAGGGTATGCAGAGTTTAATTACTTTGGGGGCATAGTTCCTGATTGCTTTCCAGAATGGCTGAAGTAGTTCACAGCTCTACCAAAAGTGCATTAATATACCTGTTTTCCCACAGACCTTCCAGTATTTGTCATTTTCTATTTTTTGTCAACCTGATAGGCAGAAGATGGTAACTCGAGTTATTTTAATTTGCATTTTCCTAATTATTAGTGATTTAAAGCATTTTTTTCATATGACTATTAATAGCTTGTATTTTTTGGAAGGATCAGTCTTGATGGGGAAAGCGCAGGGTCATTAGGAAATGAAACCTTTTCATTATCTTGATTTTCTTTCCATTTCATAGATCATAAACAATCTTTATATGTCAGGGGTTCCTAACCTAGGTGCATGAACTTAATTTTTTAAGTATTTTGATGATAATATTTCATTGAAATTGTTTTCCTTTGTAATCCAATGTATTTTATTTTATTCATTTTAAAACATTATTCTAAGAAAGGGTCCATAGACTTTCCCAGATTGCCAAAACAGTAAAAGAAAAAAAAATGATTTAAGAACCCATTCCCTCTCTTTTATAGATAGAAGTGTAAGGGATGTCAGAAAACAGATAATCCAACCCTTCCTTTTACAGATGAGGAAACTGAGGTCCAGAAAGTTTCCTTGTTCCCACAGGTAATAAGTATTAGAATCAGAATTTGAGTCTAGGTCTTTAGATTCCAAATTCAAAGCTCTTTCCACTGTGCCCTGTAGCCTTCTGACTGTGAGCTATAAGCCATGGGGAAGATCTTTTCTAGAATTACCAAAAAGTAGACATTGATAAAGAGTTTTTCATGAAGACAGTTAGAACCTTCACAAAAGAAAGACTGCAGGGGCTTGCTAGTTAGTGACGCTGACCAGAGCTACCTCAGAGTCCTCTACACATCTCATAGTAATAAAGAAGCATTCATGGTAAATTAAATCTTATGAGATGACATGATGGATAGAGCATTGGACCTAGAACCAGGAAGATGTGAGTTTAAAACTTACCTCCGACATTTAAGAGCTATACAGCTCTGGGTATGTCATTTAATGTCTCCAGGTATTATTTTCCTCATTTATAAAATAAGAAAGTTAGACTTTATGGTACCATCCAAATCTATGATTCTAAGACCAGGGTAAGATTTGAAGATGGAGGAGGTAACACTTGAGAGATAGTGAGAAAGGGTTCTCATGGCACCAAAGTACTTGTATTTCTTTAAAACTTGATTTAACTTATGTTTCTCTTTCTATAATAACTAGAGGTCAGTTGTTTATAATGGGAGTGAAAGTCAGGGAAGATCTTCTCTAAGGCCAGATCAACTACTTACTAGCCATATGACCCTTGGCAGGTCATTTCCTCTCCTTTAGCCCCCATTTCTTCATCTGGAAAATGGGTATAACAATACCTTTTGTGCTGCTGTGAGGAGCTTATGTATTGGTTTGTTTGAAAGCACTTTGGAAAATATAGGGAAAAATGGGTCTATCTCCAAGCCTAGCCCCTACTGAAGAGGGCCAGGTCACTTTTCTTTGGGGAATGCCCAGTGTCACCCAGAAAGAGCACTTCAGTTTGTGCCTAATTGTACCCAGGTCCTGGTTCTGTGCAGCAGGAGGTTGGAAAGGCCATATTTAATATAAGGAAAGGACCCTGAGTACCCTGTCCCTTTGCGCCCCAGCCCCTAGTCAATAATTTTAATGGAAGGAGGAAGAAAGAGGAGAGAGTCAGAAGTTAAATGTGCCCAGGGCCTGAGAAGGATTGTGAAGAGACCTCCTCAGACCATTTCATAGAAACAATGAAATTCAAAGAGAGAGACGGAGAACAAAGACCCACAGACAGGGACAGAAAAGAGAGACAGGATGGGAAAGAGGACCAGAAATCTAGAGAGCAATAAAGACGAGAGTAAAAGATTAACAGAAGGAAATAGAGAGAGAAGGAGACAGAGAGATAAGCCAGAGATAGATGGGAGAGAGAGAGAGAGAGAGAGAGAGAGAGAGAGAGAGAGAGAGTCAGGCAGTTGTGGAGCTGTTACTGTCAGAGATCTTTGGCGAGTTTTCAGAAGAAACCAGACTGTGGAGTGAGTCAGCTCTCAGCGCTTCTGAATAATTCACAGGACTGGATTCATGGCATATACTCTCCCCAAAGGTTGCCCCCTTCTCCTTCCAAATCTCATTTCACTCCCATCTCTACTTCCCCACCTAAACCTATCTGATTCCAACGTCATGGTAGAATGGATAGATAGAGTGGTGACCTGGGAGTCAGGAAGACTTGGATTCACATCTTGTCTCTGACATCTATGCTCAGTCTCTTATATACAAAATAGGAATAATACCGTTTGTAACACCCACTTCATATCCATCATGGGACTCAAATGAGATAATGCTTGTAAAATGGCTTTGCCTCCATTCCTCAGAAAAGGAAACTGAGGCTCAGATACAAGTAATAAACTCTCCAAAGAAATATACAGCAGAGAGGAGATTTAAACTCAGATCTCCTATCAAAAACACCTTAATCTCCAACCCCCTCGTTTCACAGATGAGCAAACAAAAACCCAGAGAAATAGAACGGACTTGGCCAAGGTCCCTCAGGCTATCTATAAGTAGTGGTGCCAGGATTGGCACTCCTGATTTGACAGCCCAAAACTCTAGTCTTCCTTGACGCCTCACGATGGGTTGGGAGATTTTCATTGTCACTCTCTTCCCTCAGCTCCTCTTAGGAGAACAAGAATTGCTGTTTCTCCTCGACATGGTAGAGGACGCCAAGCCCGGGTAACGTGATCGCTCTGACACTGATGGTTTCCACTCTTCAGGTCTCTGTAGCTTATTGTAAATGGCAGACAGGCGGCAAGGCTCAATTCCTGAACGTTCAGCGGCTCAGGATTCCCTGGGTGGCAAAAATTAACATCATTTACAAGTGAATTCAATGAATGAATGTGCATTCCCTAGCTGTAGAAACTGCTCCTTTGGATTCGAGAGACCAAATGGGGATTGTTGTGGAGCTGGAGAGGGGTACGTAACAAATCCAGCTAGACCGAACTGGGCAATGAGAGGAGAGAAGCAGCAGCACAGGATGGAGTGAAAGACTAGGAGTCAGGAGACCTGGGTTTAAAGCCCTGACTCTACCTTGTAATAGCTGTGTGACCCTGGGCAAGTCACTTGATTCATTGAGGTTCACTTTCTTGCTGTGACAAATGGGGGAAGTAATGCTTTTGCTCCTTACTGACTTAATGAGTGTTTGTAATAGAATGTGCTTTGTCAACTGTAAAGACAACTAGTGACTTAATATTATTTCATTGAAGTGTTATGTAAACTATAAAGCACTGTTATCAGATCAGAAACAAAACAAGTGACTTGAGATCAACCAGATGGCCTCTGAAGTTCCCTTCTAAATAACTCCAAGATTCTACAAGTGGCTGTGAGAATCAATTCAACAAATTCTGATTATCCCTTAGGTAGGTCCCCTTGCTGAGTGCAAAGCCATAACTAGCATGGGATGAAAGAAGACATATTCCAGGGAGCTGATATATTCCTCCCAGGAGGAACCCTTTTCCTCAGAAGGGCATATTTCCTCCCTGTGGCAGCCACCATTCTACCACCCCCAAAGTTTCATCTCCTGATCATCCCTCCTCCCCTATTCACAGAGGTGAGAACCAAACTGACCCCTCTCCTAGTTCAACCGCCAGGGGAAATAAAACACATGGAGAACTGTAATAGAAATTTGAATGTCATCAGTGTATAAGGAATTCACAAGGAGATGGTTTGAAGCAGCAACAAGAGCACCAGATTTAGAATCAGACTTGGGTTCTGTCACATATTGTGTGACCATGGGCAACTGACTCAGTTTCCCCAACTGTAAAAGGCTAACAATCCTTGAAGTGCCTGCCTCCTAGAGTTGTTGTGGGCGAAGCGTTTTGAACCTTAAGGTTTTTCTCTTCCTGGGCTGTAGAAGTTGGATCAATTATCAGGATCACGGATAACAAGCTGGAAAGGGGCTTAGAAGTCATTAAATCTAACCCCTTCATTTTGAAGATGAGGTCATTGGAGGTCATGTTGATAGAGATGACTCGCCCAAGGTCCCATCAGAAGTAAATACTGACCTGGGATTTGAGTCCCTATTTCCTGACTCCAAATCTGCAGCTATTCTCATTGGGCCATGCACCTCCAGGTGTGCACATTCCTTTCTTACAAACCACCCTTTGATGTAGGTATTACAAGTGTTATTAGCCCCATTATACTGATGAAGTAACTGGGGCTCATGCAGGTTAAGTGATTTGCCCAAGGTCACACAGGTAGAGCAGGAAGAAAGATTTGAGTCCAAATTCAGAGCTATTTCCATGGCTATGAAATCAAGTGGATAAACAAAGCTGCCCTTCGGCTTTGTGGAAGACCCAGGGCTTGATCTGAAGACTCTAGAGGCACCTGTAGAACAAGGAAGGAAGGGGAGGGAGGGGAGAAGGGAATAAGCATTTCTATAGCACTTACTATGTGCCAGGCACTTTGCTAAGCTAGCAGGACCAAAATAGTGAAGTCACAGGGAAATAGGTTTTATCTCATTATAAGGAAGAATCCCCTAGCACTCCAAGGTGTCCAGCAATGGAACAGGCTTCCTTATGAAAGAGTGAGCTCAATGTCACTGGAAGGATTCAAGATGTGGTGAGATGATCATTTATCAGGGATGCTGCATGAAAGATTTGTATAGCAGGTAGGAACTGAGCTAGATAGATGTTTTCTAAGGTCCTTATCAGCTCTGAGATCCTAAGATTTTGTGAATTCCTACAGATCCTCCCAACATACACCAGACATGTATCTCAGGGGTTTTTTTTTGCTCTTTTCTATACACCTTCCCATCTGTGCTTCCATTTTCTTCTCACAAGGTAAGGAGAGAGGAATCTGGCTTACCCGTTTCACAGGTGATCAGAAGCCCAGAAAAGGTATGTAAGTGACCCAGTGTGACACATTAAGTCAGCGGACAGCACTGGAATTAGCATGTAGGTTTTCTGGCTCATTTCCAACCACTTCCTTAGCCAAAACAGAAGTGTCTGATCGCCTCTTGAATCTATCCCACCCAGGAAGTCTCCTAAGCTCCACCTGCCCCCCCTCTGAGGTTCTGTCAGCACCAATATCTATGCAGGTCATTGTGAGGTGATAAGATCTGCTAAATGAGTCTGGCAGGCCGCCATGTCTTCCCTCAGCTCTGGACTATATATAGAAGCAGAGATGGTCACACAAACAGCTATACTCACATCCTCCTACCTCCAGAAGCTCACTCATTTCCTGCTGAACTAGCATTCTCCTAATGTAGAACAGGGAGCAGAGAGTCATGCTCCTGCCCTCCTGGGCAGGAAAAGGGACGGGGATACAACACAGTTTCCCCTCCCTGTCCTGCTTTGACCATATCATGGTTTATGCTGATGAGAGAAAGAACACAGATCCTGTCTTCCTCAAAGGGGCTTCGTTCCAGAAAAAAAAATCCACTTAATGAAAAGTAGCAAGTTAAAGAAGGAACCCTGACCTGGTTCAAATCCTGACTGTTATTTTTCTGTGTGGTTTCTTCCCCTCTCTGTATCTTGTTCCCCTTCGAGGTAAAATGTCAGGGTTGGACTAAATGATTTAGCAAGTCCCTCCAGCTCTAAAGCCTCTCCCAGCTCTGTCATTCCATGTTCTAAGACCCCTGACAGCTCTGACATTCCATGTTCTAAGGCCCCTCCAAGCTCTATCATTCCATGTTCTAAGGCTGTTCTCCAGCTCTGACATTCTGTTCCAATTCTTGATATTCTATGATGTACCTCCCCTCCCAGTACTGACGTTTTTTAACTTGTTATATAGGTTATTGTAGCACAGGGTTGAGATTTCTGCCACAACCAAGCTCAGGCTTTGTTCCCCCAAAAAGTTGCTCTGGGAAGTTCCTAACTTGTGCTCCCTAATCTCCACTGTGCCTAGACTTAGTAGACATTCTAGGGAATCTTGCCCACCCAGTCAGCCCAAAGACTCTAGTCACCAGGGTGTGTATGAGGCAAGACTCTCCCTCCACAACAGGACCCATGCTGCTATCATCTGACTCATTGACAAAAATGTGGTGGGGACACAGAAGAGCCCCCTGCTTAGTAACTGATCCCCTTAGTAACTTACTAAGCAGCAGATACTTAGAAGGAAAGTAAGAGATAAGGGGATCAGAATGGACAAACAGACCCATCGAGAGAGAAAGAGGGAGAAGACAGAAAACATATGTGAGAGAGATAGGGAGAAACAAAATGAAACAGAGATAGAAACAAAAACAAATACATAGAAATAAATAGACAAAAAAGATATAAACAGAGAGATAGAAAGAGGCAACCAAAGCACCATTATTTGCTTCTGATCTAGGGAACCTGTGGGACACACTGATAGGTAGCCAGACAGTAGACAGGTAGGCAGTTAAGGAGACAGACAGATGTTCAGACTATCATCCCATCTCCTGCACCCCAGGAGAACAATTGAGCCAGGGGTGATGAGGGATCCCAGAGTAAGATCGATGGGTAATCAGGGTAAATCAAATTAACATGCACAAGATAATCAACACTCATTAAGCCAATTTAGTCAAGTGATGACCTCAGTCAGCTTTTATTTAATCATATACTTAAATGTCAAATCAATATGCAAATTTAGCTTAGGCCTTTTCCAATTATAACCCATTAAAAACTTTCAAGTAAATAAATGCAGACAGGGCCCAGTTTCATCTTGGGGTGAGTAGAACAAGGAGGCCATCACAATATGGAAAAAAACAAGGCAAGACTAATTATGAAAAGAGGCAGAGAGTAACAGAGCTGGAGGGACTTAGGATCACCTTCTCCATCCCTCTCACTGGTTACCAAGAGACAGGGAGGCACAGATTGGAGGAGCTTGGCCTAGGGTGTATCTGAGACTAGAATTCAGGACTCTAGACTCCTCACCTTGGAATCTTTCCATAACGTTATGCCACCTCCATTCAATAACTCAATAAAAGTGAATTCAGCTCTCCTAGGGCACCATGCTAGGCTCTGGGTATGTAAAGACACAAATAAGCCAACCCTTTCCCTCAAACATTTTCTTGGGGATGGAGAGGACAAGCAAGACACAATATATGCAATTGTTGTTCAGTCATTTCTGTCATATCTGACTCTTCGTGACCCCATTTGGGGTTTTCTGGGCAAAAATCTTGGAGTCGTTTGCCATTTCCTTCTCTAGTTCATTTTACAGATGAGAAAACCTAGGCAATTAGGGTTAAGTAACTTTCCTTGGGTGATACTGTTAACAAGTGTCTGAGGTCAGATTTGAACTCAGGAAGATGAGTCTTGAACTCTATATCTATCAACTGCACCACCTAGCTGCCTACAACATGAACAAGTTGTATGTTTGTCCTTCATTCCTGAAGAGGACCATGACATCAGAGAGAGGATATTATGACTTGCAGTTGACTGATCTGAGTGAGGGAGAGCTGTGCAAGGTCACCAGCCTCACTTTCTCCTCCAGAGTCATCTGGATCCAGTGGCCAGATATTCATCAGGAGGACTGGAGATGACCCAGGATGCAATGGGAGACCCAGGCCCTTTTATGCTAAGGTCTTTTCAGGTTCTCACTCCTTATCTGGGGGTGCTCTGCCCAGGGGAAGGTACATTTTCATAGCCAAAAGTTGCCTTTTCTCCTTTTTCCTTCTCAAAGATCAAGCCTTAGGCCCATTTCATTATGGAGCTCATAGATTGGACAAATAGGTCCCTGCCCTCCTAGTAACAGAGTGAATGCAAATACTAAATATTAACTGTTTCTCTATTGGCCAGGAACCCTGAGGGTCTTCCCCTTCCAGTTTAATTTTTTTTCTTTTTTTGATTAAAGGTGCCATTCCTTGAATAACTACTTAAAGAGGCCTATTAACTGAATGGGTGTTATCTCACATGAAGAAGTAAATACAGAATAACATACAAAGTAATTTTAAGAAGGAGAAGGTACTAATAACTGGGGGGAGAGGGGAATCAATGAATTACAAGTAATGCAATCAGAGAGTAGAAGGTACAGTGGATAGGGGAAAGGAGAAGGGGAGGGGAAAGGAGAGGTGAGGAGAAGAAAAACGGGGAGGGGACAGAAGGAGAGAAGTATTAGAAAGAATTAGGAGAAGAAAAAGGAGAACTAGAACAGGAGAGAATTAGGAAAGGAGAGAATTAGGAGAATTAGAAGTAGGAGAAAAGAGACTTAGAAGAAGAAAAGAAAGAAAGGAAATTTGGAGATGAGAGACATCATTAGTAGGAGAATCAGAAGAGGTAAAAAGAGATACAGGGGGAAAGATTAGCAGGGGAGAGAAGAAAAGTTGGAAAGGAGAAGAGAGACAGAGGGAGGAGACAGGACAGTGGAAATGGACAGTAGTGCTGCTTCTGGGCCTCATCTGTGTCAGCAGAGATAACAGCTGCCATTTTATTTCCTGAGCTCTTGGGGCTTCGTGGTGACAGGTAAAACATTGGAAGTGTCTTGATAATATCACAACAACAGATAGAGGAAGTGCTCCAGGGGGGAGTGGATGGTAATTGACTTGCTATGACACTCAACTGTCAGGCAGTGACCCGAGTAAGTGAGCCCCAACGTCAGAGATCATCAGTGTGAAAGAGCTAGAGATGGCTGGAGCCGGTGTTGTCAGCACCTCCCTCCCATTCCACCAACACCTACCCATTTTCTGTCAGGCCAGGGCTCTGTGCCAGGGGAAGAGAAGATGGAGTCAGGTCCCTAGATGAGCCCCAGCCAGCTGAACACAGCAACACACAATAATGCCTAAAGTGGTGAGGAAAGGATGAAATGACTGAGGAAACAAAGGTTCAACCTTCAAAGCATATTGCTTTATTGCTTAATTCATCCTAATTGCCCCAAAATCTGGACCAGTAGTCTTCTTTAGTTTTGGCATTGGACCTCAAATAGAAGGGAAGATGGACTTTTGTACATTAAAAACAGTTAATCAAATAAAACCAATTAATTAAAAGGAAACAATGCAACATTAGATAATCTGATTTCCAATTGGATGAAAGATTAGGGACTTTTCAAGTTGGGAGGGAGAAAGTGAACAAGTGCAATTCTCTGAAATCAGAAAAGTAAGGTTCCCCATACATATACACCTCAAAAGTGACTATAAATAATGAAAGGAACATGGAAACAATAACTAATGTATCCATACCAGTTTCAGATAAAACATGGGGTTGTTTGAGATGTACAACTGTGAGAAAACTCCTTGCATCAATCCTCAGCTTTAACTGGGTTCTGGTTGGCATAACCTAGGTCCTTAGCTAAAGGTCTCTAAACAACAGGTAGGGGTGATCCAGCTTCCCAGTCATGCAGGGCTAGGTTCAAACAGTGCAATAAGGTCTTTCCTCAATTTTCACAATTGAATTCCCTCAATTTCCTCACCAGGCCAAGGGACTATACATCCTCTTCTCCCTGTACCACAGAACCTCTTCTCTTCATCAAAACAGCAATTATATTCCATCACTGTCATATACATCACCTCATTTTTCCTTGAAATATCCCTACAAGAAAGGTAGATTAAGTGTTATAATCCCCTTTTTATGAGGAAACTTAGAGTTGGAAGGCATCTTAGAGGCTGACTAGCCCAACTCCCTCATTTTATAGGTGAAAAAATTGAATCCCGGCGACATTATGTGACTTAGCCAAAGTCACACAAATGGAATGTACTGAAAATGGAATATTGAATCCAGGTCTTCTAAATCTAGAGACACTCTTTACACTGTGTCTGGAGCAATAGTGTAGGGATGACAGAAGTAAATTTCCAGTGGATGTAAGGAAAAACTTCCTAATAATGGAAGCTGTCCAAAAATGAAGCTGCCATAGGGGAGAGGTAGTTGACCTAATGGGAGACCCAGACATTCTTGAGAAGACAGGGCATCAAAGAAGGAAAATTATGAGAGTAGCAGAGAATTCAGTGACCCAAAATGTCTTAAAGTAGGGGTTCTACTTGTTTGAGATCATGAACCCTTTTGATGGTGAAACCTATGGATCTCTTCTCAGAAAAATGTTTTTTAAGTGCATAAAATAAAATGCATAGGGTTACAATGAAAATCAATTATATTGAAATGTAGTATCAAAATACTAAAAGTTCCAAGTTCATGAACCCCACATTAAGAATATTTGCCTTGGAGATAGTCTCCCACAGAGACAAAAGAAAATTGGGCTAGCTTGGACTCTGAGAACCTGGATTTGAATCATATCTCTGCAATGTGACTCCTTGGGTGACCTTAAAGAGTCACTTAACCTCTCCAGACCTGTTTCCTTCTCTAAAATGAACTATATCAAAGTTAAGGCTTTTTTGTGTGTCATGGATCCAATGGCAATCTAGTGGAGAATAATGTTTTATTAAATTCATAATTTAAGGAAATGCAAACTTTCAGTTGCAGATAAGTGAAAACAAACATATATATTGAAAAGAAAGATATATGTTTTTTTCCCACATTCAAGTTCTTGGAACGCCTGAAGTATATCCACAGATACCTTAGAACTCCTTGGACCCCAATTTAACAAAGCTCAATGATTTCTAAGGTCCCTTTGAGCTCTAAAATCCTATAATGTCATGATTCAGTGATAATTCCTGTCTATTTCTCCTATTACTAACAGATCAATTTCAAGTGCCTTGTCCTGATAGTCAAGGCCTTCATATTGTTTTCATATACTCTATTTCTCCAATATTATCTACTGCTATTTCCCTAACAAGCATCCTTACTCTGCTTCAATAAGGCCATATCCTCACTATTCCATATTCACCTCAGGCACTTTCCTTCCCCCATTAGACATACCCTTCCACTTCCCTGCTTATCCAAATCCTATCTATGCTAGGAACATCAAATCCAAAATTCATAGCTTCCAGGTCCAATAAAAATGCTGTGAACAATCAGAAAGTTCCAGTAACAGAGAACAACAAGGAGAATCACATAAGACTTGGTAGCTACCACTATAAAGAGAGGAGATCTTGGTCAGTAAATGATAGTCAATAAATATTTATCATGCACCTATTATGTGTCAGGCACTGTGCTATAATAAGAATACAAATAAAAATAAAGGTAGTCCCTGCCCTCAAGAAACTTACAATTTAATGAGGGAAGACAATGCATGAAAGGAAATTGAAAAGCTGGAGGGAAATGTGGGGAGGAAGGCCCCATGAGAGGGTCTCTGGCAAGGGATCATGATGTTTATAGAATCAAAATCAAGCAGAGCAGCTTCAAGGAAATGGAAAGTTGGTTGGTTGGAAATTCTGAACCTTCTATAAAGTGAGGCTTTGGGAGAAGTTTTTTGCTCTGCCCTCCAACTCTCCAAAGAGAGGGGAGGTGGGCAAGAGGTGATAGGAAGTGTGACTATGGGAAATGAAAGAAATCTTGAATACAATATTCCAAAGGCAATAGATAAAACTTTACAACAAAGAGAATTAATCTTCCCCCTCCCCCCAAAAAAAGCACAGGCATTTAATGGAATAGAAGACTTTTAAGCATTCCATGAACATAAAAAAATAGGGCTATGTTGAAATTTTGAAATGTAAACACAGAAGTAAAGAAAAAATTAGGAAAGTAAGTACATTTGAGTAATTTGAGGGTGCTAAATGAGGATAGTGTGTTTATATTCTACTGGGGGAGAAGTAAGTGTCCCTTCAGAACCTTAATGTCTTTAAGGGTTATAGAAGGAGTTAAATAAAATGGAAGGACTGGGCATGTTCTATTTTAATGCTCTTAGAAGAAAGAAAAGTTGGGGGAAAGGAATATATTAGGGAAAGAAAAAGAAGGAACTTATATCTCACAAAACAGAGTACACAAGATGAAGACTATATAAACATAGAGGAAGAAGTGAGAGAAGGTGAACCACATGAACTTCATTCTCATATGGATTGGAAAAAGATGGATTGAAAGCACGTATACCCACAGAGTTTGGTGTAGAAATACATTAAACTCATTTGGGAAATAAGATGAGTTAGAGAGAGGTGAAAGGAGTTTAAAAAGAGTAGGACTGATAAGAGATCACTTGTAAATAAAACAAATTTCAATAACAGAGGGTGGATCAAAAAGGGGGAAATTAAATGAAAAAAAGTAAAATGTGTCAAAAAGAAGAGAAGAGGAACAGCAGAGTGGAAACATCACTCCACTAATTGATCACTAGTGTAAAGCACACACCTTGTCTTTCACTTCTTTCTTCTTGGTAAGACAATCAGTGTAGTTGGGGGAGGAGAAAGAGGGGCAAAAATGGGGGAAAAGTACAAGAGGATAAAATGAAGGGAAATACATAATAAACAATTTTAACTGAGTATATGTATGAGATGAATTCATTCATTAAAAGGAAGGAGACAAAAGAATATATTTGGAAATAGACTGTAACAATATATTGTTAATAAGAAACACACTAGAAACAGGAAGCTTCATACAAAGTTCAAATATGGAACTAGAGCAAAATATGTTAAGCTTCAAATAAACTCAAAAAATCAGGGATAGCTACCCTGATCTCAAATAAAACTACAGCAGATATGTGACATTAAAAATAATAAACAGGGAAACTATATTATGTCAAAAGGTATAATACACAAAAAATTAATATCAATACTTGACATATATCCACCAAACTGTATAGTATCTAAATGTTCAAAGGAAAAGTTAAATTAGTTACTATGAAAAAGGGAAGACTCATAACCAACTTTGGACCTAGACAAATCTAACAGAGAGAGGGGGAGGCGGGAGGAAGTGAGGGAGGAGGGAAGGAAGGAAGGAAAGAAGGAAGGACTTAAACACCCAAATAGAGTTCTAGAAAGGTGGATATAATAAATATTCGGCATTTACTGATCAATTAAAAGAAAGGACCATTCATATTTCTCAGTTGTACATGGCATCCTTCTAGAAACTGATCAAATATTGAAGCATTAAAAACCCAATAATGCAGAAAAACAGAAATATTCAACGAAAAAAGCACTAAAAACTAAGTTGAGAGTAAGTAGCTTAATCCTAAAGAACTGGTGCATCAAAGAATATTTATAACCAGCAGAGAATGTCATCGAGTGATCATTTAAATAAAATGGATGATTATTTACTAAAAAATAAAAAATCCAGATTAACAGAAGAAACCAATTATGTAAATATCTGAGTACCAAGGGGAAAAAAGAAATTAAATAAGCCACAAGTGAACTACTAAAAGAAAAAACTTAGAACCAAACAAATTTACAAGAGAATTCCATCAAAAATTCAAATAACAAATAATTCCAATATTATATAAACTTTATAAAAATGAAAGGGGAAAAGATCCTACCAAATATCTCCATGAAACAAACATAATTTTGACACCTAAACCGGAGGAAAAAACAAAGCTGATAAAGAAAATCATAAACCAATATTCCCAATAAATATCCATACAGAAATAATAAAATATTTGTAAAGAGACTACAACACTTTTTAAAAATTGTTTCACAATGACCAGCTTGGATTTATACTAGGAATTCAATATAAGGAAACTACAAACAAAAAACACGCAAATAATAGAATGAAAATATTATAACAATAGATTATGGAAAGGCTTTTAACAAAATTTAATACCCATTTACATTTTTTAAAAAAACATTCAAAGGCATAGGCATAAGTGGAACTTTCCTTAATATGATAAGTGTTATAAGTATTGTAGGGTAACTAGGGGGCACAATGGATGGAGTGTAGGACCTGGAGTAAGGAAGACAAGTTCAAATTCTGCCCAAGACACTAGCGATTGCCCTGGGCAAGTCACTTAATTCCCCGTTTGCCTCAGTTTCCTCATTTGTAAAATGAGGAAAATAAATAGGACCTGCCTCTCATGTCCTATGATGTTAAAGATCAAATGAGATAATTTTAAAATGTGTAGCATTTTATATGCCTGGCATGTAGTAAATACTCTATAATTGTTATCTATTATTAGCATGAATATTATTTATAAGCTGCAAATTAATAGCATATATAATGGAGAATGGTTACAGGCCTTTCCCGTGAGATCAGGGTAAAGCAAGAACATCCATTATTACAAATATTATTTTATATAATTCTAGAAATGCTAGCTATAGCAATAAGACAAGCATAGGCAAAGAGGAAATAAGAATATCACTTTTTTGCAGAAGATATGATAGTTTACTTGAGGAACCCTTGAAAGTCAACTAAAAAAGTAATTAAAAACTGAAATAAAAAATTAATAACTAGCCATTTTAGGACATAAAATAAATCCTCATAAATTAATAGCATCTCTGTACAAGACCAACAAAACCCAGAAGGAAGCGATACAAAGAGAAACCAAATTCAAAATAACTATAAAATATTGGGGAGACACACAGAAACTATATGAATATCGCTACAAAATACTCTTTACAAAAATTAAGATAACACCAAACAATTGGAGAAATACTAATTGTTCAAGGCTGATCCATACCAATGTAATAAAAATGTCTAAATTCATTAACTTGTCCAATATCATGTGAAACTGCCAAAAAATACCTTTACAGAACTGGAAAAATTATCACGAAACTCAGCAGGAAGAATTCAAAGTAATTCAAGAATCTCAAAGTAAATAATGAAAAAAACGAAGTTGGAAGTAAAGGGGTCTAGCAGTGCCAGATCTTAAATTATCCTACTTTGTAGTAATCATCAAAACCACTTGGTAATGGTTTTTTTTTAATTAAAGCATAGATCAGTGGGAAAAATTAGGTATACAACATACAGAAGTAAGCATACTAATATAGTTTTCCATAAACCCGCAAATCCTAACTATCAGGATAAGGACTCACTATTTAAAATAAAAACTTTTGGGGCAACTGGAAAGTAATCCAGCAGAAATTATGTTTAAACCAACATCTGACATCACACACCAAGAGAAGCACCAAAGAGATACATGACTTAGACATAAAAGGTGATTTCAAATGAATTATAGGATCAAGGAAGGAAATTTATTTCACATCTGTAGAAGGGGGAATGTTCATGACAAAATAAGGGATGGAGAATACCATGGAAGATAAAATGGACCATTCTGATTATATAAAATGAAAAATTTTTTGCACATACTCCACCATGATATTAAATTTGAACTTAGTTCATCCTGGAGAATTTTCCCTATATCCTCAAGCCCTCCTATTCTGAATTGCTTCTTAATACAATCTAATAGGTATTTAGTTTCTATTTATAAGCCAGCATCATAGGTGATGAGAATGAAAAAAAAGTCCCTCCTTTCATTTTGTCCTTGTAACCACAAAATTACCACAGTGCCCCACATATAGTAGGCTCTTTATAAAAGTTTATTAATTGGATTAAATTTTGATACAACATATATTATCACAATAATTCAATGAGAGAGAAGAACCATTTAGGGATTAAGAAAAGCTTCCTGCAAGAAGGGCACCAGAGATTCTAAGAGGCAAAGGTGAAAAGGAAGTGCTTTATAACCGTAGGCAAAGGCATGGAGGTGAGAGTTGGAATGAAAAGTATTGAACACAAGTAGACCAGTTTGCCTGAAACATAGCATGTAAATACATGTACTCCCTAAATAGGGAGTAAGGTATAGTGACTCTAGACTGGAATGAGATTTTAAAGGATTTTAGATAACAAGTTGAGGAATTTTTATTTTATTCTAAAGGTAATAGGGAGCTTTTGAAGCTTCTTGTTCAGGGAAGAGACATGGTCAAATGTGCTTCTGAAAAAATTATTTTGGCAGCTGTTTGGAAGATGGATTAAGGAGGAGTGAAATTGAAAGATGCAGCAATAATCCTGATAAAAGGTAACAAGATCCTGAATTGAGGTTAGTGGCCATAAAAATGGAGATCTAAAGACAAATGTGGGAGATGTTATCAAAGATGATGAAGGGAAGTCTAGTATGACTATAAGATCTGTTAGAAGCTTTTATTAAGTGCTGTGTTTATGTGTCAAGTACTACAGAGTATGGTGGGAAAATGGAGTACAAGCTGCCATGGAATGAGATGAGACTGTTCTACATACTCTCCTTGAATGAAGGTTCTAGGAAGAGCCATCCAATCAGGAGAGGCCACAAGAACAAAGGATACTTCCAATTTGTGAATTCCAGAATAAAAATGTTTCTGGGATATGGTAAAATCCAGAGTACAACCTAGAGAGGAATGAATTGTGAAGGTTGAGTGAGAAAGAACAGTGGTTTCCTTTGCAGAAAGAGATGTTTGGAAGAGAGGTGAATAAAGGATGAAAAGAGATAACAAGATCCATTTTAGTCATTTTGAGTTTGAAATGCCTACAGGATATTCAGTTGGAGCTATCCAACAGGTGGTTAGTTTGTGATGCAAACCTGGAGCTCAAGGGAGAAGCGAGGAGCTGGATATTTGAACCTGGGAGTCATTTGGTCCAGATCTGTAATTTTATCAATGGGAGGAACTTAATGTATGTATAATCCCTTCATTGATATATATATATATATATATATATATATATATATATTACCAATTTGCCTGTAACTTTAGAGAGTTACCTGGGACACGGAGAGATTAAGTGACTTGCTTATGGACATTATTGTAATTTGTATTGGAGACCAGACTTGATCTCAAGTATTCCTGACTTTAAAGTCTGACCTCTACTATGCAATGTAGGCGTATGAAGAGAGTTATGGATTAGACCAGGGAACTGGTAAACCACTAGGAGTGAGTGCAAATAGAAAAGAGAATAAGGTCCATCACAGAGTCTCAGGGGATATCTGTGGTCAGATGATCCAGAAAAGGAGAATGTCATGGAGCAAATAGTAGAACCTGGAGAAAAGAGTATCATGAAAACCATTAAGAATAAAGTGGCCAAAAAAATAAAATATTCTGAAGAAGGTGGTTAAAACCATCAAATGTTGCCGAAAGATCAAGAAGAATGAGAAAGAGATCACTGGTAGCCTTGAAGAGAGAAGTTTCAGTTGAGTGGTGGAACCGAAAGTCAGATTACAGGGGCTTGAGAAGGGAGTGGGAGAATAAGAATCCAACTTTAACTATTATTCACATTCTAACATCTCCTTCTGGAGGCCCATCCACTTAGGCTGACCTCATCCCCCTACTCCGGGCTCTCAGTTCCTAGCCACAGGTCACTCCACCAGCTTCTAGGATGCCTTTCTCAGCAGGCCCTCCATTCCATTTCTGCAGCTTCTGGGATAGAGAGGTCCTAAGGCAAGTCCGCCAGCCACAGCCATCTTATCTAGGAAATAAATCACTTTTCATATATTTTGCCCATTTCTAGCTCAGGGAACTGAAAATCTCATTTCACGGCTCCAGGTTACCAGATGCCACTGCTGCTGGAGGGAATCCTGTGAGCAGACAGCCTCCTGGGGGCTGGGGAATGAGTTCTGTTCTTTCTATGCCAGCTAGCCTCATAGTCTCACATAGTCACCTTACAATAGCAATAGCCCACACATATAACACCTGAAGGTTTGCAGAACACTTTCTGCACAGTGACCTTGTAACGCAGGTAATGCAAATATTTCCCCTTATTTTAAAGAGGAGGAAAAGTGAGGCTGTGATTATTCCAACAGCAGATAGCTAATATAGTCTAAGGCAGAATGTAAACTCATTTTTTTACAATCAATCTTCTTATTTTTTAACCTCTCCTTGTACTTGTATAAAGGCCTAGAGGTCCATTAGTGGATAAAGCACTGCACTTGGGGTCAGAATTAAGCTTGAAATCCCACCTGTGATATTCACCAACTTATCATAAGAAAATCATCTAACCTCTTCAAGCCTCAATTTCTTCAGCTGTAAAATAGAAATAACAATAGCACCTTCCTCAGGGAGGTTGTTGGGAAGATTAAACTTATGTAAAGCTTTTTGTAAGTTTTAAGGTACTATGGAAATGAGTTAGCATTGTTGTCGTTAAATAGTTTCTGAGCCCTCAAAAAAAAAGGTTGGGGGGGGGAGATCTCTGGGCTCCACCTTCCACTCAATACAATAATACTCTCTGTGACAGAAGGTAAGATAGAGGCAAGATCCCCAAGTGTGACCCCCCCCCAACCCTGCCCAGCATGGGAACCTTATACCAGATGCATGTCTCAGCTTTCTTTAATAAGCAGCTATTGCTCTGAAATTGATCAAAGCATTTCTGAAATCCATTTGGAATTTTGAGAGACATTGTCATGTAGTAGATAGAGATCCACATTGGGGGTCAGGGTAACCCTGGTTCAAGTAATGCTTCTGACACATACTGGCCTGTGAGTCTGGGCATGTCACTTAACCTCTCATGGCCTAGGGCCACAAAAGCTGTAAATTGTGAGCAGCTGCTGAATTAGACCAGTAGTGGGAGTTTTGACACCAAGAGAATTCCTTATGCCAAAAAATATCACAGGTCTGGGCCAAAAAAGAAAAAGCTTGGAATTTTAGCTTATGCTTCATCTTGGGCACAAAATGGGCTTTTGCCAGGAGTATTGATTAGAATCACTTTGCTACTTGCAAGTCGTATGGCTTTAGACAAATCACAGCCTCTCTGAGTCTCTCAGTCAAATGACTAGGTGCTACCTAATGTCTTTTTCAGTTTTAAATGTATTTACTTCAAAGATTTCACTTCTTTCTACAGGAAGACTTTGCCAACACTTCAAATTCTAGTGCCTTTCTTCTGTTGGTTATTTCCAATTTATCCTGTATATAGTTTATTTTTACATATTTCTTTGCATGTTGTCTTACCCTTAGATTGTAAGGTCCTCAAGAGTAGGGACTGTCTTTTGGACTGTCTTTTGACTTTTCCTGTACCTGGGTGCTTAACATAATGCCTAGTGCATGGGAGGCACGTGATAAATGTCTCTTGACTGACTGACTACAATGTAGCACCTCCTAGACATGGTACATGTGTCCAATCATCCAGGGAGACAATGGCAGAGCCCATAAAATCTGGATGGGGGTGGTTTTTGCCCTTTTTTGGTATTCTTAGAACTTAGAAAGGTACCTGGCACATAGTAGGTGCTTAATGATTACTACAGCATCACTAGGAGGAATCTTGCCTACCATCAGAGGGGTAGTCTGAATGATCTCAATTTTACCACAGAAATCTTGAGAGTTATTTGTTAAAGGTCTCGTTTTGGTAGCTGTGGCAGGCAGGAGACAGTTCAGTGTAGGGGAAAGCACAAAAATCTTAAAAAGACAGAGGACTGGTTCTAGATCCAACTCTGTCTCTCATACAACCTATGTGGCCTTGAGATCTCCAGTTCTCAGTTTCTTCATTTGTAAAATTGGAATAACAATGCCATTTCGACTAATCAGTAAGGTTGTTGTGAGATAATGTCTGTTAAGCACTTTATCATCATACAGTTATAGGGAAATGTGGGCAGTCTCTGTTATTATTAGAACCAAGATTTTCCTTTTCCAGGTCTAAGTCCCCAGACCAGGGGTCCTGGTCCATTGACCTGACTCCTTCCAGCCTTGGGGAAAGGCAGAGAGGGCCAGACTTGGTGTGATAAGAGCCTGTGTTCTGTATTCAGTCAAGCTTTCCAAAGGCTCCCAGTGTCAGACAGAGCCTGCCACGTGGAAAGCCAAAGGATGAGAACTAAATTGCAATTGACTGAGCTTTGAATTAAGCAATCAACTGATTAATGACTTGACTTTTTGTCTAATAAAGCAAAGTGTAAATGGGGTCCAGAGAAACATCGCAGTGCTGGAAAGAGTCAAGTGCTCGGAAAGGTCTCCAAAAAAGCCTTGAAAAGTTGCTAATCCACCAATATCTCCCTCTCTGCGTCTGAATTTAGGAAGGCACTGACCAGCCCTGAGACAGGAGAAGAGGTGGAATGACCCAAGGAGTTCCCAGCCTACCCTAGAAAGCCAATAAATGAATAGAGCTGACTCCAAGGAAGCTGACTAGTCTAAGGGTCAGAGAGGCAAGCCATTGTAACAGCAGTAGTAACAAGAATGATGATGGTGGTGATGATGATGAAGATGATAGCATCCATTTCTACTGTAAATTAAAGTTTACAAAATACTTTCATGCCAAAAATCATATATAGTGCAATTATCATTATTTTCCTTCAACAAATTAAGAAACTGAGACTCAGAGCAGTGTTGCATGAAGTCACGCAGCTAGCAAATATCATAATCACTATTTTAACACAGAGCTCATCACCATAGGTCCACTCCATGCACTATACTACACCTAGATGAGATTGGAGTTAAGGTCCCGTCTCTGACTCTTCTCACTGAAGGATGTTGTGTAAATCAATTACTTTCCTTGAGCATAGGTTTCTCCTTCTGTAAAACATAGATAAAAACCTCTTCCTTGGCTTCCTCACAAGGCTTTTATAAGACAAATAAGATGACGGATGGGAAAGAACTTTTTAACCCATAAATCTCAGATCTCTCCCAATTCAGAAATGCTGTGATTCTGTAAAATGTAAATCCAGCTCAGATCAGCTAAGCCTTTGACTTGAATATTTCTAATGGCAGGCATCTAGAAGGAATATGTTCCTATAACCTGTGACCTGCCTATGAAAGGTGTAATATGGAACCATGAGAATGAGTCTTCTCTGGAGCTGAGGGTATCACATCATTACACGATGAGCAAGAAAAAGCAATTTCTAGTATGACAGTACATGCCAAGTACAGGTGGGTGGCAATATGGGGATAAGGTAAAGCATAGCTTCATAAGACTTGGAACCAGAAAGAACTTTGGAGATGATCTAGTCAAAGACTTTCATTTTTCACATGGAGAAAATGTAGATTGGAGAGAAAGTTCAAATGACTTGTCCAATCTAGTAATTTGATGGTGTGATAGAAGGTTCTGCTTCTGCACTCTTATCATTGATCCTATATCTGCAAGCTACTAACACCACATGAGGTTGGGTTGAAGGAGATAGGGATGTCTAACCTGAGGAAGAAAAGATTCAGGAATACATAACAGCTATCTTGAAGTACCTGAAGGGCTATCTTGTAAAAGAGATTAGATAGGTTCTGCTTGATGATAAAGGAAGAACTAAGATCCATAAAGGCTGAGAGGCAGGTTTTAACCCAATTCATGAAGGAGAGAATTGTTCAAAAGTGAGATGAGTTGAATCAATAGGTAATGAGTTCCCCATAAGACCTAGAGATCTTAAAGTGTAGGCTAGATGACCATTTACTATAGAGGCTAGAGGAGATTCCTGCTCAGATACAGATTGGACTTGGTGCAGTTTGAAGTTTCTAGTAATTCTAAGAGTCAGTTTCAGTTTTTCTTAATGCCTTGACTCCAACAAGTCTCCTTGTCTTCTTCCTTATCCCTTTATTCCCCATTCTCAAGTTCATGGAAAGTGTGAGGGTGGTGTGGTGGGTGGTGCTCTACTCAGTTCAAAACACTGGTTTCAATCTCATCTCTGACAATTGTAAGCTGTGTGACTGGGCAAGTCACTTAACATCTCTAAGCTTAAAGAAAATCTTGAAGACTTTTAGATGGTCTTGATTCCTGTTAGTGGAGGGAGTTTCTAAACTGACAAAATCATAGATCTTTGAAGTATTGATATGCAGACATAACCAGAAAGCTAAAATATATTAATTTGCCTAATGAATTAGCTGACTGCTTACAAGAATACCAAACCTGCCTAGCTCTGAGCCAGATACCACCCTAAAGTAGTATTTAGATCAGGCCTGATACAATTCATAACTGTATGCTACCCCTGTCCTCATGCCTAGGTTCTAACCAGCTCCATTAGTGTTGCTTCTTCCCAAAATTATTTGCAGTGGACTAGCTCTGCCTCACATCATCTTCTCTGGGATCCATTTTAAAGTGTAAACCACTCTCAACCAATTGAGAATGATCCCTACCGCCTACTTCAATCATTCTCATAAAAAAATACCTTGGCTACATAGCTTGTCCCTCCCTGCCCTTAGGGAACAGGATCTAACACAGAAAAAATAAGCCTACATTCTACCAAGAAAAATAAGATATGTGACCAATTTTATCAGAAAATTTCACTAAGATAACATGTTTCTTCCCAGTCAATTCTAAGTCAATTTCAAAATGTTTCCAAGAAAAGCCAGGCAGAACAAGTCTAGTCAATCACAAGGTATATACAGAGGACTACATGCTTCCCATAATGCAGGAAGGAAGCTGTTGATGAGTGCAATGATAATTACTTGACAGAATGGTAATAGCTTCAGGGTGCAAAATGAAACTTCTTTGGGGGCACGACCAATGTAGAAATTAGTTTTGCTTGACCTTGCATGTTTGCTGCAAGAGTTTGTTTTTCTTTTTTCACTGGGCATGGAAGAAAAATATTTTTTTATTAAAAAATAAAAATTAATTTAAAATAATAAGGTGGGAGCTTAAATTTTGGAGAACGTCCAGTCCAATCCTATCAGTTGACATATTGGTGAACTAAGGCAGAGAAAGTAAGAGATTTCCTCCCTGGCACATGAGGATGTAATAGAAATGGCATAATTTTTTTTTAAAAAAACTGGATTTTTGAATCCTATCTTTTTCATTTATTGGTTATATGACAATAGACAAGTTTCTCCTACTAGAAAATGGCTTTGGTTTCCTCATTTATGAAATATAATGTCATTTCTATCTGGTTCTAAAATTATATTATTCCTAAAGTTCTGTTAATGGCAGATCCAAAACTAAAACACAAATTTCCTGACTCATAGTCCAAGGTCTTGTTTACTACATAATGCTATAAATTGATATTGCTAAGCAGTTGGTCTAGTATTTAGAAAATTCAGACCAATCCCTATCTCAACCTTACTACTGCCCAAAGAGACACTCTTTTTTTAATACAGGTAGATCAATAAAGAGCCTCACTGTCTTCCCATCTAATATCAGGCCTAGCCTGACAGCAGAACACTGAAGAATCTAAAATATTTTTCAGAGCCAAGAGACAAGTAACACACTGGCTTCAGTCCTGAGCTTGATCCTAAAGGTTCACAGAGTAGAAAATGGGGTTATTACAGGAAAGGATTGGATTTGTCTCCTAGTTAATGTTCCCAACCTACTCTAAGAGGTCTGTCAACTAATACATTTCCCAAAACATATCCCATGACCTCTATGTCCTCCCCATCTCTTAGTGACATTTAGTTGGACCAGCAATGAAAATGCTAGAAACAGACCCAGTTATTTTGTCTTTCATATGTGAGCATCCTGTTTGTAGGGCTTAACAATGGTGCCATGTTGCCCTGCAAAAGCTTTAAGTGGGGTGCTGGCCATGGTCCTGACCTCCACTCATAACTTCTAAGAAACTTTTGTTAATTCCTGTTGTTGAATCATTTCAGTCATGTCTGAGTTTTTGTGACCCCATATGGGATTTTCTTGGCAAAGATACTGTAGGGCTTTGCCATTTCCTTGCCCAACTTGACTTGCTCAACATCTAGTGTCTGAGGCCAGATTTGAACTCATTTTCCTAACTCCACAACCAGTGTTCTTTCCACTGTACCACCTAGATGCTCTTTGTGTTACTTTATTTGGGCAATAGTCCCTCCTACTTCAGAGACAACACAAAATACCATCCCTCATAAGATCTAAATATGTCCCAAATTCATCATCATGGACCACAGTACCCTTACTGAGCTGAGTTTAGTGTAGGAACTCTAAAGATGAAGGATCCAAGGATGCAACCTGCAAGGATCTTGCCTCTCTCCTCATATTATTTGGGTAAGCATGATCCATTCTCTTTGTCCCATGGTCTATCGGGATTCATTTACATCTGTGAGTGGCTGAAAGAAAACAAGAACTGTTTCTGGGTATTAGTGATAGCTCTCCAGATATTCTTTCCTAAGTCCTGCCCAAGTTATAATATTAGTTTGAAGCCTGTGTCTTGATCTATGGTGGTAGTGGTTGAGTCATTTTTCATTTTTTCAGTTGTATCTGACTCTTTGTGATCCCTTTTGAGGTTTTCTTGGCAAAGATACTGGAGTGATTTGCCATTTCTTTCTCCAGTTCATTTTATAGATGAGGAAACAAGGCAAGCAGGGTGAAGTGACTTGCCGAGGATCACAGAGCTAGTAAATGTCTGAGACCAGATCTGAACTCAGGAAGACAAGTCTTCCTGAATTCAGGCCTAGCATTCTATCCACAGTGCCACCAAACTGCCCTTGCCTTGATCTATACATATTTTAAATAAAATGAAAGAAAAGAAGCAGCATTCCTATCACTGTGAATAATTAACTGACACATATGACAAGGTTAAAAGTATGCTGATGTCTAAACGGAGTTTGGATTCTGATTCTGCCACTCATCACCTGTGTGACATAGGGTAAGTCAATTAGTTTCTCCAAATCAGTTTCATCATATGTAAAATTAAGGAGTTGGATTAGATGACAGCTAAGGTCCCTTATAGCTCAAGATCTAAATCTTATTTTTACATTATGGTCAATCAAAATTCCAGACCTTTCTATCACCAAATCCATAGAGGAAAGCATCAAAATCAAGAGAAAAGAGATATCTTAAGGATAGATAATCTCACTAGGATGGCTAACTTTTTGGACTGGGAATTCTTCATTATAAATGGGTTATGAAAGCTACTAACTAAAAGGGTGAAGCCAAGATGGCATAGTAGAAGCAGAGACCTGCCACAGTTCCCCACTCCCAACCCCCTCAAAAAACCTATAAAAATGACTCTAAACAAATCCTAGAATAGCGGAAGCCACAAAATGACAGACTGAAGTAAATTTCTAGCCCAAGACAATAGGGAAGATCAACGGGAAGGTCTATTGCACCAGGCTGGGAGTGGAGCACACTTTAGTGTGGGTCACATCAGCATGTACTGAGTAGGAGCAGGCCTTAGGGGATTAAATTATGGACAATTGCTCTGAATTTCTGTCTTCTCAACCCACAAATGCAAGAAGTCAGAAAGAAACAATTCAAGTATTGTAGAAACACTATCAGAATAACACAAGACTTAGCAGCTTCTACACTAAGAGATTGGAGGGCTTGGAATATGACATTCCAGAGGTCAAAAGAGATAGAATTAAAACCAAGAATCACCTACCCAGCAAAACTGAGTATATATACTTCGGGGGGGAAATAGAATTTCAATAAAATAGAGGACTTCCAAGCATTCTTGTTGAAAATATCAGAGTTGAACAGAAAATTTGACTTTCAAATACAAGAATTAAAAGAAGCTTGAAAAGATAAACAAGAAGGAGAAACCATGAGGGATTTATTAAAGTTGAACTGTTTACATTCCTACATGGAAAGATGATATTTGTAACTCACGAGACCTTTCTCAGTATTAGAATAGTTGGAGGGAATGTGTGTGTGTGTGTGTGTGTGTGTGTGTGTGGAGAGAGAGCACAGAGTGAACTGAATATGAAGGGATGATATTTAAAAAAAGAAAATTAAGGGTTGAGAGGAATGCACTGGGAGAAAGAGAAAGGGAGAGACAGACTGTAGTAAATCATCTCACATAAAAGAGGCAAGAAAACGATTTCACAATGTAGGGAAAGAAGGGGAAATTGAGAGGGAATACTTATTCCTTTCATTGTATTTGACTTCAGGAGTGAATAAAACATACACTCAATTGTGTATGGAAATTTATTTTACCCTACAGGAAAGTAGGGGGGAGGGGATAAGAGAGGGGGGATAATAGAATGGATAGAAGATTGGGGGAAGGGGTAATCAGAAGCAAATATTTTGGTAGAGGGACAGGTAAAGGAGAGAATGGAATAAATGGAGGGTGGGACAGGATAGAGAGAAATATAGTTCATCATTCGCAACATCACTGTTATGGAGGTGTTTTGCATATGACCACACATGTATAACCTTTATTGAATTGCTTGTGTTCTCAATGAGGGTGGGTGGGGAGGGGAGAAGGGAGAGAATGTGGAACTTAAAGCTTTAAAAATGAATGTTAGAGATTGTTTCTACATGTAATTAGGAAATAAGATATGTAGGCAATGGGATATAGAAGGGAAGGGAATGGGGGGCTGGTGGCAGAAGAGAAGGCAGATTGGAGGAAAGATCAATTAGAATACTTATTGTCCGGTAGGAGTAAGGTAAGGGTAAGATGGAGAGAAAATCTGAAATTCAAAATTGTGTGGAAGTGAATGTTGAAAACTGAAAATAAATAAATTTATATGGGAAAAAAGAAAGCTATTAAGTCACTTTGTGATGTTGAGCTAGTTGAGAGGTGGGCAACCTGAAACCTTGAGGTCAGAAGTGTCCTTCTAGGTCCTTGGGTGAGGACTTTTGCCGAGTTCAAGTTTTGCAGAACAAATAATTTTATTAAGGAGATTTGTTCTGTGAAGTTGTGGCCTCGAGGCCACAGGTTCCCCAACCCTGAGCTAGTTTCTTGCCTCTTTAGGCCTCAATTTCCTCCTCTGAAGTTCAGGAAGTTAGAATATATGGTCTCTAAGGCTCTTCCCCAACCCCTACCTAGTCTAATCATTTAAAATTTCATAAGGCCAATATAGCATATTTTTCTCAGACTCACATAGAGATATCTCCCATACCCCAGAAAGACATTCAGTGTATCTCCTTCCTGAGAGATTGGTTCACTGTGTCAGCCTAACATTTCCAAGCTTCTGTAAATGAAGCCATATGAGCTGGGTCTATTGGAGTAACCTCATCTTCTCCAATACAATCATCTGTGCTTCTTGCAAGGTCAGTCATGCATGCCCAGCTAACACCACGAACCATCACAGGGTCAGTATGTTACAGTGGAAAAAGTCCTAGACTTGGAGGCAGCAAACCTGAGTTCTTGTCCCACCTTTGATATGTCATCTCAGCCAAATCACTTCATGTCTCTGTATTACAGTTTCTTTACCTATACCATGAGAACAATATTACTGTGCCTTCCCATGGCTACTCACAATTTTTTTAAAAAATTAAAAAATAAATATTTACATGTGAGAGGAGTTTGTAAAAAGAGAATGGGATCATAGTTGAGTGACATTAGTTTAAAATATTCAATTCACCAAACATTTTTTAAGCACCTAGTATATACAATATATACAAATATACTTTCAATAGGCAATGCCTTTCCTGGGTATTGGGGATACTAAAGCATAAACAGAACAATCTCTACCCTCCAGAAGCTTACATTCTGCTGAGATGTGGAGAGTGGATACAGTAAGATATTGTATGTAGATTTCATTAGTCTGGTTCTGAATATCAAGGAATAGAAATACAGATATATCTTAATCTATATTTATTATGGATAATATATACTCTATGACAGAGGAAATTTTCAAAAGACAGGATGAATAGAGATATTTCTCCATTTCTGGCTACAGTAGGTGACACTGGCCAGCAGAATTCTATGCATCAGTTGCCCATTCAGGGAGTGGTGTGATCCTGGCTACATGAATTCCCTTATCTATAATAGCCTAGAGACCTATGTGATTTTCTAAGTTATATGCCCAGGAGCAATCTGCATCAAAAGACCCTCTCTCTCAATTAGATATATGGAAGCATCCATCCAGAGCAAGCCAGTGATGTCAGAAGGTCCTTGTAGCTTTTCAGAGGGTCTTTCATGAGTCTTCCCTCTGCTGCTTTAATCTTTGAAACTGGAAACAATAGAACAACAAACTAGGTATAAACCAACATCTCATACTATATACCAAGACAAAGTCAAAATGGGTAAAATGATTGAGACATAAAGGCTGATACCATAAGCAAATCAGAACAAGTAATAGTCTACCTGTCAATGGGGAAAGGAAGAATTCATGACCAAATCAGAGACAGAGAGCATTACCAAAAGTAAAAGAGATTATTTTGATTATGTTAAATTAAAAAACTTTTGCACAAACAAAACAAATGCAACCAAAATTAGAAGGAAAGCTGAAAGTTGGGAAACAATCTTTACAACAAGTATGTCAGATATTGGTCTCATTTCTCAAATATATAGATAACTGGGTAAAATTTATAATAATATAAGCCATTCTCTAATTGACAAATTGTCAAAGGATATCAATAGGCAGCTTTCAGATGAAGAAATCAAAGTTATCTATAGGCATATGAAGAAGTGTTCTAAATCATTTTCAATATATTAAAACAACTTTGAGATGCCACTTCACACCTATCAGATTGGCTAATATAACCAAAAGAAGGAAAATGATAAGTGCTGGAGAAGATGTGGGAAATTTGGAACACTGATGCGCTGTTAGTGGAATTGTGAACTGATCCAATCATTCTAGAAAGCAATTTGGAACTTTGTTCAAAGAGCAACCAGCCTGTGCACAGTCATTGATCTGGCAATATCACTTCTAGGTCTGTATCCCAAAGAGATCACACAAAAAGGAAAAGCTATGGTATACGAATGTAATGAAATTATATTGTGCAATAAGAAATAATGAACAAGTATCAACAGAAAACCTGGAAAGACTTATATGAACTGATCCAAAGTGAAATGAGCAGAACCAGGAAAACATTGTACATGGTATCAGCAGCCTTGTATGATGATCAATTATGAATGACTCAGCTCTTCTCAGCAGCACAGCGATCCAGGACAAGTACAAAAGATTCATGAAAGAATATGCTATCCATATGCAGATAAAGAACTCAGAGAATCTGAATGCAGATCAAAGCATGTTTCCTTTTCACTTACTTTATTCCTTTTGTAGGTTGTTTTCTTTTGATCTGTTTCTTCTTTCACGACTATGACTACTATAGAAATGTTTTATATTATAACATATGTATAACCTATATCAAATTTTAGGAAAGGGGGAGGGGAGGAAGAGAGAAAAATTTGGAACTCAAAATCTTGTAAAAATGAACGCTAAAAATTGTCTTGACACGTAATTGGGAGAAAAATAAAATACTATTTTAAAAAATTAAGGAGCAGGAAGGAAGGAAGGACAGAGGGAGGGAGGGAAGGATGGAGAGAGGAAGGGAGGAAGCAAGTATTTACTATTAAGCATCCTGTGTGTCCCAGGACTGTGCTAAGTGCTTTACAAATAGGACCTCACTGGATCCTCATGACAACTGTGGGAGGTAGGTACTATTATTACCCTATTTTATAGTTAAGGAAACTGAGGTAGACAGAGATGAAGTGACTTGGCCAGGCTCACACAGTTAATAAATGTCTGATGTTGAATATGAACTTAGGTCTTACTGGCTATTGATTGCACAATCTAGTTGCCTCTGAAGCAAGTGCTTTCCAAGTGTGACAGATAGTCTATGGCTCTATGGATGAATTCTGTCTCCCAAAACCCTCTCCTCCCATGGGTAACACTGCAATTCACCACTGAAACAACCAACCCAAAGAAAGCATTAAAGACTAGATCTCCCTCTCTTCTCTCTTCCTGCTCAATGAGCCCCAGATCTGCAGAGGATGAGCTCAGGCAGGACAGCTAGAGGGATGCATCTGAGCTGACCTAGCAGGGTTCCCCCTCCCCAGTCTAATTTTAGTAAATGTAAAACTCCCCAGCTGGGCCTGCATAATCCGTGCATCAGCACAACAAGATGCTTACTCAATAAAATAGTTCATCTAAGTGATCCCAGCATGTGATTCTGTAAGGACTCTTTTTTTTTCAAGGGGGAAAATGTTATCATTTTCCATTTCTGCTTAATGAATCATAGGAATTATGGTAACATTACAAATGGCCTTCTTTGCAGCCTATTAGTTTGTTTCTGGAGGGTCCTAATGGAAAGCATGCTTCATTTGTATCAGAGCCTGCCCCCAAGCAAGATTGAATGAATTGTATTATTATAAGCAGTTACCTTTTACAATGGTCCTGCCCTCAATGAAGAGGATAGGTTCCTGTGAAGGTTCCTTTGGGGCTGTACCTCCTGATTTGGGCATTTCCGGGATAAAGTTCCTAGACTGCCAGAATAGATAAGAAATGTTAGGGACAAGTATTTCTACACATTCAAATGAGTCTCCAAAGGTCCTGGGGGAAATAGCTGACCATTCATGGAGAAAAATCTGATCCTATTTTACATGGGATGGTCTTATGCTAGCATGAGGCTGACAGCTGGGGTCTGGAGTCACTGGAGGGCTAGACTCTGAGAATGTGAGGAAGGGGTAGGAGAATTCTCAAAAGAAGTCAGGCTTAGACTCCCCTGAGGGCAACAAGTCTAGAGAGGGTGATCAAAAGTGGAATAGGCTTTCCCCCTCCCTGAAGACATTTATGCACAGGCTGAGGCAATTTGACATTTTTATCAATAACTTGAATAAATGTGGCACACTAATCAAAGGGGCAGAAAACACAAAGCTGGGAAGGATAGTCAATATATTGTATGATGGTCAGGATGCAAAAAGATCTTCATAGGCTAGAATGTTAGACCAAGTCTAATAAAATGAAATTGGATAGAATTTAAATTAAATTGAATTGAATTGAAAATCCTATACTTGAGTTTGAAAAATCATCTTCATGAATCCAGGATGGCAAGGAGGCATTGCTAGATAGCAAGGTTTTAGTGAATTATAAGCTTAATACAAGTCTACAGTGTGAAGCAGCAACCAAAAAAAAGGTCATGATTGTAAGTAGTATCCATTGGTAGGGAGACAATAATTCCACCATCCTCTGATCTGGTTAGATTACAACTGAAGTCTTATTTATATTCAGTTTTAAGCACCACATTTTATGTAGGACATTGATAAGCTGAAGCAAATCCAAAGAGAGGTCAATGAGGCTGGCAAAAAGTCTTGAGATCTTGCCCTATGAGCTTTAGGAATGTTTGGTCTGTAGAAGAGAAGACAGGGCAGTGGAAGGGGGGGCAGCAGTGGAGATGCTAACCATCTCCTCAGTTTTTGAAGGAATATCACATCAAAGATGGATTAATTTTTTCTGCTTGGTCCCCGGTTACATCACTAGGAACAATAGTCCATTATCATCCCTATTATTCAATATGGTGCTAGAAATGTTAGCTATAGCAATAAGAAAAGAAAAAGAAATTGAAGAAACTAGAATAGGCAATGGAGAAACAAAATTAACAGGGTTTTCAGATGATATGATGGTATTCTTAAAGAATCTTAGAACATCAACTGGAAAATAAGTTGAAATAATTAACAACTTTAGCAAAGTTGCAGGATATAAGATAAGCCTACATAAATCATCAGCATTTCTTTATATGACCAATAAAATCCAGTAGCAAGAGATAGAAAGAGAAATTCTATCTAAAATAACTGTAAACATAAAATACTTAGGAGTCTACCTGCCAAGACCAACCCAGGAACTATATGAACACAATTACAAAACACTTTTCACATAAATAAAGCCAGATCTAAACAATTGGAAAAGTATCAATTCATGGACTGAGGCAATATAACAAAAACAACAATTCTGTCTAAGTTAACTTACTTACTAAGTGCCACATCAATCAAACTGCCAAAAATTATTTTAGAGAACTAGAAAAAAATAACAAAAAATTCATCTGGAAGAACTATGTCAAGACTATCAAGGTAATTCAAGGGAATGAAAAAAATGCAAAGGAAGGGACCTAGCCACACAGTTCCCAAAATATATTATAAAATAATAATCATTAAAACTATCTGGTACTGACTAAGAAATAGAGCGGTGGATCAGTGGAATAGGTTAGGTATATCAAACATAGTACTAAATAACCACAGTAACCTAGTGTTGATAGACCTCAGTTTTGGGGATAATATCCACTTTTTGACAAAAACTGCTGGGAAACCTGGAAAACAATAGGACACAAACTAGGTATAGACCAACATCTCACACCATATGCCAAGATAAGGTCAAAATGGGCAAACAATTTAGGTATAAAGAGTGGCACCACAAGCAAATTAGAAGAACAAGGAATCGTCTACCTGGCAGATCTGTGGGGAAATGAAGAATTCATAACCAAACAAGAGATACTAAAAAATGACAAAAGCATTAAAAAATAAAATATATCATATTGATTATGTTAAATGTAACAGCTTTGGTACAAACAAAACAAATGCAACCAAGATTAGAAGGAAAGTAGAAATCTGAGAAGCAATCTTTACAGCAAGTATCTCTGATGTAGGCCTCATTTCTCAAATATATAGATAACTGGGTGAAATTTATAAGAATATAAGCCATTCCTCAATTGATAAATGTTCAAAAGCTATGAACAGTCAGTTTTCAGGTGAAGAAATCAAAGCTATCTATAGGCATATGAAGAAACACTCTGAATCATTTTTGATGAGAGAAATGCAAATTAAAACAACTCTGAGGTACCACCTCAAACCTATCAGATTAATTAGTATTGCAATACAGGAAAATGATGTGGGATGTGGGAAAACACCCTTGGTGGAATTGTGAACTGATTCAACCATTCAGGAGAGCAATTTGGAACGATGCCCAAAGGGCAACCAAACTATGCATACCCTG
>CM053771.1:67026753-67072243 GCA_028658325.1 Potorous gilbertii
TTCTCATGTATGTTGTGTGAGGCAATGTTGGAGGCCTTCAGAGGCTCTGTGTTTCCCATGTCAGCCTGGGGAGAATGACTTTTGGCATAAACCCTACACATTTGTCAGGGCCTGAAATAGAATCCCAGTAGGCCCCATTTTCTCCCATACACAATGTTCTATGTTCTATTAGTCTGAAACAAAATGTCCTGTAATTAGTAATAGTTACTACTATTAATCTGTAAGCATGTTATATACTCCTGCATTGAACAACCATTTATCAATCACCTATTAGAGGCAGCTAAGTAACACAGTGGATAGAGCACTCAGCCCATAGTCAGGAAGCCTTGAGTTCAAATTCAGATACTTACTTGCTGTACGACCTTGGGCAAGTCACTTAGCCTTCTGTCTACCTTAGTTTTCTCAACTCTGAAATGGGGTTAGTAATAGCACTTACCTAACAAGATTATTGTGACAATCAAATGAAACAACATTTGTAAAGCACTTAATAGAGTAGAGGCTTAATAAATAATATTTTCATCCTTATTTTCTCCTTTGTAAAATGGGGATAACACTCACCTCCCTGGGTTTTTGTGAGATCAAATAAGATGATATTTGTAAAGTGTTGGCACATAGTAGGCGCTTGATAAATATTTCCCTCCCCCTTCCCATTTTCCTTTCATCTGCTGTCTTCCTGTGCATGGTCTGTCACCCCATGCCTAGCACGCTCTCCTTCCTCATCTCTGGCTCTTAGACTCCCTCACTTCCTTCAGGGTCCAGTTAAAATCCCCCTTCTACAAGAAGCCTTTCCCAGTCCCGTTAATGCTGGTGCCTTCTCTCAGGAGGTAATTTCCACTTTGCTCTCTGTTTCTCTTATGTGTCCTTAGTGGTTTGCATGTTATCTCCCCGCTCAGACTGTGAGTTTTTGGAGGGCGTTATTATTTTGAGGATTTTTGTCCCTGTTTTACAAATGAAGAAACAAGGATGTAAATAAGCATTTATTAAACACCTACTGTGTGCCAGTCATGATACTAAGCACTCTAGCAACATTATCTCATTTCACCCTCACAAAAACTCAAGGAGCTGAGTGTTTTTATTCCCGTTTTACACATGAGAAAATGAAGGAAGGAAATGAGCATTTATTAAGCATCTACTATGGGTAGTTAGGCTTGAAATCAGGAAGACCTAAGTGTAAATCCAGCCTCATGGTAACAAGCTGTATGACCTGGGGCAAGTCACTTAACCCTGTTTGCTTCAATTCCTCAACTATAAAATGATCTGAAGAAGAAAATGTCAAACCGCTCTAGTATCTTTGCCAAGGAAACCCCAAAATGGCACCATGGAGAGTCAGACATGATTATAAAATGACTAAACAACGACAAATACATCAGGCATTGTGCTAAGCATTTTCCAACTATTTTCTAATTTGATTTGAGTTATCTCATTTAGAATGAGTGTGTGTGTGTGTGTTCATCCTTCATTGCTGAAGAAGACCATGACATCAGAGAAATAATGACATGACTTGCACTTGACTTTGTTTTGAGTGAGGGAGGGCTGTGCAGGTCACCAGCCTCACTTCTCCTCCAGGGCATCTGAATCCAGTGACCAGGTATTCATTAGGATGACTGGAGACGACCCAGGATGAGGCAACTGGGTTAAGCGACTTGCCCAAGGTCACCCAGCTAGTGAGTGCCAAGCGTCTGAGGTGAGACTTGAACTCAGGTCCTCCCGATTCCTGCATCGGTACTCTATCCACTACACCACCCAGCTGCCCCTGATATCATGTGTAGACAACAAGTAAAGCCAGTTTGGATGGAAACCAAAGGCATGAAGGAAAAGGATGGCAAGTAACAGAAAGACATGGAAAGAACTCTAAATTTAGAATCAGAGGGTCCGAGTTTAAATCTCAGCTCTGCCTCTCACTAGTTGGGCAACCTTGGGTGAGCCACTCAGTCTCCTTGAGTCTCACTCTTCCTCATCTATCAAATAGGCTGATTATTTCTACCCTACCTAATGCACAGGGTTATTGTTAAGATCAAATGAGGTAATGGATAAAAAATATTTTATAAATTGTAAGACTGAGAAATCTGAATCAACATTATTTGCTATTGCCAATAATCACCTATATTTTCTAAGAGAAAGAGGAAAAGAGTCTGAATTACAGAGTGATATAAGAGAAAGGTCCCTAAAGACCCATATTCTCACCCAGCTCCATCATCAATTTTCTAGGTAACTTTGGCTGTCATGCCCCACCCTACCTGGAGCTATCACTAGGGGTCTTACACCTCCAGCGAGAGGTAAGAAAGGTGGCACTGTTGTTTTTAACATTATTTATTATTTTATTTTATCGTTGTTATTAGTGTTTTAGCATTGGCCTAGAAAAATTTGCCTCCTCTTGATTTCACTTTAATAACAGTTCATGTACTTTTTAATAACATATTTTAAGTCCATTCGGTCATGTGATTTTACAATAACCCTATTAGGCAGGCAGGCTGAGTATTCTCATCCTCGTTTTATGGATTAGAATATTGAGGTTTGGAAAACTTGGGTTCTTTGTGGAGCAGTGGAAAGAGCACTGGATTTGGAGTCAAAGAACCTGGATTCAAATTCTGACTTCCCAACTCACTGTGTAAGTCTATTCTCCTCTAGGTCTCAGTTTCCTGATCTGTAAAATGAGATCACCCAATCAGATGATCTCTAATGTCCTTGACAGCTCTAACAACCTCTGAAACTATGACTTGCCTAAGTTCATGTAGCCAACAAGCTGTGAGGTTTGCTTCGGACTCAGCCTCAGACCTCCTGCATCTCAGTCCAGATTCTTTCTAAGAAAAGGAGGCTAGAGCCCTGACTTCAGTCCAGAGAAGAGGTCAAGGATAATACCGCAGAAGATTAAAAAGAAGATTTTTTTTCATTCTTCTTTTAATTTCTATGCAGGGACAAATCCTCCTTTCAGCATAGGCTTCCAAATGCCACTGCTTTTGACTGATGGCAGGAAATTGAACTCTGCTAAGCACGTATGAGGAAGTCTGATAAATATTGTTTGGAAACAAAATTGAGATTTGGAAGGAACCAGTGGCCTCAATACTGTTTAGATTTTACATGTCTGAGGCCTCTCAGACAGGCAGAGGTGACACCGGTGACAAGGGGGACTGGGGTTCACATACACACAGTGTGTGCACCCAATACACATGCACACATATGTACATACATACCCATGTACTTGCTCACAGGTGTACCCGCATGTGCGTATACACATACAAAATCTTCCTGCCCTCTAACAATTTTCTTCCTTCCCATAGTTCCCAGGAATCCACATGTAGACCCAGTTAACACCCATCTCTAGAAAAGAGATTAGAGAAAGCAGTGGTCCGTCAGTGAAGGTGTGCATGAGGCAACCTTTTCATTTTACATTTAGGGAAACTGAGTCCCAGATCAGGAAAGACACATGCCTAGGATCGCACAGACTCATTATGAGTAATCATTAGTATTTATCAATGGATCAATGAATTAACCTGTGCAAAGGGCTTTGCAAACCCTACGATGCCATATCAATACTAGCTATCATTATTTATTAATATCAGTTATCACTGTCTACTGTTATTATTTTACATGGCCTAGTAGATAGAGGGCTAGCACCAAAGCCAGAGAGATTTGGGGTCAGGCAGAACCCCTTACACATACTGACTTTGTGACCCTGGGCAAGTCACTTAACAGAGTGTTCAGTAAACTCGAAAACCCTCCAAGGCCACGAGTTGCAGAGGAGGTACAATTCTCTCTTCTGAGAGTTGGCTATATTAATAACATCACAAATATAGTCCCTTATTCATGTACCTTTGATGACTGTTTATTAATAGTCATCCCTATTATTAATTCTTAAAATGCACATTTCTAGTGATTTACAACTTAGAAAGTGCTTCCTTCCCAAGCACCTTGTGAAAGCTTTATTATTCCAATTTTACAGATGAAGCTGGCAGTAAAATCCTCGCCTTTCCTTGCTTAATGAGTTAAAAAGTGGGAAAGTCAGGATTAGAACCCAGGCCTTCTGACTCTCAACAATGAGCTACACTGGGTAGAAAAACCAGCGTCCCCTGAAGCTCTTAGGATGCCTTTGGTCATCCTGCTCCATGACCAGAACTAAACGGAGAAGCCCACACAGGGGCAGATGTTGCACCCCACAGGTGGCCTAGACCCAGCAATGCCCAGCCTGGCCTCCATGGTGTGATATGAAGGAAAGGTCACGACAGAGACAGGGCAGGAGACTCTGGCATCTCAGGCCTCAAGTTCATGACCCATCCACCCTGTCCACCCCTCTTGAGGGTGGGTGAGAGCCTGGGCCCGCCAACAGCCTGCTGTGCCATGCTGCAAATGCTCGATTCAAATCCGACTTCATGCCTCATAAATTTCTATCCTGGCCTCGCATCTTGTTCTTTCTGCAGCGTTTTTGAAGCACAGCTTCTCCTTTGCATTTTAAGTAGATGTGATCATATCGAACATCTCCGGCTTTGCAGCCTCTCCAGAGCCCCCAAGTTTGATGAGATGATCTCAAGCGAGATAAATGACATCTAGCCTTGGGTGGGTCGGCGATGACTTTGTGGGTCGCTCAGGGATGGCAGTGCCAGGGTCTGTTTAGCTTAAACACAGAGGAGGTGGAGGAGACAAGGTGGGGGGCAGGGGGCTTTCGGGCTCAGCTACTAATAATAAGGAATTGTTTTAAAGGTTCCCACTCAGTCAGTCTGGACCACTCCAACTCCCTTCAGGTGAGTGTGAGCATGCCCGAGGTCTATTTCTGGAGAGATCTAAGAGGCTGACTGCTAAAAGGGTCCGGGAGAATCTTTCCACGAGGGACTCTGCGATATTTTACTGAACTCCCAGAGCAGCTGCTCATAATAAAAGAGCAGTGGAAGAAGGTTGCCTCTGTCAGTGATCCAACCAGGCTTCTCAGGTCCTAGCCCACCCCATTCCCACCCACTCTACATTTTCTTCTAAGCAGCTTCAGACACTACTATTTGAGTACTGCAAACCCCTGTAGCTACCAGAAATTGGGACTATAAAATAGGAGACCCCAGAACAGACAGACACATTGGCAAAAGCATCAAGTAGGGACAGAGGGGATAATGTGGAAATAAAGGCTTCCTCTAGACTTAAAGATTGAGTGGGGGGAAAGTGGGGATAATTTCTACCTATTGGGCTAGGCTCTGACAACTCTGTGACAGGCTCTGTAAACCAAAACAGGTTCTGCAAACATGAAAGGCTTTCAGAGAACACAGGCAGCCTCTGCAAGCAGGCTCTGCAAACAGGAAACCATAACAGACTGCCAATAAGGTCAGACTACACAGTCAGGTTTTAAGAACAGACACAGGTTCAGTAAGGTTTGCAAATGGTGATAGAATCTAGATAGAAAATTAGCTTTTCCAAATAGGAACTATAGAGGATAGAGCACTGGACCTGGAACCTGAAGACTTGTGGTCAAACTTTGGATGACATAAACCTCTCTCTCTCTCTCTCTCTCTCTCTCTCTCTCTCTCTCTCTCTCTCTTTCTCTCTCTCTCCTCTGTCTCTCTTCTCTCCTCTCTTTCTTCTGTCTCTCCTCCTCCTCCTTCTCTCTCTTTATGTATATATATATATATATATGTTTATACATACATATATGGGTGTATATATGTGTACATATATGTATATGTATATATATATATATATATATATATAGAGAGAGAGAGAGAGAGAGAGAGAGAGAGATATCTATGCCAGTTAAGTAATTTAAGGGCAGCTAAATGGTACAGTAGATAGAGTATCAGAGCTGGAGTCAAGAAGACTCATCTTCCTGAGTTCAAATCTGCCCTCAGACATTCACAAGCTGTGTGACACTGGGCAAGTCACTTACCCCCATTTGCCTCAGTTTCTTCATCTTTAAAATGAGCTGGAGAAGGAAATGGCAAGCCATTCTAGTGCCTTTGCCAAGAAAACCCCAAATGGGGTCACAGAGAGTTGTACACAACTAAAACAACTGAATAACAAAAAAGTAATTTAACTTCTGTACCTCAGTTTCCTCATTCAGAAAAAAAGAGGGTGGACTCAGCCTCTAAAGCCCCTCTTATCTTTAAATCTATGATCCTATGATCTTCTGAAAATGGGGATGGGGGTGGAGAAGAGAACATATTTGATGATCCCCAAGGCTTCTTCTAGCTCCAATATTCTGTAATTTTATGGTAAAGGCTTCCCCCTAATTTAGCATGATTAGTTATGAAGGGCAGAGCAAAGCCTACTCCCCTACCAGACCAAACATCTCCAGAGACAAAACACCCACTAACCATCACTACAAAGGCATTGCAGTGTTTCCATAATGAGGCTTTTTAATGAATATTTTGCAAAACTAACCAAGAAGGATTGTAGCCCAGAGGAGAGCTAATGAGATATGAAAAGACTTTGGCTCCACATTCCCAAAACATCACTATCTGTCCAAGGCTCGAAGACAAAGGAAAGTGCTAGGTTTGCCTCAAGAGCAGGGCTCCCCTCAAGTAGTCAATGAATGGACTTGCCCTGTTGACCTCTTCCCCTGACCAAGGGTTGAGATACAACAGGAGATCCTCCCTGACAGCTGGGTCTTTTGGGTCATAGAATTCTTGAATGTCAACTGGAGGAAGAACCTTAGAGACAATTGAATCTAAGACCATTTATTTTTCAAATGGGACAACTGAGTCCCAGAGAAGAGAATGGAGCAATGGGAGAAAGTTTCAGAGAGAAGGATTTCAATTTGATAAAAGGAAAAACTTTTTAAAAGTCCTAGCTGTCTAACAGGGAAATAGGCTGCATTAGGAAGAAGCGAGTTGGTACCCCATTACTGGAAGTATTCAAGCAAAGAGAAAGGATGGCCACTTTTGGGGGATCTCATAGAAGGAATTTGAATCAGATCGGGGAGTGACTGAATAACTAAGGTCCTTACTGATAATGAGATCTGGGAAAACACTTGCCTGAGTTCATAGAGAAAGTTAGTGACAAAGGCAGATCTAGAATCCAGATTTCCTGACTCCTAGTCTAGGTTCAACCCTATCTTGCTAGTTGTGGGGCTGTAAAAATGGTTGTCTGAGGTCAGTCCTAAATGGAGGCAGAGCAGATGGTTAATTATGGATGCAATGTGATCTAAGAGTTGGAATAGACCTCATAGACCACTTAGTTCAAACCAACACTCCCCCGCAAAAAAAATCAATCTTCTCCTGAAGACCTTAAGTGAGAGGAAAGTCAATCCCTTCTGAGGTTATCCAATCTCTTTTCTGGAGAAATCAGGGGCAGTAGGTGGCACAGTGGTTAGAGTGTTGGATGTGGAGTCAGGAAGACCTAAGTTTGAATCCTGCCTCGGACACTATCAGTGTGAACCTGGCAAACACTTAACCTATCTGTTCCTCAGTTTCCTCATCTGTAAAATGGGAATAATATGAGCACTTACCTTCCAGGGTGAGAAAACCAAGTGAGACAACATTTATAAAGTATTTTGCAAACCTTAAAGCCCTTTATACACAAGCTTACTATTAATGGTTAGGAAGGTCCTCCTTGCATCAGACCTAAACTCACTTCTCCATGACTTTGACCCAGTGTTCATAGTTTTGTGTGCAAAGTACAACAAACCTGTCCCAGGGATCTTAACCTTACTTACCCTTTGGCAGCCCAATGAAGTCTATGGAACCTTACTTAGAATTATTTTTTTAATTCATAGTTGATATTTTCCCACTTGCTTAGATCTGACTATATTTGTGCTTAAAGTGTTTTGTAATTGTATTCATATAGTTCCCAAATTTGTTTTGGCAGGTAGACTCCCAAGTATTTTATATTGTCAACAGCTATTTTAAATGGAATTTCTTTTCCTACTTCTTGCTTCTGAACTTTGTTGGTAATACATGTCAATTGCTCCTGGGTAAGATGAGCTAATATAATAAAAATGACAATTCTACCAAAAAATAAAATAAAATTCATAGATGAAGAAAATGCCAAATTTTAATTCAATAAACATGTATTAAGCATTTACTATGAGTCAGATACTGTGCTAAGTACTGGGGATACTAGCAGAGGCAAAAGATAGTGCCTGCTCTCAAGGTGTTTATAGTCTAATGCGAGAAACAACAAGTAAATAAATATATACAAAGCAAGCTATCCACCGTATAAACAGGAAATAATTAACAGAGAAAAAGCACTGGGAATAATTAATAATTAGCAGAAGAAATTAAGAGAGTTGGGAAAAGCTTCCTGTAGGAGTCAAAATTTTAGTAGGGACTTAAAGAAAGTCATTTCAGTTAGATATTAGTAAGACTAAAGATGTATGTTTACCCCACCCAAGTTCAGAGGCCCCCTGAAATCTATTCCCAGATTTAGAACCCCTGCTCTGATTCTTCTTCTCCTAATCAACCCTTGAAATAGTTGATAGGTAGTATGTCTTTTGGGCAGCTAGGTGGCACAGAGCATAAATCTCCGGGCGAGGAGTCAGGAAAGACTTGAGTTCAAATGTGGCCCTAGGCATTTACTAACTGGGCAAGTCACTTAATCCTGTTAGCCTCAGTTTCCTTATCTATAAAACAAGTTGGAGAAGGAATAGCAAGCCATTCCAGTGACAAAGAAAACCCCAAATGGAATCACAAAGAGTTGGACATGACTGAAATGACTGAATGACAAGTACATCAATTCTCACCCACCCCCACCACTACTACTGCCACTGCTCCTGTCTTGATTTAGAGCTGGAAAGTAAACTTGGAAGCCAATGAAGCTTACCTCCTCATTTTACAGGTGAGGAAACTGAGGCAGGCAGAGGTTAAGTAATTGTCCAGGATTGCATAATTAGTAAGTGTCTCAGGAATTCTAAGGAACTTTGGAGAAATTTGCAGCCATATCTTTCTCTGTTGGTCCATTGAGCAATATGAAAGATTTCCTTGAATGTAACTCAACAGATACATTGAATACAATGAAGCTCCTAGATACAGAGCATTGTCTAGCTCTAGTCTCTTCATCAACATCATTAGTTCCTGGCTACAAGTTCAAAGATCTATGACACCAAGCATGTGGCTCTCACAAATGAATAGGACCAGGTTTGGAGCAGGTAAGGTAGACAGTCTACACAGGACTACATGTAGAGTAGGTACAATGAAGAGAACCTTTTTAGTTTGGCTCTTTTTAAATAAAAATCACTTATTTTAATGGCAGGAACTCCCACTCTACCTGGCCTATGGGGATTTATTTTGAAATTGTGACTGAATACAGAGAAATAGAAATTTCTTTTTTAAACTTTATTGAGGCATTTTGTTTTCACATCAGTTATTTCTGGATATACTCTTTCCTGCTACCACCACTGACCCCCAAGTTGCTTCTATTGCTCTGGATCTAAATTTAAATAAATAACTGCCCAAAGAGGTAAAATCACCTTTTGATTTTCACAAAGATACTAGGAGGACACAGGTTGTACACCTTGTCAATCTCATCTTGACCCAGAGGAGCATTTAGTGGGGAGACCAGGAGAGAAGACAGCAGAAAGGATGGAGCCCATTGCTCAGGGAGCCACCAGGGGGAGGAATACCTCTTGGCCTCACTGCCAGGAGCCTCCAAATGGATCCTCCAAGGAATGGGGAGCTCTTTCCCTTCTGTTCAGCCAATTCCATTCCTGAACAGCTCAGATTCTTAGGAAGTTATTCCTCACATCGAGCCACAAATCTCCTTCCTTAGCATTTTAGCACATTCCTTCTGAGTTCTGCCCTCCAGAGCCAAAAAGAACCAAACTAATTCCTCTTTTATGTGAAGGTTCCTCAAACAATTGGGAATCAATGGTCCCTTTAAGTTTTTTTTAGAGGTAGTGCAGTGGATAGAGCGCTGGGCCTGCAGCCAGGAAGACCTGAATTCAAATCCAGCCCAAGACACTTCGTAGCTGTGTAATCTTGGACAAGTCATTTAATGTCTGCCTCGGTTTCCCCATTTGTAAAATACAGGTTGTAGTAGTACCTATCTGCCACAGTTGTTGTGAGAATCAAATGAGATAATATTTATAAAGCACTTAGCACATTGTATGGCATACAGTCAGTGCTTAATAAATGCTTGTTCCCTTCATTTTGTCCTTCTCCAGGTTAAACTTCCTAAAATGATCTTGTTGTCCAAAGTCCCTTCTTCTTCCAAGTCACTCTCTTTGACCAATCCAGGTGCCTACTAAAATGTGATGTCCATGACTGAATACAGTACTCCTAATGCAGAATTACAAGTTAGGCCTCCCACTTGTGTCCTTCTACCTCTAAAAGTCTAAGATGGTGGAAGGATTTGTGGCTGCCATCTCACCCTCTTCACTCCTACGCATCTTCTGGTCTTCTACTGCTCTGCAGAGTAACCTTTGTCTGTCCTTTAAAAAAAGCACCTGGCGGGAGATTAACCCCTTCCTGCTCACACCCTTTGCCACAATTCAATCAACAAACATTTATGAAGGACATTTGTTACTATTGTTCAATCATTCAGTTGCGTCTGACTGTCTGTGACCCCATGAACCATAGCACATCAGTACCGTCTGTGAGGTTTTCTTGGCAAAGATGCTGGGGTAGTTTGCCATTTCTTCTTCCAGGGGATTAAGGCAAACCGAGGTTAAGCGACTTGCCCAGGATCACACAACTAATAAGCATCCTCAAGTCTTCCTGACTCCAGGCTTGGTGCTCCATCCACTGAGCCACCTTTTACAAAATATCTGCTATGTGCCAAATAATGTGCAAAATGCTAAATACAAAGAAACATAAAAATGGTTCTTGCCTTCAGAGATCTCTCATTCTAATGAGAGAGACATCATACAAATAACCAGGTAATCCCAGAGGGAAGAAGCTAGCAGCAGTAAAGGATGGAAAAGGCCTCCTGAGGAAAGTGGGACTTGAATTGTGTCTTGAAAGAGGCAGAGAAGTCAGATGCTAGAAGTGAGAAAGGGGAAGCATTCTGGGTATGGGAGTTGATGGAGCATCCTATGGAAGAAGTAGTGAGAAGACTGGTGTAGCTGAATCATAGAATTTGTAGTAAAGGGTAAGAAGGCTGAGAAGGTAGGAAGAAATCAGATTGTGAAGAGTTTTAAATAAACATGGATTTTATATTTAATCCTGTAGATCATAGGGAGCCCCTGGAGTTTAGTTGGGGGGAAGTGGTTATATGGACAGACCTACTCTTTAGAAAAATCTCCTTGGAGATCAAGTAGAGGATGGATTTGAGTGTGGAGACTCAAGGCATCGAGACTTACCAGAAGGCTATGGTCCAGAGGTGAGGTGATGAGGGTCTGTACTTGGGCAGTTGGCTGTATGAGTGGAGAAAATATGTATGCTAGAGATGTTGTGAAGATAACAGTGATGAGATCTGACAACATATTGGATACATGAGGTGAATTCAAGCGCTAAGTCAAAGATGACAATTGAGCCTGGTCAACTAGCAGAATGTTGGTGCCTTTGACAGAAATAAAGTTGAGAAGAAGAAAGAGTTTAGAGGAAAAGATAATGAGTTCTGCTTTGGATATGTTGAATTTGAGATGCCATTGGGACATACAGTCTGAGATGTCCAAAAGACAGTTGAGGATACTGAAGGACTGGACCTTCGAAGAAAGATTAGGGCTGAATATATAGATCTAGAAAGCATCTACATAGAGATTAAGTAGAACTCACAGAATCTGACAAAATTATCAAATGAGGTAATATAGAATGAGGAGGGATCTAGGACAGAGTTTTGGGAGACACCTACAGTTCTAGATGAAGGTTCCACAAAAGAACAAAGGGAAGGAGCAGTCAGAAGAACTAGGAGGAAACAGTAGCATCTCAAGAGACCTTTAAAGGAGAGAGTAGCCAGCAGAAAAGAGCGATCAATAGGACTGAGGTCAGCAAAGAAATCAAGAAGGATGAAGATTGAGAAAAGGCCATTGGATTGGTCAGTTAAGAGATCATTGGTAACTTTGGAGAAAGTAGTTTCGTTTCAATGATGAAGTAGTTTTCAAATTGATTATTCCCTGGACCACACTCCAAACTGGTCAGCTGTTTCTGTTGTCACTTTTAATGGATCACCAGACACAAACACAATACATCCTATAACCGCTGTTTCCTCTATTCATTCAACAATCATTTCTTAACCCTTCGCTGTGCATACCATACTATCCTCAGCCCTGCAGGATACGTGAAAGTGAATGATAGTCCTTGCCCTTCTAAGAGCTTATGATGCACACCATGGGTGGGCCACCTGCTAGGCACTGTGGGGGGTCAAGATGAGGAGGAATGCTAATGCCGGCCGCCATTTCAGTAACGTATCACGACTCATAATCTCTTTCCTAACAACCCTCTGAGACAAGAAGTTCAGTCATTATTCATTCCATTCTTCAGATGAAAAACTGAGGTTCCAAGAGATGCAAAGACTCATCCATGGCCTCGCAGTAAGTAAGCAACAGAGCCAGGACCCCAACCCAGGCCTCCTAACGCCCCACCCAATCTTCGTGGCCTCACCTGTTACTGCTCCTTGACCCCACTCTGGAGGAGTGGGTAGAGGGTGGGACCTGGAGTCAACAACAGATCAAATCCCATCTCAGGCAACCTGTGACCCTGGGCTAGTCCCTCTCAAGGCCTTCGTTTCCTTGTCTATAAGAGCAAAGGGCTATACTTGGTGGCTTCTAAGGTCCCTTCCAGAACGAATTCTAGGAGCCTATGACCTTGGAAATCATCCTTTCACAGAAACTTGTCTTATGACTTCCACACTTCAGACCCTTGAACCAAACCTCTGTGACTGGAGCTGATGGAGAGCTTTGGAACTATTCTAGGAGTGACCTGAGTACATTTAAAACAAAGTACCACAGCCCTAGGTGGCCATGATCAGTTTTACCAGAGCCCTCGAAGCGCAGAGATACTAGGGCTGGACACTGGCGGCTTGGCAAAGGGTCACAGGAGAGCCCAGGTAGGCGGCCCTTTCACCCTCCCTCACCCCTAGCCTAGAAAGAGCAGCCATGGAACCTAAATCTTGTCCGAAGCCCATTGGCTCCCAGATAACAGCACCCAGCCAAGGCCCTGCTGAGGAGAGGGAACATGTCTAACGGACATGGTGACAATCAAAATTAATTGCTATTATCACAGAAGGAGCTGTATTCCTCAATATGCAAAGTCATTAGGAGTCCATAGTGTGGAAGCTCCAAAAAGCCAATGTTCTCCAAAGCTTCCTCTGTGGGTCTTTGTGCTGGCTATCCCTCATGATGGGGATAGCTCCATCCTTCCAGATACCCCTCATGGAGCTCCTCCTACAAGAAGCTTTCCCTGATCCCTCCCCCACCAACTGCTAGTCCCCACCCTCAACTACATTTTATTCATTTTATACTTATTCTGTATACATTTATTGATATATATATATACATACATATGCACACACATTTTCATATATATAATATATACACACATATTTTATATATATAATGTGTGTGTATATATATATACATATATGTGTGTATGTATATGTGTGTGTGTGTATATACATATATATACATACATACATACTGTCTCCCTCATATAAGCAGGAGTAAGAATGGTTTCATTCTTTGTATCCCCAGTAACTTACACATAGTAGGCATTTAATAAATATTTGTTGATTGATTGATAGTGTCCAAAACAATAGGAATGACAGTCTTGCTGTATTTGGTCTAGGTCAAGAAGAAGACGCCCATAATGATAGGATAATCAGAGACTTAAGACTCACAAGCACCATAGAGTTAAAAGAACTAGACCTGTCTATCTGGGAGAAGGCATGGGGGAGAAGTGATCATTCTCTTCAAATACCTGAATTCCTCTAACAGGGAAGAAAGGAATCAGGCTGGCTTAATGGATAGAGAACTGGCCTCAGAGATAGGAACACCTGGGTTCAGTCTATGAGGCCCTCACCCTATGGGTTATGCCAGAGGTGAGGAACCTGCAGCCTCAAGGTCACATATGGCACTCTAGGTCCTCAAGTATGGCCCTTTGACTGAATCCAAACTTCACAGAACAAATCTCCTTAATAAAAGGATTTGTTCTGTAAAACTTGGAATCTTTCAAAAGGCCACACCTAAGGAACTGGAAGGCCACATGTGGCCTCAAGGCATCACGTTCCCCACCCCTGGATACCATGCAACCCTCAACAGGTCACTTAACCTCTCCATGTCCCAGGCAAGTCTCTAGCAGAGGAAGCTACAGAACAATTGCCAAAGTACTTTAATAATAAGTTTCCTTATAGGATCATAGGTCTAGATAAAGCTGGAAGAGGCCTCGGTTCCTCTAGGCCAACTGCCTCATTTTGCAGATGAGGAAATTGAGATTCAGGGAAAGGAACACTGTCTTTACTCTATACCACTGCTACTATTTCCTCAACGAGACTTTCCCTGTACTGATGAAATCGTTGGTCCAGATGGTTCAAGAAAATGAAGCCAAGAAATTAGACAAATAAATAAATAACCCTCAGTGTTTATTAAGCACCCACTGTATGCAAGGCACATATGTAAGGTGCTTTGCAAACCCTAAAGTATTCCATAAATTCTAAATATTATAAATGTTACTGTTGTTATAGAGGATGGGCATCAAAAAACCAAAATGAAGCTGCCCCTGTCCTCAAGAAGCTTACATGCTGTTTGGAAGAGGCAAGAGGGAGGTCAAGAATATAGCATGTACACAAATAAGTCAGGCATTTTGAGGAGGAAGAGAGGCAGGAAAAGTGGATGCATGAACTACTCAAAGACTCTCTAACCTCAGAGAGAAGAACCAGGTGGAAGTTGCCAAATGGTAAATTTAAGGCTGATAGAAGGAAAAGCTTTCTCCCGTCTAGAGCCATCTGCCCCAAAGGAGGGATAGGCTATCTCAGTGGTGAGGTTTCATGGTGTGTTGGGGCAGCACCATCTCAAAGAATTTAGTCAGATTACCTCTAACCTAAGTATAGGCAGCCAGTGAGGATTGATACCTCTCAGAAACAGGCTAAGTTCCAAGAGGAACCAGCAACTTCAGAGAAAGCAAGATGGATTTTTATAGGGTAGAGATGCAGTTATATAATAAAAATTATGAATATTAAAAAGGTGGGAGGGGCTTGTTAAGGAATTAGTTAATAGGGGATGGTTCCTTTCTTTGGTTCAGTGGTCAAACCTCCTGGCTGTGCTACCCTCTGATTGACTAGCTATTGTGGTTCTGTCTGGCCAAGACGGATAGTTAGGTATTGTGATCCTGTCTTGGGCCAAATGGATAATATGATTGTGATTGAGTACAAGAACACCCCCGTTCAAATATGTGAATTGGATCTGGGGCCAGTGGCTAACTAGGAGCAGTGGCTGTACTGAGTCTGGGGGCCTGTGATGTAGTTAAAGGTGGATTGTGTGGTTAAATCAGGACATGCCTGCTGTTCAGTGGGGCCCATGAAGAAGTTAAAATGTTGGGGACAGGGTCATCTTTATTAGGATTCCATCATCAGACGTGTGGACTCCCCAACATTGGAGTCTTGAAGCTGGAGCCAGATGAGCACTTGTCAGAAGTGCTGAAGAGAGGAGCCTAGTTTAAGCATGAGCTGGAGTATAGATGGTCAAGTAAGAGGTCTCCGAGATAAAGTATCCTGTGATGCTATGACTCTGTGGCACAGTAGAGAGAGTCAGGCCTGGAATCAGGAAGGATCATCTTCCTGATTTCAAACCTGGCTTCAGATACTTCCTAGCTGTGTAACCTTGGACAAGTCACTTCATCCTGTTTGCCTCAGTTTCCTCACCTGCAAAATGAGCTGGACAAGGAAATGGCAAATGACTCCACTACCTTTGCCATGAAAACCCTATATGGGGTTATGGAGAGTCAGATACAACTGAAAACAACTGAATGAGGAAACTTCTCAATACTGGAGATGAGTCCTTTGGAGTATGAGTGTGAGAGGATGTCCCTGAGGGGAAAGGGTGATCCTTCTAGGTACCAACAAAGCCTTTTAGTGACTCATGCATACCATTTATGGGACTGATCAGATGGGGATGTTTGGTGAACACATATACACATACACATACACATACACATACACATACACATACATACATACATATATATACCCAGGCTAAGGCTGAGGTCAATGATCAGATTTGGACCATGATCAGAGTTCAGTCGGGATCAGGCTACGGGCTCAGGTTGGGGTCAGTACTAGGGCTGTACTGCCTAACAGGGGTGCTAGCTTCTGAGTAGCCACTCCAGTGAGACAAATTCCTCTTACTAGACCTTCCAATCACTCTTGGATTCCTTGTGGCTGACCCATTATCTTTTCTAGAGTTCTTCTTGTAGTATTTTCAGTCCTGCCAACACTTCATGACCCCATTTGGGGTTTTCTTGGCAAAGATATTGCAGTGGTTTGCCATTTTCTTTCTCAGCTCATTTTACAGATGAGGAAACTGAGGCAAACAGAATTAAGTGGCTTGCTAGGATCACAGTGTCTGAGGCCAGATTTGAATTCAGGTCTTCCTGACTTCCTGCTGCTCTATCCACTGCACTACCTAGCTGCTCTGTCTTCTTGTAGTTATGAGAAGATTAGTGATCTCCTGGAGAATTCCTCAGGGTCTCTCCTAACTCCCAAATTCCTCCCTAGTTAGGAGCTTTCCTCTTCTCGTTCACTCCCTCTATCTCTCTGCTGTTTTTCTCCCACCATGGACTCTTAATTTCTGAACTTTCCCCTGTGGAGGGTTGGAGTACTCTGGCTGAATTACTGGTGGGAGACAGCTCTTCTAGGGATGACTGGCAAAGGTCCACCCCACCTGCTGGTCCTTCTCTTGGCGTGATGATTACTGAAGTCACAATACAGAACCCTCATCGTGAGGGTAGAGTGGAAATGTAGGACTAATTATGGGAAGCCGGCAGCCCTTGACCTACAGTAGGACAGCCGGGGAGCTGGAAGAACATAGTAGTATCAGAGGTCTTGACCTTAGGAATAGAGGACTTAAGCACTGACTCTGGCCCCAGCCTAAGTCCTAAACCCTGACTCTGATCCTAACCTAAACCCTGATCCTGGCCCCAGGCTGAGTGTGGACACTGGCACTGGTCATACCCCTAAATCCTGGCTTTATGCTGAACCTGGCCCTAACTCTAGACTTAACCTTCTTCTCTACATATATTCTCTCTTTTTATAATTTCAACATTTCATCTAGCACCTCTAGATAAATTTTTATGTCCAGCCCTAACTTGTGCTGGAGCCAACTTAAACATCATGTTTGAAAGCCAATTGTTAAATTTTCAATGCAAGTATTTATACCTCAGGAATCAACAAACACTACAAATCAGGGTTTGAGTTACTATTTTGAGGATTATTTAGATTTAAGAAAATGATGGAGAAATGTTAATAATGTAGATTAAATTAAAAAGTGTGCATTTGTGTTTTTTCTAGAGAACTAGTTGTTAAATTTTTACACCCTGCCTCCAGTCCTATACATCCAATGGCACCAACATCTTCCCAGTCACCCATGTCAAAAACCTCAATCATCTTTGATATTTCCTTTGTTCTTCACATCTAGTCCAATTCAACCTCGGGGAAGTTTCTCTCTGTCATCTCTCCCTTCTGTTCACACTAGTGTTACCAGTCTAGTTTAGATCCTCACTACCAACATTGACAGGTAGGTCGTGTAGTGCATATTGTTTCTTGGTCTTCGTTATGGAAGAAGATCATGACATCAGGGAGGTGACACCATGACATGCAAGTGAATTAGATTACAGTGAGGTAGGGCTGTGCAAAGTCACCAGCCTCACTTTCTCCTCCAGAGCTATCTGGGTCCAGTGGTGAGATACAGATCAGGATATCTGGAGATTACCCTGGATGCAGTGGGAGACTTTGGCCTTTTAAAACTATGGTCTTTAACAAATCTTACTTTTACTGAGGCATGTCTCTTTCTTGTCCAAAATTCTTCATGTTACCTTATTTCCTCCCTTTTCCAAACCCTATTCCTGTAATATTCCTCTCCTGTAACTTTTATTCCTTCTTCTTTCTCATCCCTTCTCCAACAAGCTTTTTTTTCTCTCATAGCCCTTTCTTCCCATATTCCCTCTCCTCCTAATGGCCTTCTCTTCTCCCATGCTCTCTACTTCAACATATGTTTCCACTCCTCTCTCCTCTTTTCTTCTCTTTCCTTTCCATTCATTCTCCTTCCATATCACCCATATCACTTCCACCCCATCACTTTTTCCCCTCTACATTTCTATCCTTCCCTCTTCTCCTACATCCCCTTTCTTCTCCCTTTTCCTCCCACAATCCCATTTCCTTTTTCATACTCTTTTCTAATCCTCCTTCTACTCTTTCATCCCTCTCCTCTTCCTTTTATTTCTCCCTTTTCTCCCATCCTTCTTTCCTCTCTCATGCCTCTCCTTTCCTTTCCCTCTTTCCCCATAAACTCTCTCATCCTTTCCCTCTCCTCTCATCCATCTTATCCTTCCTTTTCCCATCCCTCCCTTTATCTTTTTTCATCCTTCCCTTTCCTCTCCCATACCTCCCTTTATCTTTCATCCTTTCCTTTCCTCTCTCATCCCTCCCTTTATTGTTCATCCTTGCCTTTCCTCTCTCATCTCTCCCTTTATCTTTCATCTTTTCTTTTCCTGTCTTATCTCTTTTCTCTCATTGTCTTCACAAAATTCTCTCCCCTCCCATTTTCTTTCTTCTTTCATTTCCATCTCTCCTCACCCCATGTTCACATTCTCTCACATTCTCTCTCCTCCTTTTATCTCCACTGCTATCCCTTCTTCTCTTATTCCATATCCCCTTCCTTCCTAATCCCCTGTCATAGACTCTCAGAATTGCAAAGGACCTCAGTACCTGAACAGGAATATCTTTGGTACCATTCTCAAATTAGTGGTCATCCTGCTACCCCTTCAAGAGATCATATGAAAATTAATTTGCTGCATTCTGATCTATCAGTCAAAACACATTGTAGACCAGACTCCCATAAACCATCACAATTGTCTCCCAACTACTCTCCCAGCCTCTCCCCACACCCTCCGCATAGCTGCCAAAATGATCATCCTAAAACACAGCTCTGCCTACATCCAGTCCCAGCTCAAGAAGGTTCAATGGCTCACTATTTCCTCTATGATAAAATGCAGACTCATTTATCCAGTTCTCAAAGTTTTCCACAGTCCAAATCGTGTTTCTCTTTCCAGATTGATGACAAATTATTTCCCTACTCACATACCCTGTCAAATGTTCTATTTACTCTTCATTATAGATCCCACTTCCGTGTTTTTGCATAGAATGTTATCCCCTCTATTTTTGAGACCTCAAGCAGCTCCTTTCAAGGAGGCTCTGTTCAACTGCTGCCTCTTACAAGAGGCCTTTCCTGATTCTTTCCAATTGTTAGTGCATGTGTGCACCTGGACACACACACATATATACCCCCAGGAAAATGCTTTCTGGTTTTTTGTATATATCTTACAGTTGTTCATTTGTCTACATGTTGAATATAAAATCCTTAAAGTCTGTAACCATCACAGTTTGCCTTTGTGTCTCCAGTGTCTGGCTGAGTACCTAGCACTAAATAAATGCACGTTGAATGACTGTACAGATCCTGACCCTAACCTCAGGCTGAGCCCTGACCCAGCCAGTGTCTCATCAGCTGATACCTTTCTAGTTCACGAAAGAGGACTGGGCCATAAAGATGTGCAAAGACATGGCATCAGGCAGACACAGTCGTGCCCTTGCAGACAAAGGACAGCCTTCTTTATTGTCATCATTAGCAGTTATTCTCATTATTAGGAAGAACTGGGAGGCCAGCCAGCTGCTGGAGGGCATACTGCAGGTCCTGGGCTGGAATTCAGTCTGCCTCTGTCCTCTTGTGAGGCTGCTTAGGGTGGGCAGCCTGCCTCAGCACCAGCTCCCCAATTAGCCCACTGTAAATAAACTCCATTTACGAGACCTGTATGGTTTTAAAATACCCTCTTAAGTGCCTGAAACACAAATGCTTTAATTATCTAGACGGGTCCCAGACGGCAGTGACTCTGGGAGTAACCAAGAACAGCTGTCAGACATTTAACAACAAGAGCTTGGCTCTACTTGGGCATCCGCGGGGACTATCTGTTGGGAGATGCCCCAATCCCCCTCTGCTGAGGGCATGGTTGGCCTTCTTGCCCCCAACAGGCAGACACAGCTTTCTTTCCTGACCAGGCTTCCCTCCCCGCTTTCCTGCTTCCCAGCTTTCCCTCAGACTGCCCCATTGGCAGAACCAGACAAAGCTTAGAGTCAGGGGTAGGGACCTGCAACAGGTTCCCCATCCCTGTGTTGGACCCTTTCTCCTCCCTTTCAAGTGTTCTTGCACCTTATTCTCCCCCATTTACCCTCCAATTTAGTAACACTGGCCTCCCTACTGTTCCATTCTTTCTCATTGTCCACCTGCCTGGAATGCTCTCCCTTCTCAGCTCCGTCACCTGTTTCTCTGACTTCTTTTAAGGGCCAGCTGAAATCCCACCATCTGCCAAAAGCTTATCCTGATGCCCCTTAGTGCTAGTGCCTTCCCTCTGTTGATTATGTACAATCAATCTACAATTTATCTTGTGTGTATATAGTTGTTTGCATGATGTCTCCCTCCCATGTTGACTAGGAATTCCTGAGGAAGGATAGAGCCACATTTTGGCCTTTCTTTGTATCCCCATGCTTAACACAGTGTTTGGCACATAGAGAGTACTTAATAGACACTTATTTACTGACTGACGGACTGGGAAAGAGACTAAGCATTTATATAGCACATAGTAATGTGCCATAGAGCTGCTCGGTGACACAATGGATAGAGCGCCAGGCTTGGAGTCAGAAAAACTTGGGTGCAAATCCAGCCTCAGATACTTACTAATTATATGACCCTAGACAAGACACTTAGGGCTGTTTGCTTCAGTTTCCTCATCTGTAAAATGAGCTGGAGGAAGAAATGACAAACCACTCCAGTATTTTTGCCAAGAAAATCCCAAATGGAACCACAAGGAGCTGGACAGAACTGAAATGACTGAACAATCATACCTAAGTGCCAGAAATTGTGCTAAGCACTTTACAAATATTATTTTCCTTGATCCTTACAACAACTCTGGGAGATGGGTGCTGTTGTGATCCCCTTTTACTTATGGAGAAACTGAAACAGACAATGGTTAAATGACTTGACCAAGGTATCTGAGACTAGATTTGAACTTAATTCTTCTTGACTCCAGGCCCAGCTCTCTAGACTGTGTGTCTCTTAGCTGCCTGTAGGGGCAATGGAATACAGAGTTCCCTACCTCAGCCTAAAGGGCAAAGACTATCAGTTATTAAGTATGTGATTTTGGTTACACCATCTAACATCTTCGGACCTCAGTCTCCTATTCTGTAAAACAAGAGATTGGTAATCACTAAATGATTCCTAAAGGACCCGCTGAGTTTGAACAATCATTCACTGTGGCTGAAGTCTACTGGATAAAAGAAGGGAGGGTGATGGTGATGGTGGTGGTGGTGCCAGTGTGTCATTTCAAGAGTCCTTTCTAATTCTTCATGACCCTGCTTGAGGTTTTCTTGGCAAAGATACTGGAGTAGTTTGCCATTTCTTTCTCCTACAGACTTTCAAAACTTCTTAATGATGATAACCACTGTTTGCAATACTATAAGTCCTTTAAGGTCTAAAAGCATCAGACTTGCCCAAGGTCACAAAGTTAATAAGCATCACAACTGGCGTTTGAATCCTGACTCCAAATTCTGTGCTTTCCACTCTACCAGCCTCCCTTCCCTACATAACTGCTGAAGATTATGATGATGATGAGCTTGATCTTTAGGCTGAATCTTTGAAAGGAAGAGAATATAAATGGTTCAACCACAAACTGAACTGAGAGTTATGTGAGAAGATACCAGGAGAATACCTAGCTGCCCTCAATGAGTTCAAGTCACCAGGAGTGGACAAATAACTATCCTAGGGTCCTGAGGGCGATGAAAAATGGGACTTTTGAGCCCCTGTCACTGTTCCTTACAAGAGCATAGAACTTTTTTTTAATGTTTTGGAATTTTTATAAATTATTTGGGGGAAAAATGAGTGTGCTAGGTGATAAGATGGGGAGAAAATTAACTTTGGAAGAAAGAATTGGAAAGAGAATTTAACAACTTGGCACAAGAGGTACAAAACTTTGTCCAAGCAACAGAATCGTTGAAAATTAGAAAAGATCAAGTAGAAATCAATAATTTCATGAGACAACAAGAAATATTAAAACATAGCCAAAAGAGTGAAGAGAGAGAAGAGAGGAGACAAAGGGGAAAGGGGGAAAGGAAAGAGAAAGGAAGGGAAGGGAAGGGAAGGGGTCATATCAAAAATAACTGACCTGGAAGTCAGATCAAGGAGAAAGAATAGATGAAATTTTCAAATGAGACATAGATAAGTAGGACAATGTTGGTTCTACTCTATTCAGATTTTAAAAAAATAAAAATATTCAAAATATATTCTTGTTTTCATACACAAAGCTACTTTCTGTTCTTTGGATATGGAAATGAAAGTATCATGAATATAATGAATAAATGAAATACAACAAAAAGAATTTAAAAATTAAAAAGAACATGGAAAAGTGAGAAGATACTACAGAACTAAAGAAGGGAAGTTTCCAAAGAAGAAAATAAGATAAATTGTGTGAGCTATAAACTACTAAGCTTGGTTGTGACCCCTGGTAAAGTTCTAGAATATGTTATTAAAAGGATGGTTTTGGAGCCTGTAGGAAATGATCACTAAGATCTAGTACCGCTTCCTTCAGAAGAGGTCTTGCCATCCTAAACTCATTTCCTTTATTGACAGGAAAAGTAATAGGTGACCTGATGGATGAAAGGAATGCTATAGACACAATATAACCCAAAATTTCCCAAAATATTTGACAAAGTCATTCATGCTACTTTCATGGATGAGGAAGAGAAATGTAGGTTCGATGAGAGTGCGATTAGGTTGAATGACTGATCATCAAAGAGCAATAACTAAAATTGGAAGAGGAACTGTAGTGGGGTGTCCCAGGGATCAATTTTTGTCCTTGTAATGTTTATCAAGTTTATTGGCGGCATGGATAAAAGCACAGATGGCCTGCTTTTCAAATTCACAGACAACATGAAGTCAGAAGCAAAAGGTAACCTGCTGGTTTCTTAAAGGTCTCAATGGACCAGCATGAAGGATCAAATCTGATAATATGAAATTCAATGAGGGGAGGGGCAAATGTAAAGTCATACACTTAGAGTCAGAAAATCAACTTCACAAGTAGTGGATGAGGGGGACATACCTAGACAGTGGTTGGTTTGAAAAAGGTCTGTAGGAGTCTGTAGGAAGGAAGCCAACCAAGAGAATGGAAGAAGTATAATCTAGCTTTTCCCAGCTGTTACTCCACATAGATCCAGAAAACGCACCATAGCCAAGCTCTAGTTGAGAAATCCAAGGGGAAAAAACCATCACATTGAGTCATTTTTTCCAGTCCAGGTCAGACTTTTATTAAGGGGATTTGTTTTGTGACGTTTGGATTCAGTCAAAGGGCCATTCTTGAGGACCTAGAGGGAGCCTTGAGGATCTAGAGGGCTACATATGACCTCAAGGCTGTAGGCTCCCCATCCCTGGTCTAGGGAGATAAACAGATAGGTGTTCAGATACTGGGGACCATGTCTAGCCAAGAGCATTCCAGCACAGAGACTGAATGAGGGCTTCCCTGCAGCAATGCACCAGGCAAAAAAAGTTCCTAAATCTGACACAAGGGCACCTGGCCTTGTGCAAGGACCAAGAACTGATGTCAACTGGAAGCTCTCTCACTACCCAGTATTGAGTCATTGCAGATCAATGTAGATGAAGGAGAGGAGTTATGCCTAGCGCTGGCAGTCCGTGGTAAGGACACAGATTCTAGTCTGTGTGAGGAGCAAGTATAGGAATAAACAACTGTGTGCTTCTACTTTGAACTTGATTTTGACCTAAACATAAAACCTCAAGTTAGGAAGTAAAGCTAAAAGAATGAACAAATGAAGAAAGAGTTCCATCGTACAGAGCTATCGTTGAGGGGTACACAAGACGGAAGAAGAGAATTACTCCAAAACATTCACAAAGACTAAAAACAAACCCACATCTTAAATCAAAATTCAACTAGAATTCCTGGAAGAAATAATGCAAGAGTTGTCATTTAAAAAAAAAAGCAAAAATGATTTTACAAATGAAATGAAAACACAAAAAATGGAAAAGAAATGAAAGTTTTAGGGAAAATATTTGATAATAAATAAGAGCTTTTGAAAAAAATTAATAGCTTGTAACAAAGGACACAAAACTTAGCGAAGCAACAGATTTCTTGAAAATTAGAATGGATCAAATAGAAGCTAATAACTTCATGAGACAAGAAATTCTTGAAAAGTCAAAAGACTTAAAAAATACAAGAAAGTATGAAGTAGCTCAATGTCAAAAATAACTGACCTGGAAAATAGATCAAAGAGAGATAATTTAAGCATTACTGGACTGCCTGAAAATGATGCCCAAAAAAGGAAACCTTAATATTATATTTCAAGGCATCACAAAGGAAATCTACCCAAAAATCTTAGAACCAGAGGGCAAAGAGAAATGGAAAGAATACATTGTTCACCCCTTAAAATAAATTCCAAAATAAAAACTCCCAGGAATATCATATCCAAAATCCATAACTTCTAGGTCAAAGAAAAAAAATACTACAAGCATCCAGAAAGAAAGAATTCAAGTACATAAAAAGAATCATACATGGGATTACATAAGATTTAGCTGCCACCTCTATAAAGGAGTGGAGACCTTGGAATATGATATTCCAAAAGGCAAAAGATATAGGTTTGCAATCAAGAATAACTTAGGCAAGACTGAATATAATCTTACTGGGGGGTAGGAGAGAGAGAGAGAGAGTTCTTTAATGAAATAGAAGACTTTCAAGTATTCCTGATGAAAGGACCAAAGTTGCAGAGAAACTTTGAAATTCAAAGATAAGAGACAACTGAAACTATAAAAAGGCACAAGATGGGAGGGTTTGTATAACCAATAAAAAGTAAATTGAGAAAAGCAGAACAATTTATACAAAAATAACAATACTTTAAATACAACCAATTTAAATTCTTAAGAACTCTGATCAATGCAGACCAACCACAATTTCCAAAGACCAGTGATGATGAAGAACGCTATATAACTCCAGACAGAAAGGCTGGTTGACTCAAGATGTAGAATGAAACATAAATTTTTATATGGGCAAGGAAGGAATTTGTTTTGCTTGATCGTGCATAGTTCTCTTAAATGTTTTTGCTTTTGTCTTTTTATTTTTTTTTTGAAGGTTAGGGGTGAGGTATGGGGAGAAAATAAATGCTTGTCTACTGAATAAACAATATTTTTCAAAGAAAAAGATCCATAGGTTTTAGTGAAACATGAGCTCAAAATAAGTTGAGTATGTCATAACAGTCAAAAAAAACCTAAAGAAATTAGATCAAGGGTAGGCATAATAGTGAGTTAATCTACTTTTTATGTTCAATTCCAGGCACTACATTTTAGGAAAGAAAATGACAAATTAGTGGGGAAGGGGCAGCAACAGAATGGTAGAAGTTCTGGAGACTATACCATATGATGATCAATTGAAAGAACCAGAGTTATTTAGTCTGGAAAAGAGATTAAGATAGGGCAAGGGAGAGAAGCTGGGCATGATAGCTTAGAAGAACTGAAAAAGACTATCCTGTGCCCTTAAGGTTACTCTTCTATGTCCCAGAGAGCAGGCTAGGAGCAAGTAGTGGAAGTCTCAGAGTGCCAGATTTCAATCAAATGAAAGAAAAAACTTACTAACAGAGCCGTCCAAAAGTAAAATCAGTTCCCTCAAGAGATGGAATCCAAAAAAAGCTATGACTGTTTGCTTGCCGCTGTCTGTCCTTCATTCTCAAGAGGACCATGACCTCAGGTAAGTGATGCCATGACATGCAAGTGAATTGCATTTAAGTAAGGGAGGCTGTATGAAGTCACCAGGCTCTCTCTCTCCTCTGGGAACCATTTGGGTCCAGTGACCAGTTATGGATCAAGACAACTGGAGATAGCCCCAGAAGCAGAGGGAAAATCCATGACTGCTTGGTGGAGTTATTGTATGGAGGATTCTCATTAGACTAGAGAAGTAGTTCTCAGTTTAGTCTGTAGACCTCTGGGGAGTCCTTCTTAGAGCCTTTTAGAAGGTCAAAACTATTTTCATAATAACATTAAGATATCTGTTTATTGAAATTCTCCCCCCTTTTCTAACTACATATCTGGGTAAGCCTGAATATTCTTCACGTACTTCAACCAAAACAGCATATTGCAACAGATTGAATGTAGCAGTGGACACAAGAATCCAGCTGTCTTCTATTAAAATGGACATTAAAGAAATTTGCAAAAATATGTGAGATCTTCTCATTGAATTTTTTGGTTTTGGAAAATATCATTATTTTTCGTAAAAATATGTTGTTTATATTAACATGTAATGGGCTTATTATTTTAAATGAATTCATATTTTTTAAATTTGTCAGTTTTAATTCCAATATGGTAAATATCAGTATATGTAACCCATATAAACAAAAGTTTCTGGGGCTCCTTAATAATTCTTAAGAATGTAAAGGGGTCCTAAGATCACCCAGTTGTAGAACCACTGGACTAGAGGCCTTTGAAGTCACTCAAAACTCTGAGATTCTGTGATTTAATGATAGTGGTAGTAGTAGTGATGGTGTAGGTGACAATCAAACAAATTAGTTGTCAGTTGACAAATATTTATTAAACATTTGCTACATGCCAGACACTGTACTGCTACAGTAAAGTGGACACTACTCTGTGGATACAAGCAAAGGCAAAAAATAGTTCTTAACCTCAAGGAGGCATACACTATACATACATATATATATATATATATATATATATATATATATATATATATGTATATATATGAATATAGGAGGTATATAGCAGGGAATATAGCAGGTAAATCATCATATATCTACAAGACACATACAGAGTAGATGGAAGGTTATTTGAAGGGGAAAGCATTAGGTATACAAAGAAAAAGCAAAAATAGTCCTTGCCCTCAAAAAGTTTACATTCTTTAAGAGAAACATTTTATTTATATAAATTTATATATATAAAATATGTGTATATGTACATGTATGTATACATATATGTATATGCGTGTGCATACTGTTTGTGTATGTATATATGTATACAGACATATGCACATATATAAAACAGTATATGCAAGCTATATAAAAAATAAATATAAGGTAGGGGGAAGAAAAGGACTCCTACAGGCAACAGGAAGTCACTGAAGGATTTTGAACACGATGATGATGAAGGGACCAGACAAAGCTGTGAGAAGACATCAGTCACCAGCCTTAATTAAGCACTCAGTCCTGAGAGGAAAGCCTGGACTTGGCAGTAGGAGAGATACCAAGAATGCACAATTCTTGGGATCAGAAGAATATCTGATCCCCTACCACCACCACCCCATCTGAGGGGGAAAGCTTAGACCATGCCTTTTGTGAGCCCCTGACCTGAACAAGGGAAATTTTTTAAAATAGGAAGGATGACAATGAAGTCCTACAGGAGGGTTCCAACTTGGGGGAGGTGGTGATGATAAATGATCCAATGAACTACAGTGATACTAACAGTGAAAAAAAATCACATCTGCTTTTTTCCTGACCCTGCACAAGGTCACAAACTGACTGTGCCCAAGCTCAGAGGCCAAGGACTTATTCATTCTTCCTTCTTTCCTTGTTCTTGGCATGCCTAATGCTCAATAGGGACAGGTGCTGAGTCAGCCCCCCAAACCAGGCCCAGAAAATGCAGTCAATTTTACCTAGAGACAATCTCTCCCACACTCTATTTACTGAATCTGCCAGCAACATCTGTAACGCATTGATCACTTACGCTTAAACAGCTGCCTGCAGAATATTAATGTCACCTGTGCTGGGTTGGAGGCTGGGGAAGGGAAGTCAGTATATGGAGTTCAGGAGAACCTGATTGGCAGTTTTACAGCCCACAGTCTCTGTTCCAATTAAAATGACAGCAATCTATTAGGTCAAGGAATTCAGTTACCATTGATTGGAAAGAAGGGAGTGGAAACCTTATCAGCTTCCACTCTCCATCCCCCTCCCTCCTTCCTCTGCCCACTTCCCTCAAATGCCCAGCAAACAGCCCAAGGCTGGCAGGTACCAAGAGGCTTCCATTTATTAATTAATTATTGTTGGCTGGGCCAATCGATTTGTGCAATGAACCAGAAAAGAGGCAAAGGAAAGAAAAGAGTCAGCTGTCCCCAGAAGCCCCTACTGCAGCATGGATGTTCTGAGCATCAGACACTGTGCTTGGTAGCAGAGGATGAGAGGGCCTGCTTCTGATGGAGAAGACCATATAACCTCTGCCCTAGAAGGAGCTTAAAATCTAAAATCTCTCAGGTGAGGGGTAAACATTTACACAAGTATGAAATATGAAATGAAAGAATACAATAAAGGTAAAAAAAGCCCAGGCAAAGTGCTCTGGTACAATTTTAGGAGGGGGAACTGCACTTCACATTGGGAAGAGAAGAGAAGGTTTCATGCAGAAGGTAATACATGAGTTGAGCTTTGAAAAAAAGATTTTAATTGTTAGAAAGGAGGGAGTATATTCTAGACAAGGCAAGAGGGAAAATAATGAAGGGAGGAGAGAAGGTGATAGTAAGAAATGACCACAAAGAGCCAAGAAGTTTAGATTTTATTCTACTGGCAATAGGTACCCTGAAGGTCCTTGACCAGAAAAAAAGCAAAACAATGAATGGCATGGAAAAACATGAAAAACAGGATTTGTTCTATCTGTGTATGAACCATCAGACCTTAGGCAAATTACTTCATGTCATTCAGCCTCAGTTTCTCCACCTGTAAAATAATAGCATTGGATGATCCCAGGACTGATGATGGAACCTCAGAGGGGCTTGGACTAGGTGGCCTCTATGAACTCTGACTTGACTACCAATCCATATTCCTAAGGTGAGTTAATGGGCAGAGCCAAATTGGGAAACGGAGTTTCTGGATTACTCATGGACTCTTCCCAGTACAACAGCGATCTCCCTTCTTTGCAGGATTCTGTGTTTGCTTTTGTTCAACCCTTATTACAGCAGCAGCTTCAAAGGTCTCAGCAAGGCCAAAGCAAGAAGCCCAATTGGTTCCTGCAATTACAGAAGTCTCTGCCCTTTCCCCCTGGCCCCAGTCTCGCTTCCCACTGCCCAGGTTTGCTCATTGAAAGGTTTCTCCCCAAGACGCCCTTTCATAGATGCTCCCCCACTTAGTTGTTTTATTAACTACCAGAGATCAAAGTAGTTAATTTATATTCATGTAAATAAGCAGACAGCTTCTACGGAGCCCAAGCCCAGGCCTCCACCACTATAATGTATAATGCGAGGTTCTCGGGCTGGGCTGCCTCCCTCGGCGGGGCGGGACCTAAATGGGAGGAGGGGGAGGGCTGCTATGGTTAGCAGGCCAATTAGCTAAATGTATTGCCCTGTTTGGAAACCTGGTTCCCTCCCAGATTTAGGAGTTACTTCTTACTCTCCTGATTATCTCTGTAGACTCTAAACAGTCAACCCTAAATCCCAACCTGGAGCCAGTTGCCCTGTGCTAAATATAGGATGCCAGCTAACCCCTCAAGTACTGGATAATACGAACTCAGTTTTTACTTGACAGGAAGAGGAGGAGGCAGATTATTTTTCTAACACTATTATGCAGGGACAAGGACAGTAATGGTAGAGGGGGAAAGTTTTGGATTTGGAGTCAGAAACCCTCATATCAATTCCCATTGTTAACTCTTATTAACTAAGTGACGTTGGATAAGTCACTTAATCTGAATTCTTTCTCTCTACCACTCATTTTCTTCTTGTAAAATGAAAGTGCTGGAAGGGATGACCTTTGAAATCACTCCCATCTAGCGGATCATGCTAGTTTTAAAAGACGTTGGAAATCCATGCCACTCCAGTACCCTGCCCCTATCATGCAGTACAATACAGGAGCCCCAAAAATCAATGTCCTAGATTTCATTATGGGAAACATAGGACCCAGAGCAGAGTGGGGGTGAGTAGAAGAGTCTTGTTGTATTCTGTCCTGGTCAGATTGTCTATATAGATTCATAGATATAAAGCTGAAAGAGACCTTTAGGGATCATCTAATCCACCACGCCCCCACCATGGTTTACATTTGAGGGAACTGAGGCCCAAAAAGGGTAAGCAATTTGACCAAGTCTACAGAGATATTAAGTCAAGATTGCAATTCCAAGACTTTGACTCCAGATCTAGTATTTGGGTGGGGATGAGGAGTTGTTGGGGGGTTTTTTTGGGACAGTGGCTTTTTCCCACTATATCACACATCTGGAGTACTGAGATCCATTTTAGAAAAAACATTGACAAGTTGGAACCCATGAAGGGAAAGGCAAACAGAAAGCTGGAGGAACTAGAAACCATGCCACATGAGATAGGATGTAAAGAAATGGGGAGAGTCTAGAGACAAGAAGACTTAGCTGGGGATATGTTCTCTGTCTTCAATTATTTGAAAGGACTGTCTTATAGAGGAGAGATCCATTTTCTCCTTCATCCCAGAGGCTCCAACTAAAAGCAAAAGGTGAATGACAGAGCCATTGTTGAGGTTTTCCAGGATGAAGGGCTTCCTTCCTAACAATGAGAGTCAATGAGAGTAGGACAGACTGCCTCAAGGATCCATTCACCCCTACACACACACACATACAGAGGTGTTACCTTCAACTCCTTGCTCTCTCTAATCTCATACACAACAAGGTGCTCAGTCACCAAAGCTTGCTTTTTCCACCTCCAGGACATCGCTCATAGCCAATCCCTTCTCTCTGTTCACATGGCCACAACCCTATCCCCAGACTTTTATCACCTCTCTCCCAAACTGTTCAAAGGCCTTGCAGTTGATCTCCCTGTGTCCAGTCTCACATCTCTTCAAATCATTTTCATAACACTAATGGTTTGGGGGATTAGGAAAGGTCCCATGAAGAAGATAGCACTTGATCTGAATCTTGAAGAAAACAGGGAATTTCTAGAAATTGAGGTGAGGTGATATCCTAGAGAGATACAGGTTGGGGGCATCCGGTAGGAAGGTAAAGAGACAGACAATGGAATATTGGTGGGGGAAACAGTATGTGCTGTTTCTAAGCATGAGCCTGACCACATCATTCCTCTAATCAGCAAAAATATTCAACAACATTCAATAAACTCCAATGACTCCTTATTGCTTCTAGGACCAAATATAAACTCTTCTATTTGACATTTAAAACTCTTTGGGCCAACCTCCCTTTCCAGCCTCAGTATACCTTACTCTCCTTCCCTGACTCTATGATCCAGCCAAACTGCCTTTCTTTCTGCATAGCATGTTCACCTTAGCCTCTAGGAGTCTCCTCTTTCCTTTAAGACTCAGTTTGGGTGCTCCCTTCTATATAAAATTTTCCTAATCCTCCAAGCTATTAGTGTCCTTCCATTTAAAAAAATTACCTTACATTTATGTAATGAGGGGATTGGACAAAGGGATCCCACTCCTTGTAGTATCCATAGATATTCACTGCCTGGTTCCAGTTCAAGGGACTGTGTGGAAACTTGGGGATAGCCTACAAGGAATATCTTCACCTGCTTAAATCTCCCCACTTGTCTAGATATCCTCTACTCATTAACTTCATTTTACATATATATGTATGTGTATGTAAATAGGTGTGTGTAAATATGTGTATAAACACATATACATGTATGTGTATATATGTTCTTTCCTCCAATAAAACTGAGCTCTTGAGAGCAGGAACTGGTTAACTTTTTTCTTTATATGCCAGAATTTAGTATGGTATCTGGAAGCACTGTGAGTAGCTATCAAATAAATGTGTTTTGATGGATAAATCAGAATCCAGCAAATTAATTTTCATATGATCACTTGAAGGGGTAGCAGAATGACCACTAATTTGACAATGGTACCAAAGATATTTCTGTTCAGGTACTGAGGACCCTTGCAATTCTGAGAGTCTATGACAGGGAATTAGGAAGAAAGAGGATGTGGAATAAGAGAAGAAGGGATAGCAGTGGAGATAAAAAGAGGAGAGAGAATATAGACCATGGGGTGAGGAGAGATGGAAATGGAAGAAGAAAGAAAATGGGAGGGGAGAGAATTGTGTGAAAAAAATGAGAGAAAAGAGAGAAAAGAAAAGATGAAAGATAAAGGGAGGGATGAGTGAGGAAAGGGAAGGATGAAAAATAAAGGGAGGTATGGGAGAGGGAAGGATAAGATGGATGAGAGGAGAGGAAAGGAATGGGAGAGGTTATGGGGAAAGGGGAAAGGAAAGGAGAGGCATGAAAGAGGGAAGAAGGATAGGAGAAAAGGGAGAAATGAAAGGAAGAGGAGAGGGATGAGAGGGTAGAGGAGGATTAGAAATGGGATTGTGGGAGGAAAAGGCAGAAGAAAGGGGATGTAGGAGATGAGAAAGGAATAGAAATGTAGAGGGGAGAAAGTGATAGGGTGGAGGTAATATGGGTGATATGAGAGGAGAATGAGTGAAACGGAGATACAAGAGAAGAGGAGAGAGGAGTGGGAGGATATGTTGGAGTAGAGAGGATGGGAGAAGGGAAGGCCATTAGGAGGAAAGGGGATGTGGGAAGCAGGGCTATGAGAGAAAAAAAGACTTGTTGGAGAAGGGATGGGAAAGGAGAGGGAATTGAAGAAAAGATACAGGAGTAGGGTTTGGAAAAGAGAGGAAATAAGGTAACATGAGAATCCACTGCAAAGAACACTTATATGACCCTGGTACTATATATTCTACCCAGCTGTTTCTACTGTTTTGTGGCAATATGTTTAGTTAGCTGACTTGTAACCTGCAGCCTATGCACAGCTGTGTAGATGTGTTTGGGATAGAGATGAGAAAGAAGAGGTATAAGGGTAGAGAGGAAATGAGAAAGGAGGAGTATTGTGAAGGGAAAGAAGGCTTGAAGGAAGTCAGGAGATAGAGAAAGAGAGAGAGAGACTTATAGGAGAGAGCGGATGTTGGAAGAGAGAAATTAGGAGAGAGGAAGACCGATGGGAAGAGAAGGAATGTGGGAGAAGTTCCTAAACAGATATTTCTGCCCTTAGAGACAAGGAATCAAAGATGATGTACTGAGCTTTGTATTTGGGATTTAAAAACACACACACACACAACACAGTCAAAGAAGCACACAGCTACACAGTGTCTGAGTTGGCTAACCAAACATCTAGGCATCATGGCAACAGAAACAGCTGGCCATAGAACATTTAATCCAGCACTAGGACCAGAGAAGTACATTTTCCATGGATCTGTCATGTTATCTTTGTCATTTTCACAGCTTGTGAGAGATGGTCCTTCAATTTGGGCAGACTTGAACTGATGGTTCTCAGCCCACACCATTCCTGAGTCCAGTGAGGTTCCACTGAAAAGCCTGGCAAGTACTGGCGCCTTTTTGTTCCAACCCTCCGTCAACCCCACACCTGTGGGGACCTTGCAGTTACAGAACCCACTCAGCAGAGCTGTTCACTACAACTGAGAATGTAATTACTGCCCCCCAATACTATTTTATGGCTTTTCATTTCGAATTACTTGTTCTGGTCCACAGAAAGAATTCAGATGAGAGAATCTCATGCAGGCTGCCCTAGTCTAGGGACAGAAGACACAGCCCCCACATCTCCCCATGTATGTGTTAGGGGGAGAGGGTTCCAGGTCTGGATCTGTCTCTGTTTCTTTCTGTCTGTCTCTGTGTATATCTCTGTCTGTCTCTGTCTCTGTGTTTCTCTCTCTCTCTCTCTCTCTCTCTCTCTCTCTCTCTCTCTCTCTCCCTCCATTCCTTTTTCTCGGTCTGTGTATGTGTATCTCTCTTTCCTCTGTTTCTTTCTCTCTTTCTCCTCCCCCCTTCTTTCTTCTCTCTCTCTCATTAATTTCTCCCAAAAAGCAGAACTGAGGTTAGCAGTTGTCGTATAGAGCCTCTACGGATAGTCTAATATCCAGCTCTGTCAAAGACAGCTAGCGAACTAAAGACAGGGGTTCTAGTTCCTGTTAACTCTGTGTGTCCTTGAACAAGTCCCTTCCTTCCTCCACAGCTCAGTTTCCTCTTTTGCAAAATGAACAGCTAGACAAGGTGGTTTCAATGTTCCTTCCAGTTCTGACACTCTATGTTCTATAGTCCACAGCCCCTCATACTTCAACATACTGTGTCTAATGTGCTTTCCATTCCTCTGTGTTCTGTATGTCCCTTCCTGCTCTGACATTTTATATTCTGGGATCCCTCCCAGCCCTGACATCCTGGGTTCCGAAGACCCTCCCACTTCTCACATTCCATCTTCAGTAGTCCCTTCATGCTCTAATAATGTATTTCTACCCTTCTAAAACTCCAAGGTCTCCTTCAGATCTGACATTCTAGGATTTCCCTGCCCAAGCAGAGCTCAGAAACTCGATAGGTGAGCGCATACATTTATTTGTAAATTGCACGGAAACAGGTGCCCATTCTCTCCCGACGAGGAAACGCGTGTGCCGGGAAAGCGGCGGAGGTGGGAGCGGGGGGCACTGCGCACACATCCAACAGACTCCGAACCTGCGGGTAAATGGCTTCTCTGCTGGAAGAGAATGAGCGATGGGATGGGGGGAAGGATAGGGGGAGGGCGTGGGGCGGGATGCGCTACCGTGAAATGCAGCCGTCTGCTCGCAAGTCGAGAATAACTTTCCAAAGTGACACATTTCCCTCTCTCTCTCTCTCCCTCCCCCCGCCCCAACTCGCTCCGTTATGGCCGCCTGCCCAGCCCCCCGCCCGCCCGCGGGTAGGTAAGGCAGTGCATCCCAGCCGTCTGCCATCTGCTCCTGCTGGACGGGCTGCTGCGGGGGGCGTTAGAAATACGGTCTGCGGCGGCCAGAGGCGCAGCCGCCCGGGTGCAGTCTCTGGGTAACAATGACTTTAATTTTTCATTTGTTTGTTTGATTTGCGGGAGGTGCTGGAGAAACATCTGGAGCAGAAATGGGAGGGACCGAGGGAAACTCGGAGCCACAGAGAAGTGGGCGGGCGGAGGAGGTGGGGGCCTGAGAAAGAAGGAAGAGGAAAGGAAAAGAGGGGAAGGAAGGAGGGCTCTCACTTGAGCCTTGCCCTCCTCCCCTTTCTCCTTCCTTCCCTTCCCTTTCTATCCCTCTCCTCTTCTCCCCTCCCCTCCTAACCTCTCCCCTAATTCTTCTCCTCTTCCCCCCTTTCCTCTCCCCTCATCCTCTTTCCTCTCCAGGCTCCTATTCTATCTCCCGTCTCTGTCTCTCCGTTTCTCCCCGTCCCCTCTTTGAGTCATTGCTGCCTCTACTTGATTTATGGGGCTCTGCTTTGCCAAGCTCCCTTTAGTCTCAAAGACCAGGAAGGGAACCCCAAAGCCTTATTTTCTGGGCAAAGGAAATGCTTTCTCTTTGGATTTACTTTCCTCTCATCCCTAACCTCGTAAAGGTTTGGGAGGAGGGGAGCTCCCTCACAAGCTCTAGATGCCAATCAGCCCCATCCCAGCAATTTGTGCCCAGGGAAATACAACAACCTATAGCTGAGCCAGGATTCAAAGCCAGGTGCTCTGACTTTTAAGCCAGAATTCTTTCCATCATACATACTGCCTTTCATGACCTTGAACAATTTCATCCTTTCTCTAGATCTTAATTCCTCCATTTTTAAAATGGGAATGTTAGGCTAAATTATCTCATCTCTCTAGCTCTGCATTTTCTGATTCCACTGCTCTGATAGCTTGTGTTTTAAGGTCCCACCCGTTTCTAACATTCTATGTTTCAAGGACCCTTCCATTGCTAAAATTCTTTGTTCTAATGTTCCTTCCATCTCTAACATCCTCTGTTCTGTTTCCTTCTATCTCTGAGATCCTATGTTCCAACTCTGACATTCTATGGCTCCAGTCCAATTTTGTTTCTCTCAGGATTCTCTCCAGCATCCAACAAACACTTGTGGACCTCCAGCTACGTGTCCAGCCTTGGGCTGCCCAAAGAATACAGATCTAAATAAAACACAGCCCCTCCCCCCAAGGGGCCCAGATTCTTTTGGGGGAAACAAGACATAAACAAATTAAAAACTAAACAGCAACACAGGGAAGAAGCAGTGGTTCAGTAGAACAGGAGAGCAGCTATCACCAGGCAGTACATGATTAATTGCCAAGTGAATGGCACAGGCCTTGCAGGCTGCAGGAGTTTAGCAAGAGACAAAGATCCCCGAAGACTGAAGAGGGAGGAGCCAGATGACTCTGAGGTTGCTAGCCTGGGTAAAAAGGAGGAGAGACATGCCATTAACTGAGAGAAGCTAGAATGATGGAAAGAGGTGAAGTGTTTCATTTTAGGCATGTTGAGTTTGAGTTGTCCATGTGATATCTGGGTGGGTCTTTCCCTTTGACAGTTGAGATGTCACCTCACTACCTCTTCTCCCTTGTCCATCCATGGCTTCCACTTGGAGCTCTATAGGCATAACTCCTCAAAACTCACTTTCCTTTGGTCTGAGTGTAGAGTCACTAATCCTCTGTTCTCCCTGCTGCTTCATCACCTCCATCAACTTCCTAGCAAAATTAATGGAGTATCAGACTTGGAGTCAAGAAGCTGTTCAGTTGTTTCTCAGTCATTTCCAACTGTTTGTGACTCCATTTGGTGCTTTCTTGGCAAAGATACTAGAATGGTTTGTCACTTCCTTCTCCAGATCATTTTACAGATGAGGAAACTAAGTTAAGTGAGTTGCCCAGGGTCACACTACTAGTAATTGTTTGAGGCTGGATTTGAACTCAGGAAGATTCTTCCTGACTGCAGACCTGGCACTTTATCCACTGTACCACCTCGATATCCCAGAGTCAAGAAGATCTGAGTTCAAATAGAGCTTCAGACACTTACTAGCTATATGACCCTGAGCAAGTCACTTAACCTCTCTCTGCCTAAAATTCCTCACCTATAAAATTAGGATAACAATAGCATCTACTTTCAATAGTCATTGTGAGGACCAAATGAAGTAACATATGTAAAGCATTTTGCAAACTTTAAAGTGTCATATAAATGCTAACTGTTGTACTGCCCATGCAAACCTCTTAGACATCTTTCTCATTTATTTCACCAAACTGCCTCCATTTGTCTTTTTTTTCTTTCTCCAGTGTGTTTACCTCTCTATCTTTGAGAGTTATCCCTGGGAATCAGGATCACACCTCCCCAGGGAATTGTAGATAGGGTTCTAAGCATGTTATAGAAATGTTTTAAGTGAACCAAGGGATCCTTCATTCCTTGTCAACTACGAGAAAGCGTGATGCTATATTCATACAAGTTGCCCAGAGAAGAATGAGTTCAAGTAAAAGGAATGATTTTCAAAATGATCTTCTATTTGAATGGGGAATATGAACAAAAAGAAATGTTAAATATATGGCATAACTATAAAGGTAGCAAATACAAATAAATATAAGGTTGATCAAGAGGAAGTATACTAGTCATTGAGTCTATACAGAAAAGTTTCAGGTAGAGCAGGGGTTTTTGCCTTTTTTTTTAAATTATGGACCTCAACAGTCTAGTAAAGCCTATGGATCCCATATGCATATGGGATCATATGATCCCTTCTCAGAATAATGTTTTTAAATGCACATAATAAAATACATAGGATTCCAAAGGAAATCAATTCTATTGAAATGGAATGATCAAAATCTTTTTCTTACATTTACAGAGCCCAAGCTAATAACCCCTTATGCATATACTTTTATCTTTAAGATCTCTTATTAAGACCATGGGATCATAGAGTTAGAAAGGGCCTCAGAGGACATTTAATCCAACCCCCTTATTTAACAGGTAATGAAAATCATGAGGTCCAGAGAAATGACCAGAGGTAGTTGGTGTCAGAAGAGGAATTTGAGCCCTGATTCTGTGACTCTTTCCACCATGTCATGCTGTTCTTTTGGACAAACACACATCTCACTGAAATATCTACTTGAAAATACCCATATCTGATGTGTCGGTAAGGGTGGCTAGAAGCAAGGAAGAGAAATCTGAAAAAAATAGGTGTTTCTGCAGAAAAGTTTAGAGTGGGGGGGGGGGGGGAAGGAACTCTACCCCCATGCTGGCCCCCTGAAAACAAAGTATTATGACTGAAGAATAGGATGAGTCCAAGAGACCAAGAGATGGAAACCAATGAGAGGGAACTTAGATCAACTGCTGCTGGGTGAAAAATGAGCCACAATGTAGGGAAAAGATTAAACTTGATGTGTACAGCCTTGGGAAGCCAAGAAGCCCACTTGTGACCTATTCCAATGCACCAAATGGTGGGACTAGGATACAAATCACTACAAAAGTGTCCCTTTCCCTCTGCTCCCACCCCCAAACTATAAACATAGGTGAAAGTCACCTTGGCCCTTGGCCAAAGGTTGAAATCTTTGTTATCAGCCCATTGGGTTCATACCAATGGTAGACTGGAAACCAGAAGCAGGGTGGTATAGTGGAAAGGCAGCTGTTTTCAAGTCAGATAAACTGAGTTTGAAACCTGGTTCTATCATTAGCTACTTCTTTACTCAATTAAATTCTCTGGTCCTCAGTTTCAGCATTTATAAAATGAGAAGGTTGGGCTAAATCAGGGGTGGGGAACCTGCCACCTCAAGGCCACAGGTGGCCCTCTAGGTCCTCAGGTGCAGCCCTTTGACTGAATCCAAACTTTCAACACACAAGTGTGAATTTGGTCAAAGGGTTGCACTTGAGGACCTAGAGGGCCACCTGAGGCCTGGAGGCAGCAGGTTCCCAGGCCCTGGACTAGATCATCTCTATGGCCGTTCCATCTCTAAAGTATGGTCCTTTGATACTCACTGGGTCTCAGACTCTACATTTATCAAAGGAAGGGGTTGGACTGGATAGAGTGTGTCTCTAGGATCCTTGCCAAGTTTAAATTCTATAATCTGTGAAGTCCTAGGGATGAACCTTGGGGCCATAAAGAGAAAATATCCATCCACCAGGACCAATGCATTCCTAAGTTTCAGGAGCTGTCCATCCCTGAGAACAAAATCCTTAGGTCATTCCTACACTAAGAATAAGTGGTCACTGAAGTTATAGCCAGCCAAGGGCCTGAACCTGCTGTGGTCCTTGAGAACTAAGTGACCCTTCCTTGATCACTGCTCCCTGAGAAGGCCCACCTTCTCTGCTCACATAGCACCCTATCTTCCCCAGGGTTTTGTCTCTCTCTACCCTCACTCTATAGGTGATAAGGAAAAATAGTAGGGAACCAAGGATAAGACCCCCAGTGAAGTAGCCACGCCATTTGCCCTCAATTTGACCTTGGATAAGTCTGAATTTCTCTGGACTCCAATTGCTTCATCTGTAAAATAAGGAGAGATATGCTAGATGAACTCTAAAGTCGTTTCCAGCACTAAATCTCTGATCTGCTCTGATTCTGTGACATATAAATGAAAAAAATTTATGTAAAGTGTGTTGTAAAACTTAAAAGCATTATATAAATGTCAGTTGTAATTATAATTGTTGTCAAGACACCTACCTATAGTTCATGTGGCAGAAACAGTGCTGAATTTGAAATCAGTGGAACTAGGTTCCAATCTCTTCTTTGCTATTTACTATGGGTATGACCCTGGGTAAGTCAGCTTATCTCTCTGTGCCTCAGTTTCCCCTCTGTAAGATGAAGGGGATTATGTCCTTAAATGAAAAGATTATCCCTCTTTTGTATTTGTATCCCTCATGTTTGGCACATAGTATGCACTTAATGAATGCTTTTCATTCATTCATCCTATGATCATATGAGTCTTCTCTTCCAACAGGAATAGACCCCACTCTCATGATCCTTGCAGGTCAAATGGAAGAACCACAGTCCCTTCCTTCAGGGAACCCCCAATCTGAGAGGAAGATACAGATCCTGTCCTGGAAAGCTCCTGGTCATAGGGAAAGGTCAGTCCCTACCACCAGAATGCCCCCATTCTAAAGGGGTGAACTTTGACCCTTACCCCAAGGATCCTCCAGTCTGAGATAAGAGATGAGTCCAGTCCTCAAGTTGCCTTCAGTCTAAGAGAGGAGATAAGCCCTATCTGATCAAGTCTTGGGCTAAGGCTGGCTCACTACAGATATGTACATTGTTTAATGGAATCCTTTGTAGAAAGGAAGGGGAGAGGATGAGAAAGGAAAAGAGGGAGTGAACCATGTCACTCCCTGAGGGGAAAATAAGCTTAATTCAGAACCCAGCAGGAGAAGATTTCTCAGTCAGAAAAATGCCCCTCCCATCCAAACTTGGCTGAACCAAGCATTCATCTCCTAGCAAACCTGAACCCCACCTTACCTGCTCAGGAAAGCAGAGCTTTCAGGGACATACAGACTCAGAGAACTCCAGAACAACTGGCTGCCCACGGTTAAATCTCTGAGTGCAAGACCAACGAGGCATTTGCTCAGCTCCCAAAGGCTGAGGAAGCCCAGCCAAAGCCACTCATCCTGGCCTGGGAAAAGGTCATGTGCTCCGATATGAACAATTAATTTTCTCTGAGTCTGTTGAAAAGGTTAACCTGATTTATGGAATGAGGCTTCATGTAGAATATGTGTGTATCTTGTTAAGAGGACTACATTATAGCATCTGATTCCAATGCCTGCCCAGAAGCTTCAGTTCCTCAGGGTAGTGATTAGCAATGCTCAATAGAAAATTAACACCCTGCACCCCAAACCCCAAGAGACCCATGATCACTAAAGGTCAGAGTCTCACTGGTTTCAGGCCCCCTCATGCCAAGTCCCACTCTTCTTCAGTAAAGGTTTCCAGAATCTAGGAGCACAGAGAGGAAGGAAAGTGCCCAACATTATAGCTAGCCTCAAAGAACCTTACATCTAGTCGCTGTCCTTGGTACTGAAAAGCTATGGGACCTTTACCTTTCTGAGTTCATATGTAAAAAAAGGGATACAGGCAGCATGACAGAGTGAATTTAGGGTTGGTCTCAGAAAAGAAGGCCTAGGTTTAAGCCTTGCCTCTGATCCCACATTGGCTGTGTGTCATTAAACAAATCATTTAACCTCAGAAAATCCTAAGATTATAAACTGCAGAGCAGGGGTAAATCTATCATTGGTAGAGGTTAGTATCCCATACCAGTGAAATAAAAAGTCCAATCCAAGCAAAGAAAAAAATTAAAGGGACCAGACTAGATAATTAAATGCAACTAGGACTTCTTAAACATCTACTATTATACACACATATTTATCTGGCAGCCCTTTGGTAGAAGGTAAGGTCCTTGTAAGCAGGGATTGTTTCTCTTTTTTGGACTTTGAATCCTCAATGCCCCATACATGGTAGACCCTCACTAAATGCTGGTTGAGGAAGGAAAAAGGATGTTAATAACTAAGGGAATACAATATGTAAACAGAAAAGTAAATAGAATAGTCCCTGCCCTCAGGGAATTTCCATTCTATCAGAGAAAAACAGAATGTACACAGATATATGAATGTGATACATAAACAAAGTCCTTTTTCATGGAGAGTGGGAGTAGACGTCTCTAGAAGCCAGTTCTTGAGCTGTGCTTAGAAGGAAGGTGAGGGTTCTATGAGGTAGAAGAGGGGAAAAAGAAACCCATATGAATGCACCTTTTAGCACCTCAGCTCCACACACATATTTTTCCCTACCTTCAATAAGAGAGACATCCCTTAAAGGCCTCTGTTCCCTAGGGTCCTTCAGAGTTGTTTCTCCCCCCAGGATCTGAACTAAAAGGGCAGTGTGGTTCAATAGGAATGAGCCCATTAATTTCAACTCTCTGGGTTACAGGGATTCTTTGGGTAACTTACCCTCTCTGGGACCATGAATAAGTCATTTCACCTCCTTAGGTCTCAGTTTCCCCATATATGAAATACCATTCTTGAAGGTGTTGTGAGAATCTGATCAGATAACGATGTTGATAATCATTTGTTGTGGTGGTTCAGTCATCTTTCAGTCATGACCCCATTTGGGATTTTCTTGGCAAAGATATCAGAGTGGTTTTCCATTTCCTTCTCCAGGTTATTTTGCAGATGAGAAAATGAGACAAACAGAATTAAGTGACTTACTTAGGGTCACACAGCTAGTAAGTAGCTGAAGCAGGATTCTAATTCAGGTCTTCCTGACTACAATTCTGAATATGAGTCTTCCTGACTTCAAGTCCAACACTCTTATCTACTGCACCCCGCAGCCGAGTAGATGAAAAAGTACTCCCCAGGTCAAATATTCATTTCCTTCAGGGAATATCTGGACAAAGTCATGATTCTCTGCTTGTGCCTGGAGGCCCCTCTTCTGAGAAGAAGAAGAAGAGGAGGAGGAGGAGGAGGAGAAGATGACATCCCCCTTCCCCTGAAGGAGAGAGTCTTTTATCTGAGAGTCCACAAGCCCTCTCCCTACCTCTTCTTCCACCCCTGGGTTGAGAGGAATGGGATATTTATACCCAGAGATGATACTAAACCAGTTGTCCAAGAAAGCAAAATTCAGTCCCAAGTTTGGGGCAGAGCAGGGAGAGAGGAGACATGCAGACCCATTTTTATAGTGTCTTTGACCTGGAAAGACACTTAGAGGTTACCTAGTCCAACTCCCTTCATTGAACAGATGACTCTCAGAGAGGTATGTTAGGTAACTTGCCAACAATCACAAATCCAATTAATGGCAAAGCTGTACTCAAACTCAGTCTAATAACTTCCGTCATGGAAACTTACCTAGAGAGACCTAGGTGGAATGGTGGACAGAGCACTGATGTTGGAAGGCTCATATTCGACCTCAAATACTTACTGGGTTGTATGATACTGGGCAAGTCACTTAACTTCTATTTGCCTCAACTGTAAAATAGGGATATTAACTGAACTTACTTTCCAGGGTTGTTGTGAGAATCAAATGAGATAATATTTGGAAAGTGCTCAGCATATAGTGCACATAATAGATACTTACTTACTTCTCACTCTATGCCATGGTACAAAGGAGTACTGTCTCAGAAGTCAAAGCACCTGGCTTCAAATCACACCTTGGTGGGGTACCCAAGCCCTTGGACTTCCCTGGGTCTCTGTTTTCTCATCAGCAAAGTGAAGGACTTTTGAGGCCGTTTTCAGCTATAGATCTTTGATCCAATATTACACTCTGATACCTTCTATTTAATCTAACCTGTCTCCACCATATTCCTGCCTGAAATTGTTAAGACATGTCCAGAGGGTAGAAGGAGTCTCCTCCTCTCAGCTGGTCACTGTCTTAATCTTTTTCTTTTTCTTTTCTTTCTCTGCCTCCTATCACTTTTGTCTGATCTTGCATTTTCTAAATTCTTTTTGTCCCTGAAACATGACTTGCTTTCCCATAAGGGGGCCTGATTGAAGACCTGATCTTGTGGATTTTTCACAGGAGAGGAGCAAGTCCTAGAAGGGCCAGTAAGTGTCTAGGGAAGGAGTAGCCTGGCAGGAGAGAGGGAGTGGGGCAGGGGGTAGGGCCAGAGGAGCCTGAAGGGGAAAGACCCTGTTCTAGTGGAAAAGGGTATGGAATAAGTCAGGGGTACAGAAGGTGGGAGGTGGCCTAGTAGTTCTTTTCCTGTGGATTCTATGGGTCCAGGCCATTACAAACATCAGTGTTAGTCTAGCGCCACCTAGTGGAAGGGATCAAATCGAGCAGGAGTCCTCCCTCAAAAGCTGCTGCTTTGACTGGTATCAGGAAAACAAGAGGTAACATAGAAAACCAGAATCTGAAAGCTGGAAAAGACCTCAGACGACATCTGTTACCTGAACAAGAATACCTATTAAGTATTTAATACAAGTGATAATACAGCCTCCAAAGCTTCCCTGGGAAGCCTGTTTAACTAGTAGGCCCTTTACTCTATTTCAGCTCTATCTACACATTCAGCTTTCGAAGTTACCAGGATATTGTTTTGTAGGTATTATTTTGGTGGTGTTGATGCTCTCTCTGTGCATTTTTGTGTGTGCCTACATGTGTGTGTACATGCATATGTGTAAGCCTGAATATGTATGTATGTATGTATGTCTATTTTTATAACCCATTTGTTAGTTAAGTCTAGCCCCTTTAGGGATTCAAGTACTATTTTAGGGGTCCCTTACAATATCATTCTGGCTTATACCCTATCACCAAAGGAAATTCTGGAAACACAAAAATCTTGCTCCTTTTGCTCCTTACGAGAGACCTCTCAAATCACTTGAAAATATTCAGACCAACAACACATTAAACATAGTAGTGTTTATTTACACAACAAAAATTACAGAAAGTACTTTTGTACCCAAGCCCATACACAGTGAAGAAAACTCCCAAACCCTTTCAAACAGAGATCTATACGTCTCTTTCAATTTATATTATTACCCTGCATGTCTTAGAGTTGGTAGGGAGTCAATCAACCCTCCTCACTAGTGGGCACCACCTTCACCCTCATCTAATATCTACACAGTCCACATGACTCACAGACCAGGCAAGGCCAAGGCCAAAGTTTACTGTTCCTCCTAATAACTGTTTCATTGCTCGTTGGTGCACATGGTTTCCTACCATGTCATTCTTTTTCCTAGGCACACAGTTTCTTGGGTTTAGGAGTGGTCTAGCATTTGAATCACTCAAAATGTTGGGCCTATAGAATGGACAGTTCCCTTTAAAAAACCCCAAGTCCTGATTACCTATTAAAAGACTCCATATCCCTTTCCTCTTTCTCTTTTCAAGGAACTATTTCTCTAGAGTGCTACAGCCAGGAAGCAGGGAGCATTTAAGTGGTGTAGTGGATAGAGCACTTGGCAAGAAGACTAGAGTTCAAATGTAGCCTTAGACACTTACCAGCTCTGTGATCTGGAGCAAGTCACTTAACCTCTGTTTTCCTCAGTTTCCTCATCTGTGAAATGGAGGCAATAATAGTACCTGTTGTGAATATGAAATATATTCACATGAATGAAATAATGAAATAATAATTGCTAAGTATTTAGTACAATACCTGACACATAGTAAGCACAATATAAATATTAGCTATTATTAGTAGAACCTTGAAGACCTCTAGCTCCCTCTTTGGACTAACATGACTTCCATGTCCCAGTGGTTCACTCCCTTTCCATGTGTCATTCATCTACAACCTGGATAGTCCTTCATACAGAGGCAGCTTCTCCACAGAGACTTCAGCACACAAGGAAGGAGAGGTTTATCCAAATTCTCTTGGCATATGCCTGCTATGTATATGTCTGTGCCTATTTCTCTGTGTGTCTTTTTGTAGGGATATGTCTACATTATATACGTTCACTTACAACATATGCAATAATATTTCTACATTCAAATGAAATTAAATCTATATTCGACACATTTTGCCAAATTTCAAGTTCTATATAAAGGTAAGATGATACTATCATTATTTCCTAGGAGTAAGGTTATCAATGCTATTTCTTCCCTTACTTGATTATAAATCCTAAAGAGTGGAAACCGCACCTCGGATCTCAGAGCAGGAATTTTGCATAAATATGACTGTGTCACATCATTCCTCTGCTTCTCTTGACAGTGCCTAATATGTCTCTCTCCCAAAGAGATGAAGGAATGAGGGAAAGGACCCATATGTACAAAAACATAGCAACCCTTTTTGCTACATCAAAGAACTAGAA
>CM053771.1:67072743-67138174 GCA_028658325.1 Potorous gilbertii
GAGTAAGAATGCTTTCCAGCTACAAAATTTTTTCAACCCTGTGTACCTCATAACAACTCTATGAGGTAGGCAAGGCAACCATCATTATCTTATAGATGAGGAAATTGAGGCACAAAGAGTGACTTGTCTAAAGTCACACACCACTAGTAAGTGGTAGACAACCCTTGAAGTCAGTCTTCTTCTCCTTTTTCTTCTCCTCCTTCTTCCTCTTCTTCTTCTTCCTCTTCCTATTCTTCTTCTTCTTCTTCTTCTTCTTCTGTCATTCAGTCATTCCCTACTCTATGTGATCATATGGACTTTTGTGCATGGGGTTTTATTCACAAAGATACTGAAGCATTTTGCCATTTCCTTCTCCAATGTTTCCCCATTTTACAGACAAGGAACTGAAGCAAATAGAGGTTAAGTGACTTGCCCAGGGACACACTGTTAGTTTCTGACACCAGATTTGAACTCAGATCTTCCTGACTCCAAGTTCAGTGCTCTGAACACTGCACTACCTAGCTGCCATGATTTTTCACTATTCCAGGTCTTTCTTGTCATCTGAATCTCCCCTCTCACTCTTTGTAATCTCCATGATCCCTGCCCATGAACCCCCAGGATCTTTGTAACCTTCTAGTTATAGATAACCCAACTTTACTGAGTAACAGAATGGAGAAATCAGTCAGTATCCTCAAAAGCTGCTGCCAGTATGGTGGGATTTGTTGGCACCTAGAAGGCTCAAATCACTCTTAGTAACATAACACTTTGGAACAAGATGACCTCATATTTATAGTATCCTGGACCACTTTGGCAGTCTGGTGAAGCCTATGGACACCTTCTCTGAATTTTACATAATTGAAGGAAATGTTCAATTTTAGTTACAGCATAGTGAAAATAAAAATGTACCTTTTGCCCCCATCTAAGATCACAGACTCCCAGAAAATCTACCCACACTTGAGGCTAAGAACTCCTGCTCTGGAAAAACAAATGAGTGTCATGTGTAAGTAATACTTGGTTCCATCTAAGAAAGAAAACAACCACTTTAAGGGAGCTGCTTTGTTCCTCTTCTAAAAAGGTTAAAGTTGAAAGTTGCCTCTTCACTAGGTTAAAAAACAAGTCATTGACACTTTGTATAGTTGTTTCTTTCTCTTTATCTAATCAAAGGGTCCGCATTAGATTAGGGTTGGGAAGTTAAGGATGAGTGAGAAAGATGCCAAACGGTACCTACACTCTCTATAACAATTGTCTACAGTTTAATGTTGAAGCTCAGCTGTTTTAATAAAACTTGACTTAGTTGTTAAAAGAAAAAGAAGGAAAGTGTGATCATCTTCTGGTTCAAAGTATCCTTATGGAATAAGTCTTACTACTCCAACCATCTGGCCATAAATGAACACCACCACAGCCTGATGGCAGCATGCCCTGGTAGAATACAAGTTGCCAAGAAGAAAACAGCCTGAGTGTTGCAGCTCCACATCTCACATGCCACTGCTTCTCTGTACTGGTTAGCTCAAGAAACTGAGCCAGCATACATAGCTAGCTGGATGGTATTTTTTCCTCGGGAGTGGGAGAAGACATGGAAGAAGGAAGCAGATTTCATTAGCATAAAGACACCTGAATGTATGAGGAAACTGTATTCCAATGCCTATCAGCACCTTTATTGCAGCTTGATCTTCAGATTGCTGCTGAAAATACTAATTTGCCCAATGTTGCCTAGCCAGTATGTGTCAGAGGTCAAACTTGTCCCAGTTACTTCCTGGTTCTAAGACTGGTTCTCTATCCACTCCTGTCTCCAATATGTAGAGATGAACTCCTCAGGTCATGCCAGACCTACTCAAATATATCTACTTTACATGTCCCACTTGGCCAATAATAGGTCTCAGCCCAAGTCTCACTTCCCCATTGTTTGGGTTTTGATGGCTCAGAGAGTATATAAATAACAATTATTTCTGTTCTGGACAGAAAATCTGAGGGTCCTCCTCTCCCAAACTGATTCTTTGGGGAAGTCAAATGAGGTCACCTTTTGGTCAATTCTTACTTAGCCTTTAGTCACTGAATGTGTGTTGCCTCAGACAAACTGAGATCTGGGAAAGAGTTTAAAAAGGCCAGAGTCTTCCACTGCATCTGGGTAATCACCAGTCATTCTGACCTATGTCTTGCCAGTGGACTCTGATGGCTCACTTTAAATCCAATTCACTTGCAATTTAAGACATCACCTTCCTGACATCATTGGTTCTCTTCAAGAAGGAAGGACAATCAACAATAATTTTAAGGAACTGTCCAAGTACAGTGTTCTTAGCTGGTGCTTAATATGTGTTGAATTTAATAAGAGATCCAGATTCATAATTTTTTTTTCTTTCTCTAATGGAAACAAGCCTAGGCTCTCTCACATCTTGGAAGTGATCAGCAGAAAAAGGCCGTCAACTGCCTGCATGAGCAATGCATGAAGAGACTACCAAGGACAGAGAGAGCACTGAAGAGTCTTAACACCAATTTAGAAATCATTCTACATCTCCTCACCCCTTTTTTCCCCAAACCACTCAATCTATTGCCAGCATTTCCTAGAACTGCACTATGTTAAACCCTGTCAAACACAGCTGACATGCAGCAGAGACTGTCCGAGTCCCCTCTGAGACTCATACAAATGAGCCTGGCCAAGAGTCTGGAACCACCTCAGAATTCTCTTTCTGTTTCCCCAGGGCACTGAAACACCTCACACTGGACAAGAGGAGAGAGGCCAGGATTTCTAATTCCTGCTTTGCAGCTGCCTTCCTCCATGATCTTGGCACACCATTTAACTTCTCTAGCCTTAATTTTCTCACTTGTAAAATGGGAAAAGTAATATATCTGCCCTTCCTGCTTCACAAGATAGAGCATAATCTGAGATAATATATGTGAAAGTCTCTTGCAAACTGGAGTCCATAAAAAAGAATACAACCCAGCAGAGGCATCCAGTGCCTGAAAGATTCTTCCGAAAATACTTCTAATTTGTCCATAAAGGCCAGTCCAGTTTTCTAAGCTACTTAACCTAGGCAAGCAACATGGAGAAGCAGAAAGAGTCCTGAATTTAGGATCATGAGACTTGGGTTCAAATCCAGGGCCTGGCTCTTATTGGCCATGTGACATTGGATATGTAATTTAACCTCATTGCTCCCTTAGTTTCTTTACCTATAAAATGAAGAGATTGGACTAAATTGTCCCTAGGGTCCCTTCTAGCTTCATCATTCTGGATTCTGTCCCAAAACAAACTATCCTCTGGATCAGGTCTCCCAGCTTGTCCAGGGAAAGATCCAATCAGTTCATGACTTAGTTGAATTCAACATTTAGGAGGCTCCCACTATGGGCAAAGCTCTGTGCTAAATCCAGGGATACAAAGACAATCAAAACAGTCCCTATCTTCAAAGAGTTTACAATCTAAGAACACTACCCAAGTAAGTAAGTGCAAAGAATATGCAAAGGAAAGACAGTAAAGTGGGAAGAGTATTGTCAACTGGTAGAAAAAGAAAGAGCTGCCTTGAGAAGTACCCCAAGAGCTGAGCCTTAAGGGAAGTCAGGGATTTTAAGAGGTATGGTATAGAGGGAGTATATTCTAAGTAAAGGGGACAGCCTGTGCAAAGACACAGAGGTAGGAGATAGACTGTGGAGAAGTCAAGAGGAGAGGGGAGAATAAGAAAGAGATGGAGAGGAAGAAAGGAAGGGAAGAGACAGAAGACTTGAGGGGAGGAGAATGCACTAAAAAGAAGAGAAGGGGAATGTAGAGAGAGAATAGAAGTAGATGGGAGGGAGAAGGGAGAAGAGGAAAAGGAAGAGAGAATGAGAGAGGAATGAAAAGAGGGGAGAGAAAGAGAGAGGAGAGGAGAAAAGAAAGAGGAGAGAAAGGAGGGGAATGGAAAGAGAAAGAAGAGGAGGGGAGTAGAGAGAAGGGGGGTAAGGGAGGGTGAAAGGAGGGAAGGAAGGGAAGGGGAACAGCAGGAGAGAGATAAGGGAGAGGGAGGGGGGCAACCCACAGCTCCCATTAGAGGAATACAACAGGAGGTCATTTCAAGTGCTGAGCTGTAAGAGCCACTTAAAGCCAATTACCTGTATTAGAAGAAAGAAGCTGGTGACGGTGCTAGAGGGGGAGGGGAGCTCATATCAGCCTCACTGTCATTCAGTTTAATATTTACTTCTGTTGATGAGATTTCGTCATGCTCTATTACAATTCATAGAGTTATGTTTCCAAATTGTACGCATCAGAATGCTCGGATTTATGGAGGAAACCCAGGTTCCCCACCCCCTTTCTGTTGTTGGTGCTAGCGCTTGTCTCCAGGGTATTAATGCGAACCTGCATTTAATTATATTGTCTGCTTCTCTCTGAAGGGCTGCTGGGAGGTCCCAGGAACTCTGTAAATGGCCCAACTTGTGAAATAGACCTAGGGTTGGGGGGGTGAGGGAATGACAAGAGTTACTGGAAGTTGGTTCAAGGTAAGCAGGAGAAGGGGAAGAAGGCATAAAGAACAGCAGGGATGTGGGCCTACTCTGGGGGCAGGATGGCTCTGTAGCTGGGTTCCAATCCCACTCTCTCATATGTGTGAGGTGGGGGGAAGAAAGGAGGATGGCCACCATCTACATCTAGGCCTTGGGTAAACCCTATATCCCATTCCACCCTCACCTTATCCTCTTCTCCCTTGCTTGGTTCATCATAAAGAGAACTAGCCCACGACTCTGAAAACCTCATAGGAATATGGAGAATTGAGTTCAAATCTAGCCCTGCTATCTAATGCTCTTCTGGCCAGACCTTAGGCAAGGCTCTTACCCTCTTCAAGCCTCATCTGAAAAATGAGGGCATTGACCTAGATGGTACTCAAGACACATATTCTCCAATATTCTATGCTCTAATCGTTTTCAAAAAGTTTCTCCCAGATCCAGGTGAGCCTGGGACAGTAACTGATCCAGAGAAGTTGTGAGGAACAGAACCCTTGGCTTCTAACCCAGGAATTTCTCTCCCTTCTTTCCTGCCTTATCTCTCTCAAACCAGACTGAGGTTTCTACTTCCACCCTCCACCATACACACACCCCTAGCTACCTCTGGTTCCACCCAGATTATGTTCTAACTTCTTTTTAGAAGTTAGTTTCTAAACTTCTTTAGGAAATCTGTGCGAGACCCTCTGTTAAAAAACAACCACTCCAGACCTGGCTGGGTCTTGGCTTTCTATATGCAAACCCTGGTTCTATCAGTAAATGATTATTTCCCTTTCAGGCAGTTTAGGGTAGGGTGGACAGGATCAACACAGGATTGAAAGAAGGCAGCTGAAAAGGCAACATGGTATAATGGATAGAACATAAGACTTGGGTTTGAATCCTGCCTCAGTCACTAACTGTGTATCATTTAACCTCCCAGAGCCTCAGTTTCCTCATCTGTAACATCAGGCTAATAATAAATCACATATATGTTGCCAATTTTAGAGCACTATGTAAATGTCAATTATTATTACATAGTTTAACACCCTCATTTTATAGATGAGGAAACTGAGATCCAGACAGAGGAAAAAGTTTCACCATCATACTGAAATGAGTATGTTCATTTTCCTAGGACCCGACCCACCCTTACCCAAGCCACAAAGATCTCCTGATCCTTTTAAGAGCAGATCAATAATGTGGGGGGGGAGGGGGGAAGAAGGAGGGGAAGGACATTTGAGAGAGGCCTTCAAATTTTCTGAATGCAGGTTTGGTCCTGGTGGTAGGAGAATCTTGAGACCACAGATCACATCACAATCTCTGACTCCCACATCTACCATCCCCAGATGGGGCCCCTGACAGCCCCTGTATTCCATTACATTATAGAAAAGCCTCAGAATGAGACACATGGTTCACAATAGAAATCACCCCTGGCAGTCCCCTCCTACAAGGATTCATTGAACACAGCTCCTTGTCTATTGTTGGGCACGCACTGTACTCTTCCCTGCCTGCCTCCTACCCCCATTCCTGGGCTCTAGGAAGGAGCCTCTTTATTCTCAGACAGGTCTCTTAATCCAATGGGTTTCCTTCCCTGTGAGTAGGGGCATTGTTCAACTTAATGGATGCCCCCCGCTTCTCAATCCCCAGTAGCTGCTTGAGCTGCAGGAGGGACACACTTGGCATGTTAAGAGGGGACCTCCCCATAGTCCTGGAAAACTTTTGTTTTTCAGAGACTTTGACAGGGGCTGAGACCTGGCCATGATGAATTCTTCAATGCCTCATTTTCCAAGGCCCTGGATAACCCCAAAGAAATATACTCCCAAAAGTACCCCCAAGCTGGTGGCTGTGCAGACAGATTGCGTTAAAAGCATAAAGTTGACTCCAAACTGAGCCCCTGGAGAGGCTAAGCTCTTCTAGGTTGGAGGAAGAAAAGGATCTAAAGAAGGCAGTTATTGCCTTCATCAATGTCACACTTATCATCACCATCACAACACCAAGGAAACGGGCCATGTCCCAGAAATCTGAAGTGGGTCAGGGTTTTCGGCAGATCAGCTACTGCAAAAGCACATTTTGCAACCAGAACTCTTAGAACTACCAATATAAAGAAGCAGTTCCTTGAAGAGATTGCTCCCAATGATAACCAAGAAAAGAATGGATCTCTGATTGTGTCTGAATCTAGATTTTAAAAAGTAGATTCCTTCCCCCCCCACCTCCCCCTGCCTCACGCCCCATCATCTAAATATCAGCAGCTTCAAGGTACAGAGGTTTGATGTCCTGGGATGGAGACAAAAGGAGGGTAGGAACCGTAAGGCAGAAATAACAGAGGCTTCTGAGATATCAGCACCATGGCCAGAGGTCTGTTCAGTCACTTGGATTGCTGACAATCACAGAATCTCAGAGATGGAAAGAACTTTAAAGGGAATTTAGTCCAACTTTATCTAGACAAGAATCTCCTCTAAGAAGGCCCATGATAAGTGGTCATCCATTCTCTGTTTAATCTTCAGTAATTTGTGGGAAACTCATTATCTCATGAGGCATCCTATTCTACTTTGGGCAGCTCTGATTACTGTAAAGTTTTTTTTCATATATCAAGCAGAAATATTCTTGCCTATCACTTTAACCCATTTATATACTTGAAGACAGCAAGAATTATCATTCACCACCATGTTCATTCCCACCAAAATGGTGCTGTGGTAAAATGGAAAGAATACCCAACTTATCATCAAAGGGCATAAGCTAAGAAAATAGGCAATAATAAATCACTAATAATAGCAATAAGAAAAGTTCACATTTGTACAGTACTTTAAGGTTTGCAGAGCACTTTATAAATATTATATCATCTTATCCTCCCAATGACTCTCAGAGATATGCTACTGTTATCCTTATTTTTCAGATGAGAAAGCTGAGGTTCATAGATTCTAAGTGATTTGGCTAGGGTCACATAACTAGTAAGTGCCAAAGGCCATATTTGAATTCAGGTTTTCCTGATTCTAGTCCAGAACTTCATCCATTTCCACATCTAGCTATAGCTGGAAGAATTTAGGTAAGTCACTATCCCTAATTAAGCATCAAGTGTAAAATGAATACAACCATGTACACAATAACTTTTCACAAAATTATTGTAAAATCATTTTGTAAACCTGAAAATACCATAGGTAATAGTGAATTATCACCATTGCTACCATCCCTAATGGCATCCATTTCCAGTCTTGCTCAAAAAACAAAAACCTTTATCAAACAGCTCATAAATGCATGGATTTCCATTATGCAGAGAATTAAATAGAGGCCCTAATCTTAGGGAGAAAATAGCTTTGTGTTTTCTTCTCATTGGACCAAGAACACAACCACAGAACATCACAGCTGGCAGTTGTGAGACTTAATTCTTAAATTAATTCTTAATTCTTAAATCTCAATTAATTGTGAGACAATTAAGCCTCTTCACTTTGTAGGGAGGAAAAATTGGGGCTCATGTTACAGAAACTAAAAATGATGTTCAGAAAGGATCAGATCACACAATGAGTTAGTGACAAAACAAGGAGAAAAAAACTAGGCCTCCTAATACCAAATCTAGAGCTCTCTCAATAACTCTCATACCTTCTTGCACTCTTCCCAAAACCTTACTTTCTTGTTCCAGACATGGAATCTCTCTCACTTATCCTGACTGATGTATCCTCACCTCATGCCTTCTCATACCTCTTTCTCTTCCTAATGATTTTTGCCTGGTTATGGAGAACAAAAGAATGCTATTTCCTGGGAATGGTATTAGAGACACTCAGGGTAAAAGACATGGATTTGCATTGACTCACTGGAGAAAATATCTCCAAAGGAGTTAGAAGAGGAGATAACCACCCTCAATTATACTTTTCATCCCCCACTCTCAATGCATATACACATACTTTGCTTTCTCCTTCAATTTAATTCCAAAAGCATTTATTAATTACTTCATATTCATAAAGCACTGTGCTAGACACTGGAGTATAGAAAGATCAAAATTTTAAATAATCATCTCCTACAAACAGCTTATATCCTATTGAGTATACTAACATGTAAAAAGGAAATTCAAGATAATCTGAAGAGGTGGTAGTGGTGATGGTGATGGAGTGACTGGAGAAGCCCTCACGGCCCTAAGATACATATCCAGAAGACTCATTGCAGACAATCAAAAAGAATTTACCAATCACTTTTTAAGTCCCTGGAACTGTGCTAAGCATTGAAGACATAAAGGAAGGCAAAAGAGAGCCCTTGCTCTCAAGGATCTCACAGTCTAATGGAGGAGACAGCATGCAAACTGCTATGTACAAACAAGATGTGTACAGGATAAATTAGAGATGATCAACCAAAGGAAGACACTATTGTTAAGATAATAGATTGATGGAACTAGATTAGAGGGAGTGGGGAAAACAGGAGACGTGTTGTCTTCAAATACTTGAAGAAGTGTCATAGAAAGGAGGGATTATACTTGTATTCCTTGGCCCAATGGGATAGAACTAGGACAGGAAGGCACATTATAAGGAAAACTTCCCAACAATTAGAGTTATATCAAAATAATTTCCCCCAAACAAAATCAATGCAGCTAAAATTAGGAGGAAAAGTGTCAATTAGGAAGAAATCTTGGTGTCTGATATCTCTGATAAAGTTGTGCTATCCAAAATATATAGGAAATTAACACAGATATATTAAACCAAGAACCAATCCCAAGTAGTTAAATGATATGGGCAAGCAATTCTGTTAAAAAAAAAATAAAAGACATTAACATTTACATGACAAATTGCTCTGATAGGCATAGACAATAAAAGAAATGCAAAATGATGGTTCCCCATCTTTGAATAATTGCAGTTGGAAATGGATGACCACTTGTGTAGAAGTGATTGCTGCTCAGGTATAGGTTGGCTATGTGCCCTCTGAGGTTCATTATAAATTCGGGATCCTGAAAGGTTTCCTAAGCTAGTGATATCAAACCCAAATAGAAATAGGAGCTACTAAACTATACATAAGAATCCCTATGGGCCACATATTGACTTTAAAAAAAACCATTATCTGTGTTTTATTTTATTTTTATTTATTTTGTTAAATATTTCCCAATAATAAATTATTTCCCAATCTGGTTCCAGTAACAGTCAAGAATGTTGCGGGACATGTGAGACCAATAGCTTGCATGTTTGACACCTCTGTCCCGAGCAAGTCAATCTAACCAAAGCAAGACAGGGAGGGATAGGTGGGCCAAGTCATTATCATCATTTTAACATTATCTCCCTTTAGCAACTAGAGGAAGCAACCCAGAACCAAAAGCCCCAGGAATAGCCAGCATTCAAGGGAACTCAACATGAAAAATCTTGACAATATGAAATGATTCCAAATCAAAAAATGATATGGTTATACCAGTGACACTAAGGAAAAGGCATTTGCCACTACCTTAAGAATCAGGAGGCCTTTTCTTCTGCAACCCTCTTATATGGCTTGGCTCCTTCTAATAGAATACGAGTTCATTAAGAGCTTGGTAGAGTGGAAGGAACATTATCTCTGGTGCCAGGTATTTACTGCATACGTGATTTTAGGTCAGTCTCAGTTTTCTCACCTAAGAAATGAGACAATTAGACAACATAGCCTTTGCCATCCCTTCCAGATCTGAATCAATAATCTCGGGTCAACTCACACTTCTATTTGTTTCTCCAATGCTTAGCACAATTCTTGGTACCTTTGTTGCTCAATTGTATCTAACTCTTCATGACCCTGTGGACTCTACTGTCCGTGAGGTTTTCTTGGCAAAGATACTGGAATGGTTTGCCATTTCTTTCTCCAGTGACTTGTCCAGGGTCACACAGCTAGTATATGAGGCAGGATTTTAACTAAGGCTTTCCTGACTCCAGGCCAAGTATTCTATCCACTGAGCCACCTAGCTGCTTCTTGGTACATAGTAAGCATTTAATATGAGGTTGGGGAAGGGGGAACTTTTTCATTCATTCATTCAACAGAAAGGAACCAGGTTAAGCTAAACTGGGGTCTGCTCGAGTTCCACGTTCACAAAGTTCTGTCCAATCTGAGAACACTGACTTTTCCTTGGTACTGATCCTAGGGCCTGAATAAGGAGACTGGGGGAGGGAGCTAGATTTGAGGGGAAAGATGGTTTAGAGAAATATTGGGCCTATCTACCAGCCCACAACATACCTTGCTTCCCTGGACCCATTAAGAGACTGAAAACAATCTCTCAACCTGGGAAATTACAGCAAAGATTCTGACAGGAATTTCTAAGTTTATCAACTATAAATTAAAAATCCATGAGCTGGGAGGGAGGCACTTTTAGGCTACAGAGCAGGAAGAAGCCTGGCCAAAGCCAGCATACACGCATTAGAAACAGGCATCCTTTCTTCCCGGCTCTCTTGTCAACATACATGCAATCCTTTGACAGCTGATGCTTTGGCAGTCTTGTGTGTATGAGCTTGTGAGTCTGGGTGAGTGTGATTGTGTGGAGGGGAGGGGGAGGGAGAGAAGGAGAGAGAGAAAGCATTCAACATCAGATCCTCAGCCTTTTGCTGTGCTCCGCGTCCTTCTGGACACATCAGGAGTCTGTACTCTGTTCTCTTGCTCTGCCTAGTTCTGTCATATGGTATTACTCCCTTTCTCAAGAAGTATAAGTGACTTCCCATTGTTTCCTGGATAAAATACAACCTCTTCTTCATGACATTTAAATTATAGTCTAGTTCCACCCTACCTCTGCAGGCTTATTGCTCAGAACTCCTCTTCAGGTACTCTGCATTCCAGCCAAACCAGCCTTCTTTCTATTCCTCATAATTGATACTTCATCTCCTGTCTTCACACATTTGGGTCAGGCTGTCTTTCATACCTGGAATACAGGTACGGTGTACCTCCTTTCTACCTCTTTGATTCCCTACCTTCCTTCAAGGCTCAGCTCAAGTTATACCTTCTATCTCCAAATTCCAAGTTCCTGGAGATTTCCCCCAGCCTCCCCAAATTACTGTGTGGTTTTTTGGCATATATTTTGCACTTACTTATCCAGGGAGATATTGGTTTTCTATGTAGGATGTAAGTTATATGAGGACAGTGTCTATTTCATTTTTGTCTTTGCATCTCTAGCACCTAGAAATGTGTCTGGTACTGAATGAACGAATGAAGCCAGACAGCTGTAACTTCCCTAGACACTACGGAAACTTCCACAAAGGCGCTCTGTCAGGGGTGGAGAACCTGGCCTTGAGTCTCCATGTGCCCTTCTAGTTCCTTGAGTGTGGCCTTTTGACTGACTCCAAGTTTTATAGAATAAATCCTTTAATGAAAGGGATTTGTTCTATGAAGCTTGGATTCAGTCAAAGGACCACACTGGAGGACCTAGAGGGCCACATGTGGCCTTGAGACTGCAAGTTCCTCACCCCTGGGCTAAGTGATCCAACATTTCTGTCCAGGAAATTTGGGACAGTCATACTAGAGCCTCTGGCCAGTCTTGAGCTTTGGGAGGCAATGAGATGCATTGAGTTCTACTACTCTACTTGGGAGACACTCCAAGGGCTCAGGAGCAGAGAAGAAACTGGGAAACTCCTCCACTTTTTAGGGAGCAGCCAAAAGGTCTAGTAGGGGTATGACCAGAACCAAGCCATTACTCATTGAAAGCATGTGTACAAGAAATAGGGCTAAAAGGATCCAATGTTGAGCATTCTCTCTCTCTCTCTCTCTCTCTCTCTCTCTCTCTCTCTCTCTCTCTCTCTCTCTCTCACACACACACACACACACACACACACACACACACACACACACACAAGGGAATGCGTGCCCATGCACACATACAAAAAAATACACATAATCACACTCACCCAGACTCACTAGCTCATATATACAAAGATGCACTCCCCTAGAAACACAAACCCAAACAGACATACCACATAAACAGAGGCTTGTAAACACACACTCACACACAAATATACCCACCACACAAGTACACACAAACAGTTACACAAATTCACACAGTCCCTGACAAATAGAAGCAAGCACTCCTGGTTCTTTCTCCCTGCTCCTGGCTTCCTCTTTCACAGAGGCTTTTTTTTTTCATTTAAAAGTTGCCAGAGCCTGCAGATTACAGTCTAGACTATATAGGTTTCCTCAAGATAAGGCTGAGAAATTGATTTCAATTACCAAAGTGGAGAGGCAGCACTTCCCAGCTTTGTGAGCAGAGACTTAACCCTAGCGAGCCAAGAACCAAGAGAAGGTAAATTGTAGGCATATGTGTATAGATACATACATGCATATATGTGGATTTACCTAGACCCACACAAACATGTAGTTAGAAAGAATCATTTAGACATACATGTGAATACTTTCCTGGATGTTCAAACACAGGAACACACACATGCTCACCTGGACATTCAGAAACATGTTTATGCACACACAGTCATACTGAAATACACACTCCTTGCCCCCATGGGGGTATCTAAAAGGCTATGGGAAGTCCCAGTTGAAGAGCTACTTCCACAAGACGATGGTTGAGGGTAGAATGAATGAGTGGCAGGGCTGTGCCTTTAGGGGAGTGCTTTAGATTATGGGGAAAAAAGAGATGGTGTCTCTTTCCCTTCTCTCCCCCTTTCCTCACCTCCAGGAGGTGGGGAATAAGGATAAGTGATAAAGAATGGAACAAAGCCAGGGATATCCAGGGAATTCATGGGCAGAAGGAAAAAGAGAACCTTCATGATTGGTTTTCAGGAGAGTAGGGGCAAGTCCCAAAGTGGCCCAACTCTGTTCTAATTTTTAACATGGCCCAGGGCCATGAGACCTGGTCCAAGCCAAATCCCTGAAGAAGAATTTTTACAGGTTCAGTAAAGCTTTCTTCTCAATCAGTTTCTAAGACAGGGCATTTTATGCATTAAAATGACTGTTCAAATATAAGCAGGAACAGAGTAGTTCCTAGGAATTTTGCAATTTGGGCAAATCCAGCTGAACTCATGATGCAGAGAGAATATATCATCCCCCAAGGGGCCAGCATATATCCCAGCTAGGATCAGAGAAGTAGGCAAATGGACCCTGGGACAGACAAGCTCACCACACAGCAGTTCTGGGGGGAGAAAGGATACCTTTCCCTTTCCCTCTTCTTCTAACCTTTAGTACACTATGACTTCATTGCCTTACTGTCTCCTGGGATCCACCTTTCTCCCAAATCCCCCAGTGAGGACTATCAGAGAGGGCTGTGAAACTGAGGTCTGGGAAATCTCTGGATCACAATAATGAGGAAGCATCCCCCAGATACCAGGGTCATAGATTTAGAACCAAGGGACCTTAGAAGGCATCTAGTATAACCCCTTCATTTTATAGATGAGGAATAGAGGCCAGGGAAATTAAGTGACTTGTCTAATATCACAAGGATAAGAAGCACAGCTAGGATTTGAACCCAGATCCTGTAACTCCAAATTCAATGGGCTTCTCACTGTCCCAAGCTTGCCACTGTGTCATGAACTAAGCAAAGCCCCATCCCAACTATGACTCATTGAAGAGGTGACATGATATTTTGCCTTAAGATCAGGATCTCCCCAAAGGCTTAGCTATGTCTCCATTGGTCTTCTGTCTGAAAGGGACCTGAATTTAGGTCACTGATGGGAATGACCAGGAAAGAATTTCTACCTGGCACTCACACCTGGGGCTTCTGATTTCCTGGACCATAAGAAAAAACTTCACCTCATGACTAGATTAGGGAGACCAAATACTTCCTGCAGAATCCCACTTCTCAAAGTTTCTCAGCCCCCTTGATCTTGGGATGAAGTCAAAAGTAAGGACCTGTGAACCAATAGGACTAAGGAATTGATTCAATCATCCATTCAATAAACATTTATTAAGTGTATACTGTATGTAGCACAAAATCTAGATAGGACAAAGTCCCTGTCCCTATGGAACTCATGAGCTATTAAGGGAATGGGACACAAACACAGATAACTATTATATATAATATTACATAGGTGTGTTAAGAGAATGCAAAACCAGGTGCTATGACATATGAAGAGAGGTCATTTGTAGCTTCCTGGAGAGGGTGGCATATGATTTGAGATTTAAAGGATAGGTAGGCATTCAAGAGAGAGACAGACAGAGAGACAGAGAGATAGAAGACATTCTAGGCACAAAAGAGAGCTGAGCAAAGGCACTGGAGAGAATAGACTTCAAGTTCAAATCCAGTCTGATAGAAACAGAAAATACTTAGAAGGCAGTTTCCTTTTTCACCTCCTCATTTCTAACCTGGCTGCTCTATTTTGGGACTTCCCTGACTGACTTCCCTATTGGGATAATTCCATCACCCTTCATGATTCCATCAGCCTTGATATCCCATCTCATAATCCTCTGCCCCCTGATTGGAGGGTGGACCATGAACTCCAAACCCTCCACTTAAGGAAAGAGCTCAGTTCAGAAAATCTCATTCATCACCTGACTGCACTATGGGACCCCTCTGAGTCTTCCACCAAGCTGTCACATCATGTCCCTTCTCTTGTGCCCCATACAGAATTTCCAGCTCCTTTTGTGTGTGATGTCTTCCCCATTCGACCATAGGCTCTATGAGGGCAGTGATTATCTTTGTATTTTTGCATCTGTATGCCAGTACTTAGCAGTTGGCTCATAGTAGGCATTTACTACATGTTTATTGACTGACTGGCAATGATTTGAGAGGAGGCTGAAAAAGATACAGTAGTGTCACATTGTTAACTTCCTTCAATACTGGAAAGAAAAGTTTCAGCGTTACTTGGGAGGCATGAGGGAGGCATGACAGGATTTTGAACAGAGACGTGATTGGCCATATCTAGGGGTAAAGAAAATTATTGTTCCAGTGTATAAAGAAGAGAAAAGAGGTAGAAAGACCTGTTAGGAGGCTACTGCCATAGTCCAAGAGGTAATGAGGACTTGAATGAGGTAATGGGAATGAGAGAAAGATTAATGTTAATTGCCTGCAAATCCAGGAAAGGAAAGGGTCCAAAGCCTTCTGATTGTAGCTTGGGAAAGGCCTCCCCCATCCAGCCCCTAGCCCTTCTAGCCCATCCCCTTGATGTGGAAAGACATGGACAAAAATTGGTGCAGAATGAGAAGGCATGGATGTACTGGTAGTTATATCAGTGGGGGAATAGCTATCTGGTACTCTGCATGTATTTCATATATACCAATCAACAGGCATTTTATTACCACTTAATACATGCTAGACATCATGCTAAGTGCAAAGAAAATTGTCCCTTCCCTCAAGGAGCTTATTTTCTAAAGGTGGAGAGAAGATATAAATAAATAAGCACATACAATATACATACAGAGTAGATCATAGGCAACCTTAAGAAATAAAGTCATTAGCAGGTAGGTGGAGCTAAAAAGTTCCTTGCCTTTGGCATTTAGCTGAATTCAAAGAAAAACAAAGATTCCGGAGAGTACAAGCATCCCCATTTTTTACATATTATTTTCCCCATCAGTGTAATTGTGGTATCATGGGTAGAGAACTGACCTTCAAACCAAGAAGACCCAGGTTTAAGACCAATCCTGGCTCTGGAAGCCTGGGAAAGTCACTTAATTTTCACTGCTCTCCATGGTTCTTAAAGATTACAAATTGCAAAGAAGGTGCTGACTAATATTAGTAGAAGGAATCTCTTCAGTTAGCCATTCCTTATACCAGGGCTATAAGCAGCCCTCTAGAGGTCCACAGGTGTGACCCTTCCACTGAATCCAAACTTCACAGAACAAATTCCCTTAACAAAAGGATTTGTTCTGTGAAGTTTAGATTCAGTCAAAGGGCCACACTTGAGGACCTAGAGGGCTACCTGCTCAGGTTTCCCACCCCTGCTATACCAATATATAGTACATCCTCTTGAATAGCCCTCTCAGTCTCCTACTCCCACTGGCAAGTTAGGTCTTGCCAGAGAACAATTGATTACTTCTCCCTTCAGTGTTCTAGGAGTCAACCTGATAGTCTGGGATATTTTAGTACTATCTCTCACCGTCCAGTGTCCTCCTCAACATCAATTAGCCCAGTGTTATCAGTTAAATTTTACAAAAGAAAATTTACTGAGAAAATGTTGCAAAGGATAGAAGTTACTAAAAAGATCAGTTGACTACCTCTCCTATCAGGGTTCTAGGGGTCACCCTGAGAGTTTAGGATATTTTAATACTATCTCACACAAGCCCTTTCCTATTGTCCTCCCCAACATCAGTCTATTGATATTCATTAAATTTTACAAAAGAAAATGTGTTGAAAAAGTGTAGCAAAGGAAGGGTGGAGTCAAGATGGTGGCGTAGAAGGATGGACCTGCTCTAGCTCTCCTCCCATAGCCCATAAAATACCTACATAAAATGACTCTAAACAAATGCTAGAGCAACAGAAGTCACAGAATGACAGAGTGAAGGAGATTTCCAGCCCAAGACAGCCTGGAAGGCTGACAGGAAAGGTCTGTCACACTGGTCTCAGAGCAGAGTGTAACCCAGCCTTGGCATGAGGTATGGCATAGACAGGCCTAGAGCAGGCTTCAGGGTGCAGAATCATGGGTAGCAGCTGCAGTTACCAGATTTCTCAACCCACAAATGCCAAAGACAGCTTCAGAGGTCAGTAAGAAATCTCTTTCATCTGGGTGAGATGGGAGCCAGTGTAGTACCAGCTCCGGGCACAGGGCAGCAGCAGCCACTGTGGTGGCAGTATCCACTTTTGGAGCCCTCAGCCTAAAGACCCTAGGGGAATTGAGCAACTCTTTTGGGTCTCAGTCCTGAGTGACAGCCCTGGGGTGAGGAGGAGCGCTGGCATGGTGAAGCTGGTGGTGGTTGTGGAGAGGGACTCCTACTTGCAGATTCTGGGCAGAAAAAAGTGCTTGTGATTGCTCACAGATCAGAGAACAGGCCAAAAGAGGAGTAATCTCCTCTCCCTTGATTGTGCTATCTTGGAGGAACTAAGAACTTACAGATCTGTAGAGTATACCCTCTACTTGACAAAGGACTCAAAAGTCAAGTAACTGGCTAGGAAAATGCTCAAAAAAGGGGAAAAAATAAGACTAAAGAAGGTTACTTTCTTGGTGAAAAGGTATTTTCTTCCTTCCTTTTGGATGAGGAAGAACAAAGCATATCATCAGAGGAAGACATAAAAGTCAAGGCTTCTACCATCCAAAACCACCCCAAAAATATGCAGTGGTCTCAGGTCATGGAAGAGCTCCAAAAGGATTTTGAAAATCAACTAAGAGAGGTGGAGGAAAAATTGGAAAGAGAAATGAGAGCAATGCAAGAAAATCATGAAAAGTTAGTCAACAACTTGCTAAAGGAGATCTAAAAAATGCCGAAGAAAATAACACGTTTAAAAATAGACTAACCCAAATGGCAAAAGAGGTTCAAAAAGTCAGTGAGGAGAAGAATGCTTTATAAAGCAGAATGAAACAAATGGAAAAGGACGTTCAAAAACTCACTGAAGAAAACAGTTCTTTAAAAATTAGAATGAAGAAGATGGAAGCTAATGACTTTATGAGAAATCAAGAAATTATAAAACAAAAGAATGAAAAGAATAGAAGACAATGTGAAATATCTCATTGGAAAAAACAACTGACATGGAAAATAGATCCAGGAGAGATAATTTAAACATTATTGGTCTACCTGAAAACCATGATCAAAAAAAGAACCTAGACATCATCTTCCAAGAAATTACCAAGGAAAACTGCCCTGATATTATAGAACTGCAGGGTGATACAGAAATGGAAAAAATCCACTGATCACCTCCTGAAAGAGATCCCAAAAGGAAAACTCCTATGAATATTGTAGCCAAATTCCAGAGTTCTCAAGTCAAGGAGAAAATATTACAAACAGCTAGAAAGAAATAATTCAAGTACTGTGGAAATAGAATCAGGATAACACAGGATTTAGCCACTTCAACACTAAGAGACTGAAGGGCTTGGAATATGATATTCCAGAGGTTAAAAGAGATAGGATTAAAACCAAGAACCACCTATCCAGAAAAACTGAGCATAATACTTCAGGGGAAAAAAATGAATTTCAATGAAATAGAGGACTTCCAAGCATTCTTTTTGAAAAGACCAGAGCTGAATAGAAAATTTGACTTTCAAATATAAGAATTAAGAGAAACATGAAAAGGTGAATAGGAAGGAGAAGTCTTAAGGAACTCATTAAAGTAGAACTGTTTATATTCCTACATGGAAAGATGCTATTTGTAACTCATGAGACTTTTTTCAGTATTAGGGTAGTTAAAGGAAATATATATATATGCAGGTGTGCATGAGTGTATAGGTATGTATATGTATGTACATGGTGTATGTATGTATACATAGATAGATATAGACAGAGGGCACATTTACTGTTGAATGAAATGTACTAAGGGTAAGGGAAAGGGAGAGGTAGAACATAGCAAATCATCTCACATAAAATAGGGAAGAAAGAGCTTTTATGTTGGAGGGGAAGAGGGGGAAGATGAAAGGAAATAATTGAGCCTTACTCTCATGGGATTTGGTGTAAGGAGGGAATAACACACAGTCAACTGGATATGGAAATCTATTTTACCCTGCAGGAAGGCAAGGGGGAGGGGATAGGAGAGGGAAGACAATAGAATGGACAGCAAATTGGGGAAAGGGAAAATCAGAGGCAAACATTATTGTGGGAGGACAGGTCAAGGGAGAAAATGGAATAAATGAAGGACAGGATAGGACAGACAGAAATGTGGTTAGACGTTTACAACATAACTATTATGGAAGTGCTTTGTATTATTACATATGTATGACCTGTATTGAACTGCTTGTTTTCTCAATGAGTGTGGGTGGGGAGGGAGGAAGAGAATATGGAACTCAGAGCTTTAAGAAAGAATGCTAAAAATAAATGTTTTAGCATGCAACTGGAAATTAAGCTATATAGGCAATGGAGTATAGACATTGATTTTGCCCTACAGGAAAAGAGAAGGGAAGGGGGATGGAAGAAGGGTGGGTAATAGAAGGGAGGATAGACTAGAGGAAAGAGTGGGTGAGGTGCATGCTGTCCTGGGGTGGGAGGTGGGGAGAGATACGGAGAAAATTTTGAATTCAAATTCTTGTGGAAGTGAATGCTAAGAACTGAAAAATAAAGAAATTATTTAAAATTTTTAATTTTATTATATTTAATTATATATGTATAAGTATTTTTTAAAATTTTTAAATTTTTCAAAAAAGAAAAAAAGGAAGTGAAGCAAAGGATAGAAGTTACGAAAATAACCTCCCAAACTAGGAGGCATGCTCTCCATTTTGAATCTAATCCATCCCTGAGGAGAATAGATTCAAATTTAAAGTGGCTGGCAAAAAACATTCCACACACACACACACACACACAGATAAGGTGAAGGGAAAATATTTCCTAAGCCTAGGAGTCTTTTTCCTTACTTCTCAGACTCCCACTAAGTTGGCTTGTGGGTGTGGTGTAACTGATGAATGAGTCATTCCCTTGCTTACTGGACAAAGTGTCATGATTATAGTGTTGATTCACTGTTGCACTGGGTCAAGCTGATCCCTCTTCAGGATTGACACCTCATTGTACTCAACTCTCATGGCTACTGGAAGTGCCTTCTACCAACTCTATTTGCTGGACTTCAGAAGGCTCATCCAACCTTTTAAAGCTCACAAAGGCACAATCTGGCCTGTTCTATTTCTGGATAAGTACACCCCCCCAAGATCAGGAAAGAATAAACACAACGGAAACTGACACCATGCACTCAAGGACATAACATAGCCAGGTGGGAGGAAAAATTGTCAATTGACCTTCCACCAGCTCATAACCATGCTTTCTTACTTGCCACCAAAGAAGAGAGCAAGTGCTCTTCCTCTGGAATGGTTTGTTTGCATGCTCAGTTGCAACTCAGCCTTTGTGGAGTCATTCATCCTCCTGGTTCTTCCATAAGGTTTTTCATCATCACATACTCAATCACTAACATGGCCAGAAAATATCTCCTCCAAATGCTATGTGTCGGACTGGCTATGCTAGACACTAGAGATAGAAGGATAAAGACATAAGTCATTGACCTCAAGGAACTATTCTACTAAAAGAACACAACTTGGTCGCAGATAAGTAGAAAACATATACAAATATGGGTGGAGAAGGATGACGTGAACAGCTGTCGATTTTAGGAAAGATGAAAAACATGAATTTGACTCTTTGAGATTTGTCTTCCAAAAAAACTCAATGGACTCAAGTGTAAGTAACTTCTAGCAATTATAACTGACAAAAACTGAGCTCCTGTGAGCTTGACATTCATTGTGATGAGTACCAGGTGATGTGAAGAAAGAGAAATGGATTTGGAGTTACAGACCTGAGTTGAATCACCTTAGGGGCAAATCACTTCATCTCTCTGTGCCTTGGTTTCCTCTTCTGTAAAAGAGGGAGTTAAAACTTGATGTTCTCTAAGATCCATCCTACCATGAAGTCTCTGATTCTATGATCTCAGGGAAGTCACTTTTCTTTTCTGAGCATCAGTTCCATCATCTCTAAAATAGGGACGTTAATATTTCCCACTATTTAACTCATCAGGAAGGTAGAATGTAATAGTGGACAAGGTGCTGGGCTTGGAATCAGAAAGTCCTGGGTTTATGTCTTACCTCTGATATTTATTAACAACGTTACCCTTGGCCACTCACTTAACCTCTGTATGCTCTACACAACTCCACAGGATTTATCCTTTGCATCAAAGATGGGCTGCAGATTGCAGGAGGAAGGAGTTCCCATGCTGAGGAAGTCACAGAACCTTTTGTGTATCCTGTACCTAGTTTATAGGGTTCTTGTGAGTAAAGTACTTTGTAAAACTCTAGGGAAGTGTGAGCTGTTATCATTTCCTTCACAATTCTACTCTCTCCTTGTAGTACCCACCCAACACTCACCTACATTCACAGCACCTGTCCTATTGGCTTCAAGAGGTTCGGTCCTGTTATGGAACACAGGGAGTGAACTGCAGCATTACACAATGGAAAAGGTACTGAGCTTGGATTCAGAGCTACTGGGTTCAAATTCTGATTTTGTCCTTTGCTGTCTGTACGATCTTGCTCAAATCACTTAACTTAATTTGGCTTTTCTGTAAGAAGAGGGGGTCAGATTAAACGATCCTAGGTGAAAAGTAAAGTGTTCTCTTTATGGAAGCTAGAATGGAGGTGTCTCTGTAAGGAGCTCGAGCTGCATTTCCTAAAAAGGAAGATGTGTGTGTGTGTGTGTGTGTGTGTGTGTGTGTGTGTGTGTGTGTGTGTGTGTGTGTTAGGTTGGTGAAGGTTATTGGACTCCACCAGGGTCAAGCAGGAACTCTTTCAGAGAGACAGAGGGCCAAGCGCAAACTGCAAAGAACAGATTTGTGGGGTTTTTCCAACCTTGCAAAATTATTTATTTTTAAATAAATAAATTATAAATAAAATTATTTGTGCCACTAGACAATAAATAAATTATAAATATAATTATTTGTGCCGCTAGACATCCTTCCTTTCATCAACATACACAATGCCCTACCTCAATGGCTAAATGCTTAAGACATCTCCTTGCTAGAGCACACTTGTTATGCCACTGAGAACTCTTAGAGCATCAGACCTGGAGCCACCTCAGAGATCAGAGCATACAGAATGTCAAATCAGGAAGGGACCTCGAAGATCACTTGTTTCGATTCCTCTCACTTTACAGATAGAGGTGGAGGACCAGAGAGGTAAATGACATGCTCAGCAAATTCCTGTAGAAAGGGAAATGCAAAAACATAGCAGAGTTATCAGGTCCAGTGACAAGGAGAGGTTTGGAGACTGGGGCCTCTTACAGCACGTTTCAGATAAGGCCCATCAAGGAAGCCATCTGTTGCGTCTATGACTTCATGCAGGAGGCTACAGTGCGGCCCTGAAAGGGGTACCTCACTTCACCCCTTCTCCCAGGTTCTGAACACATAACCCTTTTTCATTTTCCCTAAGGAAACTGAAATGGTCTCATCCCACCTTCCCACAGGCCCTTGGCCTCAGTTAACCTTCAGGAGTGTCACTCAGTCCACTGCTCACCAAGTCGCTACCTGCATTTGCTTAGAGGGGGAAAGGTAAGGAAGGATGAGGGACTTGGTGTTCTCTTTCCACTCCTCTGCTCCTTAATTAAGTGCCTTCCTTTCCCTCTGTCCTATGCACAGCTAGGCTGGGGCAGATAAGGCATTGATCCCCAACCCAAGCAGGGAGTCTGCTGAATCTGCGACTTCTCTCTCTTTTCAGGACAAGATGAATGGTTTATTAGTGTGAGGCTAATTGCCTGGTTTGTAACTTAGAGAAATCACAGGAGAGAAGAAAAAAAACGGGGCACAGGGCTCATGTGAGAACTGAGACGTGTTTTCTCTCCACATCCCCCAGTCACAGGCCCAACGGTTCTGAAGAGAAGCTGTGGGAAGTGAAACCAACCAAACCCCACATAGAATTCCACAGAACTGGGAGGGGGACTTAGAATATGGACTGACTCACTTTAGAATAGGAAATATCAGAGCTATGAAGAACTTTAGAATGCAGAATGGCAGAGCTGGGAGGGGCCTTAGGACACAGGGTGTCAGAATTGGAAATAACCTATTTTTTTTTAATCTAGCCTTGAGCTTTCATTAGTATGGAGAACCCCCAGTTAGTGGGGAAACTCTCTCTTGGTGTAGATCAGAGGGTCCCAAATTTATAGATGGAAGGGCTCTTTGAAGACATTTAGCCCACCCCTCATTTCGCAGATGAGACAACTGAGGCCAAGTGGTTAGGTAACTTGCTCAGACTTACACAGGGAGTAAGGAGCAGAGTAGAGATTTGAACAAAGGTCTTTTGACTTCCAATTGAGTATTATTACCACTGTTCTGTGTTGTAAGTCAACATCTTAGAGAGTCACATGGAGCTCTGAAAGGTTGATTTGCCCATAATCACACTACTGGTCCATACTTGAGGTAAGACTTGAACGCAAATCTTCTTTACTTCAAGACCAAAGAACCAAGGTCTCCTAGTGCATCCTGGGTCATCTCTAGTCATCCTGAGGAATACCAGGTCACTGAATTCAGATGATTCTGGAGGAGAAGTGAGACTGGTGACCTGCACAGCCCTCCCTCACTCAAAACAAAGTCAACTGCAAGTCATGTCATCATTTCTCTGATGGCATGGTCTTCTTCACCAACGAAGGGCGAACACAATCCTGGGGTTCTCTTAGCAAAGATACTGGAGTGGTTTGCCATTTCCTTCTCCAGATGAAAGAACTGAGGCAAACAGGGTTAGGTTATCTGCCCACATAAGTTAGTAATTGTCTGAGGCCAGATGTGAACTCAAAATTTAAGTCTTTGTGACTCCAGCATTTTATCCCCTGTGCCACCTAGTGCTGGATACTTCTTACTGGGTACTTGTTACTGGATACCAGATATTGGAGTGGTTTGCCATTTCCTTTTCCAGCTCATTTTACAAATGAGTAAATTGAGGCCCAGAAAACCTAAGTGCCTTGCCTAGGATCACAAAATTAATAAACATCAGAGGTGAGATTTGAACTCAGGATATCTGACTCATTCACTACACTACCCAACATTGCCTCCTGGGAAGAAATCTTAAATTATAAAATATAAAATGCCAGAGCTTGAAGGCACTTCATATCATAGAGTATAGACTGAAAAAACATGGAGGAGCCTTAGAACATAGAATGTCTAGTTTGGAAGGGACTTGAGTGATCACCTAGTCCAACTCCATTTTGTGAATGAGGAAAATGAGTCCCAAGGCAAAGAAGGGATTTGCCTGAGATCACAGAGTGAGCTAATGGCAGAATTGGAATTCAAACCCACTTCTCCTGCCTCCAAGTATTGGGCTCTAGACTTTTTGTCTTCTCTCCATAAAGACCCTACTAACCCACCCAAAAGGGACAAAGACCTGGATGTTTCTGAATTAGAGGTGTAGACTCATTGTTATTCACCTCTTAGAGCTATAATGTAGATTTTAATAGGTGTTAGTCTTTCCTCCCCAACTAGAGAAAAAGGAAAAAGAAGCAAGAGGAGTGGGGAAATCTAGAGCAGTGGGAATGGGAGGAAGGGAGCATATAGATCCAAGGGAAGAACTGACTAGTTAAAGGAAAGACCATGGCAAAGAGAAATTGTACCTGCTCCTGTCGCAGATGTTTAGTAAGTACTCACCTATCACTGATGTTTAGTAAGTACACACCTATCCCAGATGTTTAGTAAGTGCTTATTGATTGATTGAATGTATCCCGAGCTTCTGATTCTCAATCTTCCACTGACTATCTATGCAACCATGGGGAAGTGATTCCCCTCTCTGGGTTGACTTCTATTACAGTATATATTTGGTGGATAGTTTATGGGATTGGGGCTCATCTAGGTAGTATGGTACCGTCGAAAGAGTGCCAGTCCTGAGTTCAAAACTGATCCCAGACACTTACTAGCTGTGTGACCCTGGACAAATCATTGAACCCTGCTTGCCTCAGTTTTCTCATCTGCAAAATGAGCTGGAGAAGGAAATGACAAGTCACTCTAATATCTTTGCAAAGGAAACCTCAAGTGGGGCCACAAAGAGTTGAACATGACTGAAGAAACAATAAAAACAACTGTACTTTGGTGTCCTTAGAAAACGTAGGGCTTTAAACTCAGATTTTGGTTTCAATAGTATATATGTTGTTCTGTTCTTATCTCTTGAGACTCTTTTTGTCATAATGAGATTTTGCCAGACCCAATTGAGTTAATGCCTCTTTGTTCTCCCTGTGGACACATTGGAAAAGAGAGGTACTCATTTGGAAAATAAAGTCAAGGGCAAAATTCTCTCTCCCTGACATTTCAGCACAGACAATTCTCTTCCAGCCCAAATTTAATTCAAGTCAACAAATACTTATTAAGATCCTACTATGTGTGAAACACTATGCTATCTATTTTGGCAATAAAGAGAAAAATGTAGCAATCTCAACCTCAAATGGCTTATATTATCCTGAGGGATACAATATGCATACAAATAAGTAACTAGAAATGTTCACATTTGTCGATTATTGTTAAATTCATAATAAAAGAGAAAATTAAAAACAAGTCAATGCAAAGTAATTGCAAGTGAGAGAAAGTACTAATAACTGGGAGGGAGATATCCTAGAACAGCAGACAGCATCAGTCAAGAGGCAGAAGGAACCTCAGAAGCAATCTTGTCCAAACCCCACACAAGGGAGGAAACGTGGGCTCAAGGAATTCATAGGATTTGTATGAGGTCATAGGTTTAGAAAGTGATAGAAGTGGGATGTGAACCCAGCTTCTCTGACTCTAGAGCCCATTCTCTTTCATTTCAGCAGACATCATCCCTAGGAGGGAGCACTTGAGCTGAGCTATGAAGGACACCATGGATTATACCAGGCAGGTGGAGGTGAGAGAGGTTAAGGAGTCCAAGGAAGTCACAAGTGGTTCATTCCAATAGGTGCAGACATCCAAGATCTAATCAGATGGGGGAACAGGACACAAAACCAAATGAGAATGCCCCTGAAGAATTTTCTGGCCACAGGACCTTGTTGCATTGAAGTCCTACCTGTGTCCTCCTTATGGGTGCTCAGTGAGAGCAATGAAATTATCAGACTGAGTCTTGTGTGGAAGGATCATCACGAGGAGTGAGGACTGTTCCACAGCGTTCATCTAGGCAGCTAGCGGTACAAAAGTTAGATCTCAGCACTTAAAATACAACAGATTCCAATTCAAATTCTGCCTCTAACACTTACTCGTTGTGTGACCCTGAACAAGTCACTTAAATTCCATCTGCCTCAGTTTCGTCATTTGTTAAATAGGGTTAATAACAGCACCTATCTCCTGGGGTTGTTGCGAAGCTAATTGAGATAATATTTATAAAATGTTTTGCAAACCTTCAAGTAATATATAAATGCTCTCTGTTGCTATTATTTTTATTGAATGCAGTCAAATAAGAGAACCTAGAAACTTCTTAAGAATTCCACAACCCCAGCTTTTTCCCACTCTCATAATAGCAGCCCTGCACTTCCTGCTGTCCTAACATGCAAAATTAAGTCATGCTAGGACTAGCTTCTTCCCCTAATTCACTGTATGACCTTGGGTGAGTCTTTTTCCTTCTTTGGATCTTAGGCTCCTCCTCTCTAACAATAAAATCATCTACCACCTATATAGTGCCTTATTCCATTCAATTCTCACGAGAATCCTATGAGGTAGGTATTCAAAGTATTAGTGTTTCAATTTTACAGATGAGGAAACTGAGGCTCTGAAAGGTTAAATAACTAACTTACTCACAGTCATATTAGTGTCACAGATAAGATTTGAAGTAGAGTCTGACTGACACCAAATCCAGCATTCTAGTTATATACTATATTTTCACGTTAAAAGACTGATCAAATATTCTCATATTCTAATTACTCTTACCACCCATTTATCTTTTAGTGAGAGTGCACTTAGGGCTATGGTACCATAGACTTAGAGTTGGAAGGGTCTTCAGAGCCAATCTAGTCCAATTCCATCATTTTACAGATGAGAAAACTGAGTCTCAAAGAGGGGAAGTGGCTTGATCTAAGATAGTGACTGGAGTGACAGGATTCAAACCTAAATCCTCTGAATTAAAACCCAGCACTGTTTGGACTGTACAACGTTGACTTCATTCAGAGAATGGTGAGTCTGATATGCATTCACTCTAAATGGCAAACAGCTTATATCCAATGAGTCTTCAATCTAATGAAGAAGAGAAAAGAAAGAAAATGAGGGTGAAAGGCAGGAGTAAACATAATTTGCATTTATTTTGAAAAGGATTTTGTGCTGCTATTACAATTCTTTCTGCCTCCCCAGCACACCTTCCTGATTAATACTCATGAATGCATATGTACCCACACTGGGGTCCTTGTGCCCTAGCTGATATGTTCTTGGTTCTTGCTTTATGTTATTCCCATGGTATCACTTCTGAGAAAGCTGGCCCCAGACCTTGACACCATCCCTAGTTTCTCCAGGTACAAGGATCACGTCAGTCAGCCAGCAGGAAAATGGCACTGGTTTCCTCTCTGTTATATTGATGTGTCTGGCTCAGTGCCTGACCCAGTTGCCACTCAGAATTCTGTCAGGATTCTGCAATCAGTAGACCTGTCACCTTGAGATTCACTGCCACCATCTGTTGAATGTTCATGACTCTACACATGCCCCTCTTTCATTGGCCAGTCTATACCTGCCCTCCCCTTCTTCATGCACTGGAAAGCTATTTATGTACATGAAAAGGTATAAATTCCTAAATAGATGACAATAACAGATGTTGACCTTTCAGGTTTTCAGAATGTTGCATGTACATTACTTCATTTCAATTCCCCAACTCTGTGTGGGTCAAACCAGAGGTATTATCATGCCCATTTTACAAATGAGGAAACTGAGGCACAGTTAAATGTCTTGCCCATTTAGGAAATGAGCTCCTTGCGGGCAAGGTCTATGTTGTCTTTCTTTGCATCCTTAGAGTTTCACACAGTGTCCAACACACAGAAAACACTTTAATAAATGCTTCCTGATTGACCACCTGAGGCAAGATTCAAACTCAGATTTTCCTCACTCCAAGGCTCTTTCCCATTATACCATACAGTCTCTCAATGATCTCAGAAAGAATCTCAGGAAACAAGAGGCATTGAGCCAGAATCTGGTTAGCCCTATTCTATTGGTCTATTCTAAGTAAGCTTCCATCCCTGCACTTTACAGAATGGCATCTCTCCCTCCCTCTATACAGTGTCCAGTCTTGTTGATTCTCCTTCCACAATATCTCTTCCATCCATACCCTTCTCTTTACTCCTGAAGCCACCACCCTGGTTCAAGCCCTTATCACCTCTTGTCTGGATTATTGCTACAGCATCTAATTGGACCCCTGAGTTCCATACCCTCCTCCTGAAATTGCCAAAATAATCTTCCTAAAGCAGTGGTCTGGCCATATCAGGAAACTTCTGTGACCCCCTATCACCTCCAAAAGAAAATACACCCTCTCAGCTTAGCATTTAAAGCCCTTCACAACCTGATTCCTGGCTATCTTTCCAGTATATTGATCAAGAAACATTTTAGGCACCTACTATGTGCCAGTTTAGAAGGCACAAAGACAAAAGTGAAATAATACCTTCAAGAGGCTTATAATATATCCCAGAAGACAACATGTAAATAAATGAGCATATATAAAAGCCAGAGTGTCCCCAAAGGCTTAGGGCTACTTTAAGCTATTAGAGTTTACAGTTACACTAAGAAACAAAAGGGTAAAGTCTTGAATGAAGCTAGGGATTTGCAAGAGGCAGCTGTGAGGAGGGAGAGCATTCCAGGCACAGGGAACAATTCTTCTTATGAAGGAGTGGAAGCAGGTGAGGGAGTCAGCTGCTTGGGGAACAAGTGGCCCAATTCAGAGGAATGAAGAGGATACTAAGAGAAGATATTCCAAACTGGATATCCCATTCACATCTGAAGCTCAATATATCCAAAACTGAATGTATTATCTTTTTCCCTCAAAGTCACCTCTAGATTACATAGATTGTATGTATCTATGGGATGTCCAAAAGTCTTAGTGTGGTTGTTAAAAATTACCTTAGGTTTTAATATCCTAAAACTGAACTAAGACTTTCGGAACTCCCTATGGATACAAAAGAAATAGAAAGCAAATTGCGATGGGGAAGGATACTGGAAGTTGGAGTGATCTGGAAAGATTTTGTATAGAAGGAGGCACTTGAGTTTTAATGAGAAAAGGGGGTTTCCAAAAGGAAGAGTTGGAGGGGTCTTTGGAGTATGGGGCACAGCCAACAGAAAGGCTCAAAGGCTACTTGAAGAATGGCAGAGAGGACAGTTTGTCTGGAAATTACAGTATAAGAAAGGGAATACTATAAAATAAGATTGGAAATGTGGGTTGGAGCTAGATTGTGAAGGGTTTTAAAAGACAAAATTTGCATTTTCTTCTAGGGTACATAGTAGGAAGTTCATTGAGTAGGGGAATGACATGACTGTACTTATTCTTAAGAAAAATGCCTTTGCCAGCAGTATGGAGGATGAATTGGAAAGGAGAAAGATTGGGGGCAGGGAGGTCAATTAAGAGACTATTGCAATAGTCCAAGTGAAAGGGAATTAGGAACTGAAATAGGGTAATGGCCATGTGAGTGGAGAGAAGGGAAAGCACAAAAGAAATTTTGTAATCAAACTACAGTATATACAACTGCCTGGGTGTGTATAATGAAGAAGAAAGAGGAGTCAAGAATAATGTCATTTCTGCTACTAGGTATATACCTCAAAAATATCAAAGAAAGAAGAAAAAACCCCATGTACAAAAATATTTACAGCAGCTATTTTTGTGGTGGCAAGGAATTGGAAACTGAGGCAATGCCCACCAACAGGGGAATGGCTGGACAAGTTGTGCTATATGATTGTGATGGAGTACTATTGTACTATAAGAAATGCTGAAGGAATGGTTTCGTAAAAATCTAGGAAGCCTTGTATAGACTGATGTAAGTGAAGTGAGCAGCACCTGGACAATTTACACAACAGCAATACTGTAAGGTTGTCTAAACAACTTTGGAAGATTTAGTAATTCTGATCAATACAATGACCAGTCACAATTTCAAAAGACTCGTGATGAAACATGCTGCTCACCTCCAGATAGAAGACTGATGGACTTAGATTGCAGACTGAAGCATATTTTCTTCTCTTTCTTTTTTTTTTTTGTATGGGATTAATACAGGAATTTATTTTGCAAGACAATACACATTTATAATAAGTTTTGTTTTTCCGGTCTTTTTGATGAGTGAGGAAGGGGAAGGAGGATAATTCAGAACTGAAAATAAAATTAAATTGAATTTGTGCAAAAAAAATGAAATGAAATGACAAAAGGGACAGTATCCATTAAACCTGGTAAAAATTTGTATAAACTAACACAAAACAAAGTGAGCTGAGCCAGGCTTGGAGGAAAGCAGGCTCAGGGTGAACATGATAGCTAGCTTTAAGTGTTTGAAAGGCTCTGGCCAGTCATTTCTAAAATTATTTGGTTATATAATTCTTTAATTCTAATTCCTAGGTGATAGAAGAGAAAAATATTGTGGAGGTCAAGTTTGACAGCTCCAGTTCAACCAAATACTCAGATAAGCAGGTCTCCCTCTAATTATATTTTCCTTAATACTGGTATATAAGCTCCTTGAGGGCAGGGGTATTTTAAGCTCTCCCATGTACCATATGTGCTTAATCTATGTTTGAATGGCAGTCTACATTATAATGTAGACTTTCAAGGCTCCATTTCCCCTGGTCCTAGGTTTTCTTTGGTTCTGGCTGCAGCATAATCATCTCAAGGCAAATCTAATGATTTCCCTTCCCTTATTCCAGTAAACACCGTCCATCCAACGTGACCTGAGCAGTTATAAAATCTCATTTTTTTTCCTTCTTTGCATAACTCAGGAAATATTGACACTGGTTTGCCAAACAAAGACCATTCTTCTTTCATTCCATAGGGGAGGAGGATGCAGAAAATAAGAGCCTGCTATGGCAGAGTCTCCCTTTGTAAGGGAGATGTTCAACATGGGCTCTTCCTCCTAGCTAAGCCAGAACGGTAGGGAGAAATGGGATGGAAAATGGGAGTGAGATACCAATCTATTTACATTTAATTTAATGCTGATGCTCTCAGCTGTCTAGAAATGAGCATTGCATTCAGCACAAAGGATGGCGATGCAGAAGGGAGGGGAAAGAGACACTCCACCCGCAAATGGCAGTAATTATAAATCAAGAGCTTTTCGGTAATATCTGGGTTTCTGTCATCGTTTCCTTGGTAATTAAGGTAGCACAAATAAATCAGGAGAAGGTGGCTGATTTAACTACACCATGGCAAGGACTGTGACTTACCGCTGACACTCCTGGCACGTCCTATCTCCCACTGAACCCTATGGAGCAGGGGAAATAATTTTGTTTTCTGAAGTAAGCACAGTTCATGCAGATGGTACATTTCCTCCCCTGCCTGCCTCGGGATGGAAATAGGGCTTAGGGATGGAGATAGCTGAGCTTAGATGGGCCATGGTTGGCAACAGACACGTTAGCAGGCCCTGTTGTTGGCTTCCAAAGGCCAAGGTATAAGTTATAACTGAATGCTGATGTTCAGAATTTTGAAAATACTTGGATTTGGGAATTATGCAGGTTTTGACTGCCTACCAGAGAAAGAAAATAAACTGCTCCAAAGTCAAAAGTGGAATCATATAAAAGGCATAAGGACATACTCCTCTAAGGGAAACATGCCAGATAAAACTCATTCACACACCCAGAGCCTGAGGATCAATCTGTCTGTAAGACAGTAAAAGTCTAACCTGGAAAGATGTCACCACCCTTATAACAGCACTTTGACCAAAATAGCTGCCAGCTGTCATCAATCCTCTCTGTTACTGGCCACCTCTGGGCCGACATGATGGTCAGCTAGGGTTATGGCTAATGACCTCCCACACCTAAAGAGAGTAAGACAAAGGTGTTTCAGGGGCAGGGCATTCAGTCCTTCAACAGACATTTATTGTATGCAGAGCTCATTGTATGCAGAGCCTCATGGTGGAAGTTCAAATTTTAGATATGATACTGTTCTCATTCTCATGGATCTTATAATTTGGTAGGAAATAGGACACACACAGATACAATTTTAAAATGCAATGTTACTTGGTAAGTGTATTGGAAACATGTGATGTGTTATATATGAGGTCCCAAGAGAAAAGTATTTTGCTATAACAGGGAAGGTGAGGTAAGTATATTCCCAAGACAAGCAAGGATGGAAGGAAGTGGCTGCTACATCTCCATTTCCAAGGGCACCGGTCTTTGGTAGCATTTGAGACCCTCTTCCCTCTGCCCCATGATACTGCCTCTCTAGGGAGCTAGAAGCAAGGAACAGCTTTGCAGCTTTGCCAGATCTAGACTGTGGGTGAGGATGGACTATCCTGTGACATCAAGAAGCAGGAGTAGTAGAGGGTCCTAATTCCCACCCCTGTGTGTCCTTGATTGGGATTAATTCAGTTATAATTCTATTGAGGGCAGCTGAGACAAGAAAATCTCAACTCTGTCATTAACTTGAATTGTGTTAGTAGAACCTGGGCTCCTACTCCCATGTGGGCCAAATGTTCTCTGCATGCATAGACCCAAGGACTCATAGCCACCACACCCAACCAAGCCAAGCAGCCAACAAACGTCGGCTCCTGGATATGCTCCTGGATATGGAATGTTCCAGGATAAGAATAAGTCTGATTTTTTTCACTGCCTCTGTGTGGGTGCTGACTCATAGAATCACAGAACTGGAGATTTGGAAGAAACCTCCAAAGTCATCTTGTCCAACCCACATATGAAAGGAATTCCTACTACAACATACTTGACAAGTGGTCATCAGGTCTGCGCCTGAAGACTTCCGATGAACAAGACCCCACCACCTCTTGAGGCAGCACAACCCACTGCTGATGGCTCTAATTGGCTTTTTCTTGACATAAATTAGCCTCCAGAATTTCTGTCCATTGCCACTAGTTTTTCTACCTTCTGGGACAAATCAGAACAAGCCTAATCCCTCCTTTATAAGATAGCCCTTCAAATATTTGAAGACAATTATCATGTCTCCCCTGAATCTTCTGCAGGAGAAACATTTCCAGTTCCTTCAATCAATCCTCATGACACAAAGTGAATTCCCTTTATACTCCTAGTTTTTTCTTCTGTACACTGTCCAGCTTATCAAGGTCCTTCTTAAACTATGGCTCCCAGAACTGAACACAATACTCCAGATGAAATCTGACAAGAGCAGAGTACAATGAGAATCTTGCCTCTTTATTCTTGAAAGTTATGCCCCTCTTAATGCAGTCATAATTCTTTTGACTGCCACATCACACTTCTGTCCATCGAGACTTCCAGATCCATTTTAGAATAACTGCTGTCTACCCATGCCTCCCTCATCTTACATTCATAAAGTTGATTTTTGTTTGTACCCAAGTGCAAAACATTCCATTTATCCCTATTGAATTTCATCTCATTAGATTCAGTCTAATATTCTAGCCTGCTAAGACACTTTTGGATACTGACTGTGAAATCCACTGTATTAGTTATCCCTTTCAGCTTTGTGTTATCTGTAAATGTAATAAACATGCTATCTATGCCTTTTTCCAAATGATTGATAAAAAATGTTGAACAGCACAGAGCCAAACACAAATCTCTGGAGTATTCCACAAAAGACCCTGATGACTATTCTGAGTCCAGCCATCCAACAGGGTCTAAATCCATCTGACTTCATTATATTTTATTCCACGTCTCTCCATTTGCTCCAAGAGAACAATATGAGATACTTTATCAAAATGTTTGCAAAAATCTAGGCAAACTATATAAACAACATCCCCATTCTCTATTAATCAAATAACACTGTCAAAAAAGGAAGCTCTTCTGGAATAACTTACTCTTGGTGAAGCCATGCTGGGTCTTTGAAATCATGGTTTCCCTTTCTAGATTGTTGCCAGTCAGTGGAATGGGCTACCTGCAAAGATAGTGGATTTCCTCTCACTTCAGGACAGCCTCAAGAAAAGGTACATTTATTGTGTATATTGTATAAGGGATTTTATTCATGTAAAGGATTAGCTAAATGACTAGACTAAAAGGCTCCTTTTGCTATTAGACACTGTAATTCAGAATGGCAACTGGTTGACCCTACAATTCTCCAAATCTACCATCCTTTTCCCCTAGCCCAAAACAGTCTGCCCAAATGTCTTCAAGTTTTCCTCCATGGTTTAACTTATAGCCCAGAGCCTGACTGGAGCATTCTCACTCCCTCACAAACCTGACCCAGAATCCTCATTGTTTTTCTCAGGAGATTCTTAATCACCTTGGTTCCATCTGCCTTTTAGCTCCCTGAATTGTATCCAAAGGATGGATTTAAAATCCTCACCACAGTAGCAATCAATGGGAAAGCCACCATGGCTGAGCCTACTTCATAAAGTTCTTGCATTTTCATATGTGATCAAGCTACATGCCCAAAAAGATAGCTTTAAACTTGATTATTTTTAACAGTAATAGTCCACTACCAAAATTCCTCCCAAATTCTCATTCATTTGCAGAGGTAAATTCACCTATTCACCTGCTAAATCAAAGACAGGCAGCAGGAACCTTATCCTGTACCCATTTCCCAGATCAAGAAAGAGGATGATTTACCAACACTTCCACCTTTTAGGGCATGGATTGTTGTGAATGCAATCTCCTGAATGCATCTTATAGAGATTCATCATTTAATAAACCCCAAATCCAAGCTGCCTACAAATCATCATTGTCCCTTTTCATGCTCTCCTGAGTCAGCCCAGAAGGCTCAGCAACAAGAATGCACATACCCCAGAACAATCTTCAATACCCTCTTTCCTATAAGGAAAACTCCCCCTCATTTTATAGATGAGAAACTAGGCTTTGAGTAGGTAGTTAACTTGCCCAATAATAGAGGGGAGGAAGTTTCCACACTGGAAGTTCCCTATTACAATGAAATCAGAGGAACCAACTAAAACAAATAAACTAATGGCCTGTCCCTCTCTCTGCTCAGCAGAGAATCACAGAATCTTAGAGTTGGAAAGAGTCTTGGAGACCACCAAGTCCAAAGATTCTTCATCTTCTTTGTGTCTTGGACCCCTCTGGTCATCTGGTGAAGCCTATATACCCCTTCTTAGGAGATGTTTTCAAATGTATAAAATAAATATATAGGATTACAAAGCAAATCAAGCTACTGAAACAGAGATGTAACTTTTTCTATTCATGAATCCTCTGAAATCTCTCCATGGATCTCTTGGAGGGCCCTGGACCCCAGGATAAGACCAAGAATCTTCCCTAAAGCATCCCAGTGGGATCATCCAGCCTTCACGTAAGATTTCCAGTGAGAGAAGAACTGCTACCCCACTACACCATGTAGCTTATTCTACATTTGGATTGCTCTAAATAAAGAAATTTCTCCAGACATTAATCCTAAATCTGCCTCCCTGAAACCTACATCCATTGTTCCTAGCTCTTCTCTCTGCAACCGAAGACAGCAAACAAATCTCATCTCTCTTCCACAAGTCAGTCCTTCCAGTATTTGAAGATCTCTATAATGTTCCCCAAGTGTTCTCTTCTCCATAGCAAATATCCTCATTCCTTCCAATTGATGCTGCCACGGCACAGTCTCAAGGTCCCTCATCATCCCAGTGACTCTCCACTGGATGCTTGCAGGTCTGTTAATGTCCTTCTCAAAATATGACACCCCAAACCATGACTGTGATCTCTGCTAAAGAGGGTTTTTAAAATATGAACACTGCAATGTATCGTAGAGCAAAGCCAAAAATCTGGTAGGAAAGTAGCATTGGTAAATATTATTGATGATTCCTAACACTTTCCTCTCTTTCTTTCAAGTGATTCCAGAGGTCAGAACTGTAGACCAATATATGTGCTGGATTGGGAAGGAGAGAAGGGATGAGGTGAAGAGTCATGGCTTTTTTTAGAAGGGGTGAATTGCTGGGAGGTCGATTTCAATTCAAAATAGCGCTTCCTAATGACCAGAGCTATCTAACAAAGGAATGAGCTACCTTGTCAGTGGAAAAGCTGGATGCCCTTCCCTTCTCAGGGAGGAAGTAGAGGGGTTTTGTACAATTGGTGGAAGATCAAACTAAAGGACCTCTGATATTGCTTCCAGCTCCAAGTGGCCACGATTCTATATGTGTGTGTGTCACATTAGATGAAGAATGGTGGTCAAGATAATCTCCCTCTTGTCCTGCACTATTGGGGATTTCCATTATAAGCCTATAGATGAAACCTTCTGAGGCCAAACAGAACACATCTAACCCCTCTTCCCTATGACAGTCCTACAAATACTTGAAAACATTAATCATATTCTCTCTGATCAGTCTCCTTTCTATGCTAAGCATCCTTCAACCTAAGTCAGCAGCAAGTCAGAGGGAGACAGATTTTGGTTCAACACAAGGAAAACCTTGTTAATTAGAGCTATCCCAAAGTGGAAAGGATGCTTTGAGAGATAGTGCAGGAGGAGACCACTTGTCTGAGATGTTGTAGAAGGAATTCCTGCTCACATATAAGTTGGATTGGATTGTCTCTATGCTCTTTTCTAGCTCTGAGAGTCTAGGATCTATAAACTATTTCAAGGCTCCCTCTCTACCTCCTAGTCTCCCTCCTCCCAATTCAACCTGTCAGTGTTCTTCCTAAAATATGGCCCCAGATATGGACATGAGACCCCAGATGGGATCTCCTAGGAAAGATTATTACCTCTCTCTTATGGTGCTATATGAGAACACAGAGGTTTTTAAGCTGTCACATCAAATGGCTAGATTATATAGTGAGGATGGTCAACTCAAGCTTCCTTGTCATAGAAGGCAAGAGAGCAAAATCATCATTTATCCAATGATGGGCAACAATCTCCTCTTCTCTCTGCAGGTTCCAGAGGGTCTGATTGATGGAGGTGGAACCTCCCTCTCACCACTTCACCTGGCCCCAGAACAGAAGAGGGAAGAAACCCCAGCTGGGGACACAGCTGTTGTCATAAAAATGCAATCAGACCCAATGGACTGAGAGAGGGAGGAGCCAGCCAGGACTGTGAGGAGAAAAAACAACAAGAACCCAAGGAGAGAAAACAAACACATGCAGTGGGATGGAAAAAGCACTGGTCTGGGGCTTCCCTTAAGTCTTAACTAAAATCCTACCTTCCATAGGAAGCCTTCTCCAACTCCTCTTAGTTCCAGAGCCTTCCCTCTATTAGTTATCTTCCATTTATCACATATGTATTTGTATTATATTTATATACATATGTGTGTGTGGAGAGAGAGAGAGAGAGAATAAGAGAGAGAGAGAGAATAAGAGAGAGAAAGAAAATAAGAGAGTAGCTTTTTTGTATATATTTGTTTACTTGTTGACTTCCCCATTAGATTATAAACTTCTTGAGGGCAGGGACCTTCTTTTGCTTCTTTTTGTATCCCCAGTGCTTAGCACAGTGCCTGGCACATAGTAGGCACTTAACGTTTACTGATTGATGTGATTGTTCAAATCTCAGCTCTGCCACTGAGAAAGATGTAACATCTTTGGGCTGCAGAGGACCTTAGAGACTACCTAGTCCAATACTTCATTTAAGAGTTCAGAGAGGGCAAGTCACCTGCCCTTTGATGGAAAAGTTTGGGCTCAAACCCAGGTCTCCTGATTCCTTAGCACAGTAACATAAGTGACCATAAGGGCAGTGTGGCACAAGATAAGAGTTCTGGACTCGGAGCTAAAAAGACCTGTGGTCAAATTCTTACATAAACATTTGTTAACTGTATAATGCTGTGTGAGTCACCTGTTATCTCCTCTGTAAAATAAAGATAAAGGTATCTACCTCACAGAACTGATAGGAGGTTCAATGCATATAACTTTCCTCCCACTCCACATTGGTAGGGTCTTCCAGTGCAAGACTGTAAATTAAAACCTCTAGGACCAAATATGATACATCTAACTTCTTTTTTGCAATCCTTAAAGAGCTATGTAAATGTGATATTTTTATTATTCCTCTACAATTCAATAAGCATTTATTAAGTGCCTACTATGTGCCAGGCAATGTACTAAGGGCTAGGGTTGTAATTAATAAAAAGACAGCTCCTGCCCTCAAGGAACTTACAATCTAATGGGAGGGGCAATAACACACAAAAGGAGGCAGGAAAGCAGAGTAGAAAAGGGAGCCCCTGGCATGGGGGCATCTTGTTGCACGGAACTGAAACCAGACAGAGCACCATTTAAGAGATCTAAGGCTGAAAGGACACTTTAAGGTCACTTAGTCCAATCCTTTCACTTCATAATGATGCTCAGAGAAGTAAGTTGACTTGCCCAAGGTCATATGGCAGAAGGTGGCAGAGTCCTATTTGAACACAGGTCCCCTCACTCCACTCTTTTCACTCTGCAAAATGAGAGGAGGTCAGATGAGAACATCTCTAGAGTCCCTTTCAACTGGAAGATGGCAAGACCTAGATGAGTCCAATAGTTTCCTGAGCAACACTGGGAGCTCTGTGTTCCAGGTGAGGCTGGGCCAGGCCAGGGCAGGTGGACAGTTGGGTTGATGATCTGAAGCTCATTGGTAAGCAGGATATTGCCTAGCTCAGTCTCCAAATCAATTCTGCAAAGCTTAGAAATCACTGAGCTTGAGGCAGAGATGACAAGCACGATAAAATTAATTAGCAGAGTGAGCAGGCAGGAGGCAGCCACCACTCTGGCCCCGGCTACATATCACCTCTCCAAGCTGACTGTGTGGCTGTAATCGGTACTCAGCTTGCGAAAGGAAGGTTATCTCAGGTAGAGTCACAGGAGCGATTGTTTTCCCTTCAAGAGCCTTTCAAAAGAATCTAAGTAGGTTATTGAAACCCAGAGAGCTTCCTGCAAACACCTACTTGTCAGTCAAGTGCAGCCGTGGCCATGAAGAGCTGGTCTGGGACTCAGCCGATGTTCCAGATGTATGTGCCTTGCTTCCCTTGACGGTCAATCCCCAGGTGAACACGGGCTTCTCAGCTCCTTCATACCCACTGTGGGAAGTCTTGCATTGGGAACTGGAAAGAGCAATAGAGCGAAGATAGGAATATGGAGACAGTGTACAGTGGAAAAGATACTGGATGGGAGTCAAAAGACCTTGGCTAAAATTTGAGCCTGACATTTACTAGCTGAATAACCTTAGGCAAATGATGTAGTAGGAGGAGCGTTGGGTTTGAATCAGAGGACATAGGTTCAAGTCCCAGCTTTCCTACTTACTTTCCAGGGTAATAACTAAGTCATTTTAAAATCTTTCTGACCCTATGTCTTCATCTATTAATAAAGGAAATCAGACTAGGTGGTCCTTAAGGTCCTTTCTGGCTCCAGATTCTATAACCTTTTGGATATGACCAAATATGAAAGTTTAACAAGAATTTAATGGACTGACCATGTTCAGAAATCTTCAATGGTTCCCAATTGTCTATATGATAAAAGGTCATCTTTTTAGCTAGAACTCAAAGCCCAATAAAATCTGATTTCAATGTATATCCCCAGCCACATTTCATATTCCTTCCTTTCATGTACCCTACAGTCAAGTCAAATTGGATTACTCAATATTTTCCAATTTCATCTTGCCATAGCCCACTTCCATGTATTAGAGTAAGCTCTACTCCATGCATTAAATGCATTCTCTCCACATTTTAACTTCTTGAAGGCAGCAACTAGAATGCCAGATTTGGAGTCAGGAAGACCTGAGTTCAAATCCAGCATCAGACACTTACTAGATTTATGACCTTGAATAACCTCTCTCAGCCTCAGTTTCCTCTGTAAAATGGACCAATAAGAGCATCTTCCTCCCAGGGTTGTTGTGAAGAATCAAATGAGACAATGAACACAAAGTGCTTTGTCAAGAAAAACTAGCTTTTATTGTCCTTGTGCTCTAGGGAAGCAGAATCCTCCTCCCCCTTCCCCACCCCATCCCTCCAACTGAGTCTGAACAACAGGTTTCAAATACCCAGAGGACAGCATAAGAGTCAGCTTAAATTACAACCGAGGGTAAACAAGTTAGACACCAACAAAAATATCCTGAGTCTAGGGCAATCAGAGGGGTTTTTGGCATGGTGCTGCCTGGAGGTCCTGAGTCTAGGGCAATCAGAGGGGATTTTGGCATGGTGCTGCCGGAGGATAATGCAGAGGTTAATGGGGGCTAAAGCAGCTCAACTCTCTTTATAGGAAGAAATTTGAGACAGTCTATTTCTCAGCAAGCCTCTGCTAGAAATTCTCAGGGTATAAGGGGAAAGGAAGACAGATTCGAGGAGAGATTGTAAAGGACCAGGAGCCAGCTCCTCAGTCAGAGAAAGAACCCGGACCAACGCTGGCTCACCCAGAGCTAGACTTTCCTAATCATGTGAGTTTTCTGAATTCTACATGGCATAGCCTCAGCAGAGATCCATGACAGCATCTACCTGTACCCTGATAAGATCAGACTTGAAGCAGGAAGGAATCTTAGAGTCTATCTTATCTAATCCCCTCATTTTGTAGATGAGAAAACTGAACTCTAGAGAAGTTAACTAATTTGTCACAGATGTGAGGGACAGAGGTGAGATTCAAACCCAAATCCTATATCTGACTCCAAACCCAGGGCTCTTTCTACCATATCACACTACCTTCCCCTGCTCATGATGCACATTTATTTCTCCTCCCCTACTCTTTCCATTCATACCATAAGTGAATTCTGGAAAATTCTATAAAATGACAAGCAAGAAGATATGCAACATGCAATTCTCTGTTTGCTACAGGTGTTGGGGGTGGGGGGAGTTCTGCCAGGGACAGAATTCTAAGCCCCTTCACCACATAATCAGCATAGACCTCAATGGCCAAGCAAAGCCCCCTCCCATTTTGTCAGTCTGAGCTCTAGCAGCCACATGACACCTTAGAATCAGAGCACATAGAATGTCAGAATTGAAGGGGAACTTATCAATCAATTGGTCTATCGACAAACATTTACTGTGTGCCAGGCACTATGCTAAGTACTGGGGATACAAAGACAAAACCATCCCTGCTTTCAGAAAGGTCACATTCTAATGGGGGAGACAACATGTACTTGGATAAGTACATGCAAGATACCTACAAATCAAATGCAAGGACATAAGATCACAGATTTGGAACTAGAGAAGCTAGCTCTATTATAATAGCAATAGCTAACATTTATATGGAGCAGTTAGGTGGCACAGTGGATAGTGTGCCCATCCTGGAATAAAGAAGACTCATCTTCATTAGATCAAATCTGGCTTCAGATAGTTGTTAGCGGTGTGACCCTGGGCAAGTCACTTAACCCAGTTTGCCTCCATTTCCTCATATGTAAAATGAGCTGGAAAAGGAAATGGCAAATCACTCTAGTAGCTGCACCAAGAAAACCCCAAATGGAGTCATGAAGAGCTAGACATGACTGAACCACAAAGCGTTTGTATGACACTTAGTATGTTACACTGTGCAACAACCCTGGGAGTTAGGGGCCATTGTTACCCTCATTTTACAGGTGAATAAACTGAGGCAAACAGGGGTTAAGCAACTTTTCCAGGGTCATACAGTGACAGAGTCCAATCCTTTTCATTCTAACAGATGGGGAAACTAAAGCCCAGAGGGGTTAACTGATTTGTCCAAGGTCACTCAACTAGGAATTACCCTAAGGAAAGATTCAAACTGAGATCTCCTGTCTCAAAGTCCAGCATTCCAAGTAGGGGGCATGGCTAGTACAAAGGAAGGGTGATGAGAGATGTAGCCTCAAGTATAAATAGACACTGGAAGCGTGGAGGGCAATAATGTGCAAATAGACTGGAAAAATAAAAAGGAGCTGAATGAAAGACAGGTAGGTGTTTCAGTGGTATTCTCGGCCTTTTGCCTGGAACCAGGAAGACCTGATGTCCAATATAAAAATGTGCCAGGTACGGTACTAGATGTTAGGGATACAAAGCCAAAATGAAATAGTCTCTGCCATCGAGGAACTGATATTTTTATTGAGAGAAAGAACTGGTACTTATATCTGTAAATGGAAAATATACACCAGGCAAAGTTGGAGTGGGGGTAGGAGAACACTAGCAATGAAGAGACAAGGAAAGGTTTCACATGGCACTTCAGATGGCAATTGAGCCGAGCATTGAAAGAAGGCAGGTATTCTCAGAGGTGATGAGGGTGGGCGTTCCAGGCGTGAGGAACAGCTTGGGCAAAGGCATGGAAGTGGGAGATGAAATGTCATGTATGAAAGTCAGCTAATAGATCAGTTGAACAAGAACACAGAGGACATGGAAAGAAGTCATTCATAACAAGCCCTCAAAAAATCAGCTGATTTTTAAGGGAGTTTAAATGCCAAATAGGGGATTTTGTATTTTCTCCGAGAGGCAGAAAAGAAAGGATTTTTTTTTTTTTTGCAGAGGAGGGGTGTGGTCAGATCTGAATTTTAGGAATATCTCTTTGGCAACTGTGTAGAGAGTGGATTGGAGCGGAGAGAGCTTGGACACATAAGGCCAATTAAGAGACTAATGCAACAGTCCAGGGAAGAGATCAAGATATTAAGAAAGCACAGATGGGTGGGAGATGGGGCAGGGGCAGGATTAGCTCTAGGTGGACCGAGTCACTCCCCACTACTTCAAGTAGGGTATGGAATGGAAAAATAAATGGATGGAGGGATGGATGGATGAATAAGTAAGTAAATGAATGAATGAATAAATAAATAATAAATGAATGAATGAATAAAATGGGGCTAAAAACCTAATAAATTGGGTCAGATTTGGCCAAAGGAAGTTCTTTCCTAGAAAATATGAAAAGACTGAACTTCACACCCATCAGTACAGGCTTATGGAAATGAGATCCCTAACCTAGTCACATAGTATCTAGCATTTATATAAATATTCTGCCTGTGTGATTTCATATGATCTTCACAATAACCCAGTGACTTAAATTTATTATTATACTTTTTATATTATTATATACTTATTATATTATTTCCAGATGAAGAAACTGAAACCAAGATAAGTTAAGTGACCTGCCCAGGGTCTCACAGCTTTTAAGTTTCTGAGGTCAGATTTGAACTCAGGTCTGCCCACCTTCAAACCTTTCTCTAAACACATTATGAAGTGTAACCATGGCCAATAGACTGTAGGCGCAGTTTGGTTTGTTCATGCCCATAACCAGAAGGGTGCCCATACCCATAGCCAGGGCCACCCCTCATCAGGGAGAGGCCTCGCAATACAAAGAGGAGGCTAAAGCATAAAGGAAGGCTCCCTGCCCCTTGAAGCCCAAGCTCACCCCCATCACACCATCCTGATCTTCATTGACTAACTGTCTGATTTTATTAGTTACAACCACAGTCCTGGCCCTTCAGCACTCACATTTAATTTACCCAGACTCATCCTCCTCACTGGCATTATTGGCAAATCACTCATAAACCTTCCTAGTTTGAGTATCTCACCCAGGGAATGGACACCAGATATTGTAGCCCTGGGGCAAAGGGAGAGTGATGGTAGAGATGGGGGAGGCTAAGACGTAGAGAAAGAGGCATAAACAGAATTGGACTGGCAGAGATAGACAGAGATGGAGATTTCTAGCCTAGTATAGACAGAGGTTATAGCAGGAGTGCCAGGTATGGATTCTCCCCTAACTTTCCAAGTATTGTTAGCTTTTTTGGAAATCCTGAGATCTTGACTGTGAAGTCTGGAGATGGTCAAAGGAGAGACTGCTTCCCTGGTCATCAACTCTTTATAAGGCTCCTATCCTCTACCGTCTGCTAAGTAAGATAAGAAGATTCCCCAAGCATTAGAGAAAAAATGTGGGTGGGTCCAACCATTCTCTCTGTTAGGTGGATTACCAGGTTAGCAAAAACACTGGAAGTTGGTGCACAGGGAGAACTAGGATCAAAATCCAGACATCATCTGAAACATGATATATAGCATCCAGTCCCTGGCTCTGGACATTTGGCACGTAGATGGCATTCCCTCTCTGGTAATGATGAGTATGGGATTGGCCATGACAGGCATGGTGATGATAGTGGTGAAGATGGTGATGGTACTAACGGTAAGATAGTGAAAACAAAGGTAGTGGAGCTAGTGATCGTGATGGTGATGAGAGCAGAGATGATAGCAGTAAAGGAGATGGAGGTAAGGATGGAGATGGAGATGGAGATGGAGATGGTAACAGACCATGGCCACAGAGATGATGGAATTAGAGAATGTGTTGTGTTGATGGTGATAAGAGTGATACAATAGAGGATTTCCTGTCACCTGTGGTGAGAGTGAGTTGTCAATGCATGTTGATTTGATAGTGATAGGGACTGTGGTTTTGGCAATAATGTTTGTGATGAGGATGTGATTATGATTATGGCACTAATGACAGCAATGTTAGTGATGATGTTGAAACTGACCTCATGGGAGTCAGAATGGTGACAACTGTAATGAAGGTGGTGATGGTGTCCATTTTGGTGACGGTGACAGAGATGCCAACTCAGGCTAGGCATGGCAGAGTATGTGGGTACAGAGACAGGAATCTGTATTCTAAACCTCGTATCTCCCCTCACCTCTCTCTCTCCTTACCCAAGCCCAGCAACAGAAAATCCTGATAGTTTATGGAAGACAAGGGAGGGGACAAGAATTTATTCAGCACCTACTACGTGCTAGATGCCATGTAAGTGTTTTGCAAATATTACACATTTTGATCATTACAACAATCCTGTGAGGGTTGATAGAGAGCTAGAACCTCTGCCTGGTTCCATACCGCTGAGCAGAATTTATTCATGGAGTGTTATTGACAAATGGGAAAAGTAGCAGTATTTTACCTTTCATGGGAAGCTAGATGCTGCATTGCATAGATTGCTAGATATGGAATCAGGAAAACCTGAATTCAAACCTAGCCTCAGATACTTAATAGCTGTGTGGCCATGGGCAAGTCATTTAACCTGTGTTTGCCTCAGATTCCTCATCTATAAAATGGGGATAATACCAGCTACCTCCTAGGATTGTTGTGAGGATAAATGAGATGTTTGTAAAGAGTTCTGAAAAATCTTAAAGTGCTCTATAAATGCCACCTATTATTGACTCAGAAAGAGAAGCAAGCATTGTACACCAGCATCTAGTAAGCTTTGTAAATGGGTAGAGAGATTTGATAGATGGAGAAGAGATGATGATGGGGAGAGGTCAGAGGAGAAACAATCTGATTGACGGGAGGCTGTAGAATAAACTATACATCTTCATCCTGGCATGCTGAGCCTCAAGGTCGCCATCACCTGGGATTTCAGGGGAGGATCATTCATTGAAAGGTAAAAATGAGAAGTACAAAGTGAGACCAATCCAACCACTTCATTTTTCCATTGGATCCCAATTCATATCAAGTAACTTTGGATAACTTAACATCTCTATATGTGTTTCCTCATCTGTAAAAGAAAACAGTTGGAGTTGACTTCTAAAATTCCTTCCAGGTCCACTCTGTGATGCTGTGAAAGAAGAGGGTTCATCTACTCTACACTCTAGCCAAGTCAGTCAACCAATCTTTCAGTCTCAACATGCTTTTATACTCTCCTACCTCCATGCCTTTACTCACACTGCTCCCTGTGCCTGAAATATCCTTCTTAGACTTCTTCATGCCCCTAGGGACCTCATCATCATGCAAGATCACATCAACATTGGAACTTACATTTCATCAGTGCCTCTGTCCCTGGGGTCCCTCTCTCCCTCTCACTGAATAAGGTAGAGAGCAGAGAACAGAGAGCCAAAAACTCCTCCCCAAGCCTCCATTGAAGGAAGGTACCCAGGTCAGCCATTTCTTCATTTTTCCATCCAGCTGTTCCTCTGGATCTCATCATGCTCCTGAGCCCCAAGTATCCTTCCTCCTCCCATCCACACAGATAATTATAGTACTATACATACACACAGACACACAAATATTCACACACACACACACACACACACACACACACACACAGACACTTGCTACTTATCAGCTTTTTTTCACGTGTTGTCTTCCCCCAATAGACTCAGTTCCTTGAGGACAGGGACTGTCTTTTACCTTCTATCCCCAGAACTTAGCAAAGGATCTGGCACACAGTAGATGTTTAATAAATGTTTATTGACTAACTGACTTCCTTCACTTCTCCATCTTTTGATTTCCTATCTATCCTCCAAATTCCAATTCAAATATTGTCTCTTCAAAGAAGTCTTCCCTGATTCCCCTCCCCACCATCAATAATGAATGTCCCCCTTGGACTTCACAGAGCATTTTGTATACCCATCTAGTGCATTTATATATATATATATATGTGTGTGTGTGTGTGTGTGTGTGTGTGTGTGCGCGTGTGTGTGTGCGTGTATCTGTGTGTCTGTGTATGTCTCTATAGTATTATAATCAACTGTTCTTCTGTTTTATTGCCTACTAAACATAGTAAGTTTCATGAAGACAGGGACTATTCCCTAAATCTTAAATATCACCCAGCATTTGTAAAATGCCTTATATCTCACAGGTTCTTAATCCTTCTCCTTTCTCTCCTCTCAATCACAACTCCTCTTTTCTCTATGTTCCCTGGAAAAAGGATGAAGGATAAATTGCTGATAAGAAATGGTTGTGAAATAAGAAGGAATTGAAAAGATGGGGAAACAGAGTCAGAATAGTGATATAGACAGATGGACAAGCTGTTGTTTCAAAGGATGTTGACTAACAGATGAATGGCTGAGGATTGTAAAAATGATCCCTGCCATGGGTGGGGAGATCAAATAAAGAACTGACATCTCTTGGGGTCTGTGGGAAAGAAGAAAATGAATGACTAGGGAGTTAGATGGAAATCAAAAAATATCCTCAGGGTTTACTGTACTTACCCCCACACCCTTACCCACACCAATCATCTATGACCAAAACATAGATTTATGTGATTATCAGAATTATAGAATCTCAGAACTGGAAGAGACCTGAAGTCATCTGGTCTAACCCCTGACAAATATATGAATTCCCTCTGTAATATCCCTGGGGGCAGCTAGATGATTCAATGGATAGAGTATGGACCTGAAGTCAGGAAGACCTGAGTTCAAATCTAGCCTCAAACACTTACTAGTTGTGTGATCCTGGGTATATCGTTTAACTCTGCCTCAGTTTCTTCATATGTAAAATGAGCTGGAGAAGGGAATGGCAAACCACTCTAGTATCTTTGCCAGGAAAACTCCAAATGGAGGCGCAAAAACAGACACAACTGAAAAGACTGAAAAACAACAACAAATATATCCTTAACCTTGATTCACTTCACTCAAAGACATGATGGGGAACTCACTACCACCCAAAATAGTCCATTATGCTTCATGACTACTCTCATCATTCTATTGATGTGAACTGTCCCTTCTTATAACTTCCCCCCCATTTGGTACTGGTTCTGCCCTCTGCACCAAGCTAAACAAGTCTAATCCCTCTTTTCTGTGACAGCCTTTCAGAAATTGGAAGACAGAAATCATGTTCCCCCTCCATACAGCCACAGCTCATAGTGACTCCCCATGGAGCGCCTGCAAAGAATAAGAAGAGAACTCCAGTGCTGGGCAGGCACACACCCTGCATCTCAGACAATGGCAGACGAAAGCCATCAATGGGGTCTATTCAGAGCCCAGAGAGGTGGCTTATTAGCTAGTAGTTAGCTGCAGGGAGTGAATGGGAGTGAATGGCTGCTGGCTCTCTCCATTACATCCTATTTCCTGCTGATGGTATCTGCTGAAACCAATTTCTACAGGGACATTCAGTGGGAAGAAAGAGGGTTATAGAAGAAGGGGGGAACAAAACCAGAGGCAGAAAAATAGAGACAGGCAGGAATCTAAGTCCTCTGGTGGAGGGAGATGCAGGATGATGAGGTGATCCTGGCCAAAACCAGAGAACAGGTCTCAGTGAGCCACCCTAGGAAAAACACAGATAAAATGGAAAAATGCAAATGCATTCTCCTTCCTTACCGGACATGCACAAACGGAGGATGCCACTCAAAAAGCAATCTCACCAAACATTTGAAAAACATCGTGCAATTTATATCTTGTGCTTGACAGAGCATCCAAAAGTAATTTCCACTCTGTGTAGGGATGCTGGCCCCATGTGAGCTGAGGGGGCCCATCCTTGAGGCTCTGTTCCCTGCTATAAAGCTGGGCCAGAGGGCACAGTCTATAGTCAGTCCTCTGACCAGCCCATGCCATTGGAAATTCACTGAGAAAACTCAGCCTAGCCTCTCTGTGCTTGATGAGAGGGCAAGAGAAATCTAGATGTGGTAGGATGGGTGGAGAACAAGCAGGAAAGACTTGAGACAGGGGTCATCTACGAAGAGAATCCCCCTCTAATGTGGCACAGTCCAAGTAACTGTGGTTCATATTTGAGGGTCATATACCGACTGACACAGTAACCAAAAAGAATTCTCTACTTCCTTATCCTTTCTGTCCCTTTATTTTCACTTTCTCTCCTGCCCCTCCTTCCTGTCACTTCTATACATCCTTCCTCTCTCCCTTCTCTTCTCTATCTTACCTGTCTCCTTTCTCTTCCTTTCTCTCCTGTCCCTTTGACTCTCTTGTTTCTTCCTCTCTCATCCTTTTTCCATTCTCCTTTTTCTTCATCTTATTTTCCTTCTTGTTCCTCTCCTTCCCTCTTCACTCCCTTTCTCTTCTACATTTTTCCTTTCCCTCTTATCACACTCCTTATTCTCTCCTCTACATCCTTCTCCTTCCTCATCCCCCTTCTCCTTTTCTTTCCTCTCCATCACAACTCCTCTTTTCTCTACATTCCCTGGAAAAAGGATGAAGGACAAATTGCTGCATCAGTGTTGAAAGGGATCTAAACAGCCATATAATGCACCTCGGTTATGGCCAACACAAGGGCAGCTAGGTGCTGTAGTGAGTAGAGTGCTGGACCTAGAGTCAGGAAGACTCATCTTTCTGAGTTCTAATCTGACCTCAGACAATTCCTAGTTATGTGTCCCTGGGCAAGTCACTTAAACCTGTTTGACTCAATTTCCTCATTTGTAAAAATGACCTAGAGAAGGAAACGGAAAACCACTCCAGAATCTTTGTTAAGAAAACCCCAAATGGGGTCATAAAGAATCACACACAACTGAGAAGTGACTGAACAATTACAAATGATAACCCTACCTATCAAATGATCATCCAACCTCTACTTGAAGACCTCCAATGAGCAGAAGCTCACCACCATCTGAGGCTGCTGATAGCTGTCAAGTATAGGAAGATTTTTCTGACATCCATAAGAGGTCTCTTTACAATGTCCATCCATTGCTCCTAATTATGCCTCCTGAGACCAAATAGAACAAATGGAACCCCACTGCCATATGTGATGGATGATCCTTCAAATATTTGAACACAGCCATTATATCCCTCTAAGTCTTCTCCAAATTAAACATCTCCAGTCCCTTTAGTTGATCCACATATGATATGAATGCAAGGACCTTCATCATCCCATGGATATTCTTCTTGATTCCTTCTTGAAACTGAATGTTCAGAGCCAGACACCATAGTCCAACTGTGATCTGACCAGAGTGAGGTGAGATAATTGAGTCCTTATTCCTGGAAGCTATGCTTCTCTTAATGTAGCCCAAAAAGACATGAGCTTTTTTGACTGGCACATCACACTGATTCCTGCTGAGCTTGTGTCTCACTAATACCCCCAGATCTTTTTCAGATAAGACCTTAGCTAATCATGCCTTCCTCATCATAAACTTGTGGAACTGATTTTTAATTCAAATGTAAAACTTTATATTTGTCCTTACTGCATTTCATTTTATTAGAGCCAGACAAATATTCTAATCTGTCAATACATTTTTGGAATCTGATTTTACCATCCAGCATGCTAACTACCCTTCCTGGATTTTCATTCTCTACAAATATGATGAGCTTATCATCAATGTCTTTTATCCAAGTCATGAGAAGACATGATGGTCAGAATTGTTACCAGAGGCATAAGAAGTTGTAAAGGGGACAGGATGAAAGGCAGTTTTTTGTGAAACCAACCTGGCTCATTTCTTTTGCTCTACTCTAAAACTTGGGCAATAGTAATGGTTTCTGAGCCAGAGTAATATTCCTCTTGCTATTGTGTAAAATTTTGCCATTAGAAATTCCCTAAGGCTACGCTAGATGCCACAGTAGATAGAGCACCTGGCCTGGACCCAGAAACTTATTTTCCTGAGTTCAAATCTGGCTTCAGACACTTTCTAGCTGTACAACCTGGACAAGTTACTTAACCCTGTTTGCCTCAGTTTCCTCATCTGTAAAATGAGCTGGAGAAGGAAATGGCAAACCACTCCAGAATCTTTGCCAAGAAAACCCCAAATGGGGTCATGAAGAGGTGAACCCGACTAAAAAATGACTCAACTCAAAAATCTTGGACAAGTCACTTAATCTCTCCTTGCCTCAGTTTCCCCAATTCTAAAATGGAAATAATAATAGTACCTACAAGGCAGGATTGTTGTGAGGATCAAATAAAAGTAAAATGCTTCGCAAGTGCCTAGCATATAGTGGGCATCATATATTTACTCCTTTTTCCTCTCATTTCCTCAACTGTAAAATAAAGACACTCAGAACACATCCCTCCCAGGGTGCAAATCTTAAAATGCCATTTAAATATTACCTATAATTACTATTACTATTCAACTCTTTTAATTAAGATTTTTGATCCCTGTTAAAAAGAAGTTTATAGAGGGCAGGACCAAGATGGCAAAGAAATGGCAATGACTTGCCTGAGGTCTTCACTAAACACCTTTAAATAATACCATAAAACAATTCCTGGAGTGGCAGAACCCACAAAAGGATAAGGCTCAATAATTTTCCAGCCAAAGACAACTTAGAAGATCAGCAGGAAATGTCTGTTGCACCTGGGTGAGAGTGGAGCACTGTCCAGCAAACCATGAGCAGCCTTGGGAGCCACTGAATCAGCAGCGACATCAGTTGCTTCTTAGTCCATAGATGATAAGGGGATCAAATAACGAATCAGAAGGAGATCACAGGGGTCACTTTGCCAGCACTGGGGGCAGGATTCTGTTGCTTTGCCCATACTCAGATCCAGGTCACAGTCCTGGGTAACAGTCCCATGTCAAGGAAGAGTACTAGCACATCAAAGCTTGCAGCCACAGTGTATAAGGGACTTTTGTCACAGTTTCAGAGTGAAAAAGAGTGCTAGTGGCTGTTCACAGACCAGAGTATAGGACAGGGGAATAGTAAACACACATTACCTCAGATCGTACTACTTTGAAAGACCTGAAAATTTACAAGCCCCTAAAAGTATCTCTGAAAACAGTTACACAAACCCCCTGAAACTTTGGATAGTGTACCCTCCACCCTGGAAGCAGAGCCCCAGTTTAGCAAAGAGTTAAAAGTCAAAAAATAGGCTGGGAAAGTGAATAAACAATAGAAAAAATTCTGACCATAGAAAGTTACTGTGGTGACAAGGAAGATCAAAACACATATGTAGAAGAAGATAACAGAGTCAAAGTTCCTATATCCAAAGCCCCCAGGAAAATATGAATTAGTCTTAGGCCATGGAAGAGCTAAAAAAAAAAGATTTTGAAAATCAAGTAAGAGAGGTACAGGAAAAATTAGGAAGAAAAATGAGAGTGATGCAAGAAATTCATGAAAAAACAGTCAAGAGCTTGGTAAAGAAGAAACAAAATAGTATTGATTAAATAACACCTTACAAAACAGATGAGGCCAAACGGGAAAATAAGCTCAAAAATTCAATGAAGGAAAAAACTCCTTAAAAAATAGAGTTAGTCAAATAGAAAAGGAGGTCCAAAAGCTCACTGAAGAAAATAATTCCTTACAAATTAGAATTGAACAAATGGAAGCTAATGACTTTATGAGAAATAAAGAAACAATAAAACAAAACCAAAGGAATGAAAACATACAAGACAATATAAAATATCTCATTGGAAAAACAAGTGACCTGAAAAATAGATCTTGGAGAGATGATTTAAAAATTATTGAACTACCTGAAAGTCATGAGCAAAAAAAGAGCTACACATCGTCTTTCAAGAAATTATCAAGGAAAACTGCTCTCATATTCTAGAACCAAAGGGTGAAATAGTCATTGAAAGAATCCACCAATCACCTCTTGAAAGAAATCCCAAAATGAAAACTCCTAAGAATATTATAGCCAAATTCCAAAGTTCTTAAGTCAAGGAGAGAATATTGTAAGCTACAAGAAAGAAACAATTCAAGTATCATGGGGTCACAGTCAAGATAGCACAAGATTTAGCAGCTTCTATGTTAAAGGATCAGAGGACTTGGAATGTGATATTCCAAAGAGTAAAGGAGCTAGGATGACAACCAAGCAGCACCAACCCAGCAAAACTGAGTATAATGCTTCAGGGGGGAAAATCAATATTCAATGAAATGGAAGACTTTCAAACATTCTTGATGAAAAAATGAGAGGTGAATAGAAAATTTAATGTACAAATACAAGATTCAAGAGAAGCATAAAAAGGTAGACAGGAAAAGGAAATCATAAGGGACTTAATAAAGTTAAACTGTTTACATTCCTGCATGGGAAGATGATACTTGTAACTCTTAAAAACGATCTCATTATTAGGGCAGTTAGAAGGAGTATACATAGACAGAGAGCACAGGTGTGAGTTGACTATGAAGGGAAGATAACTACAAAAATAAAAATAGCAGGTGAGACAGGAATGCACTGGGAGAAAGGGAAAGGGAGAAGTAGAATGGGGTAAATTATCTGACATAAAAGAAGGAAGAAAAAGTTTTTATAGTGGAAGGGAAGATTGGGTTAAGGGGGGGATGAGGGGGGAGTGAGTGAACTTTACTCTCCTCAGAATTGGCCCAAAGAGGAAATAACATACACACTCAAATGGGTATGAAAATCTATCTTACCCTACAGGAAAGCAGGAGGTGAAGGGGATAATAGAAGGGGCAAGGAATAGAAAGGAGATCATGCTGGGGGAGGTGGTCTTCAGAAGCAAAATACTTTTGAGAAGGGTCAGAGTAAAAAAAGAGGCAGAATAGAATAAATATTGGGGGGACAGAATGGAGGAAAATTCAATTAGCAATAGTAACTGTGAAAAAAAATTTTGAAGCCAGTTTCTCTGATAAAGACCTCATTTCTCAAACATGTAGAGAATTGAGTCAAATTTTATAAAATAAGAGCCATTCCCCATTGGATAAATGATCAAAGGACAAACAGTTTTCAGATAAAGTAATCAAAGCTATCTATAAACATATGAAAAAATGCTCTGAATCACTATTGATTGGAGAAAAACAAATTAAAACAATGCTGAGATATTACCTCATACCTATTAGATTGACCAATAGAACAGAAAATGAAAATGATAAATGTTGGAGAGGATATGGGGAAAAATGAGACATTGATGCACTATTGGTGGAGTTGGGAACTGATTGAACCATTTTTTGAGCAATTTGGAACTGTAGCCAAAGACCACTACTAGATCTATATCTAAAAAGAGTTTAAAAAGCAACAAAAAGAAAAAAGGACCTATATGTACAAAAATACTTATAGCAGCTCTTTTCTCCTGGCAAAGAATTGGGAATTGAGAAGATGCCTATCAAATGAAGAATGGCTGAAAAGAATGTAATATGTGATGTCAATGGAATACTGTTGTTCTATAAGAAATGAGGAGCAGGATGCTTTCGGAAAAACCTAGGAAGACTTACATGAGCTGATGCAAAGTGTATTGTGTATAAAGTAATAGCAATATTGTAAGATGATTGCCTATGAATGACTTAGTATTCTCAGCTATACATTCCCATTTTATCAGTGAGGAAAATGGGACTGAGAATTTCGGTGGTTGGCACAGATAATAGCAAATAAGCATCTGAGGTGGGATATACATGAGATAAGGTCTGGTGCTTTATCCCCTGTCCCATGACAACTCTGAAGGACTTATGACGAAAAATGCTATCTATCCCCAAAGAAAGAACTGATAGTGTCTGAATACAGATTCACTTTATTTTTCTTGAGTTTTTTTGAGGGAGTCTGTTTTCTTTCACAATATGGCTAATATGGAAATATGTTTTGCATGACTACATATGTATAATCAATATCAAATTACTTGCCTTTTCAATGAGGGAGGTGGAGGAGAGAGAGAATTTGGAACTCAAAGTTTTAAAAAATGAATGTTAAAAACTGTTTTCACATAGCAATTGGGGAAAATAAAATGCTAGATAAAAAAATAAGTTTATAATTGCCTCAAAAGTGGAATAGGAAGTCTTGGTAAATGGATTCCTATCACGTGATCACTTGCCAAGGACAATAATAGGTAGCATAGGATTTGAACCCAGATACTTCTGACTTTAAGACCAGCATGCTACCTACTACACTATGGAGCGACTTGATTGACAAGGAAATCCCAACTCAGGTAAGGATTGTACTAGATGCTCTCTGACATCCCTTTCAACTCAGAGACCATGGGATTCTTTGATTTCTTCCTCCCCTGAGCTCCTAGAGCAGCAGTTTTCAGATAGTTCATTTGGTAATTAATCACAAGCTGCTCTGTGACAGCTCTTAGGTTGCCTGTTTTCTTGAACAATCTCCTGTGTGTTTTGCTGCTTTACATTTTCAGAGATGAAAAGGAAGGGGGCAGAGATGGTCTTGTATGTCATAGAATAATAGAATCCTTTATGACAGGGTCTCTTATCACTGGCATAGGAAGGACTGAAGGGAAGAAAACTGGCCTTCAAATGTGATATCAGTCAAGCAATAAGCATTTATTAAGCACCTACTGTGTGCCAGGCACTGTGCTAAATGATGGGAATACCAAGAAAGGCAAAAGGCAGTCCCAGTCCTCAAGGAAGCTCACAGTCTAACGAGAGACACAACATGCAAACAACTATGCACAAACAAGAGAAAATCCTATCAACTGGACAGTTCTTTCTTGACTTTGTGCATGCCCAAAGCTCCAAACTGCTCAACAAAGTTGATATGAATGGACTTGATTTGACTAGGGAATATCTATATGCTAAGAAATGGCATTTATATAGCTCTTTAAAGTTTGCAAAGTCATTTGGATACATTCTTTCATTTCATCCTCCCAGCCACCAGTACAATTATTCCCATTTTATCAGTGAGGAAAATGGGACTGAGAATTTCAGTGGTTGGCACAGAAGTAAGTAAATGAGGTGGGATTCAAAACCAAGTCTCCATGAGATAAGATCTGGTGCTGTGTCCCCTGTCCTAAACTTTCTCTTACACATGCAACAAGCCTCCTGGATGCCTCCTCTGGACAAGCACAGACACAATGAAGAACTTGGGAACCTGGATCCTCACATCTGCATTGACACCCTCCCAATAATAGGATGTATCATGTTGTATTGTCTGTTGTCCTCTGCCCTGCTTGGAGAAGGTGACAGGCCCATCATCCAAGCCAAGAAGCATTTGTGAAGTGCCTACTATGTGCAAATCAACTGTATTGAGATCCAGGGACATGGAGACAAAATGGAAAATAATGCCTGTCCTCAAAGAGCTTGCATTGTCTGGATGAAGGAAGCGGGACAATACCACACATCAGTTGATCATTTGAGGCAGAGGGAGCCAGCACCTATAACTCAGAAGATAAGGAAAGATTTCCTGGAGAAGATGGAACCTGAATTCATCCTTGAAGGGATTAAGCATTCAACATATATTTAAGAGCAAGCATAGTGCTAGGAAGCAAAGGGTTATAAGATGTGTCAGGAGGATAGGTTCTGAGGTCTGGATTTGATGTCCAAAGGCCCACGTTACAAACCTGGCTCTTCTATGGATCAATCGATAAACGTATTGTTGTGGTTCAGTCATGTCCAACTCTTCATGACACCAGTTGGGGTTTTCTCGGTAAAGATACTTGAGTGGTTTGCCATTTCCTTCTCTAGCTCATTTTAAAGATAAGAAAACTGAGGCAAACAGGGTCAAGTGACTTACCCAGAGTCATACACTTAGTAAGTGTCTGAGGCTGGATTTGAAGTCAGGTTTTCCTGACTCCAGGCCTCAGTGCTCTATTCACTAGACCACCTAACTGCCCCTAATAAGCATATATTAAGCATCAGCTATGTGCCAGGTCCTGTGATGCAAAGACAAAAGTGAAAACAATTCTGCCCTGCAAGAGCAGAGCCTGAAGTCTACAGGGGAAAAAATGTACAAGGATAACAGCTAAGACTGAACTTAAGCTTTCATTGGTAGAGGGAAATGCACTATGGAAAATTCCTCTGCACCTGGATTCTTAGAAAGGTTACATGATTTACCCACAGTCGCAGAATCAATATGTATCAGAGGTCAAACTTGAACCGAGGTCTTCCTGGATGGTTCATTATGCCACACAACCTCTCATACCAAAATAGAAAAGCCACATGAAGCCATTTCATTAGGGGTGGGTGAAGCATTGGCAGCTGATTGCCTGTGCGATATTGGGCAAATGCCTTCCTTTCTGGGGGCCTTCAACCCACACCATTGGCAAAGCCCTGGCCTCTTTTACTGGACCTTGATCCAGAGTCCTCCAGACCAATCCTTTGTCCCAGCCCCAGATCTGCAGCAGCCCAACGTGGGGGTTGAGAGTGGAGATCCCCGGAGGGAAGCAGAGAAAGCCAATAAAACAAGTGGATCCTGCTAATTTTGTAAATGGGATTTGGTTAGAAAGATTAACGTTGCCACTTCTGGCTAATGTATCATGTAAATTCTAATGATAATATAGCTCGTGCTCCCTCCCGAGCTGTTCAATTATTTCCTGAGGCTCCGAGCAGGATCCATGCTTCACTGGAAGCCTCCTTCTTTCCCTGCCGCAAATAATGAAAGCAGCTTCATGCCGGAGATTGCTCACTTACATTTTCTATTAATTTTTTTTTCTTTCAAAGAACACAAGGACGGAGGGGAAAAAGGAAAGAGCTTGCCTCGGGCTTGGGCAGAGCTGACCCATGCTCTTTACTGGTTAATAATAACAACCCTCACCCCCATCCCTGTAGCATTTTTCATTTACAGAAAGGACTCCAGGAAAGTTCTCTCCTGATTGGAGGTTGCAGGGAAAGTGGCAAGAAATCCCACCTCTGAGACTTACTATCTGTGTGACCTTGTATGAGTAACCTAACCTTCCAGAGCCTCAGTTTACTTATCTGTAAAATAAAGGATTTGAACTCAATGGCTCCTGGGGTCGCCTCTAGCTCTATGTCTAAGATCCTATGAAAGTCCTTTTCTGATGTGAGACCTTGTGTTGCAAGGGATGAATGTGGAGTCAAAGGGCCCTGGGTGCAAATCCATACTTTGTCATGTATCTTACTCAGTCCAATTAAAATAGGTGTGGGAGATGCAAAGACACAAAGGTGTCTTCCCCTATACGTGCCATATTGTGCAGGAGGGATATCAAGGAAGGTGTTACAATCTCATACTAGAGTCTAGACAATTATTGGCAGAGGCCACTTTTCAGCATAGGTTATCACTTCCCCTCCTCCAGGGACCCAAAAGATAGCATCCAACTTCCCTGTACCAGGTTCCACGGAAGGGGACAGGGGAAGGTCCCAGAGGAAGACACACAAACAAACAGAATTGGGATGACCATCAGCCCCTTCAGAGGATAGAATTTCTTGCCAAGTTGCCAGGTCATTCATGAGTTCTCTTGCTCTCTATGCAAAAAGAATCCCCAGGCTGCAGTAACTCCTGTAGAAGAGGCCATCCAAGTCCAGAACACCAGCAGAGCTTCGGATCTGATTCTTTCATGGATTTATCTGCCAAAGGCCCAGACATAGACAAGTTCCAAGACCTGGCACAGAGAAGGGTCTCTGGCCTGGGGAGCCAGATGACATGAGTTCTAATAAGTCCTCACTATATGACTGCAAGCAAGTCAAGCCTTCTGTTTGGGCCTCAGTTTTCCTATATCAAAATGAGAGGGCTTTACTTATTCTACGACTCTTAAGGTTTCTTCTACTTCTGATGGTCATAAGTGTAGGGCAGGGACCCCACCCCACCCTACCAAGGCAAGGACTCTCTACAATGACTACCTAGGATCCTGACATAGATGAAGAAGGTCTGTAATATCTTCGAGCCTGGCCTGTTAATAGAGCTACCAGTCCCCTGGGCAAATGCAGCATTCTCAACTATTTATACACATACATATATGATGTATATTTGTAAATGTATGTATGTACACGTAGACACATAGGCAAACATATGCAAGCATTCACAATATACATGTATGTGCACACAAATACATATATTTTGCTGGTGAACTAACACATGGAATCACAGCTCCATTTTTCTTGCTCCTCCCTTCTCTAACCTTGGTATTTTGCCTCTAACCCAAAGGCAAGCTAAGGTCAAAGGAAAATAAATGTCCTTGTCAGACCTTTCCCTCTTGCTCCCACCTGGAGCTGTCCAACAGTTTTCCCAGTCAGGAAGAGTAAAACGATTTGTTCTATCTCCCCCAGAGACCACAATACCCACCTCCTCTCACCCTGAGCAAGGTAGAAGTGGGGAAAGAGGGAGACTGGGGTGGGAAAGGCTTGGACTGATCCCCAGGTGGTGTAATCATGTTTCATTTATTCCTCCATCCCCTCCCTTTTCCCCCTCCTTTAATCCCCTTATCTTCCTCTGAGTGTTTCATTCTCCTGCTCGTCTTTCTCCCATCATCTGAGTTCTTTCATTCCTTATTCCATCTATTTGTGTCTCCCTCTCCTAACTGATCTACTTCTCTCTGTCTCTGCCTCCCCACCCCACCCACCCACACTTCAGGACCCCTACCTTCTCTCCCTTCCCATCCATTCCTTCTCTCCAGCTATTTCTGCTTGCCTATACTTCTATTGGTTTCTCTCAGTCTCTCTTCTGATGCCTGCCTAGCTCCCTCCCTCTCTTTATCTGGCCCAGGCTCTGACATAGTATCCACATAGTATCCACAAATGCATCTCCCTTCCCTTCTCCATCCCCCATCCATGATGGGAGGAAGCAGGGAGGGAAAAAGTAAGAAGTTATCAGACCCCCTCCTGCCTGCAGCCCTGGTTATCTCCACAGCAGCAAACAAGTCTCTGGTCACACAATAGGCCCGACGTCTATCCCCGCAGCTTTACAGAGCAGGGAAGCAGCTTTCGGAGCTTCAGACAATGGAGGAGAGGTATTTACCTGTACCCCCATTCACAGCGTTCACCTCCCTGCCTTAGCCTGGAGACTTAGAAGGGGGAATGGGGAGGGAGAGGCCTTCTAAGCTCAGAAGCTTTGAAAATATCACAAACTGAGCAAAGCTGACCTCAGCCCCAGGACTACTCCAACAAACCAACGGCAGAACAGTAAAACATCTCTATGGGCATAGAGTTAACTCTATGGGTAAAGTGACTGATGCTCCCAAGAGCAAGGAAGGAGGCTCCAGCTTGGTCAGAGTACTTCCCAAGCAGGAAAAATTTTCAGTTCAATTCAACAAATATTTGTTAACTATTTTCTCATGTGAAAGACCCATACCAAGCCCTAACCCCAGCCCAGAATGAGGCCTGACCTCCAGAGAAATGGCACTTCTCCCAGAAGCAATGGGCTAGGCTGGACCAGGCTTGATCAGGACAACCCCAGTCCTCACAAGTTCCCACTTTATTCAGCCAGACCTGCTAGCTCCCTGGCATCCCAGTGAGACCCCCTGGGAACATCCTGTTTCATCTCAAAGATCTGGTTGAATTTTAGATAAATGTGGAGCAAGTACTCAATAATGCACCTCCCAGACCCAGTCACCTGCAATCACACATGTCTCCCCAGTCAGGCGCCTTAGACATGATGCCAGACCAGGCTCCCCTCCTCTTCCCTGCCTCTACTTCCCCTGTGGGCAACAGGAGGCCAAGGAGAAAAAAACGAATGCGAATTACAGATGCTTCAAAATAGAATCCTTTTCTACTGTTTTTGATGTCCCTTCAGGAAAAAAGAAAAAATATTTATGTCTATATGCATGTGTACACATATACACATACATGCACACATGTATGGGTGTGGGTGGGTGGGTGGCCTGGAATTTGTCTACGTCATCTATATTGTTCTTGCCTGGTGCATTGGGAATAAGCCTGGACTGTAAGTCAAGAGACCTAGGCTCAGCAATGAACTTACTATGTGACATCAGACAAGCCCTTTCCTCTTTTGGAGCCCTCATCTGCCATTTGTAGATGAAGGGGAATTGGACTAAGTGACTTTCACAGCCCTCCAGGCTCTAAATTTTTTTCTATGAATGTATCTATATGCAAGAAACTCTCAGTCAATGATGCCCTGAACATCAATATGAAGTGAGGCATGAAACAGGGGAGACTTTTGTTTACCAAAAGTGTTTTTCCTCTGTCTTTTAAAAAATATATTCTCTCTCCCCTCCCACTTCCTCTCCAATAAAACAATTTTTTAAATCCTCAAAACAAATATGAATAGTCTAGCAAAACAAATTCCTATATTAACCATGTCAAAAATGTATCGCATTCTGGATTTTAAGTCCATCACCTCCCTGGAAAGAGACGGAAGAGAGTCAGGGAAGGGCAAGAGTCATCCTTTAATCTGACCAAAGCCAACCTCAGCCCTAGGACCACTCTAAAAGACCAGCATCAGAATGAATGATAGAGCCCCTCTGTGCACACAGAGTTAGCTCAAAAAATGAAGGAACTGCTGCTTCCAAGGGCAAGGAAGGAGGTCCCAACGTGGCCAGTGCACTTCTCAAACAGGAAAATTGTTCAAATCAATTCACCAAATTCCCTTAGTTGTCCTACCATGTGCAAGACCCAGACTGAGCCTTAACTCAGTCTCTAACTCAGTCTCTGATTACATTAATCAATCAAAGTTCTAAAGTCAATTAAAGTTGTTTTTCCTCTATAAAGTTGTTCTATTATATAAATTTTTCACCCAATTCTGCTAACTTTATTCTGCATCAGTTAATAAAGGTCTTCTCAATTTCCTCTGAAGCTGTCCATTTCGTCATTTCTTATGGCACAATAATATCCCATTTTATGCCTATACCACGGTTCAACCATTCCCCAATAGGCAGGTACCCTCTTCATTTGGGACCATGATGGCCTTATGGATGTACACATGTATCTTTTTCTACTTTGATGTATAGGCCTAGTAGTGATATAGTTGAGTCAAACAGTATACAGCACATAGTTGCAAATTGCTTTCCAGAATGACTGAACTCATCGTGCCTATTTTCCTGCAGACTCTCCAACATTTGTCATTTTCTTCTGTCGTCTTTTTCAACTTGTTGGGTAAGAGGTACAACTTCAGAGTTGTTTTAACTTCCGTATAAACATTTTGCTCCTAAGAGGCTATCCTTCAGAGATCTTGAATGAATTAATGAGTGAATGAAAAGCATTTATTAACACTTTCCAAGCACAGAGTTAAGCACTAAGGATATAAATACAAAAGCCAAGAGGGTCCCTGATCTCAATGAGCTTACATTCAAATAGGGGGAGATAACACATATAGGAAAGTGGTAACCAGGGTGTCTTTGGTCGGGGATGGTGAATGGAATGTTAGAGAATAATTTGACACCACTTCTGGAGGAAATGCCAACATTGACTTGCTCATGATTTCAGGACTGGAGGAGGTTGGAGGGAGAAGGATATGCTTGCAACATTGAGGTGGTTGGTGAGGCTGTCAAGAGGATAGATAGGGAGTGGGAAGTAAAGCATGACTGGAACCATCTTGAAATTGTGGACCAGGAGAAATAGTCACCAGTCAGCATAGAAAGGTCACAGAACAGAAGCCCCATGGATGAAAGGGTTCAAATCTCTTGGGCCTAGGATGTGGTTTCCAGTGTGTGAAGAAAGGCAGTTGGGGAGGCTCTTGAGAGGATGGCCGGGTACAGGGAATGAAGGGAAGAGGAGTTTGGGCCTTCTTGAGATAGTGGGCCCCCCCTACACAAAAACCTTCAGTGACTCTCTGTCACCTGTAGAATCAGATTTCAAGCCTTTCACAACCTTTCCAGTCTTCTCTCACTTGATTCCTCTCTATGAATTCTACATTCCAGAGATACTGGCCTCCTTTGTGCTTTTTGAGCACGGTACTCCATCTCCCATCTCCATGCCTTTGCACTGACTGTTCCCCACAACTAGAATGCTCTCCTCACTCACCTCTGTGTCTGAGTTTCCCTAACTTCCCTCAAGACTCAGCTTCAATTTCACCTTCTCAAATCTTCCAGCAGTTATTGTGTTCTATCCATTCAGCACGTATCTGTGATGTACCTGGTTATTTTCTCATTGTCTCCCCATTAGAATTAGAATTCCAAATCTAGAGTTCTTAAGTGCAGGGACTACTTTTGCCTTCTCCCCAGTGCCTAGTACAGTGCAAGGCATAGCATTTAATCAATGTTTTTTACCTGTAGATGGCAAGGTCCTCCACATGCTCATATTTGTGAATGACATTTTCTTGATTGCATCAAGTCAGAAAATACCAGAGGATCTCATTTTCAAAATACATAACCATTCAAAAAATTAGCCTAATAATCCATACAGAAAAGATCAAGTGGATGAAGAATGCCTATTATCCTCAGTACAACATGACATCAGATGAGTGACCAGCAACGTCGGTGAAGTGAGGGGATTAAAGCCTTGCTCTGAATATGCTAAAATTCAGAGAGTGCTGAAAGCTTTTACAATCCTTCAGAAATATAGAAACAACTGAGCTTAATGCCTCGTTAGTGGCTATTAAAAATAATTAGTTAACAATTTTTTGCTGCCACAAAAAACCATTATAAAGATTTTTGTATATGTAACACCTTTTACTATTTCTTTGACCTCTTTGGGTATAGACCTGGATCAAGGGACATGGTTAGTCAACCGAGTAAGGGCTGAATAAATTATTACTATATGGATGTGATGGAATACTATTGTGCTATAAGAAGTGGAGAAATGTATGATTTCGGAGAGATATAAAAAGATTTATATGAACTGATGCAGAGCAAAGTGAACAGAATTTATACTATAACATCAATGTCATAAAAAATAACAATTTTGAAGACTTTTGCGTACTAATGATGTTTAATGAGCAGGACCCAGAGAATAATTTATATAACAACGCTGAAAATACAAGCAATATTGGAAGCTGTGAGAACTAAGAGCAGTACAGTGACAATACATAATTCCAAAAGACTGATGATGAAATGTGGATAGAGAGGTAATAGCCAAATGTATGAATATATGTACGCATGCATGCATAGGTGCATATATACACACATACATATAAATGATAGAGATTCAAATATACACAAATGTTAATGTACATTCATGTATGCATGTGTATATACATGAACCTATGCGTGTATATCTTGTGTGGGTGCACATGCATATACATACATATGCATATATGCATATATAGTGTGTATTGTGTATGTGTATTGATATATTGTATGTTATGTATAATATGTAATATATATGTGTGTCTAGTATATATTTATACATACACACACACACACACACACACATATATATATATATATATATATATATATATAAATATGATGGATCGATCCATTCAATTTCAAGTTCCTTGAAAGCAGGAACTATCTTTTGCCTTTTTCTGTACCCCCAGAGCTTAGCACAGTGCCTGGCACATTGTAGGCACTTAATAAATGTTATTGATTGAATATATATACATATATGTGTATATTTATATATGGTATGTGTATATATACATACATATATGTGTGTGTATATATATATATTATATATAAAACACAGTCAATAAGGTAATTTGTTTTGCTTTACTTTGTCTTTGTTACAAGAAATTTGTTTTTCTTTTCTCTTTTTCTGAATGAAATGGAAAGTAATAGGAAGAGAAAATAGATTTCTATTAAATTTTTTTAAAACACTTAAAAATAATAATTAGTTAAAAGAAAGAACTACCAATTAGTTTCCTCCCCCAGGGAGGTACTGAATCCCAGATGAATTCCTGCCTGCCACTCTACCCTATGCTGAGGTTTCTACAACAGCAACCTCCCAACTTCCCAGGAGCTGCCCTCAGCTGAATGTCTTAAAAAGTTGATTTGGCTTCACCTTTGATGATCCTTGCCCTAGGCACAAAGATTACTTGTTACAGCTCCATGGGCAGAGCACCGAAGCAGTCCATTGACACATATGTCTTGGACAACCCCTGCAGATGGATGGTAATCTGAATAATCAGAAGAGTGAACTGCATTGCATTTGGGAAATTGTGCCTCACCTTCAATGATACCAGCTCGCTTCCTGACAGCCAGTCAATAAACACCTATTAAGTGCTCACAACCTGGTAGGCACTGTGCTAAGTGTTGTTTGGGGATACAAAAATGAAAATGAAAGACAGTCTTTGCTCTCACAAAAACCCTTCTTTTTAACATCAGTATCTCTAGGGGATATGTTGCCTTCAGCCAGGCATCCTCACAGTCTCTGAAGAACCAAGACTGCCCATGACCTCCAAGGGGACTGAAGAAATATATGGTGGATATGAAAAGAATGAATCAAAATTAACAGCGAAAACTTGCATGCAAAAAAACTACCTAAAAGACTTCCTCCAGGAAAAAAATCCTAGCAAAAGGCATTAGGTTAGGCACACTGTGAAGGTGAAGATAGCAGAAGCCCATAGTGTAGAACATGGACCCTGATGATCATTTCAGTTTCCAAGTCTTCATGACCCCATTTAGAGTTTCCTTAGCAAAGATATTTGAGTGGTTTGCCATTTTATTCTCCAGTTCATTTTTCAGATGAAAAATTGAGGCAAACAAGGTTAAGAGACATGTCTAAGGCCACACAGCAAGTAAACATCTAAGGCCAGATTTGAACTCATAAAGAGGAATCTTGCTGACTTCAGACCCAGCATTCTACTCACTATGTCATCTAGCTGTCCCTACTGGATGCTGGACTCACTGGATATTAATAGACCTAGAGGAATGCCCAGAGTGCACTTAGTAGAGAATTTATGGGATGATCTTTCTGTACTTGTCCCTGGTCAGGTACTCCACATATGAAGTATTGCTCTCAGTGCCACAATTTTAAAAAGACGTTGATAAACTGGACAGCACAACATCCAGAGAAAGCAGCAGGGATGGTGATGATCCTTGGGTCCATGTCATAGGAGGATAATTTGAAAGAGCTGAATAATTAATCATTTGAAAGCCTGAATAAGCTAAGACTTAGTAGGAAACATGATAGTTATCATCATATGTAAGAAAACCAGCCACATAGAACAGGGATCAGACTTGGTCTCTTTGACCCCAGAGGGGAGAACCAGGAGCAATGAGCAGAAGCTCCAAAGAGACAAATTTGGGCTTGATTATCAGGGGAAACCCCAAAGAATAAGAATTATCCAAAAGTGCTTCCATGAAAGGCGGTAGGTTCCTTCTCATGAGAGGTCTCTGAGTAGAGTTTCAATGATGACTTGTTAGGTAGGTTATAATGTTGCAACCATAATTTCAGATATGAGTTGGGCTACATGGCCACTGAGGTGTCTTCTAGTTCCAAATTCTGAGATTCTGCAATAAGAATCCCACAGATGAAAAGGCATGAATGTACTCTCCAACATCTGAAGGAGTATCCCAGCATTGTGTACAAGCTACCTCCTACTATGATTGTTAAGTGTTCAATGTGAGCATTTTATATCTTAGAAATCAGAAATTGCTAAAAATCAGGGCTTGGTTTATTTTTTGATCATCTAGACTAATAAATAATTAATTAACAATTA
>CM053771.1:67138674-67286429 GCA_028658325.1 Potorous gilbertii
GTCATTTGCAAAACTACACAGATATGGCCTACATTGAATTGCCTGCCTTCCCAAAGGGAATGGGTGGGGAGGGAGGGATGGGGAGAAACTGGAACTTAAAGTTTTAGGACCAACTGTTGAGTATTATTCAGACAACTTCTGAAGGTTGTTATTTGCAGAACATCTGCAAATTTTTATTGTTAAAGAGATTATTCTCATTCCCTATACTAATCAATCAATATTAAGCATATATTATGGGGCAGCTAGGTGGTGCAGTGTTTAGAGCACTGGGCTTGGAGGCAGGAGGAGTTCAAATCCAGCTTCAGACACTTGACATTTACTACCTTAACCCTATTGAATTACCTCCCCGCAAAAAATCTATCTATTATGTGCTACACTGTAATAAGCACACAGAATACAAAAAGAGACAAAAGACAAGTTCCTAGCCTCAAGAAGAGACATCCAGCAAATAAATATATGCAAAGCAAGCTATTTACATAATAAAGAGGAAATAATTCATCAAGAGAAAGCACTGGAATTAAGAGAAGTTGTGGAAGACTTCCTGCAGGAAGTGAGATTATAGTTGGGACTTAAAGGAAGTCAGGGAGTAGTCAGAGCAGAGGAGCGAGAGTACTCCAGGCATGGGTACAGCCAGAGAGAATTCTCAGAGTAGAGAAATGGAGTGTCTTACTCACAGAACAGCCAGGAGGCCAATTTCATTGGAAAGAAGAGCACATTTAGGGTAGTAAGATGTAAGAAGACTGGAAATGTAGGAGGGAGCTAGGCTATGAAAGACTTTGAATGTCAAACAGAATATTTTGTATTTGATTGATCAAATAGGGATATGGAGCCCCTGCAGTTGACTGAGTTGGGGTTGGAGGGAGTAACATAATCAGACCTGCACTTTAGGAAAATCCCTTTGGTGGCTGAATAAAGGATAGATTGGAATGGGGAGAGACTTGAGGCAGGCAGATCCACCAGCAGGTTATCGTGATAGTCTAAGTGTGAGGGGATGAGAACCTGCACTAGATGGGTGGCAGTGTCAGAGGACAGAAAAGGATGTTTATGACATGGTGGAAAAGAGAAATTGACAATAGATTGGATTGACAACAGATATGAGGGTGGGGGAGAGGGAAGGGTGAGAGATAGTGATGAATCCAGGATGACTCCTAGGTTGTGAGCCTGAGGGATTGGAAAAATGGTGTTGCCCTCTATAGTTATAGGGAAGACAGGAGTCAGGGAAGGTTTAAGGGGAAAGATAATGGGTTCTATTTTGAACATAAAAGGCAGATGGAGATGAGAATTTAGATGTCAGCAGAGTTTGGAGCAGGATAGGTAGATTTTGGAATCATCAGCATAGAAATGGTCATTAAAATCATGGGAGCTGATAAGATCCCTAAGTGAAGAAGAATAGAGGGAGAAGGGAAGATGGCCCAGGACAGAACCCTGAGGGATACCCTATGGTTAGAGTTTGTGATCTGGAGGAGGATCCAGCAAAGACCAAGAAGAATTGATCGGATAGGAAGGAGAAGAACCAGGAGAGAGAGTAGAGAAGAGAATGTCAAGGAGGAGAGAGTGGGTCAAAGGCTGCACAGAGATCAAGGAGAGTAAGGATCGAGAGGAGGCTTTGGATTTGGCCAGTAAGAGATCATTAGTAAAGAGCAATGTTAGTGGAATGATAAGGCTGGAAGACAGATCGTAAAGGGTTAAGAGAGAGTGAGAGGAGAGAAAATGGATGTACTCATTGTAGATGTCTTTTTGAAGAGTTTAACTACAAAAATACATAAGAGATATAGGATGGTGGCTAGTAGGGGTGTAAGAATCAAATGAGATTTGTTTTCAGAATTGGGGAGATATGGGCATGTTTGCAGGCAGTAGGAAAAGAGCCAGTAAGTAGACAGGGAGAGATTGAAAATAAGTGAAAGAGTGGGGATGATAGAAGGGGCAATCTGTTGGAGGAGACAGGATGGAATAGAATCATTTGAACAAGCAGAGAAGCTAGCCTTGGTAAGGAGTAAGGACACTTCATCATGTGAGATAGGGGTGAAGGAGGAGAAGGCAACAGAAGGCACCTGAGTGATAGGAGATAAGAGAAAGGAAAGAAGAGTGAGTTCATGGTGAATGACCTCAATTTCTTTTTTCTGTAAAATATGAGGCAAAGTTATCAACTGTGAAGGTGGAGGGAGGGGGAGCCACCACCTCCCAACCCACTATAGGGGAGCCATACTGGATTTGAAGAGGGTTGAAAAGATTTGGAAGAACTTCTAAGGAGAGTGGGATAGTGAGTTGATAAGGGAGGTATAGAAAGATTGCCTAGCAGCAGTGAAGGTCCAGTTGAGGTTGTATAACATAAATTTGTTGTGAATCCAGTCAGAACAATTGTATGCTATTCTCTACCTTCATTCAGCAGCACATATGTAAAAGAGGTGACAAATGGTGAGAATGATTCAAGACTCAGCTGGGCAAAATGAGTGATATGATAAGGGGGTAAGGAATTCAAGAGATGAGAACAGTGTAGAGTTTAATTGATTCACCAAGGGGTCAAGATAGGATGAAAAGAAGAGTCACTAGTGCAGAAGAGATGGCCTGGAAGGGAAGTGAGAGATCAAGGTTTTGGAGGTCATGGTGTAAAAGTAGAGTAGGATTTTGTAAGGAAAGGCAGAAGGAGAAGTGAAAAGACAATAGATTATGGTCAGATAAGGGGATTTTGAAATTCTTGAACATGGAAGCAGTACATTTGTGGGCGATGGCAAGATCCAAGCTATAGCCATCTTTGTATGTAACTGAAGTGGAATGGAGGAGTAGTCCATGAGAAATGAGCAGGTTGAAGAACTGAGTGGTATGGTATTTAAGGGAGAATGGATACACATTGAAGTCCTGTAGTATGAGGTCAGGAATTGGGGAGGAGAGAGAAATTGTGGACTAGGTATCAAATTAATTGAGGAAAGGGTCTATAGACAACAGCTACCAGGATTTTGATTGAGTGGTAGATATAAATACTGTGCAACTCAAAGGAAAAGATATTACTGAATGATGGAGGAAAGAGAAGAACCTGGAAGTGGCAATGGGAAGCAAGAATTATTCCACCTCCCCCAACTCAACCACTGAGCTCAGGAGGATGAATGAAGGTACACTCATAGTAGTAGAAAGGATGACCAGAGAACCTATGTCACCAAGAAGAAACCAGACTTCAGTAAGAGCCAGAGGGGGAGAGGAAAAAATTTAAGATGAAGGAAACATTTGTTGCTTATGGAACAGGCACTCCAGAGAACACAGTGGAAGGGCTGGGTGGACTTAGGATGAACCTTAGGAGGGGAGGAGAATTGAAGGGAATGAGAATGAGGAGTCATGGGGCAGGGTACAGTGAGGTTTGGATGATGATCTGTAGGAGTTCAGAGCCACTGGGATGTGAAGGATATGACCAAGTATGAGAATGTTCAGCAATAAATGAAGGGTATCACTCCTCTTCTCTCAAAGATCAGGCACAGCAGAAGATGGGAGGCCTGAAGTCAAAGGGAAATCACAAATCCAACACACACACACACACACTCCCTAGTGCCCAGCACAGTATTTTTTTCATGTAGTAGGTATTTTATAAATGATTGATCAAATGAATGAATGAATGAATGAATAATACCTCATGAAAGCTGACCAGATCCTATCCTTTGAGACCTATGGGGTGAAGCAAGGGTCAGGGAGCAGGAATCCAGAAAGCAGCAGGTGCCATAAATCGTGTTCTAGAAATGGAAGAATCACTAGAGATCATTAATCCTACCTCTCCATTTTACATGTCAGTAAACTAAGACCCAAGGAGGTGAAGCAACTTGTTCAGGGTCACACAAATAACAGAACTAGATTTTGGACCCAGCTCTTCTGACTGCACAGCCAATGCTCTTGCCACTCATCACGTCCTGAACTCCTTAACCCCTCACTGTACAGCCTGCTCACCTAGAGACTCTCAAGCACCAGGACTGGATGAGAGAAGAGAGAACCAGACTTCACTGGAATGTCAATTGAAGGGTCAGATTATCTAATGCTCAGAAGCCAAGTCCCAGAATCCAGTCTCCCTTTGGAAACAGCATGACTAAATATCGTCTGCAGCTCCCTCCTTCCCTGGCCACCCAACCTAGCCCTGCCCAGCCCAGCCCATCAGTGTAATGGGGCTGAAGGGAACTCTCAGCTTTTTATTAAATGCTAATCGAGAATCAGGCAGAAGTACTTTAAATGCTAGCTTTTGACAAAGCTCCTGGTTCAATCTTGACAACTTAATGAGACGGTGTTTTGTTTATGCCCAGCTCAGGAAGGGAAGGCATACTCCATTGTGCCAGATGGAGCCAAGCTTTTTCATTCCAAAGCTTCTCGTTGCCCCGTTACCCCTTACGGGGAGGGGAAGAGCAGTATTCAGAAGAGGAAGGTTCCTACACACACACACACACACACACACACCCTACATGCAGAAACCTTTAATAAAAAATCATAGAGGACTAGTTTTCCTGGCATGGTAAATTGGGAAGGGAGGTAAAGAAAAAAGGAGGGGGAGGGGAAGAGAAAAAGAGGAAAAGAAACATAGTGCATTGTCCCTGACCTAGGAGTCAGGAACCTAGGTCCTAGCCTGGCTCTCCTACTAAATCCTTGTAGGATCTAAAGCAGGTCAGTGACTAGATGATCCCTTCCTGCTCTGACATCCTATAGAGCATCAGGAAGCTAGAGACAGTATCACCTTGAATGTAAAGAAATTTAAAGAGATGGAGAGGAGGGGGAGAAGTGGAAAGGAAAGGGGAGGGGGGAGAAGATCATGAGATCCACAGAGAGAGAGGCACAGCGCCAGGAAGGATAAACAAATGAAACGTGTCCTCCCCTCCAGCCTTAACATCCAGGGACCCCAGGATTGAATTAGCCAGAAGGAGATAGGGCTGGCCATTCAACTTTTGATTAAAACAATACTAATTTGTATTTACTGAGCACTTTAGAGCTACCAATTGATTTTATGTCCATAATTTCATTTAATCTTTACAGCAGTCTTATGAAAGAGGCAAAGTGAGAATTACTATTGATGTTTTGCAGATGAGGAAACTGAGGCTGACCATCCTAAAAGATGACTTCCAACTGGAAGTGCCATTTGAAGTGGACCTTGAAAAATGGGGAGGAACCAGACACACAGATGGAGAGGAAATTCCAAGTAAGCGAGGAAATTGCTATTGCTCCACAAGTTTGGATCCCTCCTTAGAGGAATACTAGGAGCCTGTGTAAGAAATGCAAGAGTCTATATCTTGTTCTAGTCCCAACTAGGGTTCAGCTAGGGGCAAAAGTGGTGCAGTGGTTAGAGTGCCAGGCCTGAAGTCAGCCTTGCTGAGTTCAAATCCAACCTCAAAAACTTAATACCTGTGTGACTCTGGCAAGTCACTTCACCCTATTTGCCTCAGTTTCCTCATCTATAAAACAAGTTGGAGAAGGAACTGGCAAATCTCTCCCCAAAAGAGCCCAAATGGGGTCACAGAGAGTCTGAAATAACTGAACAACAACAGAGTTCCCTACCTTCCTTCTTAAAATGCCCTGGCAGCTCTAGTTTTCTCAAATCAGTACTGAGCCTCAGGATTTTTCTGGGGTGTACAGGCAGGGAATGCATCTCCTTAGAGCCCCTCCCCCTTTTCCAGCTCTCCCTCCATAGCTACCTCCCCCACCTGCCCAGCCTCAGCTCCCCATCTGTAACCCTAACAAGCCACTGACAGCACCATCTGCTTCCCTTCCTAAAGGAAGGAGGATGGAGAAGAGAGATGGGGAGAAAGGATGGAGGGGGAGGAGAAAACTGGTAGGGGACGAGGAACTGGAAAAAGAGAGGAAGAGGAAAGGCAGAAAGAGTAAGCAGTGCTGGCTTTCTACAGAGACCTTCCTCTGGCATCCTAGACCACCTCTCTCTCTCTCCCATTGTTGAGCTGAGAGCAGAGGGAGGTCCAAGGGAAAGAGCCCTAGATGTTACAAAGAGGATGTATGGGTTGGAAGCCCAGCTCGGACAGTGAACAAGAAGCTCTTTCTTTTCTTTGAGCCTCAGTTTCCTCACATTGTAAAGTAAGGAGGCTGGATTGGATCATTCTTTTCAGCTCTAACATTTTGCGTCCTATAATCTCATGGGCAGTTTGGTAGAGGTTCAAATGTACTGAGTCAGAGGACTTGGGTTCAAATGTTATTTCCATCAGTCACTAGCTATATGACCTTGGGCTAGTCTCTCAATCTCTCTGATCACATTTCATCTTCTACCAAGTAAAGGGGTTGGGTTAGATGACCCAACCTCTAGCTCCCTTCACCTCTGGGTCTATAATCCCACAACTATTTATTCACCAGAAGCCAGAAAGTTCCTCCTAAAAGTCTCAGCAACTCAGTTCTTTCTCTCTTGGGAATTTCTCTCTAGACAGTGGCCACCAGGTCCCTCCTATTGGCCTGGAAAAGAACTTAATGACAGTCCTTCCAAATCCAAGAGTGCTTTCAGGGACTGAAGCCCAGCAGCTGGAATTCTTGGGCCTCCTTGGGGAGGGTTTTTGGGTACATAGTTTCCAATTCTCACAGTTCTTAACTCATTTCTAGAGCAATGATCCCCACTGAGGGTCACTACAGGGTATATAATAGAGAGGGAGGAGACCCTAGAGAAAAGAGGTTAAAGAAGAAGGAGAAAGAGGAGGATGAGTAAGAGAGAAGGGGGAGGATATGAAGAAGAGGGTAAGAAAGGAAGGGAGAGGAAGATGAAGGAGAGAGAAGAAGAGGAGGGAAGAAAAAAGAGGGAGGAGAAATAAAAGGAAAGAGAAGGTGGAGGAGGAAAAGGGAGGAGAGAAGGGGAAAAAGAGGAGGGAGGAAGATGAAAAGGAGGGAGAAAGGAGGATAGAGCAGGAGGAGGGAGAAAGGAAAAGGAGGGAGAAGTGGAAGGGGAAGAGAAAGAGGAAGAAGAGAAGGGGAAGGAAAAGGAGGGAGAAAGAAGTGGAAAAGGAGGAAGAGGAAAGAGGAGGAAGGAGGGAGAAGAAAGGGTGGAAGAAAACAAAGCTTTAGGAGCAAAGGCCAGCTGGAAGAGTCTGGAGGTAGACCGAATGCTCAGGGAGGGCTGACACTGCCCCTAGGACTGGCCAGAGATTTGGCTCTCCTGGCTGCAACTGGACATCTCTCTCCGGACCAACAGCATCTTTGCAGGAGGGCTCGAGGCCAGGATGGACCCACCCCACAGGGAGCGAGACCCAAGCTCCTAGAGCCGCAGCACCCGGGCATCACTCAGGCTGGAGATTAACCCACACCTCCCCTTCCCCTGAGCAGCCCACCCCAGACTCTAGACATCAGGCTTTTTTCAAATTCGCCAACACTGCCATCTACCGTGGAAAAGAGGCACTGCATCCAGACCTCAGCTTCAGCCAGTCCCCATTCTCACTCAGTCCCATGGATGGGTTCTGAGGCTAGGTTTGGGCCATAGGGAAGGGTGAGTTTTGTCTCAGGCCTCAGAACACAGCATTCAAGAATTAGATGGAACCTTAGTGACACCTGCACCCACTCCACCCCCGCCTAACAGATAAAGAACCTGAGGTTCAGAGAGGGAAGGCGGCTTGTCCAGAGTCATGCTCTAAGTCCATGGCAGAGTCTGAATTCAGACCCATGCTTCTTGATGTTAACTGTCACACCAGTCATAAAGACTTTGAAGAGGAGAAGAAGGGAACAGGAGAAGGAAAGAGGGATTCCCATCCCTAAAAATTCTCAAGCAGAAGTTGGATCAAACAAGCATTTATTGATCAATTACTCTTCTGGGCACTGTGCTAAACAGTGAGGTTGCAAAGAAAAGTGAAAATAGCCCCTTTGTTCAAGAAGCTTGAATTCTAACGCGAAATAATGTGGAAATTAAAAATGTATGCAACAGACACAAAGATGGAAGAATTGATCATTTCTCAGTAATTTTGGGAAAAAGTTTTGTAAATAGGATAAGAGGTTGGATTAGAGTTTTTCTAAAGTTCCTTCCACTTTAGTGTCTTAGATTTAGTGCCAGAAAAAGGTCATCCAATCCATTCTCTTCATTTTACAGATAGGAAAACTGAGATCCAAAGAGGTAAAATGGCTTGGCCAAAGTCACTCAGACATAGGGCAGAGCCAAGATTTGAACCCAAATCCTCTGTTGCCACATCTAGCAATCTCTCCAAGGTGCTGCCTCACTACTGAGTCCATGATTCAATATCCCAGTCCATTAGATTAATTACAGTAATTAATAATGGATCACATTTATATAGTGCTCCAAGATTTACAAAGCACTTTGAAATGATTTAATCTTAGTCAATATCTTTCCCTCCCCCTGCAATTTTGTCTGAGGGAATTATTATGGCCATTCCTCCTAGTCCCAGCAAAAACTGGCAAGGACCCTAAGAGGGCCAAAATGTTTAACTGGCAAGTCTACATAGGCTGTGATCCAGGGATCTGCCTACTGAACCGAGCGCTGTCCTTAAATGTCTTCGGGCTCTTCGAGGCTCTGAGCCTGCAAAAACTCTTCCCTTCCTCCCACCCTGAGTCTCTTCTCCCCTCACCTTCAGTACACACACACACACACACACACACACACACACACACTCCTATCTTGTTGACTTCCCTGGGCTAATGATCACAGGACAATAACATAAGGCTCAGTTTGCTCTCAAAGGGTTCTTATATGGAGGGGGAGGGTGATGAGGAGGGGAGGTAAGTTCCTCCCAGAACTCTCTCTAAAGATTTTGCCTCCAGACAAAATAGTTTCTTCTCAGATTTAAGTGTCAGACCTTCCTACCCAGGGGGAAGTCTCATGGGACTCCTGGGCAAACAGCTTCCTGTAAGGAAGCGTGATGCTAGACTGACTCTATAAAGCAACGTGCTTCCCTTGTTCTGTAACATCAGACATCATCCCCACACACATGCACACACAGACGTGCCATCCCCACCACCCTTTGTCAGCTGCTACCAGCTGATGATTTGCTCAGGGGGGGCAGCTCCCTTTTTTTGACCCACCCAGGCCAGATTTTCCAAAGAGCTCCCATGAGTAACAATTAAGAGAAAGAGATCACGAATATGTCCAAAAATATATGCTTATAATGGCATAGTAGATTAAGACCTACATTCTAATCAGGAAAGTCTGAGTTCAGATTTTGCCTCTTGACATATTCAATGTCTGAAACAAGGAGAAGAGATAGTTAAAAATTTAACTCAATTCTGGCCTTCCCTTAGCTCTTACCATCCAAGGCAACCCCTGGGGTCAAAGGTGACTTACCTGGGAAGGGAGAAGAATGGGAGAAGCAGCACAGACTGTTTGGTTCTGCTATCTCCCTTTTAAACCCGTCATTCCCCCAAGTACCCAGAGAGTGCAACCAAAGAAACACTTTTTGAAACAAAGCAGAGTTATGAAATTGATTTCTCCAGAAACAGTGAGAATCAGTTTTAATTATCTTTATCTCTCTTCCAATTTTTTTTTCTCAGTCTCAGCTGCTAGGTAATCCATTGCTATTGACTTCCCCCCCAGCACCTAATGTTGAGGGGGTTTGGTTTTGGGGGTAGTGAGAAAAGAAAATAGCAACAATGATGCCAAAATGGATCAACTAACCAGGCCCCCCCCCAACCCCTCACCCCTTTTGCTACTTCAGAGCTCATCTTCACCAGAGCTACGGCAGATAGGGGTAGAGTCAGGGAGCAGAGCAACCCGACCTGGACCATCAAGAACCAAGACCAGAGCCGATATTGACCCAAAGCTGAAGAACCTCTCTGTCAGGGCTCCAATAACCTCATCTCCCTAGGAAGTGAACTTTACACCCACTCACATCTGCACTGAGTGGTTTTAATGGGGACTTTCCTGAAGTACAAGTTCACTATGAGCTAAAAGTGTGATATAGTAACCAAAGAACTTACATGATCTTAGGTTGTATTGAAAGAAGGATAGTGTGGAAGACTCAGTACCATTCTGCGATGGATACATGGCTATATGAGCAGGCAATTTTAAGAGGGAGAAGTCCAAGTCATCAATAATTATATGAAAAATGCTCCAAGTCTAATAATTAGAGAAATGCAAATTAAAACAACTCTAAGATTGCACCTCATACCCAAAGGATTGGCAAAGAAAAAGGGGGAGAAGAGGAAAATGATAAATGTTGGAAGGGATTCAGGAAAACAGGCACACTAATGCATGGTCAGCGGAGCTCTGAATTGGTCTGGCTTTCTGGAAAGCAATTTAGAGCTATGTACAATCACTACTAGGATTATACCTCAAAGAGATCAAAGAAAGCAAAAAAAGATCCATACGTATAGAAATATTTACAGTAGCTCTTTTCATAGTAGCCAAGCCTGGAAACTAAAGGGGTGCCCACCTATTGGGCAATGGCCAAACAAGCCGTAATATATGAATACAATGAAGCATTATTGTCCCATATGAAATGATAAAGTAAACTGTTTCAAAGAACATTAACAAGACTTCTGTGATCTGATATAGAGTGAAGTAAGCAAAAATAGAACAATTTTCACAATAACACAACATTAGAGAGAAAAACAACTCTGAAAGACTTTATAAATCTAACTAATGTGAACATAAACCAGACTAGAGGACTCAAGATGAATCATACCCCTACACCATCTCCTGCTAGAAAGGTAACTTAAAATCCAGAATGAGACATGGATTTTTGGACATGGCCAATGTGGAAATTTGTTTTTCTAAATTATGTATGTTTGTTGTGAGGTTTTTAGTTTTAAGTTGATTTTTTGTTTGTCTTTTGTTGTTCCATGGAGGAGGGAGGGCTGTGAAAGGATGAAATAGTAAATGTTGAGAGAGACAGAGAGAGAGAGAGAGAGAGAAAGAGACAGAGAGAGAAAGAAATGGGTGAGTGGATGGATATATGTTGCTGCTGTTCAGTCATTTTAGTCATCCGGTTCTCTGACCCTATTTGGGGTTTTCTTGACAAAGATACTGGCCTGTCATTTCCTTCTCCAGTTCATTTTACAGATGAGAAAACTGAGGCAGACAGGGTTAAGTGATTTGTCCAGGCTCACACAGCTAGTAAGTGTCTGAGACCAGATTTGAACTCAGGAAGACTCATCTTACTGACTCCAGGTCCTGCCTTCTTTCCACTGTGCCACCTGGCTGCCATGAATGGATATTTGTGTATTTATATATGTATATGTATATATGGGTGTTTATTTATTTTGAGGAAAAGCCTTTATCCTTGTTAGACTGCATCAGTGATATTGTCAGTTTAAGGAAGACATTGATAAGATGGAGCATGTCCGGGGGGGGCAATGAGGTTGGAGAAGAGGCTTGAGATCATGCCAAATGAGCTTGGTTGAAAGAGCTAGAGATTGTTAGCCTATAGAAGGAAGATTCAGGGGAACAGGAGAACTGTCTTCAAGTGCCTGGAAAAGTCATCATATGGAAGAATTCAGCTGCTGTTTGGCCGTGGAGGGTAGAAACAAGAGGATGGAGAGAGAGATGGGAACAGGAAGATTTAGGCTGGACATACGAATAACTTCCCAGTAGTCAGAGTAGTTCTGAAGTGGGAGGAGTGGGTTCTGCCTCTCTGGAGGCCTCCAAGCAAAGGCTTCATGAACACTTTGGGGGCCTATCACAGAAGGGATTCTTTTTCAGGTATGGATTATTGAGGTCTTTTTCAATTTCAGCAATTCGGTGAACACAACTGTTCTTCTTAGGTACCTACTATCCAGTTCCAGAATTTCAGTTGTGGCAAAACAGGTGGCAACCACAAGTGACAGTCTGCAAAGCTAGGCAAAGTTAGGTTTGGGGGAGGTAGGTAAGCGTGGAGATCCTGTTCCCTACATAGGCCAAGCCCCACCTGACACAGACCATGCTGAAAGGAAATGAGGTCAACTAAAATATCCTGTAAGAAAATATTATTAAATAAACAATAATAATAAATGAAATATAAAATAATTAAATAAAAATATTTTTTAAAACTATTAATAAAATAATGACAGCTACACAAATATCTTTCTCCAAGGCCTCCTCCCAGAATCAAAGATTTAGAGCTAGAAGGGGTTTTAAAGACCAGGAAATCTAACCCTCCATTTTACAGATGAGAAAACTAAGGCACGGAGAGGTTAGGTGACTTGCTCAGGGCCATATAGTTAATAAATGTCTGAGACAGGAGTCAAGCCAAAGACTTCCTCACCAGGAACAGTGTTCTATTCACTCTGCAATATTCCTTTCCATCATGGGGACAAGACCTTAGGATCTCAAAGACTATGCCAGAGAAACACAAGCTTTGATAGCTTCTACCAGGATTGAAAGGTCTCAGTGATGGTCCAGCTGACAGACTATGACCATTCTAGCTAAGTATGGAGACATCCACCCCCAAAAGTTTTGCTCCAAGACAAAGAATTCTGGAGCCCTGGGAACCCTGTGCAAGTCAGATTAGGGATTTCAAAGAACAAAGGCTTCCTCTAAGTGGATATAACAACAAGGCTTATTGATAGTGGTTGAAATGTTTAGAGGATGCTTTCATTGACAATGAAAGAATACTGTATTGGAGCCCTCTCCATTCCAGGGTCCCATTTTGTACTGGTACTGATGAGAGGAGTCACACAGAGAAGTAGCTAAATCCCAAGAAACCAACTCAGCTTAGGAAGCCAATTGGTTGTGAGTTACTCATAGATGTTAAGAGGGCTATGGGATTTTTAGGCCAAGATAGGCAAAGATAGCTGGAGTACTTTATATATGCACCAGCCTACAGTCTTCCTCTGAGATTTACCTTCCATTTCTGTTGTTTAATCATGTTCTACTTTGTGACCCTGTGAGCTATACAGTCCAGGAGATTTTCTTGGCAAAGATAGAGATAATTGAGGGTCTCAAGAAATGATGCTTCCTGTCACCTTTGGGTGTACAAGACCAACTCCACTCAAATCTTCCTGACTAGATGCCTCTTACCTACCATGTTTATATCTTATTGTAGATGGCTGTTCGTATGTGGTCTTCCCTGTTAGACTCTCAAGAAGCTTATGCCTACATAGTAGGTGTTTAACAAAGGCTTGTTGATTCACTTAGAGGGAATCAGACAAGGCACAAAGATTGGAAGAACTCCTTTGGAGTCAGGGGTTACACTCATAAATATTTATCAATCACACTAGCTGTCTATCAGCATGAAATCATGTATGTAACACATTTTGTAAACCTTAAAGTTCTATTTAAATGTGAGCTAATATTGTTGTATTGTTACATTATCACACCACACCCCTCCTTCAGTCTGCAGCACCCACGAAACAGATGAAAAATATCAGACAGGCCTGAGATATGTGTTACCCTTTCTGATTCCACAGTGGATGATGGTAAAGTAGAGCCAGTGTGTGAGGGTGCTAAGAATCCCACCATCAGCAGCCTGTCTACAAGCATTAAGATTAAGCTTAACTTGGCACTCTAAAGGTGAGAGCTTTGTGCATTGGCCAAGAAGCAGGCATACTCCACAAGGAGAAACTAGACCATATCTATGTTGCCATTTCTGATATCAGTGAAACCAAAAGATATAGAAGAGGCGCAGCTAAAGGAGATCACTGCCTTTGGGTTCTCTTAAGGAAGGTGAGGCAAGGACCTGGTGGAGTTGGTCTTGTTTTACACCCAAAGGTGATAGGAAGTATCATTTCTTGAGACACTCAATCATCTCGCTGTGCAGTGCTCAGGATCAGTGTGAACAAAGAGACTACCCAAAAGACCATAGTACCTTTAAGCTAATGTTTGTTGTAGGTGATAGAGAACAAAAATTGTGTGATGAACTGGATGACAGCTGACAAACCAAGACAATGTATGTTCTGTATATGTGAAGATCAACAGGGAAGGAGATGGTCAAAAAATACACTAAAAAAATGTCTTTCAGAATTTAGAAATCAAAGGTTAAAGTGCACTAATATTCTGTTGATGGATCTGTGAATCAGTCCACCCAGTCTAGAAAGTACTTTAGAATTCTATGAAAAAAGTCATTTAATTATTCATATATTTGGATCCAGAAATCCCATCATTAACTAAACTGTCAATGACAGAAAGAAAGGTGCCAAAGAGTAATACTTTTTGTGGTAGCAAAAAGGCTAGAGTGGGTGTCTAATTGCTGGGAAATAGTTGAACAAATTATGGTCATAGGACCATAAGATCATAATTCTAGAACTGAAAGGAATCATCTCATTTTACATATGAGGAAACTGAGATCCAGAAAGCTAAAGGGGTTTGTTTAAAGTCAACACAGCTAGGCACATGAATGTAATGGAATATTGTTGCACGTGTAAGAAATAACAGACATGAGGGATCTGAGAAGTGAATACTTGTATAAACTGATATAGAGTAAAATAAAATAAGCCAGGAAAATAATGCACATATCAGCTATAATGATATAACAAAAATCAATAATACAAGTTAGCTGAACTCAAATTAATTGTAAATTGCCAGCCTTGAGCCTGGAGAACAGAAGATGAAACATATTTCCCCAAAAGGAAGCAGGGGCCTAGGGGTGCAGGATGTTGAAAACACCATCAGGCATGGCTAGTTTGTCCTTTGGATTTACTGGACCATTTTTCTTCGTGACAATAGAGGGTTCAGTTGTGGCATAGAGAGATGATATATTGAGGAACTGCTGTGGTGTAAAAACAAAAGACATCAATAAAACTTTTTAAAGAGAGGACAAGGACATATAGATTATTCAAAAGTCTCATGTCTTTATATCATGTATATGTTTCTTTAAGAAGAGTCAGAAGGTGATGGATGTGGCAAGCATCACACTTACACCAAAAAATAAAAAAATGAAATTGACTATATCTTAACAGACAGGAAACAGCTGGTTACTGGAGCTGTCCCAACATCAGCTGTCTGTGTGCACTCAGCTGGCTAGAGCAAAGGTCAAAATCAACATCAAATTAGAAGAAAGGATAAAAAGGAGAGGGCACTGCATACAATTACAATTCCAACAAGACTAATTTAAACAAGCTGTAGACTCCAAGAGGAAAAGTGGGGGTGGGGCGGAGATTAAAGCACAGACATGGATGCCTATTATCACCATTTCTTAGAGAAGTTTGGGAGAGATAAAGCAGGCGCCATGACAAGGAAGCCAAAAGAGCTAAGAAATCAACTCACCCAGCAAATGTTTCATCCCTTTGCCAAGCAGAGACATGGTGGCAAGAGAGAGCTGGAGCCAGGTCATATTGGCTGCAGCCATTCGCTAAATTTTCAGTGTGAGCATCTACACCCTGGTGATCAGAAAATGCTACAAATCAGGGTTTGACTTAGTGTCACAGCTGGACATTCAGCATTCATTTTGATAGATGAGAAATTGGAAATGGTGGCCAAGAAGATGAATTCGGAAAGAGCTTCTCTAGAGCTACTGTGGTGCTTCTTTGATGAATCTGTGTGATCTCATCATTGTGAATATTCCTGCAATGACACAGGTAACTGCCAACCTATGCCTGTCCTAGGTGACTCTTCTCTATGTCCACTCATCAATCCTCCACAGGGATTTCACCAAATGTGCTAGGGAACTTCCTCTAGATCTCTTGACATTACATGGATACCAAATATACATAGAAAACCTCCATACTGGAAACATAAATTTTTAAGTCACTCAGTTATTGATTTTCAAGACTTCTCAATGAGGGGAATCTAAAAAATTATAAAGTTCATGGACAATATTATTACTTTAAAAAAACATAATGACCAGAGCACATCAGCTACTACTAACCTCTACTATTTTCTAATTTCTATAAAATCTTTATAAAAATAGCCTACACCCACATCGTAGGTATCCATGATTAAAAGATGAGAAGAAAACAGGCAGATTTCTATAAAGGTCATAATATTAGCTAAGAAGTGCAGATAATACAAAATTCCAGTGTCTATTGCTTTGCATTCAATCTCCCCCCCCCAAAAAAAACTGCTTCAGTAAAGTAAAATGAAGCCTTAAAGTTCCATGCAGAATGTAAATGAAAGAGAGGGTGAGCTCTCCAGATGCCATGAGATGCTCATGGATGATACTCATGATTCCTCTGATCCTTAGAATACTATGGACCTTCCTCAGTGAGTCAATTCAAAAGAAATCAGACTAAGTTATCCATTCAAGAATGACAAAAAAATGTTACCCAGTTTGTGGCATGCATTTGAATGGTTAGTCCATTGAGTTAATCCCAAAGTATCTTGGACAGCATCTGCAAGTGGGACAGTGAGCTGGTCTTAAAATTTAAACATGGAAGAATGAGGTGAAACATGTTTGGAAAACTGCAATCTTTTCAATGATTCTCAAGCTGCTCCCTGGCACCAAAACTCATCTTTTTACCAACAATATTCTCCTACTGATCCTCTATGACTGAGAATCGTGAAACACCATGATCTCAGAAGAATCAAAGTTTCATTTAACTCAAAGGGCAATGAAGAGGTACATATGGAGTATAATTAGATTGACAATTATGATTTCATGCAAGAAGTATAAAAGACATCACTAAGGAGACAGGTGACTGGTAAAAAGGTGGGCTAGTCACAGAACAAGAACAAGAAACAGAGAGATGCCTGAGTGGGGCATGGTGAGTCTCTGTTGCTTTTGATCCAGGCCTTCATGAATTTATTCAAGTAGGGAACCCCCAGGTGTAGAAATTCCCACTGTCAGTGGAGATCAACAACTGTTCTAAAACTCAGAGTCTTAGAGAATTTCCTTGGTCGAGCAGCACATCTATGGTGACACAGATAGCATGTGTCAGAGGCAAGATCTGAACCCAGGCCTTCCTATTTCAGAGATCATGTTGTCTCTGTTACCTGAAAATATTAAGAAACAAAAGAAGGCAGCTAGTATGTCTAGCCTCTGTGAGGGATTCATGGAAGGGCATGATGAAGATCCATTCAGAATAAGAAGTTATGGATGAAGTTGTGATCTGAACCACTGGAGGGAGTGTCCTAGACCTGAGGTAATAAAGTGTGAAGGATAAGGCTCTGAACTTGGAGTAAAGAGGATCTGGATTTAAATCCTGCTTCAGACATTTGCTGATGGTGTGACTTTGGGGCAAATTACTTAACTACTCTGTGTCTTGGTTTCCTCAACTACAAAATAGGGAGGAAGTGAATTCTATGGACATTAAAGTATCTCTCAGCTCTGACCCTATGACCTATGAGATCATGGATCCATCTAAGTATATTCAAGTCACTCTCTGTAAAGCTCTGTAGTATTTAAGGTAGGTAAGCATTACATTAGGTAGAGCACTGGATTTGTAGCTGGGAGGATCTTAGTTCAAACCCTGATTCAGACACTTACTTAGCTGTGTAACCTTGGGACACTTAATCACTTAATTAAGTCACTTAATCTCTCTCTGCCTCAGTTTCTTCCTCTGTAAAATGGGAGTAATAAGAGAACTTACATCAGAGGGTTGTTGTAAGAATCAAATTAGTTGATAAATGATAAATGCTTTGCAAACCTTGAAGCACTATATAAATGCATTGTATAATTTTCAAGTTTTAGTTATGTCCAACTCTTTGTGACCCCATGGACAATAGGTTTTCCTGGTCAGGATATGTCAGTGGTTTGCCATCTCCTTCTCCAGTGCAATATGGCAAACAGAAGTTAAGTGACTTGCCCTAGATCACAAAGCTAATGAGTGTCTGAGGTCAGATCTGAACTCAGGTCTTCCTGAATCCTCTAGCTGCCTCCATATTATCTCTAGCTATTACTGTCACATGAGACTTAGAAAGTGCTTCACCATAACAGGTATATTCAAGAGGTAGTCTCCCCATTTTCTAGAGGAGAAAACTGAGACTTATACGGAAGTGACTTTCCCAGTTACCTGCTGAAGAAGGTAACCTAGGACTGCTGATTCCCAAGTCAGGCACTTTTCACCTGATGTCAAATGGTTTCCCTGATGTCCCCTAGCAGCGCCGACTTACAGAGATTCAGAGGTGCCAGCGGGGAGAGGGAAGCAGGCGGGCAAAGACCCATTACTTACCTTGTGGCTCCGCTAAGTGCCCTGCGGCTCTAATATTTTATGATTAAAAACCATTAAGGTTCAGACTGTGAAAATCTGAGGGACAGAAAATCAATGGAGTGATATTGCTTCCCCAAGTAAGTTGTGTAAATATTGTGTCTTTTATTGTTTGGCCGATGGCAACACCAGAGATACGGGGAACAGATTACACTAATGAATCCCCACTGCCTGAGCCCCCCACCCCTGGATCTAAATTAGCATGGTCACACGGACCCTCCTGGCCAGGAGCCCGGGACTTGGCATGACCTTGGGACGTCAACTGGTCCAGCCAAAGCCAGCCTAGAATACCTCCCAGCCCACCCTGAAACACGCCTTCCCCAAGCCTTCTTCTGCCTCTGCCAGGTCAAGTAGTCCTTGACCCCCTCTATCCCTTCCCCCTCCCACTCCACATCCCCTCCACAGAAGGGATTTCTGGTCTGTTTTCCTGATGACAAGGATCATCCTTCACCGCAGTCCACCATCTGTTGACATTTATATACTTCACTAGGAGCCCTCTTGTGGTAGAAGGGGGAAGGGGAGGTGATTGGGGGGAGTATGGAGATAGGAGAAGTGGTTTCATCTCTTGTCTTTCCCCACAAGGAAGAGTTTTTTGGAAGCATCAGTCACTATGACCATTAAATCCAGGGTCCCATTCTCTTCATCTCAGTCAGCTCATACTGCAGTGGACAGCATGGGGTTCCCTAGACTGTCAGTCAAGAAATTTATCTATGGTTCTAGGTTCTGACAATAGTTATGGGAGTCCAAGCAATCACTTCCTTTCTCTGGATCCATTTTCCTTATCTGCAAAATGGAAATATTAATCCTTGTGCTAGCTTACCTCTGAGAGAGGCTGTCAGGAAAGTGCTTTGTGCTGTTGCAATGATTATTAGGCAATTCTAACTCCAGGGTGGAGTCACCGTCCCCACCCCCATCCCAACCATCCCCACCACCACCTCTGACTCCCAGTTCCAGGGGGTTTCTTCTCCTTTTTGGGGGCAGGATATAATTTTAGCTTATACACACCTGGTACTAAAAGAGCCAAAGTACTTCAGACCACAGGATTTTTTCCATTCCCCAAAACAGGAAACAACTGTTGCTGGGAGTGGGGGAGTAAAGGAATTTGGGGGTGGAAAGGACTGACCCCAGCGAAGGATGGCCCCTGACACCATTCAGCTGCCTTGACTCCCTGATCCTCCTCCCTTCACTGTCCATCTTCTCTGCCTATACTCTTTGGGCTGCCTTGAATATCCTTGAAGCCAAAAGGTCTCTACACCTCAGTTTTCCCACCTGGGAAATGAATCCAGTGACTAACAACTGATGACTCACCTTGGGCAGAGACCAGTCACTGTTGTTAATAATACATAATAACAAACAACTCTTATTTCTAGAGTGTTTTTAAGACTGATAACACACTCTTCAACAGAACAACCCTGTGAGCTAGATAAGACAAGCATCATTCATCTTTCAGATGAAGAAACTGAGGTTCACACAGGGAAAGTAACTGCTCTAAGGTCACATGGGCTGTAAATGTCAGAAGCAAGATTCCAGTCCCTGGAATCCTCAGAGAATCCTGATTTGTAGTTGAAGGCTCTTCATACTCCATCATTATACTCCAGGATGCACTCCTGACTCTCCAGAATTTCTCTACTATGCATGCCACAGAAACCTCTTCCCCCTGGAAGTTCGTCCCTGGTCTTCCCACACTGGAAGTAGCCTAGCTGTGTGACTGTAGGCAAGTCACTTAGCCTCAGGAATAATAATGGCACCCACCTCATAGGGTAGCTGTGAGAATTAAATGAAATATTTATAAAAGTGCTTAGCCCGGTGATTGGTATATAGTAGGTGCTACATAAATGCTTCCCCTTCCTCTTCTCCCTCTACCCCTGCAGCTCCTTCCTCTGACTTCCTCTGAATGGAGACACCCTGAGTCTCCATTTAAGGAGAACATTTAGGATAGCCATATCTTCACTGCTCACCAGGCTACACTCCTGACTCTGGACTTACTTTCTCTACAAAGGTCCAGCAGGAGTAAGACCTTCCCCCAACTTTTCAGTTTCCTTTGTTATCTTCCTCCATTTGAATGTAAGCTCCTATCTTTCTGCTTATATTTGTGTTCTGAGTGCTTAGCACAATGCCCAGCACAATAGTAGGTGCTTTAAAAAATACTTATTGATTTGACAAGCCATCTCCACTCAGACCATCACTCGCACTCCCTCCTCACTTGAAAATTGTACTTTGCCCCTGAAAGTTCCCTGGGTTTTGCTAATCCAGGTTTGGACTTATCTTGTTTGGTTCTATTCCTCTACAATTCTCCTAGACCCCCTCCAGCCAAATACTTTATCCACCCCTCCTCTCTAGATCTAGTGTTGTCTTTCTCAACTAGAATGGAAGCTCCTTAGGCAGGGACTATTTAGCATGCCTTTATTGTTGTCGCTAGTCTAGTCCTCCCCACTCCAATCCAATCAATCAATATAACATTTCTTAAGGTTCCACTCCATGCCAGGCATCATGCAAAGTGCTGAGGTTCAAAAAAGGGCAAAAGACAGCAGTTAAGGAGCTCACAATCTAATGGGATGGACAACATGCAAACAAATATCTATACAGCAAGCTATATACAGGATTAATTCTAGAAATATTCACTGAGTTCCAAATGCATATTAGACCCTCCAGAATATTCAGAAATAAAAGGCAAGCCCCTTTGCTCAGGAGCTCTCAGTCATAGGACGTGTGGATAGAAGAGGAGAGGTGTCATAGGCTGATAGACTTGGAGTCAGTGGGGACCTTAGAAACAAACAACTCCAACACCTTCATTTTACAGAAAAGGAAACTTGGACCCAGAGAGGTAGCTTAACTTACCCTGAATCATATAGATATTAAAGTGAGGTTTGAGATTTGAAGTGAGATTTGAACCTCAGTTTTACTGATTCCAAGTCCAAAGATCTCCAGAAGAGTATGGTTGAGGGAAGACTTCATGGAGGAGGTGGTATTTGAGCTAGATTTTGAAGGATGAGTCAGAGGAGAAAAATGGAGACAATGGAGAAGAAGGACATTCCAGGAAGAAGGGCCAGGATGAGCAAAGGTAAGAAAACAGCATGGCTACATAGAACATGCCCTGAGTTTGGTGTCCAAAGACCCAAGGTAGAATTCTGACTCTGCTACTTACCATCTTCTTTCTCTGGGACTCCATTTCCTCATTTTTAAAATTATGAAGTTGAGTTTATTGCTCCGTAAAGTCCTTTCTATAATGTCCTTTCTAAGTTCTATAATGTGTTATGGGAACAGAATCAGTCAGATTGACTAGAGACAGGATTTGAACTCAGGGCCTCTGGCTTCAGAGTATACTCTTTCCACCTTGTCATGCAATTCCCTATTTTCAAGTTTATTATTGGAGTTTAAGTAAGTGATGTTGTCACTAAAAAGAAAAATAAGAAGAAAAAAAGATTTCTCTGATAATCTTTGACATATGAATCGATTCTAACTCAATCTTCCCTTCAGGCAAGGACCTGTAGATCAGCCCCTTCCTCTTGAAACAGACCTAGAATCCTTCTCCCTTCAGGGAAGGGATGAGGGGTTGTTCCAGCTTCTTGGAGGTTGCTGTAGTTGGATTTCTAATTTGGTGTAAGTACTGAGATAACCAGACCCCACCACAAGTAATAGCCTGTATACAATCTGAAGCCCTACCCCAAGTATCACAAACAGGAAGGATCATAGATTTAGCACCAAAAAGGGCCTTCATTTTACAGATGAGGAAACTGAGTCCCAAAAAAGCTAAGTGACTTATCTGCTAGGGTCACACAGGTAGCAAAGGGCAGAGCAAGCATGTGAACCCAAGTTCTCTAATTACAGAACCAGTGCCCTTTCCATTGTACCACCAGGATGTCCCAATACATATACAATTAGTCTAGAACTGAAGTTTTTATCGTTTCCCTTAACCTATCTCTCCTCCTAATGTATCTATTTCTATAGAGATCACTTGTTCATTGTCTTTCATAATCAAAGAGGACCACAATGTCAGGGTCAACGTTCAGTGTGTCCAAATTCAGCTATTGAAACCAGCACAGGCTCAAAAAGCTCTACTGAGGCACAAATAGTCCATATGAACATTTGGGAAAGAGATATCTCTGAATTTTCACCCCTCACTTTTCTTTTGAGCTACTGCAATTCTGCTGTATTCATTGAGCACAGTGCCTTCTTTGATGATAGCACACCATGCTGGTGCCAACCCCTACCAGATCTCGTAATAGATATCAAAGTTCTTCAGAGAGATCTTGAGAGTGTCTTTGTATCACTTCTGACCTCTGTGTGAGCGTTTTTCTTGTGTGAGTTCTCCATAAAATACTCTTTTGGGCAAACATATGTTTGGCATTGAGGCTACATGGACAGCGCATTGGAATTGCACTCTACTACCTGGCACTGCCAATCTTCTAGTCACCCAGTTTTACCACTTCATCCCACTGTCACACTCCTTAATCACCAATATTTAAATAGCTGCCATCTTGTATATCCTCTGTCAGGAACATGTATCACAGAAAGCCCAGGTAATGCCCAACAAAGGCATCCCCCTGAAGCAGGCACATGGCACCTCACTTAGAAAAGACCATTTACTGCTAAATACCTGCCAAGTTACACAGTCTTCCGGGATCTCAGTTTCCTCAACTGTAAAATAAGAGAATTGGACTACATGACCTTTAAAGTCCCTTCTAGATACAAGTTCTATGCCCCATCCCACAGTATCTCTTCTTTTCCCTATCAGTCCTCAATGATCACCTCAATGATCATTTCACTTCTCGGGGCCTCAGTTCTTTTATGTGTAAAATAAGATTAGACTAGATGACCTCTAAGGTCTCTTCTAAGCAATCACAATCATTCTTTTCAGCATCCTAGGCCTGGTGACTAGAATCTATTGGGGACTCAATTCCCAAAAACAATACAGTTAGTTGTTCAATTTTCTCTAGAATGCTGCCAGGGGTCGACTTTAAATTCACTGATCTATAATGTCTCTTCTAAAAGAAATTAATAATCTGGGCACCTTAGGATCCTAGATTTGGTCTTTCTTTCCATCATTAAGGATAAATGTTCTTCTGACACATCATGCAGATCCACAACAATTGAATCTTTCACCATGTATAATGTCCCTGAAAACAGTGAAGGAAAACATCAAAGAGTAACTGAGACATGTGACTTTACACATTAAGTCGTTTTCTTCTTGTTAAAAGAAAAACACGAGTGTTGGACAAGTTGGGTAAGCAAAGTTGTCCAGTGTTTTTGATCTGAGTTTTGTTGTCATTTGAAGTCATCTCCATATACTGTATATTGAGGATAGGAGCTAGCTTTTGCCTCTCTTTGTCTCCTCATGTCTTAGCTTAGTGCCTGGCACATAGTAGGTACTTCATAAATGCCTATTGTTGACTTGCAATTGGATGTATTATTCTGGTGGTTCTGCTTAGTTCACTTTACCAGAGAAATGGAATTGAAGACAAGATTCTGGCTCTGAACAGTGGCACTGTAGGACGGTGGAAAGATAATGGATTTGGAGTCAGAATCATAAGATCTATGTTCAAGTCCCACCTCTTCCACTTACTACCTGCTTGGTATGTGGGTAAAGTTTTTCTGGGACTCAGTTCCCTCATCTTTAAAGTGAAGGAGTTGAACTGGATGATCTCTAAAGTCCCCTCTAGTTCTAAATCTATGCTTCTTCTTACTACCTGTTTGACCATGAGTAAAACATTTCACGTCTTTGGGCCTCAGTTTCCTTATCTGTCAAATAAAAGGATTAGACTAAATTCTATGCTCCATCCCACAGAACCTCCTACTTTCTTCATAATTCCTCAAACATAACCAACAGCACCTCATCAAACACGTCCACATATGCTTTTTAATACACTAAAATATGGTTCATCCAGGCCTTAGTGACTTGAATGTAGGTCTGTGTTTATCTCAGACTTCAATTCCTTCTTCGCCATGTTTGGCTCACCCTTTCCAGTTTGATGAGATTATGGTCTCTCATAGAGAAAATAGAAGTGAGGTGAAAGAGGAGACTGCCCTCCATGGTAAAATCACGCCATTTTTGCCAAGCTATGAGCTTTATTTTCTAGTTCTTCTTGATCCAAATATGCCCTTCAAAATTCCTTCTCATCCTTAGAATTTTCCAGAGGCTTAATTCTTTCTGGTCTTCAGTCTCCCATGTTATATTCTTACAGGCACTTGCTACTTTTGTTTTCACCATAGTTATATGACCCTACTAAAAGTATATGGCTTTTTCAACTCAACCAAAAGGTCCCTATGCAGTCATATCAGTCTCTAGATAACTCCCCACTTCCTTGCCCTAATGGAACCACGTATATCAATAGCCTCAGAATTTTACTCTTGAGAACCTCTCATCCCTAATGTGCCAACTCCTGTTTTAAGGTCTCAGGCCATGGGATCACACTTGTTATTTCTCCAAATGCTTTTATAACAAGAGAACACTGAAAGTCCAGATCCTATGTCTGACTGGGATCACTTTTGAGTGTTGAGCCTAGAGTTAGGAAGAGCCAAGTTCAAATATAGCCTCAGATACTTACTAGCTATATGAGCTTGAACAAGTCACTTAACCTCTATTTGCCTCAGTTCTCTCAACTGTAGAATAAAAATATTACAAGCACATACCTCACAGAGTTGTTGTGAAGACCAAGTGAAATAATACTTGTAAAAAAAATAAGTATTAAGCACAGTAACTCCTGGCACATAGGAGGTGCTCCCTAAGTGCTTATCCATTCCACCCCCACCCCCACCAATGTTCTTCTCACTCCCACTTCACCAATCACTTCTCCCTTGTTCATCAGGATCAGATGAGACAACATTTTTTAAATAGCACAGTACTTGGCACATAGTGGGCAATTAAATGCCTATTTCCTTCCTTTGGGACTAGGTCCAGACTTCTTATCTCCCTCCTTATTTCACAATGTCTTGAGACAAAATAGTCAGTAAGACAAGTCAGCACCAAAGCCCAAAAGAGCTTGACCTAAGGGGACCTAAAAATGTTTGGACCAGGGAAAGGAGATTTAATTGGATTCAGCTTGTTAAGGTTTCTGACCACCCAAACCAAAAGGCCTCATAGTGTGGTAGAAAAAATATTGGATTTAATGCCAGAGGAACCTTACTATTTACTCTCTATGGGACCTTGGGTAAATCACAACACCTCTAGGGGCCTCACCTTCCTCATCTATAAAAATGGCAAGTGTGAGAATAGTTATGTTAGTCAACTTGGCTTCAGAAGTCCCACACATTTGCAGATTTATGATCTGAAAAATGAAGGGGTCAGATTAAATGGCCTCCCAAATTCCTTCCTGATCTACAATCCTATAAAAATCTGTTTTTCAGCATTTCCCCTTGGGTGAACAGGGTAGCAAAAGCCATTTCCCCTTCCCCAACCCATTCCCAGAGAGTAGGATTCAAGACTAGCCAGATGTTGAGGTCCTGGCCCATTCAATACAACATCCTCACTTTTCTTCCTGTTCCAGCTGTTATCTGTCGTCACTGATCACTCACCACCAAGGTTCATAACAAAGCAGAATCGGGAGAGGATGAAGGAGAGTAGGAATGGAGGAAGATATGGAATAATAAAGAATGAGGTGAATGGTGTAGATAAAGAAATATACTCATGGTTCTCCTAGGGCAGGGACGTCTAGCTCCCCTCAAGGACAGCAGGCATGGTCTGAAGTGAACTGCAGTGAATTCTCAGCAGCACTAACTTCACAGGGTCAGTAGGAAACCTGGGAAAGGGTTTCCTGATATCAGAGGTTCTCTGAGTCTCTCCTTCAGGATTAAGTAGCCAATATGTTCTCTGCGCACATTCCCTGTCCCTTCCTTCCCCTCCAACACATACGCATACCCCTTTCCAAGCAATACATACACAAGAATCTGAAATATTTATTCTTCTCCTTCCCTTAGGCACATCCACCACCCCATTTTATAGTGAGCCATATGGAGTGCTCTCTGCATACACAAACACATACACACACAGACACACAAATCCATCCTGGAGCTGTATGTCATTTGAATGGTCAGGGTTCAGATATCCAAAGGGTCATTGCCTCTTTCTCTATGGGAACTAGGCCCCCAATCTCTCCATGAAAGGCAACATGAAGAGAGCACTGGACCTTTTAGTCAGGAAGACCTGGGTTCAAATCCAGCCTCAGATACTTACTAGCTGTGTGACCCTGGGCAAGTCACTTAACCCATTTACCTCAGTTTCCACATCTGTAAAATGAGCTGGAGAAGAAAATGGCAAACTATTCCAGTATCTCTGCCAAGAAAACCCCAAATGGGGTCATGAAGAATTGGACATGACTGGAAAAAGATGCAACAATAACAAATAAGAGTTGGACTTGACAACCTCCAAGGTCCCTTCCATATCTATGCACCTCAGACTCTAGGAAAGTCACTTAACTATTCTCAGAGTCAGTTCTCTCATCTGCAAAATTGGTACAATAATAACCCCTATTTCCAAGAAGGAATATGCATAAAGAATTGCCAGCTTTCAAAATCACTGTGTAAAAGTTAGCCAACAGGAACAGTGGAGACCATAATGAGGAGAGGAAACAACCAAGATTGTACATACATTTAGCACCGTCTCAGGAGATCAACGCCTAAGTCTTAGCCTTCATCTAACCAACAAGAGGCCTGGTGCCTCTGCCTCCTCTGAGCACTGGCAGAAGTAGCTGCCAGCCAGCCCTCACCCTCCTCTCACCTCTGTTCCCGCTCTGCCTGGACCTCTCCCTGACTGGCACTGGAGTTAATCAGTGTTGCTTTTCTCCTATTCTACTCAGGCCCATGATGGAAAATACTTTGGCTGGAAGTGAGCCCCAAATCAATAGTCCATTCCATTTAACAGGGTGGCTGTCACCGTAACGAGATAAAAGCGGATTAGCTACCTGCTGCCGGTAGCCCAGGAGCCCACAGGGAGCCCATCTGTTCTTCTCCAACACAGGCCCAATCTCAGAGAGCAGGGACTGGGGGAAGATTGAGGGACAAAACAGGAAGAACTCTTTTGAACTCACCCTCCTCTTCCCCCTCCCCACTCTCCATACCCCACCAAGAGGAGCCCTGAATTCTGTAACAAAGGGGTCCCTGCCTCCTCCAAGGAAAATCTGACATTTGCACAGTGCTTCACAGTTTACAAACCCCTTACCCATCCATCTGCTCTGCTACTTCATTTGTTCCCAATAACAGCCCCATGAGCAAGGATAATTATTCTGATTTTGTAAATGATAAAACAGAGGTCCAGAGAACAAAAATGATTTACTGGAACCCCTGGAGACTTTACTCAAAGTTTCCTCTTCAATCTTCTCCATAATAAATAATTGTACACATTTACATAGGTTTTTATAGGTTTACACACAACTTTTCATTTAACCCTCATAAAAATTCAATGTGGTACAGGGTATTATTCCCATTTTACAGATGAATTCAAGTCAGAAAGGTGACCTTTGCCCAGGATCACACAGCTACTAAGTATTTAAGGCAGAATTAGAATCCAGATTTTCCTGACTCTAAACCAGACACTGTGTATCACAGTAGAAGAAGGTCAGAAGTTACAAATCCCAGCTAAGATTCTGGTTAAATTTGTCTGCAAAACTGTTGGTACTATTTAGCTGTGTCCAACTCTTCTTGACTCCATTTGCGGTTTTCTTGGCAAGGACAGTGGAAGGGTTTGCCATTTCCTTTTCCAGTTCATTTGATAGACGAGGAACTAAGGCAAACAGGGTTAAGTGACTTGTCCAGGGTCCCATAGATAGAAAGTGTTTGAGACTACATTTGAACTCAAGTCCTCCTGACTCCATGCCAGGCTTTCTGTCCAGTGTACCACCTAGGTGCCCTAGTCCAAAAGCCGATACCCCCCCATATTAAGTATAATGTCAGTCTCTGCCACTGAGTCACGGCTTTACTACTGAATGGTAACCCCTGAGCTTCAGTTTCCTCATCTACAAAGTGGGGAGAATCTTTAGCGTCCTTCCCTCCCTTCCAGAGCTGGTCTGAGGATGACCAGGGTCATAGAATCAGAATCCAAGAAGCAAAAGACTCTTGGAGCACAGAGGCCAACTAGCCCAATGCATATCTGAACAAAAAATCCACTCTTCAGGACACTCAACACAAGTGGTCATCTGGACTTTTCTTGAGGGCCTATAGCCCTCAGAAGGACCCACTTCCTCTTAAAGAAGCCCATTCCACTTTTGGAGAACTCTCATTATTAGGAAGTGTTTCCTTAAATCAAGCAGAAATTTGCTTCTTTGTAGCTTCCCTCCCTCCATTCCCAACCCCACCCTAGCTGTTCCTATTTCTGCCTTCTGGGACCAGACAGAACATGTCTAATCCCTCTTCCTTATAACAATCCTTCAAAGACTTGAAGACAGATCCCATGTGCCCGAATATGTCTTCTCTTCTCCATTCTAGACATCCCCAGTTCCTTCAACTGATCTTCCCATGGCAAGAACTCAAGAACCTTCACTATCCTGGCTGCCTTCCTCTGGATGTTCTCCAGTCTTTCAACATCCTGACCAGAATGCAGGTCACAGATGGAGAAGTATTTGGAGCTTTTCAGAACAAACATCAGATACCTAGTTGAGACAGCTAAGTTCCATTAGCCAGCACCTGTCATCAGGGACACCCCTGGGGTCTTCTTTACTTCCCCTCAAATGCCCCCAAAGTATCGCTTAGCCCACACAATCCCCCACTCCCCAGCTTCAATAAGGCCTGAGAGAAGAAGCAGGCACACAATGCAGAAAGTTAGACATTAGACAAGAAAACTTCCATCTCTGTTTTTTTTTTTTTAAATAAGGAGGGGATACTATTTAATACTAAAGGACTGGGGAAATGTTCAGATTTACAAAGTACTTTTCTCACCAAAACAAATCTGTGGAGGATGTAGTGTAAATATTGTTTCCATTTTGACAGTCATTGGGATGGCCTCATACATCGTTTCATGAAGGGAGAGCCCAGGCCATGCTCCTTTCACTCCTGGATCAGCTCCCTCTCCAGTCTTCTCCATCCTCCCATCAGCAGCCTTCCTCCTTGACTACTGGAATCCTCTCCCACCATTCCCCCACAGTCAGCTTTCCAGATACCTTTTGTGGGTTGTTTTTCCCTACTGGAATGTAAGCTACTTGAGGGCAGTAGTCTTGTTTGCTTGTATTTGTATGTCACAACTTCCCACTATACCTGGAACATAGAATTTAATAATGCCCGTGGCTTTTGTGGTGGTTTTTTGTTTGCTTGTTTGTCTAAAAAAACCAGATTCCCCATATGTTGGGGGCTTGGCATAACATAGCTTTGCCTGAAGGGTAGAGAGGAATAGGAAAAATGACTTTGGAAGGGTCAGGTTATTCTGAAATGTCAAAGTGAGCTGGTGACACTCCGAGAAGACACAGCCTCCCAGAATCCATCCCCCTGAGGGGAAGGGGAGAGGGAAGAGTAAAAGATACCTTCTGTCAGAAAGGAGGAGGGGACAGCAGGCAAAGCTGGGAAGGGGGGAGCATTTGGGGGAAGGGAAAGGACTGTGAAATCTGAAGGAGTCGACAGCTGTCAAATAGCATAAAAATCTCATATGTTAATAATTCTTACAATTTTGCCAAAGACTTAATGGCCAGCCTGTCAGGAGTGATGACAGACGCTATTATAGGAATGATAGGGGAATGTTTTGGAGGATATGGCTGTGTTCCAGCTGGGAGCAGCATCCCCACCCACTTCCACCCCCACCTTGGGGTGACTGATGAGCCTGATGCCCAAAAGCACCCACGTGCACCACTGCTTTCCATCCTGGTTCCTGCCCAGGATGGGCTCAGGATAGAAGCTTCCTGGGACATTTTAATTAACTGTCAGGTCCAGGAACTCCCTCATCCTTTCTTCCTTCATGTCTCTTCTGCTACAACTGTCCTTTCCCTACCCCACACACGCCTCTCCAAAACACAGCGTAAGCCACTCTCCAGTATCCACACCTGAGTTTCTGACTTCTGTCTGGCAGGTGAATAGCTAATGCCACTCAGACTGGGGAGAGAGACAGAGAGAGAAGTACAGGAAAAATGTGTCCCCTTGCTAATGAGGATCATGGAAGTACTAGCCCTGGGGTTGAGTTGGGCATTTCATCCCAGAGCCCAGAAATCTGCAGGTATGATTCTCCCATATTATTTCCTGTTTGGCTAATAGAACAGAGTAGAGATTCGGATCATTCAGTCTCAGGCAGGTATCTAAGGAATAATTGACTAAATATGTACCACTCATTCCCAAACAACTTCACTGTCAACATCAATGACTAACAGGTCCTAGTTATCCCCAACCCTTTTCTCATATACACACACATGCACATGCACACATACACACATACATACACACACATATGAAGGCATACATGCATGCACACACAAGACCAATGGAGCCCTATAAGAATCTTCCTTTCCCAGGAGAATATATGTCCTTGATCAGTGCACATAGACTTGAACAGGAGTAGAACGCATACAACTTGTATCACCAGTGGTACCAGTTATAGCTACCAGATGCAATTGGGTCATAGGCAGAATCATCATCCCTGACAGAATAGTGTCCTCAAAGTCACAGAATCCAAACCAAACTCCTAAGCTGAAGCAACCCCTTAGCACTTGAGGCTTCTGTCATGATAACTAGACAAGTACAGAACTACTTTCATGGGTAGTTCTGTGTGGCAACCAGCATAGAAGGATCCAAGTCCAGACTAAGCAATAACAACCAATATACAACTCCAGGAGCTCACTTGAGTCAGCACCATGGACAGTGTCCAGAGCCAGAGTCTTAGCCAATTGAGTACTAAATTCTTGTCACTCAGCCTGGGTCCATTAGCAATTCCACAAAACCAACTGAAAGGGAAAAGTCTAGAGAGATGGAGAAGCTGGGAACAGGTTTAATTCCTTAATTAGTCTTCCCAACTTTTACATTTGACATCACATTGAAGACAGGTGTCATTCCCTCTGCTCCTGCCTCCCATAAAATCTCTTATCCAGATTGAATATCTCCAGTTCCTTCAAATGATCTGCATGAGATCCTGATTTACAAAATGTCATAGAAGAAAGAGTATTGAGCTTAAAGTCAAGAGGCTTCGATTTGAAGCCCAGTTCCACCATTCTATATAACCTTGGGCAAATCACAGTGTGTGTGTGTGTGTGTGTGTGTGTGTGTGTGTGTGTTCATCCTTTGTTGCTGAAGACCATGCCATCAGAGAAATAATGACATGACTTACACTTGACTTGGTTTTGAGTGGGGGAGGGCTGTGCAGGTCATCAGCCTCACTTCTCCTCCAGAGCCATCTGAATCCAGTGACCAGATATTCATCAGGATGACTGGAAATGACCCAGGATGAGGCAACTGGGTTAAGTGACTTGCCCAAGGTCACACAGCTAGTGAGTGTCAAGCGACTGAGGTGAGATTTGAACTCAAGTCCTCCTAACTCCTGCACTAGTGCTCTATCCACTGCACTACCTAGCTGCCCCAGCAAATCACAGTATGAATTACAACAATGATTCTAATAATAACTAGCATGAATTGTAGAACTTTAAGATTTGCCAAGTACTTTACAAATATTATTTCATCTGCTCCTCACAGCCACCCTGTGACATAGGTACTATTACTCCAATTTTAAATTTGAGAAAACTGTGGCAGACATAAATTAAGTGATTTACCCAAGGTCACACAGCTAGAAGTATCTGATGTCAGATTTAACTCAGGTTTCCCTGACTCCAGGTTCAACACTCTATCCACTATACAACCTAGCAGCCTCTCTAGGAGATGTTTACACTCCTGACATCACAGGGCTGATTCAATAAATCCTGCAGGTTTTAGTGGATTGCAAGTTTAATATTAGTCAACAATGAGATATGGAAAATGAAAAAACTGATGTACATTTCAGCTTTGTTGGGAGAGCTATAGTCCCACTGGACTTCATACTGGTTAGACTATAGGTAGAATCTTGTTGAGTTCTGGCCACCATATTGATAGAACATTGATAACTTGAGAATATCCAGAGAAGGTTAATCAGCATAGCTAAGAGGCTCAGGATCATATGGGAATCATTTGAAGGAACTGGAGATACTTAGTCTGGAAAAGAGATTTGGGGAGGGGCAGGGGGACTGACACCCATCTTCAAGTACCTGAAGGACTGTCATGTGAATGAAACTTGATCTGCTTGGCCCCAGAAGGCAGATCTAGAACCAGGGTGAAAGTTGCTATCCAGTGACATTGTCTGCAATCAAGTAACACCGGACTCCTTGCTATTCCTCAAATAAGAAGTACCATTTCCCAACTCCCTGAATTTTCCCTGTCTGCTGCTCATGTCTGGAATTTTCTCCCTCCTCATCTCCACTTCTAGTATTCCCTGACTTCCCTGAATTCTCAGTTAAAATCCTTCCTTTACCAAAAACGTTTTCCTGATCCCCCTTAATGCTAATACTTTCCTTCTATTGACTCTTTCCAGTTTATTGTGGGCATCTTATTTGTGCAGTTGTTTGCATGTTGTCTCCCTCATTAAACTGTGTACTCCTCGAAAGTGAGGACTGTCTTTTGTTTTTCTTTGTACATCCAACTCTTAGTACAATGCTTGAAATATAGTGGGAGTGCAATAAATGTTTATTAACTGATTGAATTTGTTAAGAATTTTAAAAAAGAGAGATAAATTTGGAATCAATGTAGGAGAAAAAGCTTCCTAACAATTTGTTGTTTGGTTGTTTTTCAGTTGTGCCTGACTCTTCATGACCCCATTTGAGGTTTTCTTGGCAGAGATACTGGAGTGGTTTGTCATTTCCTTCTCTGCTCATTTTACAGATGAGGAAAATGAGGCAAACAGGGGTAAGTTCCTTGCCCAGAGTCACAGCGCTACTGTCTGAGGCTGGATTTGAACTCATGAAGATGAGTCTTCCTGACTCTAGTCTCAGTACTCTAGCCACAGCACCACCTAACTGCCCCTCCTAACAATTAGAAGTGTCCAAAAGTACCCACTGAGAGGTAAGGTAGTTTCTTACCTCTTATTTTATGTCTCTAAGCAAAGGCTACACAATCACTTGTTGAATATGTGAGCTCCTATAGAATAGCAATTGCTTTGGTCTTTGTATACATTGCACTAGCATCTAGCATTGTGCCTGACATAAGGGAGATCCTTGTTCATGTACTGATTGGACTAGATAATCCCTCCCTATCCTGAGATTCCATTATTGAGATAATACCTAGAGAGTGCTTTTTGCCATAAAAAGAAACCTATATAAATCTAATGTGATGTCTCTGTAACCTCTTATTCTGGTAACATTCCTGCCTGTACTGAGGCTAAAATAATACCTCCACCACTTTCCTCAAAATAAATATGGACAGAGAACTCCAGTCTGGCTAGGTTCAATGTAAAATCATAGATCCACAGACTGACTGTCATATCTGGAGTCATTTTTCTCATATTATAGGTGGAGAAACTGGAGCCCCTGGAAGGGAAGTGACTTAACCAAAGTCACAAAGCAAGAAATCAGTAGGCTCTAGAGGAGAACCCAAGTGTCTTCACTAAGCTCATTGGTATAATATTGCTTCTTGGAGCTGAGTCTCCTAGGGAGTGGATGAAGGGCATGTGAGAGTGCTGAGAATGAAGTCGACCAGTGTCTGCAGCCTCTCTGACCGAGCCACTCGGGAACATTAATTGAAAATTAATCAGCTCGGCAGGCACATGATCCAGGCCGATGTGCAAATCAAAGCCAAGTGTCTCAATTAGGGAGAAAAATAGAGCGGATAAGCTTTTACAGCACAAGGCATATTTATGGGGATAATATTGTTTTTAATGAGCAAAGATACTAAAAGGCAAAACAAATGTAACATTTTAATAGAAAAAAATAAAAACATCTCATCGTTGGGAAGTGGCCAGGCTCCTAGAGCTCACCTGCCACACAAAAGGCCCTTGGTAGGTTTCTGGAACTCTGTAATGGCCTGGCACTCCCCCCAACCCACCTAGAGGAGCTGTCTCTGCCAGCATCTAAGGCCAGTACCCAACTGAGGAAGATCAAGCTGTGACTGGTAAGAGTGAACATCGTTGGGGGTAAGAGGACAGAGGGAAGGAGAGACAGGCACCAGCAGAATGATTACAATGCAAAGAACGCTAGACCAAGATTCAGGAGGCATGGGTTCAAGTCCTGAATCTGCTTACCATTTGTTCTATGACCTTGGGCAAATCAATTGTTTTTCCTGGGTCTCTATTTCCCCAAGCGTTAAGAGATGGGGCCAGAGTAGCTAGGGAGTTATCGACAGAGAAGTTAGCCTCCTATGGTACTCTTATTCTACCTTAGACAAGGTATATGATGTTAGGCATCCTGCTCCTCATGTGTCCGTTTCTTCATCTGTAAAATGAGGATAATAGTCCTTGATCTGGGGCCATTGTAAAGATCAGTTGAGAGAATGGGTGTCATAAGTACTGTCTCCAAGCAAGTTATAAATAGGGCTCACATTCCTCCAAAGATTTTAGATTTCCAAAGAACTTGTTTCACTGCTGAGGGGTAGCCAGAGTGAGAATTAAGATGAGGAAATGGAAGCCCTCATCGGTGAAATGCATTACCCAAGTTGGAATAGTTTGGAGGTGTTTGACCTTCAGTCAGAGAGCGCAGCTAGGTAACTCAGTAGATAGAGCACGGATCTGGACTGAGAAAGACCTGGGTTCAATCTAGTCTCAGACATTTGCTGGCTGTTCGACCTTGAGCAAGTCACTTAATCTCTGTTTACCACTGTTACTACAACTGTAAAATGGAGACAGAACAGCACCTTCCTCCCAGATTTGTCGCAATGCTCAAATGAGACATTTGGAAAGTGTTTGTCACCTAATAAATGGCTTTTTTTCTTCTTTTCTTCCTGCTTTCCCAGGTCTCTTTCACTCCAAATTAATGACTCTGCCCCTAATATTTATATAAAACTTACTATGTGCCAAGCACTATATAATTATCAACTCATTTGATCCACAAAACAACACTAGGAGGTCAGTGCTGTTATTATTTCCATTTTGCAGACGAGGAAACTGAGGTAGGCAAAGGTTAAGCAATTTTCCCAGGGGGTCACACAGCAAGTAAGTGTCTGAGGCTAGATTTGAACTCTGGTCTTCTTGACTTCCAGCCAAGAACTTATCCACTTCACCACTAGCTGCCCTTGGTATACTATCACTTGTTGCGGACAACATTTTATAATATAGATCATTTTTTAAAATGCAGGTAATTGTTTGCGGGTTGGCTTTTCTCATGAAGGAGAGCCCTCTCCCGACACCACTGGACATCCAGAATACCCTGCTAGTCTCTATCACAGACAGAGGCCCTCATTTCTAGCTAGTGCACTGTCTCTGGCTTCTCCGGAGCTAGGTCACAAGCTATGTTCCCCCATGGATGGGACTCCAGAGACAGACTGGGTGCAAGTAAAACACCCATCATATTGCTATATTCTATCTCCACTACAACCATTATCATAGAAAAAACACAATAATCATAAATCACTTACTCCTCATCAGTCAGCCTCCTTGGTCAGCCAGGTCTTCATCTAAATAAGCTCTTCAGAGACATAGCTCATCATAGCTGTCCCCCTGGCTTCCCTGCCTATCCAGGCCAAGCTGGAGTGTCAGGTAATATCAAAAGAACCAAGGATTGCCTTGTATCTATTTTGTATGTTCTCATACAGGGAACCCCAGAAGTCTTCATGTAGTATTAAATTTTAATAGCTTAAAGTCATTCATTTAAAACTATGAAAGCCTAATACTGCACAAAGACTTCTGGGACATGCCATTTCTGACATGTGGTCCCCCTCAAGAGAATGTAAGTTCCCTGAGGGCAAAGGTTGTTGCATTTCTGGTTTTGCATCCCTATTTTACAGATGAGGAAAACAAGGCACAAAGTTAATGACTTGTCCAGCATCTCAGTATTTGAGGCAAAATTCAAACTCAGAACATACTAATAGCAGACATTTCTACAATATTTTATGTTTTGTAAAGAACTTTGTATGTTATCTCATTGGATCCTCACAACTCTGCTGCTATACCATCTTACAAGGGAGATAAGTATAGTGATATATAGGGCGAATACAACTGTTGTTGCTGTTGAGTTGTTTAGTCATTTCAGTCCAATTCTTTCTCACCTCATTTGGGGTTTTCTTGACAAAGATACTGGAGCGGTTTGTCATTTCTTTCTCCAGCTCATTTTACAGATGAGGAAGTTGACTTGACCAGAATCACACCCTAGTAAGTGCCTGAGGCCAAATTTGGACTCAGGTCTTCCTGACTCTAGGTCTTGCACTATATCCACTGTGCCCTCTAGCTTCCCTATACAACTAACTAGTCAGTCTCTAAGGCAGGATTTGAACTCAACTATTCCCAACTCCAGGTCTAGTGCTCTATCCACTCCATCACCTAGATGTCACTAAGTATGGAGAGCATATCACTAGTAGTCTGACACCCCAATGATTCTCTGTTCATGGCAAGCCTTGTCTCCCCTTAAATTTTATAAACAGCAGAATTCCATATGTATACTCTAACACACAACCCTCTGACCCCTTAATAGTAGTGATAGTTGACATTTTTACAGCTCTTTGAGAACTTTACTCACATTGCCTCATAGGACCCCTGGAGGTGAGAGCTGTGATTATCTTCATCTTAGAGACTGGGAAGCCAAGTCTCAGAAAAGTTCAAGGGTTTTCTCAGGATCACACAACTCAGAAATATTTGAGACAGGATTCAAATTCAGGTTTTCCTGACTCTGCGTCCAGTTCTCTCTCTACTCACTATCATCAATTCAAGAAAGGGAGATTTGATTAGAGTGACAAGTCTTAGTCTAGCCATCAGTGGAATGTAACTTGTAAAAAAGTTTGTGAAAATAGCCAGGCTTGTTCATAGCATTCAAGTAAAACACTTTTGTCCTTTGGTATCTCATGGCCTGGATGAAAGTGGAAAAATGTTGTTGGTTGTTTGTTGTTAAGTTACTTTTCAGTTGTGTCTGACTCTCCATGAACCTATTCGGGGTTTTCTTGACAGAGATACAAGAGCAGTTCACCATCTCCTTCTCCAGCTCATTTTTACAGATGAGGAAACTGAGGCAAATGGGTTATGTAACTTGCCCAAGGACACACAGCTAGTGAGTGTCTGAGCTCAGATCTGAACTCAGGAAGATGAGTTTTTCTGACTCTAGACCCTGGTGCTCCCTATTCACTGTGACACCTAATTGCCCCCAAAATTGAGGCAAACAGGATTAAGAGATTTACCCAGGGTCACACAGCTAGTAAGTGTGTGAGGCTAAGTTGGAACTCATGAAGTCTTCCTGATTCTATTTACTTCACCATCTAGATGTCATTGAAGCAATGGCAAAGTAAATACTGACAAAGAGAAACAGAGGCATGGAAAGGCCCACCAGTCCAAGAAAATCTCCCTGAACTTCACCAACTCCAACCACAGTTACCTGAAATGCCACCACCACTACAACCACCCCTGCCCCACCACCCACACCCCTGGAGAGCTTAATGGGCATATAAAATGTGAGAGCTAGAAGAAGGTGTCCCAAAGAGCATCATCTCCAGATTTTTCCAAACCAAAATGACCACCCATTCACCAAAAAACTCCAGAGACCTGAACTTCATTGAGAGAACTATCAATGCTAGTCTTGGAATCATAGACTTTAGAACTAGAAAGAAACTCAGGGATTCTCTAGTCTCATCCCCTCATTTAGTGGATAAGGAACCCAAGGCCTAAGAAGGCCAGTGCTTTGTACAAGGTCACACAAGTAGAGTGTTGCCAGGATAAGATTCAACTTCAGGTCTTCTGGCTCAAAACTCAGTGGTGTTGCCACCATGGTCATCACCATCCAGTCCTGAAGGGAAGAAATAACCTTGGTCAAGGCAGTAGCTAGGGAAGAACAATTGGGGATTTCCTCAAGGGAAGGAAATTTTGAGGGCACTAGAAGCCTCTTCCTAGGGGTACTTGTTGCCCTGCCCATCCCTGCCTCTGGTTCAGTGGAAGCACTCTTGTCTTGTCCACCATTCTCCTTTCTCCCACCTCAGCTCTGAGCACTTAACTCCTATCTCTACTCAAGGCAGGAGAAATTGCTCTTCCTTCCTTCAGCTGAATAGAAATGTTGGGATGTCCCAAGGATTGGGAGGGAGGGTATTATTTCTTCCTCTTCCCCTCTGCCAGTGATCAAATCCCTGACATTTAATCCCCTCCCAGGCTGCCTGATTCAAGTCAAGATATTTATGACTGCCCTTATGGTAAAGGAAGATGGAGGAAATTTGGAAGCAGAAAGTCTTTACCCTAACCCCTTCTCCTTACCTCCCCACAGACTCAAAGAGAAAGCCTTTGGATTAATATCAAACTATTCTCTCAAAAATATTCTCTGATATCCAACCTTCTCATTTTATAAAGGAGAAAAATGAGATCAAGAGATAGAAGACAATTTGTCCAAAGTCATGGTAAACTAGCAGCAGACCCCAAACTAGAATATAGGTCTGCTGATTCCTAGCTCTTCTTCCTATACAAAAAAGGGGGCAGAAAAGGAGGAAGTTGAGGCTAGGAGTGGGCAAGAGCATTGGTCTAAGAGTGGTATCAGAGTCTCCTTCCCCAAACAACTGGAAATGGGAATGGGCACAGGAAGGGTCCAGGCCATCGATGAGGTATCAAAGAGGAAATACCAGTCTAAACCCTAGACAGAGCACCAAGGCAAAGCTTCTAGGAGGGAGGGAAGAGGGAGGTGGGTAAATTAGCTGGAAAGAAGCTATGATGACCCCAAGACCAGAAGCAGTTGGACCCCAGACTCAGACCCAGGACCCCAGACATGTCGTCCCATTTCCTCCCCCTTCCCACCTCCTGCAGACTGACATTTGAAAGTTAACTTCCCACAAAAGTCACTCTCCCAGGATTAATATTTATTTCTTATGAAATTTAAATTTTTCAGTGTAATTAAATTTTTATTCATCGTGAGTTATAGATAAAAATATTTATAACCTTCCCATTCCCGCCACAGAGGACGAGGCTAGGATGGAACCAATTACCAGAGCCTGGGCCAGAGGCGGCTTCAGAGCCCCAAAGGCACAGGGGGCTAAGAGGGGGGGATGAGAGGAGGGTGAAAGGGGCTCTCTCCATCATCTGAGGCAGTTACAGCAGCAGCACTAGCTCTTAGTGCTGAGGGAACCACAGGAGGAAGAGCCTGCAGCAAAGAGGACGAGACAGTTGGGGAGCTGTCTAGGGTCAGAGAGATGAAGGGAGAGCTTGGAAGAGTCAGTGAAGAACAAACCCAGCCAGGTAGGGCAGGTGAAAAGCAAGCCTGGTCAAGGAGGGCCTGCGAGCAGGTGCCAGTGATGTCCACTCCAGGGCTCTGCTAGACCCCTCACTGGGCTAGGTCCAGGGGGAGAGACCCATGAGGGAGTCAGCTTGACACAGTAAAAAGAGCATCGGACTTGGAATCAGAGTTCCTGCATTTAAATCTTGCCTCTGCCACGAATTCTTCAGACAACCTTGGATAAATTGCTTCCTCTCTCTGGATCTCAATTTTCTCCTCTATAAAATGAACTTTAGTACCTCTGAGAAGTAGGAAGGGGGAAAACCCCAATTTCACTACCATCTTGTAGTATCATGCCATGTTGCTCACTGGAATACAAATCCTGACACTTAGGATCATAGGCTCATAGATTTAGATTTAAGGGAATTTAAAGGTTGAGTATGATGCCTTCATTTTTCAGATGAGGAAACTGAGGTGCGAAGAGTGACCTGCCATGGATCAAACAGCAAGTATCAGAGGCAGTATGTGGGGAACAATCTTCCTTTCTTCTTTTGTCCATGGCTCTACCTATCACACTACCCTGCTTCCCTTATGTGGTGGTCCACTGTCAGTTTGACAGCCTTGGTGTCCTCAGGCCAGTTGGTTTATAGTCTCAAAACCAGGACCATGGACAACCCAAGATAAATGTTACCATTTCCAACCCCTACCAAGTCAGATTCTGAGAGTTGCTTCAGTTGCCTTGGAATCTCCACAGCTAGAGCTTTTGTCACAGATGTCCCCCAGGCTGTGACCATCTTGATAGCTAGTTGGCACAGTGAAAAGAATGCTGGACCTGGAGTCACAAAGATTGGGATTAAAATCCTACCTCAAACACTTACTAGCTATGAGACCTTGGGCAAGTCACTTAACCTCTGTCTGCCTCAGTTTCATCATCTATAAAATAGGTAATACTAGTAGTACCTACCTCCCAAGGTCACTATGAGGATCAAATGAGATATTTGCAAACCGATTTATAAACTTTTAAGCACTAAATACATGCTAGCTGTTAAAATTAAACATTGTTATTTTTCCAACTCTAAAAAAGGTACCAACATGTAATTACTCTTCATCTAGCTCTTGATCTAGAGCCTCCCCATGTGAGCCATGGCCAAGGAATCCTCTGTCCATGTGTAACTGGTAGGCAGGTCCTTCTTGGGGTCCCCATTGCTTCTATTCTACTGGTTGTCAGGGCATCTGACTAACCCCCAATGGTCAGCAGATGGTTTGATATAGTATCTTCATAGGCCCATTTTCTAGTCTGGTAAATTTCTCAGTCTTCCAATGATTTGACATATAGGGTGTTTCATCATTAGTCAGAATAGGACTGTCTCATCCCTGACTCAACAGTTGACTTGAAAATCCTCCTTGAGTTAGGTGATAGGCCTCCTTCAACTTACTTCTCAATCAAGGGATGGAGTGGTAGCATATATTCACACCTCTATTTTTTGAAACTCCAAAACACAGCTCAATAGTCAAGGACAGAGTCAAAATGGCAGAGTATCAGAAAGAAATACAAAGTAATTCCCCTGTCAAACCTCCTCCGTGAAGATCTAGAAAATGTACTGAACAATTCTGATTGGGAAATCCAAGGGAAAAAATAATTCACAGTGAGTCATTTTTCCAGCCTAAGGCAATTAAGGGAGATAGAGAGGTCTTTGTCCTCTATGGAAAAGGTTTGGCCAAGAGCATTGTGCATGCAGGGTATTACAGCACTTAGGGACTGGAAGAGAGTTGCGAATGGGCACTGGGACAGGAAGCCTTAGAGTAAGAAGATATTCCAGGGGATCGCTGAACTAGCACAAGGTGCAGGAACAGGATCCATCTGTTTCCCACTATTCAGTTTCAGTTCGAACTGAAGTGGGATCTGCACATAGGAATAACAGAGAGTAGCTGTCACTACCAGCTCGATTAGCAAGCAAACCACCCATCCAAACCACAGCAGGTATAGAATAAAGTCCTTTCTATCATTTTTGTTGCATGCATCAAAAATGACACATGCTAAAACTACTGAACTGGAAGCTCAGGGGTCAGGGTACTCAGCCTGTTCTGTAGAAAACTCTGGCAGCAGGTCTCCCTGAGGATGATAAGGTGTACTTGTAGACTTCTTGATTCCTGGGTTGTAGCCAATGAGGAAGGGAAAGGGAGGAAGTCTACCATCTGGAAGCTTCCTATTTTAAATCATTGTGCTTGCCAACTTTGCAGATTCAAGCAAGCCTTTTGTGTCACACACAGATACTATCCTAGAAAACTTAGAAGTTGTATAGCAGGAGAGTGATGGTCATCAGAAGCCTATTACATTTGCCAGTAGAGGACTCTTCAGCAATGACTTGTTATCTCAGAGCTATAACTGAAGAAGAGGAAAATACAAAAGGAATAATCAGTCAAAAGTCAGTTAGCATTTACTAAGTGTCTCCTATTGCCAGTCACTGTGCTAAACTCTGGGGATACAAAGAAAGGCGAAAGACAAGTCCCTATCTTCAGAGAGCTCACATTCTAATGGGGAGACAACATGCAAACATCTATGCATAAACAAGCTATAGACAGGATAAACTGAAAATAATCACAGGGGGATAGTACTAGAATTAAGGGGAATCAGGAAAGGCTTCTTGTAGGAAGTGGAGTTTTTAGCTTAGATTTGAAAGAAGCCAGAAAGGAGAGATATGAAGAGGGAGAGAATTTCGGACATGGGGAATAGTCAGTGAAAATGCCCAGAAGTGGGAAAGGGGGAGGTCTAAAATCTCAGATCTTATTGATATCCAAAAATAGGCAGCTAAGAAAATATCAATATCAGTGTCTATCAACCTATATTTCCCACTTCTACAAAATCTTGAGGGTCATCAATTCATGAGTTGTGGGCATCCTCAAGAGTATTCACAGGGAGTAAGCAGAGTTCTACAAATGATGGTGGAGTGAACTGCATCTTGACCATTTCACAATTGTCTGAAAAGCTGCAGAAAATAAAAGATCCTGTTGTACTTACTGTTTGTTAATTACAAAGAAGAGTTAGATGGAGGAGGACAAAGCACCACTTTACAAACTCTTTTACACTGAGGTGCCTCTCAATCATAAATGAGGATTATTCAAGATTCCTTAGAAGATGTAACAATGGCAACAATTCAGTTCAATAACCTTCTAATAACAATCAAGTGAAGCATAAAACAGGAAAGCATATGCTCACCAAAAATATTGGCCACTATGATGGAAGAGTCAGTGGAGAATCTAGATCAATGAACAATTTCCAATAGAAGGCAGAGTTCTCCAGAAGTTCCTGCTTGCAAATAATATTGCACGTTCCAAGACAGTGTAGAACCTCATGGGAAAAGTTAAAAAATCACTCAAAGGAGTCTAACTTGCCCATCCATATAGGAAAGGTCAAATGGATGAAGAATGTCTATTCCATAGATTTCAACATCTGAATACCCTGTAGACCTTGTCCAACAGTATTTATATATGGAACAGACAATGAAAATGGATAGTGAGCTGGACCCAGAGTTGGAAAGGGGAGAGTGGGATGGATTGCTTTGAGGAAAATGCAAAACACTTTTACTGACCCTAAAATTCTCATAGAATAGAGCCAGCATGTGCCACAAAGGGCTTGCCCAAATCTACAAAAGCTCATTTTTTCGATATAAACATTTTACACATTTATGACAGTAAAGAGTTGGAAAACCAGTGCCTTTGAAAAGCTAAAGACAAACATCACTTAGATGGCAATGGAAAAGCATATGGTGGGCAATATACAAAAAAATAATGGATTCAAGAAGCACAGGAATAAAGGAAGTTATTGAGAAATTACGAGACAAAGGAGATGGATTGGAAACATGGTGAGAGCAAGGGATGACAAATGGCCAGCTAGAATATTCCACCAGTGTCTTCATGATGGCAGGAGAATGTAAAGAAGCCTCTCACACATTGGGTAGATCTCCTGTGGCAAACTCTGGGGATGCTGTGAAAGATAGTTGCACAAGATGAGAGGCATGGATTGGTTGCCATATGCATCATTGGAGAGAGCTCCCAAATTGATGAGATCACAGGTATGCCTGAGTATTCTTGACAAGTCAGTGCTATGCTCAGTTGTTACTTTCTGATGAAAGAGTGCAAGTGTTGTCAGTGCTCAATACATTTTATCACCATAGAGCAAAGCCTCAGCTATTCCACCCTAGTTACAGCTCTGTGATCACAAATCTCACTGTCAGTGAATATTCTACTTCCAAATTAGAGGCCATTACTCTCCTGGTAAAAAATTATCCCTAAATTCTTCTAGGATCATATCTGTGACACAAAGGGCTTGCCTGAATCTCCAAAAGCCAATACTGGTGCATTTGTGAAGCAGTTAACCAATTCATTCTCATGTTAATAATCTCCAGGGAGGGAGATGAACTAGGGGGTTCAGGCCAGCTTGCTCCTTTATGCCTTCTGCTTTATTTTGTTCTCAAAATTAACCATGAGGGAGATCTACATAAACGTCTCTAATAATGAGGGAATCTCTACTTTTAGAAGCATCCTATTCCATTTTTAAACAGATCTTATTGTAGGGGTGGGTGAAGAGAGGCAGAAGAAGAGGAAAGGGGAAAGAAAGAAGGAGGAAAGAGGAATAAAAAGAAAAGATGACAAGTGGAGAAGGGAGAGGGGGAGAGATTCGTGAAGAGGGAGAAGGAAAAAAGGAAATGGAAGAAGAGAGAGGATGGGGAAGAGGAAATGGAAGAAAATGAGAAATGAGGGAGAGGGAGAGGAAGAAGAGGTGAGGAAAGGAGGAAAGACAAAGCAAAAGACAGGGAGGAGGAGGCAAAAGAGGAGAAGGAAGGAAAAAGAAAAGTGTCTCTGTGAGAGGGGGAAAGGAGAGAGAGAGAGAGAGAGAGAGAGAGAGAGAGAGAGAGAGAGAGAGAGAGAGAGATATGCCTGAGCCAAGAAGCACTTATTCACCTCTGAGAGAAAGAATGATTCTCTTATTTTCTCTGCCACTGACAAAGGCAACCATTTCCAACTAGATTATGTGGGTACTTGGCCCCTGAGACCTTTAATAATTTTGCCTTAAAACAATCCTAGAATAGCAGGCCCCCTGGGGAAGCCAAAGATGGGGGAGGAGCTGCTTCTCAGTCATGATTCCTGCCCTATGCTCAGTTCCTTAGCACACAACTCTCAATAATGCAGGCTCTGCCTGAAAAGCAGCCCCAGAATCCCTCTCCACAATACTGCCTCTAAAGGTAGAGAGGGGCAAAAGTCATCATTTCCATTTTATGGGGGAAGAGACTGAGGACTAAGAAGGGGAAATAACCCTCCCAAGGTCATGCCCTGAGTTGACAGAAAAGCTGAGTCTAAAACCAATGTGTCCCAATTTCCAGCCTAAAGCTATTAAAGTGACTATGTTCCTAATGTTGTTAAACTCACCGACTAGGACTGAGGTTGTCAGAGAGAAAAAGTGGCAGGGGCAGGGAGGAGGGTGCCACCTGCCCCATGGAGGTTCTCCAGAGCCAGAGAGAACTACTCTGAGCTGAAGGACAGTGACCTAGTATTTAACCAGAACTAGGAATTCTAGCACCTGAAGCAAAAGGGCAAAGGTAGAGCAGCAGAAACCATGCCCAAGAAGGTCTATAACTTGCACAATCTGACTGCATTCTATCTTTCCAGGTCGATTTCATATTACTTCCCTTCATCCCAGCCAAAAAGCCTTACTTGTTATAACCTGTACATGACATTTCACCCCCTTCCTTGAGTTCTTTTACATAGACTGTTCCCTATGGCTGGAATATTCTCCCTACTCCGTTCTTTCTGTTGGATTCTCTAGCTCTCTTCAAGATTCAACTCAGATGTCACCTCCTACATGAAGCCTTTCCAGACTCCAAACCACACCCCCAGTTGCTGGTGCTCTCTCCTCAGTTTCTAATGACTTTGAACTAATTTTTTATCTATTTCATATTCACTCTGAATACATTGTTTTCCCCTAGTAGAATGTAACCTCCCTGGCAGCAGGGTTTGTTTTGATCTTGTCTTCATAGCCCCAGTATCTAACATAGTACCTGGCATGTGATTAAGAGGAAGAGGAAGAGATCATCTACTTAATAAGTGTTTGTTCGCTGGAACTGACTTGATTGCCTAGGTTCCAATAGCAACTTTAACACTCAGACCCAGATGGAGATTGGGACCCAAGGAGAGGGAACACCTCTCCTTGTATCATTTTTGTGTGACTTATTATTTTCTGCCTGTGGTTTGCATGCTTTTATTGGATAATATTCCATGATTTCCATGAGAGGTGGTTGTGACTGCTTCTGTTCTTTGAAATCCAGAGCTGGACTGACATAAAACGCAAGTCTTCTTAATCCAAAGCTGGTACTCTTGCCTTTCTTGACAACAATGCTACAGGTGACAACCAGCCTCATGATGCTACATGGTACAGATCACACAACAATCAGTAAATGTTAGGAATGATTATCCTTGTGCAGTATTTGAATCCCAAAGCAACAGATCTGTCTCCATCGTCCATCCTCTCCCTGAAGGCTATGAAGAGCTACCAGAGGTGCCCCCCCACTTCAAGGCACGAAGCTGAACTAGGGCTGGGGGGAGGGAAAAGCCATAGCAAAAAGACCATTACTTGAGAAACTCACTCTTTCCTCTTCACCTTGTTCTGAGGAGTGGTTCCTTTTTCACTAATTAGAGCTGTCACTAGTCCTGGATGATTCCCCCAGATCAAGCTGGGGAGGTCATTAAGCCCAAGATGGATAAGTGCTAAGCCAAGCCCTGCACCAGAGATTTATCAGGCTCTGGCAGGGGAGGATTTATAAGGTTTGTTAAATTTCTAATTGAGTTTAGAGTACAGTTCCATACTCTCTAGTGCTGAGCCGTATGGGAGAGAATAAAAACAAGTGGACTGAACAGTAGCTCACTTTCTGGAAGGAGAGTTCTCTTTTCAACCAAGATCCCCCACCTTCCAGCCTCTCTGGCAGCTCTCGCTACACAGTCAAAGCAGCAGCAGGAAGGGGACATTTACTAGGGGGTAGCATCAGAGCACTCAGTCTCCCCAATCACCTTGCTAACTTCTAGCTCAGTGACCTTAACCTAGCCTTGTAGATAATTGCCAGCCTAAAATTATGAGGCTGGGCCATCAGAATGGAATGTAGTCTATTTCTCATTCTGTGTTTCTCTGGCTGAACCCAGGGGGCTTGCTAGGTGAGGAAGACAGCCAAGGTGATTTGTAGGACAGTTACCATGGACTTCTTAGAAAAAGAAATAGACTCAGTTTCTCCCCTTCCCCTAATGCCTTGAGGTATTATTAATACCCTTTGAGGAAGGCCCCCTGGGGACAAACTGAATGTCTCATAACCTTGAAAAAGTTGTATAATGAATAGAGTGCTGGATTTAGCATCAGGAAAGTATAAATACTGCTTTAGATACTTATTTGCTGTGTAACTCTTCCCACATCACTTAAACTCTCTTTGCCTCATATGTAAAATGAGGCTATTGAAATTGTTGGTCGCTAAGATTCCAGGACTAGATCTATGATCCTGTGACCCTTCCTTTCTCCAAGGCACAGACTCTCTATCTGTAAAATGGGGAGATTGAATTGGGTGATCTCCACACTCCCCTCCAATGCTCACTTCATCCAGATGCCAAAAAATCATAAGTCATGAGCACAGTGGGCAGGCTGAATGGAAGCCTAGCTCTGGTACCTGGAGATCACTTCGAGAATGTTAGAACAGAGCTGGGGCCTCAGACTAGAACAAATGATCCACTCCCTACCTTGAGAAACAAATAATCCAATCCCCAATTTTGGGAAACTGGAGACCCCAAGACAGAAGGGATTTACCCAAGGTCTCATGGTGACTTTGTGCCTGACGTTAAACTCGAAGCCAGGTTTTCTGAGAGCCCAAAACTCTTAGACCAGTACTTCCTATGGTTTCTCTTCACCCCTTTTTCAGTAGAATCAGGAAGCAGGGTCACCTGGCACTTAAAGTCACTAAGTATTCTCCTGCTATATGTTTTTTCTTATCTTGTAAATCAGTTATCTCTTAATAAGATCACTCTATCCTTTCCAATTTTCAGTTCAATTCAGTACTCATTTATTAAGCATCTTCGGTGCCAAGCACTATACTAACGACTGATTAAGAGGCAAAACCATAATAGCCCTTGTCCTTGAGAAACTTCTACTCTACTATTTGCAAATTCTTCCCTTTGAGGTAGAAAATAGGGTTCCCAACAATTTGTTGTGTGACCTTGGGCACAGAAAGGTCAGGGCCCTTCCCCTTTCTGTACCTTAGTTTCCTCTTCTCTAAAATAAGTTGGTCAGGCTAAGGATCACTAGGGGTCTGCCCAGTTCTCTCAGTCCATGAGCCTCTCTGTTGTCTCTTACTCTTATGCCACCAACACTCAAATGCTGATCCTGTCCTCCCATCAGCTTTTCCTCTCTGTTCACTATCTTCCTGCTCCAGGACATCTGGGTCCTAAGCCTGGGATTTTCTCCATTTACTTGGCTTCCTAACATCCAGTCTCCGAGACATGGCTTCTATGTTACCCCTCCACACACAAGCACCACAGCTCCTCCCCACCACTTGCCTCTCCTATTATTTTACTTTCTATATAAACATGTGGATATATTGTTACACTTGGAGAGAATGCAAGGTCCTTGAGGTCAAGGACTGTGTCATTCTGGTGTTTGTATTTTTGGTGCCTAGCATAGAGCTTGGCATACAAGAGATATTTAATATGCAATTGTTTATTGATTCATTGAAAGAATACGCTGGTGTGTTAGAACATCAGCTCCTTGGGACATAGTGCCCTCCTTAATGACAAGGACTGTGTTAAGTGTGTCCTTCTATTCCCAGAGACTGACATAGTGCCTGGCAGATAGTAGGTGCATAATAAATGCTTACTGACTGATTAGTAGTAATATTTGGGGAGTGGAGAAAAGGGGGAGAAGAGAGAGAATGAGAATGTAAGGAGAGGTAGAGAGACAGAGACGGAGAGAGACAGAGAGATAGAGAGAGAGAGCAAGAGAGAGAGAGAGAGAGAGAACATGAGAATATAAAGTGTTTACTACATGCCAGACACTGGGCTAAGTTCTGGGGACACAAATACAAAAAAACAGGACAGTCTCTGCCCTCATTACATTCTAAAGGGGGAAGTTACTACAGAAAGGAGAGTTCTAAAGGAGGAAGTTGAATGGGAAGGAGACTGCAGGGCATTGGTGTGGAGGCTGGGTGGCCGATAAGGTAAGTGAACAGCTTACCTATCAAAGTCAAGGGATGCAGGTGCAGAGTCCAGAGCAGGGTTGAGGAGGAAAGGAAAGAAGAGACAATCATCTGAACAGAGAAATCAGTGATAGGGTTCAATCAGGAAGCTATCCGTCCTTATCCTAGGGAGCCTCGGAAGACTTGGAAAGAGTTCTTCAAAAGAGCCAAATGACTCCACTGCCCCAAGAATGGGGCACCTTGCTTGACTAAGCACCTCATTCAAATAGCTCCTAAGATCTCACCTCCTCTGGGAAGTCTTTTGAAAATATTTCACAAACTTAGGAATAGACTTTAGAGATCATTTAATTCAACCTCCTCATTACGCAGATGAGGGAAACTGAGACCAAGAGAAACAAAGTGATTTGTCCTAAGATCACAGGGTCCCACACAAAGGAGGAATTCACTACATTACTGAATGCTGTAAAATATTGATGTCAAGTTTAATATGAGAAATTTAGAATTGATACTGAGATTGCTAATGAGTAGAATTGTTTATACTGTTCTTTTTCCTCTAAATAGACCCAGACTGCTCACCTTTTGTGAAAGCAAACTGTCCTACAATTTCTTAGGATGGGATTACCAGGGTCTAAAATCACATGGAACTGGTATTCTCTGCTGCTTTTCTAACTAAATCTACTTGTCTTATTGTCCCTGTAGGTATGTGTAAAATTCTATTTGGCTTGCTCTACAAGTGTCAAGGATTCAGGGGGAGTTTGTGGATAAGATACCCAGGGAAAATTGCCTGGACCTCTACGGGGATCACCTAGGCTAGAGATACCCCTAGAGAATTTCAATGAGCCTTGCATAGAAAGGCAGACCCCTACTGGATGCACTCCTGACCCAAGGGAATCACTGGAAGGGTTTCTATTCAGGACAGTTTTGTCATTTGAGAAAGGAGTGAGGCCAAGTCAACCCCATATCCCAAATCCCCCTGGAAGGAGCTCCATAGAGTTTGGAAAGCTCACTGTGGACCAAGTGTCTGTTTCAGAGGGCAACCAGTTTTCTTTGCGTTTGCTCTTTCTTCTTGCTTGTGAGTTAAGAAATCTAGTGAACTTTGTGAAATTTTCTTCCTTGTTTTGTGAATCAACAAAACTTTATGTTTGGGTATCATTGTAATTTTTATCCATACATGTGAGATTATATATGATCATGTGACATTGGCTATATTGAAACTTTACTATATGGCACTGGAGAAACATGTGAACAGAAATCATCCATGCCTCCTCAGAGACCTGTTTTGTATTTGTGAGGAGTACTGTTGTCTTAAAAATAAAATACCACTCTGCTTATTTGCCAGGGATGGCACATTTCAAAAGGGGGAAATGTGTAACAAGAGCCTGTCTTTGGAACCTATTCATAACACCTAAGAAGCCCCCTGCGGGGCTTTTCCTGGGCATTCTCAGAAGGCACTCCACTCCTACTGTTTAGGTGAATGTAGCCTTCTTTGATTGACTCTATAACCAGAACTGGGCTTCTTTAAAATTAGTGAGACTGAGGTAACATCTCTCTTTAAACCTCTCTTTCTGGCTTAGCCCCTTTCCTGCGAGCTCTTTTCTCCTCCTCTCAGACAGCAAAAATACCAGGTCACTGACAGTGCGGCCACCATGATGCTGTTGTTGGTGGTGGTAGTGGTGGTGATGGTCCTTCATTCTCAAAGAAGACCGTGACATCAAGAAGGCAATGCCATGACTTACACATGAATTGGATTTAAGTGAGGGAGGGTTGTGCAAAGTCACCAGTCTCACTTTCTCCTCCAGAGTCATCTCCATCCAATAGCAAGATATAGATGAGGACAAGTGGAGATGGCCCCCAGGCATCATGAACTGGACCAGTGAGGGAGGAAGGACCTTCTTCCCCTGCTCCCTGTCTCTTTTACCCCAGCTCTGAGAAATGGGCTGGAGTGTTGGTTTCTCTTCAATTTGTTTTCAGTTCTAAGAGCCTACAGTATTCCCCACTGGACTGGTAATTCAAGCCATGATGACCTTGGAGCCAAGACTGCAGAGAAGATCGTACTGGCAAGATGGTGCAGCCAGCCCAGCAGAAAAGCTCAGAGAAGCAGGGAGCCTGGAACTTGGAATCTGGGACTAGGGACTACAGAGACCAAGCAAAGTTATAAACCTAATCCCTTTCCCATTCTCAAAAACTGAGATGGTTCAAGGAGAAGTAGGAGAAGAGGTGAACCATGCCTTCCACATGTTGGGAATATGTTTTTTCATTTGTAATTATATCTTTTCAAATAAAGATTCCTTTGTAAAAAATTAAAAAAACATTATGATATACTCTTTCTAGTACTTAGAACAGTGTCTAGTACATAGTAGGCACTTCATAAATGCTTCTTGACTGACTTTTCCCAAAGTGATCAAATAAATTATAGTCTTAGAATTTTAAATCCAGAAGAGATATTAGAAGAGTGGTTCTCAAGGTATGATCTGAGAACTCACTCAAAGCTATTTTCATAATGTTACTAGGATGTTATTTGCATGTTAAAATGCCCCTCCCTTTTCCAAATACATATCTGGATTTTCTTCATATACTTCAACCAAAGCAATCTATCACAACAGATTGCATGCAGAAGCAGATATGAGAATTCCAGCTGTCTTCTGTTAAGCCAGACATTAAAGAGATTTGCGAAAATGTGTAAAACGATCCTCTTCTTCTCACTAATTTTTTTATGTTTTGGAAAACATAGTAATTTTCATAAAATAAGTTATTTATGTTAATATGATGAGTTTATTATTGCTATTTTAAATTAATTAGTATCTTTAAATTGTTTCCATTTTAATTCCTAATATAGAAAATGTTGATAGATATAATACACATAAACAAAACTCTTTGGGGTCCTCAATAACTTTCAGGAGTAAAAAGGGGCCCTGAGACCAAACAGTTTGAGAATTTTTGCCTTAGAACATAAGGGGAAAACACTAGTGTTGGAAAGGTCCTTACACTGTAAGACAAACAGAATATTACAGTAGGAAGGGATCCTGCAGGGAGAAGAACTGGAATTTCTGTAAGCATCTTCTACATGCCAGGTATTGTGGTAGGTATTTTTTATAAATACCATCTTATAAATACTCAACCCTTTGAGGTGGGTGTTATATCCCTATTTTACAGTTGAGGAAACTGAGGCAAACAGGTTAAGTGACTTGCCCAGGATCACACAGCTAGTAAGCACCTGAAGCCAAATTTGAACTGAGGCCTTCTTGACTCCAGGCCTGGTGGACTGTACATATACTGTGCCTCCTAGCTGTCTTGATCCTGGAATACAGGACCTAACATTTTAGAGGCCATATAGGTCAGCTTTCTCATTTTATGAATGAGGAGGCTGCAAGAGAGGGGATTTGCAAAGAGAGGGGAAGGCACTTTTCTAACATCACAGTTCTGTGCCTCAGTCTCCTTATCCCTAAGTTGGGTCCTTCTTCCAACATGTGGCTCAAACAGCTGCCTTGTCCAACCCTGTCCAGTCTTCCATTACTCTTTTCATTTCCTGCTGGGGTGTGTCTGACACCAATCTAAGTATGGGTGGTGGTCTGCACATTCTCTTTGAGGTCACATCTGTTCCTTAATTTTCGGGCCCATGTCTGTCAGAGGATGTGAGCTCCTGGGACCAGAGACCTCCCTCAAGAGCACTACACAGGTAGGGTTTTCCTTCAGAGGATAAAGCAATATGAATGGCAAATGTGGAAAGAAGGAAGGGCCATTCTCTGCTGTCTGTTCTCTTGTCTTTCTCATGTGGATTAACAACCACCTCTTCTTCCCTGCTTTGAGGCTGAAGGGAAGGGACCAGGGATGGCAGGAGGGAGAGACAGAGAGCAAAGGGTCTGGTTTCCAGAAAGCCCAGAGAATGTGACCTGCCTGGTGATAGCGTGGCTGGGAGAAAATCAATAAGACTGTGGAGCAGAAGGCAAAGCTAATGTGCCTCTATGTCTGAGCCCAACAGCCTGGACCATGTGAGGGAGAGGCTGGGCCAGGCAGGGGCAGAGAAGGGGAGGTGACACCAAAGGGCACAGGATCTGAGAGTGCCTGTGATCCAAGAAGGGCTGACCATCCTCTACAGAGGCACAGAAGAGTGAGCTTAGGGCCCAGGCTGGGAATACAAGCTCTGAGGTTGGAAGTGTGAGGCCAATCGAACACCTAGGTCCCATTCTCAAGAGTCCCCAAGTATATTTCTTGGTGTCTTCTATTTTCCCCCTCTCTTGGTCTTGACCATGCTCATATGAGTGGACAACTGATTCTGAGATGGAAGATCCTAGGATGAGAGGAGGAGAGCTTTCTAACAGAACCTGCTCCTTGGGCTTAGAGATCGTAGAATGGACAAGGACGCTAGCCTACAACTTGCATCTTCCCCTCTTCAGCAACTCCAGTGTCTCCAAACCAAACACTACATAATAAGAATAAACAAGTATTTATATAACACTTTAAGACTTACAAAGGGTTTCAGAATTATTATGTCATTCAGCCCTCACAATAACCCTGAGAGGTAGGCTCCATTATTGGCTCCATTTTTCAGATGAGGAAATCAAGGCAGACAGAGGTGAAGTGACTTGCCCAGAGTCACACAACTATTGTGTGCCTGAGTTGAGATTAAAGTTTTCCTGACTCACAAGTCCAGCACTCTATCCATTGTGACACCTGGCTGCTCTTTCCATGTTCCCCACAAAGAAAAGTCAGAGCACCCAGAGCATTCATAAAGCCTGGCTCCTTCTCTCCTAGCCCTCCTTTGCCCCCAAAAGCCAGGTTTCTTCCCCTGTATTACTCCTATCCAGAAAAGAGTGCTTCCTCTACCCTATAAACATGATTCACCAAATGGATAAATTTGATCATCCCTGAACTGCCATCTCCCAGAGCTGCTATAAGAAATAAAAAAAAATAAAAAAATAAAAAAGACTGCACACTAAAAGGATCTTGCAACCTACAGGCTTCTCTATTCATACCCAAGGAGTTGTTGATTTTATTATTGGATCAGACTTGAGATTTCATTGCTATAACAAGCTAACAAAGAGGAAATTCCCTGCGATGTAGACCAGAATCTGTTCTACAGCTTAGTCTTAGAGAGTCTCCATGGCCACTGGAGGTTTAGTGACTTGTCTAGGATCACACAACCATACCGGTCAGAAATAGAATTTGAACTCAGACCTTACAGAATCTAAAGCTAGCTCTCTGTCCACTATTACTAGGCTGCTTTTATTAATGATGTTATTTTTATTTGTGATCCAGTGATGATCCAATGGCCAGCATTCTCTTACAAACCAGGCTTCACCTACAGCTATGCTTGGGGAAAAGATCATTCTGGAGAAAAATGTATGTGACTTCAGAGCATGGGCAAACAACTGTACGAGCACAGACAGAAACCAACCATCCAGGAAAACTGGTCCTGGAGAGAACCTGAGGCAAAGCTATGAAGAGGGTGGGGGAGGAATGGAGAAGAAGGGCCCATGATAACAGCTCACATTTGCACAGAGCTTTATGGTTACAAAGAACTTTTCGCACACTGTCTATTTAATTCTCAACATAGTCCCTTGAAGGAGGTATGGCAGGCTTTATTATCCCCATTTTATAGATGGAGAAATTGAGTTCCACAAGCATGAAGGGCCTTGCTCAAAGCAACACAGCTAGTCAGCAGCAAAGACAAGACTAGACCTGGGTCTCCTGACTCCCAATCCAGGGATTTTTTGGTATAGAAAAACATAGTTTGTTCTCCAGGCCCCAGACATAATATCTCAAGGCCTCCTCAAATCTGTAAGATGTGTTTTGGAGACTTCTCCTTCTGCCTGGTCCTGAATCCCTGATAAAATCCTCAGGCTGGAGAAAAAGAGGGGGGTGAAAAGGAGGCAAGGGAAGGGAAAGAGGAGAGGGGAGAGAGAGGAAGAGACAGACACAGACACAAATACAGAGAGCGCATTTGGTAAGAGTCTACTATATACCAGTTGCTGTGCTAAGTGCTGAGGATATAAACACAAGAAGAAAGAAAGACAGTGTCTTGTCCTCAAAGAGCTTATTTTCTAATTGGGGAAAACACTGAGTTGGGAGGAAGAGGCTGGGAAGAAGACAAGTTAAGAAGATATATACTTACTGAATTGGTGTAGAGCTATTCTGGTTTCAAGCAAGAGAAATCAACTGTTAGAGCCAAGGGAACCCAAGAGCAAAGTTCAACTTTGCAGAAAAGAGTAGATGAAGATCATGGCCAAAGCATAGGCAGCCCAGTGAGATGACTCCATACTCTGCTAGTATTGAATCTAGGAATCCCAGAGTGGAAAGATATGGAAAGTGGCCACTTGGAACAATGCCTTTACCTCCAAACCAAGAAATCCAGGGTGCCAGATCAGGAAATTACTGGAAACAAAGATTTTATATTAATCCTTTTTTCCCCAAACAGTCTTATCCCTCAACACTAATCATGCTCAACACATCTGGAGTTGAAAACTGAGTAGTCTTTACGCAGGGAAAAATTATAAGTAGTTATCCTCCAATCTGGTAACTCAATTTCCCAAATCCATTCTTTATAGATCTATGACCACCATCCTCTAAGGAATATATCTCTTCCTTAGCTCCAGAGGCTGGGTTTCCAATGGTGTGCCTTTCAAAAAAAAAGGAGAGATTCAGAGTGACAGAAAAATAGACACACAGAGAGCCAGATAGAAACACAGAAGCAGAAGGAGACAGACTGGGAGGGACAGAGATAAAATATAGAGGCAGATGAAGAGACAGACAAAGATGGAGACAGAGAAAAATAGATAGAAGCAAATTCAGAGAGAGGGAGGCATAACAGAGACAATGAATTAGAGGTGGTGGAGACAGAGAGAAAAACACGGATGTAGAGTGGAAAGAGGTATACAGGAAACAAAGACAGAAACAGAGAGAAAGACAGAACATAGAAACGGACAAAGTGGAAAGAGATAACAGACACAAAGGAAAAGCCGGAGGGACAGCGATTCACAGAATAAGAGATCTTCAGGGATAGAGAGATAGGGGCAGATGAAAACACAGGAAGAGACAGAAAAACATGGATATAAACAAAGATAAAAAGAGAAAAATTGCAAGAGGTAGAGATGAAGATCATGTGGTACCATGGGAATAATTACTATGGAGTAAGATCTGATTTAAATCCTTCCTCTTAAAGTTACTACTTATATGACCTAAAGCCAAATTATTTCCCTTCCTGGGCCTTAGTTTCTTCAGCTGTCAAATGAGGTGGCCTCTAAAGTCCCTTCCATTTCTAAATCTAGGATCCTGTAATAGAATTAGGAGAGATCCTGAAACAAGTAGATGAAGGTGAAAAAAGAAACAAGAGACATATCCAGAGACACACAGAGAAAAGGAGACAGATGCAGAGAAGCTGAGGGATATACAAGCAGATAAACTTACTGAAAGGGAAAAGCAGAAAGTGATTCAGAGATGAAGTAATGGTAGGATACTTCAGAGATGCAAAGAAAAAGGGAGATAGAGACTTGCAAAGAGCAGAGCTTTATGGGGACTCTCCTTGTGAGGTGGCCCCAGACTTAGTCTGCCTTAGGGCTTTTTTGCCCTTGGTGCCTGGGACTGTAATCTGGACTCTAAATGGGGGGAAAGGGAGTAAAGGCTCTAACTTCCCCCCCTAGTTCATAAATGTCACTGACTGTTTTATCTCTGCCTGGTCTCTTGGAGCTGCTTTTCATGCGTCCTAACACTGTTCGGCTGGCCTGACAAAACCATTTTATAAGATGGATATTTCTTGGCGAGGGCCATAAAATCCAGCCAGGCAGTGACAGTGACAGAGGGCATTGTGAGAAGCTGCATCTGTGAGACCCCCTCCTTCTTACTCATCCCCCAAGGAGCCACCATACTCCAGCCTGGTTTGGGGAAAAATTGGCCCAAGCAGGGGCAGGGCATTGGGAAGAAAAGGTTATAGAGACATGAGCTTACATTTGCTGATTAGATTCCCCAACAACTGTAAAACCCTTCTAGAACTGGAGCTCACACTCACCTAGAACCTAAGTTAACCATCTGTTCCCATAAGTTTAGAGGAGGAGGGATTACTGCCAGTTAGAGAGCAGATGGGTAGCCTTCCTGGAACACTTGGCATTTGAACTAAGCCTTGAAGGATGGGTAAGACATCAACCCATCAAAGATGACTTGCTGTTTGTCCTTTGTTCTCAAAGAGGACCATGACATCAGGAAGATGATACCATGACTAGCAAGTGAATTAGATTACAGTGAGGCAGGGCTGTGCAAAGTCAGCATCCTCACTTTCTCCTGTGGAAGCATTAGGAAGACTAGAGATGGCCTCCCCCGTCCAAGTGTAAACTTTGAAAGTGTAATCTTCAAAAATTGATTGCTATTGTTATTGATATCATAAGATGAAGAATGGATTCTAAAAGTAGGAACTGGTATTAGCAAAAGCAGAAAGGAGGGCAACTATAAGATATTTAAAGGGAAAGCAAATGGCCCAACTTGGCCAAAACAAAGAGTGCATCATGGGAGGGGTTCCACTTATTTGTCCCATAGGCAGTAGGGAACTAGTGAAGTTTATTGAGGAAGGTGGAGGGTTGGGGTGGGAAGGGGGTCAGACCTGTGCATTATCAAGATTGCTTGGACAGCTGTGTGAAGATGAGATTGGAAGATAATAGAGTCAGGGAGGAAAATTTAGGAAACTATGGCAGTAGTCTAGGCAAGAGGTGAAGAGTCTGAGCTAGGATGGGAACCATGGGAGTAGAAAGGAAGTGAGATGTCTCAGAGAGGGGAGAGGAAAGGGAGGGATAGAATTTGAAACTCAAAACTTTAAATAAAAATGTTTTAAAAAAGGAAGGGAAGTGATTCAAAGGACTTAATAACTAACTGGATGCGAGAGATGAGGAGGGGAGAGATCAGAAAGGCACTAATGTAGATTCTCATTCCTCATTCCACTTTGAGGTCCCATTCCCTGGGCTTCACTTGCAAAGGAAATCCCCTAATCCCCAGTTAAACACTTCTGTAATGAGGGCATTAACTGGTGCCTGGTGACTAATCCTGAGCCACCTCCCCCTCTCCTGGATGGAGATGCTTCCAAGGTGACTGCCAAAGAGAAGATGCTGGGCAGGAAGATGAAGGAAGAGCACCTAGTAGAAAAGACCTTCTACAGGGGCACCTCTGGCTCTGGAGCTGTCCAAGGCTCTCCTCCATGTCATCTAAGTAATAAAGTGTACGTAATAAATACTATAAAAATAGAGATACAGACCATGTTGGAGAAACCCAAATGGGAGAGAATGCTCACAGAGAGCTTCCAGTATGAGAAAGGAGGGACTCTCTGTCCTCAATAAGCCACCTATCTGAGGAGAAAGACAGCCCTTGTCCTCAGGAGTCTCTACTTGGAGGAGAAAGACAGCCCTTTTCCTCAGGGGAACACAATCTATGGAGATTGGCCCAATTCTCAGGAAGTCTCTTGTCTGACGGGGAAGATAGCCCCTGTCCTCAGAGAGGCACAAACTGAGGAGATAGATTCTGTCCTCAGGAAGTCTTCCTTCCAAGGAAGAAGATAAGCTCCTACCCTCAATGATCCCCTTTTCTGAGAAGAAAGTTTCTGACCTTGAAGGAGCTCCTGGTTTGAAGAAAGAGATATCCTCAGACCTCAGGGAGTCCCTTCTGAGAAAGGAGACCCAATCTATCCTGGGTAGAGGGGGCAAACAAGGCCTTACCTTCAAGAGGTTTTCCATGTGAGGGAGAAGAAAAAACAATTGTCCTTTGGAGTCCTATTGATGAATGAGAACACTTAGAAACCCTAAAGAAACAAGCTCCTTTGTCATCACTCCAAATGTCCAAAGATTGAATGAGCTTCCTTCTATTAGGAATACTACTTACTGCAAGAGTTGATTTCTGTCTATCCTGGGAGGAAAGTGGACTTGGATGAGCTCTAAAGTCCTTTCTAACTCTGATATTCTATGATTCCACAAATGAAAAAAAAATACAACAAACTGATTTTTTCAGTTTGGGGGAATGTAGAAGAAATGGTTGAACAGAGATGGAGTTAAGCATTGAAAACTCCCTAGGAGGTAGTGGTAATGTTCCTAAGCCCTCTTGGTGATTTTTCTCCAGCCCAAATCTCGCTACTTTGTGGGATAGTTTCTTAGGAAAAAATGTTACATATGTTCCAATCTAACCAGTGACAGAGAGGAGGGGTTAACTAGCAGGAGAGGCAAGATGATGGTACCCCTCCCTTCTTATCTGCAAGGCTGCTTCATTTGTTGCCCTGGAGGATCTTGGACTCTCCATGAACATTCCCTACCTTCCACTTCCTATCCAGAGCTACCCCCACCACCACCACCAGGAGACCTTGATCAGAACTAGGCATACCCCTCTCCACCATTTTGACAGAGAAGACAATGGGCCGTAGGAGGGGAGGAGAAACCATGGGGAAATTAACTCCTGAATAGTCAGAAGAGATTCCTGATCTCTAAGAGATGGGCTCAGCAAACTGAAACTGCCAAGCAATGGGGTTTGAAATGGGGGGAGGACTCAGTGCTCCTGTTGCTCAGGCTGTGAGGGCAAGATATGGGTGGAGTCTGGAGCTTGGGGGACTCAAGTCGACTTCAAATATACCACAGAGATTGAAAGACAAGAGCCTGGGAAAAATATAAAAATATAAGTGTTTCCATGGAATCCGTTCTGCTTGGCGCTCTCTCTCTCTCTCTCTCTCTCTCTCTCTCTCTCTCTCTGTATTTTCTTTTCAGCCCTTCCCTGGTTATATCCTACCTTTCAGCATCACTCTCCTCAAATTCAGGCTCAGAATGAAAGGAAAAGAAATATTTCAGATCCAGGAGTAAACACCATTTGCTATGGGAGGGGGAGAAAGAAATGAAGAGAGAGATTGGGGAAGAGGAGGAAGGAGAAAGAGGAAAAGAGAGAGAAGAAGGTAGAGAGGGAGAGGAAATAAGGCTGGGGCTCAGAAAGGGAAAAAAGCCTGGGGAAAAGTATTTGTAGAGACAGAAGCAAGGGCACTCAAAGGACATTCTGTGGCAGATGGAATAAGTAGCCTTTGAATGAGCATTCCAAGGTCAGCTCAGACTTATTTTGTGTCCTTGCCTTAGTCACCCAGAACTGAACTTGGAGTCAGAAAATCTGAATTTGAACCCTGCCTTGGGCACTTCCCTACGGCTATGTGACTCTGGGTTAGTCACTTAACCATTATCTGCCTCAGTTTCCTCATCTTTAAAATGGGGTTAATAATAGCCTCTAATTCCTAGGGTCATTGTGAAGAACAGAAGTGATAAAGTACATAGACCTCTCTGTAAATCTTAAAGTGCTTATATAAAGGCTAGCTTTTATTATTTGTTGCTGTTAACCAAGAAACACAGGAGGTGAGGGGAGAGGGGAGAGAGGACGGAGAGACCTTTTGGGTGATGTCCTCCTGTTTGCATGTATCACCTTATTCCTAGAAAAGGAGACTCTAAGGAGAGAGGTCAAGGCAACACCTAAAGCACATTTATACGGAGCTTTGCGGTTTGCAAGACACTCGATATATATTCTCATTTGACCCTCACAACAACCCTGGGCAGTAGGTCTTAGTATAAGACATGGCACATGTGCACACACACACACTAAAGTGATCATACAATAGCCTATATGCACATAGGCACAGAGAAATACACGCACACTGTCAAACTCACTGAGCCTCCTCCTGCCCTCCCAAACAATCAGACAAATGAGTTGGGATCTGGGAGCTCTCTTGGGGCCGTGGGCCTGAGTTTCAATATTTTCCAGCATCTGCTTCATCAAGTCCCCACAGAGCAAACCTGCCATCTGGCCTCCCCCTCCCACTCTGTCTTCCCCACCCCCAACAGCTCCTTGCTGCCCAGTCAACAACTACTGGGGGTCCCAGAGGTGGCCAGGCCTGGCAATCGGTGTGCAAAAAGGAAACGAATAGAAGTAGCAGGCAGAGAGGTGAGCAGTCCCCACCCAGGCCTCCTGCTCCTTCTTTTCCACTCTTCCAGACAGGCTTCTTCTCAGACAGGCTTCCCCACAACAAGTTCAAAACCCAAGACTGATCTGGTGACAAATCCTGTAGAGCAGGATGGTGAGGGACCCCCAGGGACTGGAGAAGGGATGGGCCCATGGCTTGGGCAAGCCCATCTTTGGGTTCTCTACGTGTAATGTGAGAGAGTTAGAACAGATCTAAGGTCTATGTTCTATGTTCTAAAGTCCATCCTCACCCTGACAGCCTGTGTTCTAAGAGCCCTTTGCTCAAACCTCCTATATTTTTAGGTTTCTTTCTATGCCTGTTTAAGGTCTATTAAACAGGTCTATTCACTGAATGGCTGTTACCTCACCCTAAGTGAGTACCTGAATAGGCCTTGGCCTAAAGGGGCCAAGGTCTACCAGTGCATCCTGGGCCATCTCCAATCATCCTGATGAGTACCTGAATCCAGATGCTCAGGAGGAAAAAATGAGGCTGGTGACCTTGTACAGCCCTCCCTCACTCAAATCAAAGTCAAATGCAAGTCATGTCATCATTTTTCTGATGCCATGGTCTTCTTCAGCAGCAAAGGACAAACAACAGTCTGTGAATACACTCAGCTGCCTGAATGGGGACCCAGCTACCTGGGTAACTCAGCTCCTCCTCTCTTATCCGTCTCCCCCTCCCCTTCCTTCTCCTATCCAAAGGAAGATAAATTTGAATGGCCAGAGGATGCCCAGTAACTTGGAGTTTACTGGCTAGATTTCTTCCTTTCCTTTTGTTTCTTTTCCTTTCCCTTCCCTTCCCAAAACCTTAAACCTACTGCATTCTGAAGGCCATAGATTGGACAACACTAGGCCCCTGCCCAACCTCCACTTAAGAACTATTTTCTGGACCCTCCTGGCTTAAGAGTGATTGTCAATAGTAACTGTTGCTATTTCCCTCCCAGCTTGATTTAGCTATTTTTTCTTTGGTTCATTAAAGGGGCCATACCCTGACTACTTCTTAAACAGCCCTATTCACTGAATGGGTGTTACCTCACCCTAAGTGAGTACTGAATAGGCCTTGGCCTAAAGGGACCAAGGTCTCCCATTACATCCTGGGTCATCTCCAGACATTCTGATGAATATCTGGTCATTGGATTCAGATGGCCCTGGAGGAGAAGTGAGGCTGGTGACCTGCACAGCCCTCCCTCACTCAAAACAAAGTCAAGTACAAGTCATGTCATCATTCCTCTGATGGCATGGTCTTTGACAACCAAGGACAAACACAAGAACAACAACATTCTACACATTATATTTTAAAACCACTTCCAGCTTTGACATCATAGGTTCTGCTATGTAGATTTTTTCTAAGGCTCCTCCCAACTCCAACATTCTGGGTTCGAAGGTTCTTTACTATTCTGATGTTCTGATCCTTTCTGCTATTCTATAATTGTAAAAACCTTAACAGCTCTGACGCTTTGAAATCCTCAGGAGAGGCTTCAGGCGTGCTTATAGGAGAGTCTCTGTGAGAATCATTTCTTTCCTGAGGTTCCTATAGCCCATGAATGAGACCTGAGGAGCACTGGGCGGAGGTGGGCTTTATTTGACCCCTTGAAGTACAGCCTGGAGATGTTCTGGGCAAGTTGCTTCAGGGAAATGAGTGTTGGGCTGAGCTGGCAGGGGCGCTGATGGGGAGATGGCAAATACAGGCTGAACAGACATCCACGGCCCATAGCCTGTTATTCACACGCAGACTTCTGGTTGGAGCAGCTTGTGTGTCAAATATACCAATTCCAGCAGAGTTAATGGAGTTGGCCTCTGCTCCCCCCTCGCTCTGCAACTGGAGAGACTTTCTTCATAGATCAACTGTATCTACAAGCAGAAACACACACACACGTATATATCTCTCCAAACGCTTGAGTGTTCAAACCCTGACAAGAAGTGAAACCTTTCTACATCTGACAGCTAATTTCGGAGGCCTTATTTGGGGGTGGGGAGGGAAGGCAGCTAGTGTGTGTCCATAGGAAGAACAGATGTGTGAATGTGCCCATGTGGGCATAAGCACGTGTGAGTGTATGCATCTGTCTCCATAGCTCAAGTGTACATATATACAGGGGGAAATTGTACATCTGCATTTTCCTTACACATGTATAAGCACATATATGAACAGGTGCGTGTGTCCTTGCTAATTTTGTGTATATGTGTATATGCACGTACTTCTTTGTGTGTGAATGTGTACATAAGCATATAGAAGTGTGTCCTTTGCAAATCACTTATAAAGGGTTTTATATCTGAGCTCTAACTTGATCTACAGAAACAGCCATAAGAGGCAAGCTAAGCAAATATTATTTTCCCCATCTTACTGATGAGCAAATTTAGACTGGGGAGGTGGGGAGGGTGACTTGGTCACATGATTAGTGAGTGACAGGTCTCCCTGAAGCCTAGTCCACTAACTCTTGGGTCTGCCTCACATAGGATCAGCCAATGTCCTTGAATCCACATGGTTTGTGCCTAACTAGTCAGTAAACTCCAGGCCTAGCAAGTCTTGCCTCTTGCTACTTTCTCTCTTCACATCTTTCTGTCAAAATACAGCAGGTCCAACCACTCTTAGATGAGGCTAGAGGCTTCTCCCACAGTTCCCTCCATCAGAAACCACATTCACCCCACAAATTGGTGGCCTAGACACAGTTCTTATCCTGTCCATGTGAGCCTGTCCTGTGGACATTTCTCCATATGCATTTCCCCTCTGTTCTGCCCTTCCCCTCTGCCCATGAAATATCATCAGCCAGTGAACGGAAATTAAAAAATATGACAGGTAGAATGGCTAAAAGGATGCTCAACTGGCAATCAGGAAGCCCTGGGTTGACTGTTTCCTGGGTGATTAAGTACAACTGAAATATTATGTTTTATATGGCCTTTTCCCTTTTAGACATTGGAAAGGGAAGTATCTAGTTATCCATTGATAAGAGGGTGGGGAGAGTGGAGAGAAAGGAAAGGAATAAGAAGGGAAAGGAATAAGTGGAGAGAAAGCAAAGGAATAACACCTACTGTGCAACAGACACTGTGTTCAGGGCTTTTTACAAATACTACCTCATTTGATCCTCTCAATAACCTTGGGAGGTAAGTGCCCCTATAATCCCTATTTTACAGATGAGAAAACCAAGGCAGCCAGAGGTTAAGTGACTTGCCCAGGGATTTGAAGCTGGTTTTGAACTCAGATCTTCCTGACTCCAGACCTGGTGCTCTATCTACTGCACCACCTAGTTGCCCATAAACCACCTAGTTCACTGTCAACATTTAATAAATGCTTGTTGACTTGACTTCTCATGAAAGTAATGCTAAGAAAGCCAGCCCCTGAATAGGGAATCCAGGGATGCTGAGATTTATGAACCCAGGCTAAGTTTGGTGAACTTTGGTTAAAGAACAGTTTAAATCTCATCTTAAACTCAGTCTGCTTAGAGTAGTTTTCTTTTTCAAAGCCTTCTCAATTAGGATGTTGTTCCCCTGGTCTCACCAGGAATGGTGACATAGCTTGGACTACAAAATCTGTAGAATGTGACCAGATTAGTCTGCTTAAGGAAAGTTATGAGATTATAAGATATTAGACTAGAAGAGAGCCTAGAAATCATCTAGTGTAACCCCTCTCATTTTACAGAATGGGAAACTGAGACCCAGGGACAGAGAGACACTTAGTCAAGATTATGCAGATAGTAATATGATACCTGTGAGCTGTGCATTGCACTTGGTGGGCACCTCATATGACCCTCAAGGACATGTATGGGTGTAATTGGTCTAAATCAATTTAGGTATTGTCTTCCTTAAATCTGTATCACAATATAAATTATCCTGTGAGAGGAATGTCGAGGGGTCTCAGCAGGGTCTCTCTGGCACACATACCGAAAAACCTACTGAACCATTGTGTTAATGTGCTCCAATCTACTTGGCAAGTGCTGGCTAGGTTCTAAATTTACATTAGGAGATTATGTGAAATAATGCCCAAAATTATTTTAAAAGTTATAAAATCTATGATTCTGTCCCCACTTTTTGTCTGGAATTTCCTCTCCTTCTATTGAACAATCCTTCTCACTGGATCAAGGCAATCAACATCCTGTGATCCTATAGTTCATTAGACATGACAAAAATGGAAAAAAAATATTTAAATGCTCCCCATCTGGAGTCCTTGGCCCTAGCTGCTTCCCAAAATTCTTTAACACTCAGATTTAGGGGTTTTCTGCTCCATACTCTTTTGAATCATGGAGAAAATATAAAATTGTGGGGGATTATTTGTGTCCAAGACCCTAGTTTGGGACCTCAGAGTATATCAAGAAATTAGGGGCATTATGGAGAGAAAAGTTAGTCTCCCTATCCAAGCTCCTCAACCCACCAGGCTTCAAGACAGTTGACATCTTCAGGGCTCATATCTCACTCCAGTCTCAGCTTCTGTTCCCCAATCTGGGTTGCCTCTGCAAAACTGGTTTCTCCCACTGCTGGTCCAAGTCACAATGAAATCCAAGGCACAGAGGCCAACAATATCCAACATTAAGCAGTCACAAATCTTAGCCTGTTGCAGAACTCAGCAATCTTTCTCTCACATGACAACTTGGGAGTCTGCCTCCTAAAGTCCAATATTATTCATCTGCATGATGGACAAGGGGCTTCTGTACAACAAGGGTTCTCTTCTCCCTGTGCCCTAAGTGATAGTTCTGAAATCTCTCAGAACAAAGGAAAACAGAATTATTTTGCTTGAAAATACATGTTTGTAATGGGAAATTTGTTTTTCTCTCATTCTCAAGAAATAGAGGGGATGGGGAGGATGGGAAGGAAAGAAGGCAGGTTTTTGCTGATTGAAAAAATAAAATTTAATTTTAAAAAAAGAGAAAAGGAAGAGTAAATAGAAAGCCCTTAACCCCATATACCTGTGTATAATTATCACTAATTCTCAGTCGCACAATTTCGCTTTCCCCATAGGAATTTCCCAGAGTCCCCTTGGCTTTCCACAAAGATGAAATACATTGTTGAAATGCCCAGTATAGTAAGTGGTTGGTGATAGACCAGAAGAAAGGCATGGGTCATTCAGAGTAAAAAGATCCTTTACCATAATATCTAAAGACTGCCCCCTCCCCTCAAAATCCTCCCAGGGTCACCTTTCACCCAGACCCCCCCCCCACCAAGCATAAAAAGAGGAAAGCATTTTTGGGAACATAGGGCTGAGTATCCATGAATTAAAAAATAAATTCCCTTTGTCCCACGTGTATCCCCATGGTTGTTCTGGTCCTCCCTGGCAGTCTGCCCACTCTTGTCATTTTTATAACTAATTATTTCTAATTATCTCCCATCAGAGAGTCAGAGAATCAAAAAGTACACTAACCATCCTGGAAATTCTGTATCAGACTGTAGAATGTGCGTGTTTCTGCCAAGAGTTTACTCCCTGGTACAAAGAGAACTTCGGGAGTCTTCAAAGTATGGAGCCTGAAAAGGCATTTGGATCTGAAAGTTGACAGTGGGTGGTACTGACAGAGAGCTGTATTCTAAAAATCATATGCGTGCGCATGCACACACACACCAACGTGGAACAGAAGGTGACTGATTTGATTTTGAACCTGAATCTGTTCCCATTCTCCAGGTCCACTCAGTTCACCCAATACTGTCATCTCTCCTTTCATCAATTATCAGAGTGACAGTAATAGAAAGAACCCTGGATTTGTAGTCCGAATACAACTGGATTCAAAATCTGCTATAGATTCTTTCTAACTGTGTGACTCTAAACAAGTCATTTAACCTTTCTGAAATTATAAAATGAGTTTCCTCACCCTAAAGCAATAGATAAATAGATAGACACGTACCATCTTTGATCTTTAATGGTGCTTCCCCCATTCATGGGGAAGAAAGACATCTCTACTCTTTTTTTAACATTTTCATTCAAAGTTTTGAGTTCCAAATTCTATACCTCCCTCCTCCTGTCCCCTCCTCTCTCCCTGAGATGATAAGCAAGAAGATATAGGTTATACATGTGCAATCATGTAAAACATTTCCATACTAGTCATTTTGTACAAAAAGACTCAACTAAAAGAAAAGAGGTAAGTGAAAAATAGCATGCTCTAGTCTGTATTCAATCAATATCAGTTCTTTCTCTGAAGGCAGAGAGTATGTTTCATCATTAGTCCTTTGAGATTGTCTTGGATTATTGCATTGCTAAAATAGCTAAGTCATTCACAGTTCTTCACTGAACAATATTGCTATTACAATGTATAAAGTTCTCCTGGTTCTGTTCACTTCACTATGCATCAATTCATGTAAGTCTTTCCAGGTTTTTCTGAAATCATCCTGCTTATCATTTCTTATAGCACAATAATATTCTATTACAATTATATACTATATTTTGTTTAGTCATTTCCCTAATGATGGCCATCCCTTCGATTTCCAATTCTTAGCCACCACAAAAAGAGCTGCTATAAATATTTTTGCACAAATAGGTCCTTTTCCCTTTTTTTGGATGTCTTTGGGATACAGACCTAGCAGTGGTACTTCTGGATCAAAAGGTACACACAACTTTGTAAATCTTTGGGCATAGTTCCAAATTGCTCTTCAGAATGGTTGGATCAGTTCACAACTCCACCAATAGTGCGTTAGTGTCCCAATTTTTCCACATCCCCTCCAACATCCAACATTTTCCCTTTTTGTCACATTAGCCAATCTGATAGGTGTGAGGTTTTACTTCAGAGTTGTTTGAATTTGCATTTCTTTAATCAATAGTGATTTGGAGCATTTTTATGTGACTATAGATGGCTCTTAAACTGCTGTATTAACTGCCAAATACTACTATTCAAAGAAGACAAATTGCCTGGGGAGGATCTGTTCTACAGAGGAACTCTGAAAACCCAGAGGAAAGAGAATGCCTTCTCTCCCCTGCCTTCATCCAACTGTTCCCCATAGGGATCTTGTAAATATACTGAATTGAAGAAGGCCCATCATCACTATGGCAATTTCTCTGGAGAATACTCCATCCCCAGATCTGGAACTAGAATAAGAAAAAATGGGCTTTGCCCCAGGTCAATGATATGGGAAGGTATGCTTTTTCTTCACAGCATCCTCCAACTTCACATCTCATCTCAAGTTTCTCTAATCTCCCACATGTGATATAACTACCACTCCCTCAGGGTCACCTTTCTGTGACATTCTCTCCCAAATCCACCTCCCCCTACCCCACTGCCCTGTAACCCTCACTGAAATGGGGGCCAAATTGACCCTTCTTCTTGTCCACAGTTCTATCCACAGTTGACTTGTCTTCTATCACCAACAGTGCCACTGCCCCAAACTGGTTTGTTGTTGCTGCTGCTGCTATTGTAGTTGTTGTTTTCTCCTTGAATGAAAAAAAAAAATCTAGTTACAGCTATATCTATCACTGGAGTCCTTCCAAAGGGGCCAGATATCCAAATGCCAGGAGTGTTGTCGGAAGATTCCCCAGCAGACAAGAGTTAGACTAGATGAGGTCATATGAGGTCTTCTACAACCCTGAGATTCCACGGTGACCATCGAAGCTGGGATAAGGGATCCAGATCTCTTCACTGCCTGCCCAGCATTCTTCCCTCTGTAGTACCCTGACCCTTTCTCATAGTCAGGATTTAAAAGTCCAAGCCAAACTTAACCAGTCAAGAGAAGATGCCCTTCTGAGTGTAAATTATAGTCCTCAGCCTGAGGACCAGCAGCCTCAATGGCTTATGTCACCAGTCCCAAGGGGAAATGACAAGAAATCACATGATAAGAGCTATCAAGTCCTCATTGCCTTGATAGCAATTCTACTTGCTATCAACTTTTCATCCCCAAAACTCACTAGGGTCCCTTCTCCTCATATGCTCCTCAGGTCTTTCCTGGATTCAGAGATACAAATCTCTTCTCGAGAGAGAAGGCAGAATTCTAGGAATGCTCTTTCTTAATATTTGTTATAGCTTCCTTTCCAGATGATAAAGCCATCCTTCAGTTGCCTCAGCACTTGGGCCTCCTCACCCTAGAAATTCCATTGGTCCCATCAGTCTTCTCACCCTAGAATATCTCTCTATCATGCTGGCCTCCTTTTCCCACTGGTGAATTCCTTCCAACAACCTCCATTTTGAAGAGCAGTCCAGGTAAGTCATTCTTCACTCCCTTCCTGCCTTTGCTTCTGCCCTTCCAGATTTCGATACCCTGTCCTTTGTGAGTGTACCTCCTTCCTATCCCCAACCCCAATTTTCAGTTTTCTTTTGTATGTTGTCTTCTTCCATTTAGTGGAAGACCTTTGAATACAGGGAGCATTTCGTTGTTTTTATATTTGCATCCTCTGTACTTAGCACAGTACCTGGTATATAGTAAGCATTTACTAATTGCTTGTTGCCTCGTCTCCTCTTCCAGGACTCTGACCACCATACCATACTACCTGCCAATACATATCTCAATAGGGATGTCCTCTACAACAGAGCCGGAATGCCAGGAGACACTGCCTTTGGCATCCTGTGAGAGGGAACCCATTGCAATTTTGAGCAGTTATAATTGTTAGGAAGTCTTTCCTTATATGAAACTTAAATCTAACTGTGTCTCCCACCCGTTACCTTCTGAGGTCAAGCAGAATAAAGCTAATCTCTCTTCCCCATAATAACTATTGTTGAGCATTAGGATCATAGAAGGTTGGACCTAGAAGGGACTGTAAAGACTCTAACCCAAAATCATTATTTTACATATGAGGAAAATGAATCTTTGTGAAGCAGAGAGACCTGCCCAAGTCACACAACCGACAACAGCGACCAAGATGATCCTTGAAGTCCCGATTCGTGTCTCCACTTTCTACTATACCATGCTCATCCTCACTGCTGTGTTTGGACCAGCCTGATCAATAACCCACCAACCCAACTTTCTGGATCCCTTGATCATTCTAGCAGAAGCTTGACTCAACTCTTCTCCACTGTAGAAAAGATCCCAGGAGAATCTCCTACCAGCTGTTCAAGTTGCCCCATCTTCCGCAACTCTTCATTCTCTGCCATACTGTCAGGAGTACTGACAGAGTTCAGTCACAAACTGGCCTTGTGTCCCTTCCCAGGAAGTCCAGGGTGCACTGCCAGGATACTTGGATGGAGGACACAACCCTACTTCCAAGGGCTGGTGTGAAGAAACAGACATAAACTCCAAATCAAGAAATGGAATGAGCTCCAAATCCTAAATTTGGTCTCAGCTACCCCAAACTCAACTGTTTTCCCCTATATGCCTTGGTTTCTACTTGGGCCATCCTTGCAGCTCCCCCACAAAAAGATATGACTAGTGAAATTTAAAGAGGCCATATCTAATCAACTGAGAAAAATACCTAGAGAGATATGGTGCCCTCACATGTAAACAAGGAAGCCAAGGATCCCTAAGACCACAGTAGTTGTGCATTCCACATAGGACTCCTCCTCCTCCCGCTTTCTCTCATACAAGAGACCCCAAATTTAAAGTCAGTTTGGCCACCTATGTGACCTTGGGCAAGTTGCTTCATCTTTCAGGGCCTCAGTTTCCCCAGTTGTGAAATTAAGGGGTTGGGTTAGCTCCCCATAAGAGCCTTCTCTAGCTTTTGATGTTAGCATTCTGTGATTCTGCTCCATACTTGATGATGGCACCATGGCAGGTGCCAGTCTCAAATCACCAGCAGCCTCCCTGCTGCTGGAGCCCACATTAAATACTCTGTGAGTTATTACTGACTGCCTCCAGGGCAGAATTCCCAGCAGGGGTTCTCACCAGGTGATCCTGCCTGCACATTGCTCCCTCGCAGGAAAGGGAAGCAGAAAGAGCTCTCATCTTGGACTGAGAGGTCTGTGTTTGAGTTGCAGCTTCCACAACTATTAGCTGTGAACAAGACCCTTCATTCTTCTCTGGGTCTCAGTTTCCTTATTGGGAAAACAAGGATGATATAATAGTTGTGATATTTATCTCACAGGGCTATCAGTGAGGGAAATATTTTGTAAATCTGATATATTTCTATAGAAATAATTGTCATTTTCCTTACACTAAGCCGGACTGGGCTGGGCTCAGTGGTCACCTCTTGTCTGCCTGCTATTGATCCAGTGGTGTGCTGGTAAATGTTTTACTATAATAGCATTTACATTAAATATAATAGCATTTACATAGTACCTACTATGTGCCAAGCACATAGCACCTAATATATGCTAAGTGCTAAATGCTTTACAAGGATTATCTCATTTGATCTTTACCATAACTCTGGAAATAGAAGCTATTATTTATCCCCTTTTTACAGATGAGGAAATTGAGGCAAACAGAGGATAAGTCCCTTGCCTAGAGCTGCCCAGCTAGTGTTTAAGGATGCATTTGAACTCGTTTCCCTCATTCCAGGAGCAGAGCTCTAACCATTGTACCACCAAGTTACCTCAAAACATGCAGCCTCCTGCAGGCTGGGGGCAGGAGACACTGGGAGGTCAACACACTAATCTGCAGTATTAACTTTTCTCTATCATTTTCCTAAGCCTAGATAGTCAACCAAACAATAAACTGAAATATAATTGGAAGAATTTGCTGGTTTCTGAGGTGTAAGTGCACACACTGAAAATTTTACAATTGGCTCCAGCCAGTTCAAGATGGCTCCAGCATAGCCCTGTTTTTAGTCACATTACACTTGCCAGCAGCCCCCTAGATGGGGCCAATGGGGGTCTTTCTGTCTTCTCCCTCTAATGTTTCCATCAGCACTCACCTGGTTCACGTGTACTTTCCTTCATCCCTTATTATACTCAAGTCATAAGTGGATGTTTCATAAGCTTCCTTACATGTGAGAGAATACAATATGATATAATAGTATATGATATATCATATACTATATATAAGTATATATTTTATATCTGTATGTATATACATATATGTATATATTTTACAACTTCTATGGTTTTGAAATAATAGGATCAGCAAGGGTTCAAGGACTTTACCCAAGATCTTGTTTATCCGGCCCTATATAATTAATAGAGATTTCTTGTTGTTCAGTCATTTCAGTCATGTCTGACTCTTCATGACCCCATTTGAGGTTTTCTTGGCAAAGATACTAGAGTGATTTGCCATTTCCGTCTCCAGTTCATTTTATAGATGAAGAAAATGAAGCAAAAAGGTTAAGTGACTTGCCCAGGATCACACAGCTAGCAAGTGTCTGAGGCAGGATGTGAGCTTCAGACTTCCTGACTCCAGGCCTGCCCACCTGCTACCATGCCACCTACCTGCCCTTATAGAAACTTACAAGAGACCAAATGATCTGGTGCAGGGATGAGAAACCTGTGGTCTTAAGACTGCATCTGGCCTTCTCGGTCCTTGGGTGCGACTTTTTGACTGATCCAAGTTTTACAGAACAAATCCTTTTATTAGGGTTTTTTCTATAAAGTCTGGATTCAGTCAAAGGGATGCACTTGAGGACCTAGAGGGCCACATGTGGCCGTGAGGTCTCTGGTTGCCCATGCTTGATGGAATCAAGAGGTCTTTAAGACTGAATCCTTCAGGGCTCTGGTATTTACTAGTCATGACCTTGGACAAGTCACTAAATTTCTATGGACCTCGATTGTCTCCTCAGTAAAATAAGGATAAAAATGCTTTCATTCCTGACCTCAGTGCTGCTGGGGAGAAAAGTGCTTTTTATGTTCAGTAGAATGTAAGGCCCTTTGATGGCAAAGATTATCTTTTGGTTTTGCCTTCATATGCTCAGACTGAATCCGTATAGAAATGTCCAGTCTGGAACACCCCAGGAGAATTGTGTTCAGACCTTGACATCACATTTTGGGAAGAACATGGACAAGATGGAAGGCATGCAGAAGAGGACAACCAAAAGAGTGGAAAGCCTGGGGACAGTGCCATTTAAGGGTCTACTAAAGGAGATTGGAACATTTAGTTTGGAGAGGAAAAGACTTAGAAAATGACATGACCATTGTTTTCCACTAGTACTGATGGGTGTAGGTACAGGACACAGAGTTTGACCTAACATGAGGAAAGACTTTAAAATCATTAGAGCTGTCTGAAAATGGAACAGGCTGCCTCAGAGGGGAGAGTGAGTTCCCCATGCTGGTGGTATTCAACTTGAAGACAGATGGCCACTAGCCAGGATTAACATGGAGGGGAATTCATGTTTAAGTGGACTGCCCTAAATGACTTTGGAAGTTCCTTCCATTTCTAAAATCCTTCAGAACTCCCTGACCCTCAGTCTCATGACTGAGAGGGTTCAGTCATGACCAGGTCACATGCACCAATCCATGCCCCCCCACTCACTTCCTGGGCACTCAGGGTTCCTCCAGGAGACTGGGGGAGAGAAGAGAGGGAGCTGAACAGTGCATGAAGAGGAATCAAGTGCCCACAGCTGACACCTCCTAATTCTCCAATGATTAACTTTCAGTGGATTAGAACCAGGACAGCTATTTAATTAACACGCACGTCAAGATTACTCACGACTCATTACAGGCACAGTGATTGACTTGTTAATGTTTAGGAATTCAATTATATTCCCCTTACTCAACTTCCCTGACTGGGAACAAGGGTCTGGGGGAGGGGAAGGATGGATGTCCCAGCTTTAGACCCCTAGGGATGCTGAACATTGGATGCAGAGTATAAAGCAGGCCCTGCATAGCCCCCAAGGTAGAAATAGCAGGAGAGTCTGGGAAAGAGACAATCAGGCAGGTGGGAACACAGCAGGCTGAGAGCTGAACTCACCAACTATCAGTCAATGCCAGTGGTGAAGGGTAGAGGAAAGGGTCTGTGCATCTCCCACATCTTCTCATACATATGTATATTGTGAGGGAGCAGACATAAGGGTGAATGTGTGATTAAGTGCCAGCATGTATGTACATGTGAGAAAATGTGTTGGGATATGTGCATGAGCATGTGCACACGAATGCATGAATGTGTGCTTCAGCGTGTCTCTGTAAGTATGTGATTGTCTTAAGGTCATTGATTGTGACCTGGAAGGAACCTGGAAGGACCATGGAAGGGGCCATGTTGTCCAGCTATCTCATTTTACAGAGGACAAAATTGAGACCCAGATGATTGAGGCCCAGAGAAATGAAGGGAATTGATAAGGTTACACAAATAGTAAATGACAAAAGCAGTATTAGAACCCAGGTCTTTTGATTCTAAATCCAACCTCTTTGGGTCAAAAAAGACAGAGATAGAGGAAAGAGAGAAAGAAAGACAGAAAGAGATGGAAAGGTGAAGAGAGAGGGAGAAGAGAGAGAGAGACAGAGGGAGGAAGAAGAGACAGAGACAGAGAGAGGAAGAAGAGAGAAAGACAGAAAAGAGACAGAGGGAAGAAGAAAAGAGTGAGACAGAGAGAGAGAGAGAAGGGGGAGGAGAGACAGAGAGAGGGAGAGAGGAAAAAAGAGAGAGAGAGAGAGAGAGAAAAGAAGGAACTAGGAAGGAACTAGCACCTGTGGGAAAGAATGCATGTATCTTTCACATTCAAGTCCTGAACGAGGAATCAGAAGGCATGGGTTTTCCCTGCCCTAAAAGACCTGGATCAGTATCAGCCAAGGAATATGTGCTATGTTCATAGCATAGATTGAGCCCCAGCCTGTCCTAAAAATAGATGAAGAAGAATATTAGGGAAGATGGAACCTTAATGAAATTCAAGTGTGTGGAACAGTCTGACAATACCAGGGTCCAGATGTAACTAGGGATTAGTCAGAAGGAGCCAAAGGCAGGAATTATCAGAAAAGTAAACAGGGTCACAGTTAAAGATTCACTCAAGTCAGTCAGCAAGCATTTATTAAGTACTTACTGTGTGCTGGTCACTGTGCTGAGCACTAAGAGATATAGCAAAAGGTGAAAGACAATGACTGCTCTCAAGAGCTCCCAGTCTAATGGAGGAGACAACATACAAAGAGCTATTCACAAAAGTCAATTGGAGCTGAAGGGCAAGGTCAAGTTTTCTAACTTCAAGAGTTCAAAGCCCTGAGATGGACAAAAGATCAAACTAGGCAAGGAAAGTAAAGGCAATTATTTCATTCCAGGTAAGTTGTAAGCCTAGGGGAGTTCCAGGTGGCCCTGCTTCCCCAACTCTCCCTTCAACACAATCACTCATGTTCTGTCTGCCCTCATCAGCCCCCAAGCACACTACAGGGGAGTGGTCTCATCATCAGAGCACTCTTCAGGTTGCCCCACCTTCCGCTAAGTTTCCTAGAACTTATACAATAGCAAGCAGTGGCTCCAAGTTCAGCTCCAACCCTTCCTAGGTGTGTGATTATAGCCAAGTCACTTGACCTCTCTCATCCCTCAGTTTCCTCGTCTGTAAAATGAAAAGAATCAGACCTATTCTGCTTACCTCACAGAGCTGGTAGGAGCCCTTTAAACTTTAAAACCCTGTCGAAATGGGAGCTATTATGATGGTCTTCATTCTCATAAATATTATCCATGGTATCTGACTGTCTGCACAAATTAGGCAGCTAGGAACGGGCTGAATTAAACCAGAGGGTTCTTAAAGAAATCAAAGCACCAGTCATACCGTACATCCCACTTCCTCAAGTGTGGGGCATCAGATAAGATGATGAAAAGAGTCTGTCACCTATACCCCAAAAAGGGAAAGCACTCCATATGTACATAAATATTCACAGCAACACTTTTAATTGTAACAAGGAACTGGAAACTAAGGGTGAGCCCAAAAAACTAAACAAAATATGGTATATATATAAAGGTAATAGAATATTACTGTGCTGAAAGAAATGATGAAAGGTGCAGATTCAGAGAAACCCAAAAAGACTAGTATGAACTGATACAGAATAAGATGAGTAGAACCAGAAAAGCAAGGTCAACAGCATTATAAAGACAAACAATTTTGAAAAACTTAAGGATGTTGCTCAACATGAAGACTAATTACATCTCCAAAAGACCAAGAATGCTCTCCACCTCATGATAAAAAGGTCATGGACTAGAGGTGCAGAATGAGGCATGCATTTTCATACATGGTCAATAAACGGATTTGTTTTGCTTGATTATTCTAACCTGTCACAAGAAAAGCGATTGGGGGGAGGAGAATATAGCAGTTTAGAGAGAAGAATATGCCTGAAAGATTGTTAATGAAGTATTTAAAGAAAATGCATAGGAGAGATCAGAAGGGAACCCCAAGAGCAATGCATGTGCTACTGCATTACATACATACATACATACAATTGTATGTATGCAAATAAATGTATCCACACATGAACAATTCAGCATCTCAACCTTAAATACATGAGCTCCATTCTCATGATCCTAAATTGACCAACAAAGAAGAATACTTAGGGTACAGTGATCTTAAATTTCTCTGTCACTATGTCTCTGTCTGTCTCTCTCTCTCTCTGTCTCTGACTCTGTGTCTCTCTGTTTCTGACATTCTCTGTCTCTGTTTCTCTTTCATCTACACACTTATGCATGCAGACACACACACACACACACACACACACACACGCAAGCATGGGGAAAATATGCAAATAACTTCCCCTCTCTGAGCCTCAGTTTCCAAATTGGTAAAATGGGTATAATCACACTCGTATTTATCCATCTCACAGACTTATGTGGAAAGTGCTTTGTTAACTGTTAAACACATTAGAAATATTAAGTCAGCAGGCATATATTAAGCACCTACTCTATGCTAGGCAGTATTGTTTATTGTAGCATGAATGTACAATGGGAAGCATTAGCAATGCACGCTAACTACTCTCTGTCATAACACTAATACTTAATAGTAGCTGCTTGAGTTAGCTCTGACATAGCTATGGTCTCCAGCATCTTAATGTGGATATTGGAGACCATAACTATGTGCCATAATACTTACAAGTACCATGATTCTTAGATTCTGACCACAGCTGTCATTTCAAATTCAGCCTCAGACACTTACTAGACGTGAGACCCTGGGCAAGTCACTTAACCTCATTCGCCTCAGTTCCTCGTCTATAAAATGAGTTGGAGAAAGAAATGCAAAACCACTCCAGGATCTTTGTCAAGGAAACTCCAGATGGGATCACAAAGTATCAGATATGATTTTAAAACAACTCAACCATAGTAACAAAAAGCCTCAGAGAAAAGGTTCATGACTAGATGAGAATGGTCAGGTTCTCTGCGCTATCCTGACCTCTTCTACTAGCTGGTCTGACCTCTACATTTCACACCTTTCTCCCATAAAGTGATCTGGAAGACCACAGACTGGTGAACTGATGTTTCCCTAACCTGTCAGACCAGATATGGGCTTCAGCACCATGAATAGCTCCCCCGTGCTCATCATTCCTTTCCCTTCCACCCATATTCTCCCCTCCTGCCTTCTGCTGCCTTTTATTTCCTCTCGCCTCCTCTCCACAATCACAGTAGTGATGGCATTTACAGAGTGTTTTGAGATTTACAAAGCACTCTAATGCACTTTGATATTATTTGATCCATTTTGATACTTTGACAACCCTATGAGTAGGTAGTAACAGGTATTAGTAACACAATCTTTCTTCTCCCTTCTCCTTCATCTTTCTCTTTCTTCCCTAATTCTCTTCTCACCTTTCCAACTTCTTTCTCTTCTTCCCTCATCCCTTCTCTGTCCTATTTCTCCTCCTCCTCTCTTCTTCCTCTATCCTCCCTTATGTTCTTCCATTCTCCTTCCTCCTACCTCCTACCTCTTCTTCATCCTCCTCTATATTCCATCTTTATGTCTCTCCCTTAGCCCATCTCTCCTCTCACTTACTTCTCACTTTTCCCCCTGTCCTTCCTCTTACCACTTCTTTGTCTTTTCTCTTCCTCCTTCTTTCTGGTAGCCCAATAGTCAGAGAGCCCTGTTCGGAGAGGAAGTCATGATTCTTGACCTGAGGTTATCTTTTTTCTGAGAATGTCTGCCCTAAGAGAACCCCATCTGAAGTAGAGATGAGACAAACACATATTGTTGGTAAGGGGGGAAATTGATAGGAGTTCACAGATACAAATACACTTACCTAGTCTATAACTAGAATATATGTGAGTGTCCTGAAAAGAGCTTTGAGCTCTGAGTTAGAACCTCTAGAATCTAGTACCTTCCTCACAGGATAGTTGTGAGGATCAGATACTATTTGTAAAGTGCTTTGCAAACCTTTAAGTGCTATATAAACACTATCTATTAGCAGCAGTAGAAGTAGCAGTAACTCCAGCTCTGTCTTCCTTCCCCTGTGTGACCCTGAAGAAGCCCCTTCCTCAGTCTGGATCTTGAATTTCTCTAAGAAATGAAGGAATTAGGACAACTAGGGACCCTTGGAGCACTAACATCCAGGATTTCATGATTCTTCACAGACATAGACCATGCATGTGAGGGGAGGAGGGAGATGAAGAGACATAAAAAATGAAAAAGAGGTGGCAGAACCAGAGATATGAGGCAGTGAGGCCCAGCAGGAAAGATGGCAATAGGCAGGCAGAAGCTCAAGACTGCCTGGGTGAGCACCAGCATGGCTAAGGGGGAGGAGAGGGAGGATCCTGTCACTCAGCTGGAGGTGTCTCCCCGGGGAGCACTTTACAGCTTCACCTATTCTGCGCCGCCTGCTTGACGGAGCATCCAAAGCAATTTCAGGACTATATTTCATTGTCACATTTATTTGCAAGGGGTGTCAGTCAGCGGACAGGAAGGATGAAGCTCTGCCTCATCTCCTTTGTTTGTCACACACACACACACACACACACACACAGAAACACAAATATAGAAAAGCACACACCCGGACACAATACCTATACATATAAACACTCACATCTCAATAGAAGGTCCAAGAGGAAAGGGACCACCCCAACCATTTAGTCCGTCCTCTTCATTGTGCATGTGGGGGAAACTGAAGTCCAGAAAGAAAGAGAGAATTCATATATTAAGTGAGTGACTGAAACAGGAATCAACCCCAGATTTCCTGACTCTCATTCCAACACTCATGCTGTACTACCTCTTTCAAGAAAGATACTTGTACTGACCCAAGGACACACACATGCAGATACATTTATCTATATTCATCAGTATATGAGCTAAACTAGAAATACACACATGCTCAAAAATTCTTGGTGAAGTTTTCATAACCATAAAGAGCCAAATGTGTGTGAAAACCATTCATATGTTATAATCTGTTTCATGAATACATGTATACAATAACTGACTAAAGCCTGCAGTTCACTTAAGCTACGTGTGTATGTATGTATGTATGCATTTCTATATGGTGACCCAAAAGTCATCTCATTAAGCCTCACAACAGCCCAGTAAGGAAAATACTTCAGGTCTTATTAACCTCAGGAAACTGAGGCTCAGAGATGTAACTAGCCTAGGGTCATACAGCTTTCCAAATGTCAGGGACAGGATTTGAAACAAAATTCTTCATGACTTCCAGTCCAGAACTCTCTCCCAAGCATCATACTGCCTCTCATCACATCTGACATCAAAACATACTGAAATATTGTACAGTGTCCTATACAGTTGCCTAGTTACATACACACAAAGAGAGAAATACCGATAGATGCAGGCTCAGAGTCCTAACACTAGAAACACCCTTGTGAGGTCATCACATTGAGTGCCCTGCCTCAAGATAGGAACACCCCCCCCCCACCCTTGGACCAAGCTTGACAATACCTCCAACTACCCCAGCTTCTTCTGAACCAAAATCAGGTAAATGCTAGCTCCAAAAGCTAAACTTCCCTTCTCCAGAAGTTCCCATGGCCCAACCTTGAAGAGCTGCTAAAAGATAAGGAGGATACTGGTCCTCCCCTCCCCACCAACACCAAGAACATCTTCATCTTATTGGCAGAAGCCAAGCCATTAGCACTAATTACCAGACTTGTTGGGAAAAGGGATTTTAATTAACTCTCTCTGGCTCCCAGGGAATGAACTGAACTGCTCGAGGCAGAGCCTGGAGGCAGCTATCATTCCTTATGGGGCTGGGAATGAGAGGGACAAAAGATAGCTCAGCATGGGAAAAAGAGGATAGGGGCCCTGGGCAAACAAACCACTACCCTGACAGAGCGATGTAATACACCCCCGAAGTCATAGATTTTAAAACAAAAAGGGGCTTCAAAGCTCATGTAGTTGTGCAACACCCCTCATTTTATAGTTTTGAAATCTGAGCTGCTACTGGCAGCTTTCTGGGTAGAGTCTACAGATATCCAGAATGGACTTAAGGAAAATCCAATGTATAAGCAAAGAAAAAAATACGAAGTCATTTCAGAGCACTAACAACTCAGGGAACAGGATAAGACTTTAACTATAAGGTGGCCCCTGAGCTGAAAGTGAAGGAAACATGAATTCTAAGAGACAGATAAAATGAAACAAGTCTGGAAAGTTGGTTGGTTGGGAGTCAGACTGTGTAGGGTTTTAAATGCTAAAAATGAGTTTATATTTTGTCCTGGAAGCAATAGGGAGCCCATAAAGATTTTTGAGCTGCAGCATGACATAGCCTGACCTGTGTCTTAGAAAGATCATTCAGCAGTTGTGTGGAAGATAGACTACAGAAGGAAGAGGCTAGAAACAGGAAGACCAACAAAGGGACTTGTTTCAATAGTCAAAGATGAGAGATGATAAAGCCCAGAACTAGAGCAGCAACTGTGTGTGTGTGCAGAGAAATGATGTGTTGCAGAACCAGACTTAGTAATCAATTGACTATGGCAGGTGAGGGAGAGGAGAAGAATAGAGGATGACTCTGAGGTTTAAAGGCTAGGCGTTCTGGAAGGATGGTGGAGCCCTCAACAGAAATCAGGAAGCTTGAAGAAAGGCTAGGTTTAGATCACAGTGATCAGGAGAACAGAAGCTAGGTGTTTGTCCACCAGAACACAGGGTATGAATCAGTTTATCAGGACCCTCACCCTACAATGTCCAGTGATAGCTAAGAATAGCTGGGTGCTGGACAGCTCCTAGTCGTCAGTAGTCTCAGCTGTCCCAATTACTCACTCCAAGCAAAAGGAAACTGAGGCACCAGGGTGTCCTGGGTCAATAAGTAGCAGGTCTTCCAGTCTGCTGTGCCACAACCTTGTCTCAGAATAGTAGGAACAGAACATAAAGGCACAACAAGCATTTACTTCTCAACATGTATGCTAGAAATACCATATAAAACTATATAATATGTATATGTAGGATATTATATAAAACTATAGTTTATATTGTATATACGTGTGTGTGTGTGTGTGTGTGTGTGTGTGTGTGTGTGTGTAACATAGATATAGAGCTGGAGTGGACCTCAGAAGCCATCTAGCCCTCATCTTAACATTTGAGAAAATTGAGGACCAGGGAAGTTAAGTGAATTACTCAAGGAGAAGCCATTTGTTTGTAGACACATGACTAGAAAGTGACAGAGTCAAAACTGAAACACAGGTCTTCTGATGCCAAACCCTGGCTTCTTTCAAAGTCTAAAGGATGGAGGTTATCTGGATAAGGTCTCTGGATACTGGGAAGCAATGAGAACAGGAAACACCAACCACTCTACAGTGTAACAAGACAATCTCGTACCATGATGTGAATCTCCCTTCAGGGCAACTGCACACTCCCACCTGTGTTAGGTGTGGGGGTAGAGAAACCTTGTTATGGCTGAGCAGAGATGATGAAGGGACCATATGCTCCAGAGAAGGGAACTGGAACCATATAGACATACCAGGCATGAGAAAGTCCTGAGCGACTGCTTTGAAAAGTCTCCCCAGGCTCTTCCCCAAACCCAGCCTCAAACATTGATGTATATTTTCAATTTTCCAAAAGATTATATATTTTTTTTCCTCCAGACATTCATCTTGTGCTTTTTGACCTGGACAAACTGAAAGATAATAGAATACAGATGGGATAGAGATATTCATCCATCTTGCACAGACTGTAGCTCTGAATGCTGGCCCCAGGACAGGGACTCCCTCAGCCCTCAGAGAAGCATGGGAGGTTGGGTGAGGCTGGCTCTTTTCCCATGTCAGGACAGAATATCAAACTTCAGGCTCTCCTTTCAGGCACTATCAAGAGCCCTCAAATTTTAATCTGGGTCCTAATATTCTGTGCAAGCTTGAATAAGGTGCTGTCCCTTTCTGGTCTTCAGACCCACATTAACTAGGATAAAGGTAGTCACTGACTGACCCCTTAGTAAGTGACAAACCATCTTGGAAAAACTTAATTTCATGTACATAATTCCTGAAACCCTCTCCCTCCAAGGACCTGATTTTTAGACCCAGTCTTCTATCCTATCCTTTCACCTGTCCTCAGTCTAAATGGATTAAGGCTTTCCCCATTATAAAAGGTCTCTGGAGATTCAATAGATTCTTTCAACTCTCTGTTCCTGTGTATGAATCTTCACTATTTGAAGGTTCTTCCTAGTGTCTGACTCTAATGCCTTTTGCTGTAACTTGTGCCTATTCATTCTTGTCCTATTCTAAGTAGAATTGAAACACAATTGGTCAAAAATTGTTATTTTGTGGCAGAGGAAAATATTCATCCCCAATTTACCTCTTCTGTTCTTGTATCCAGAGGCCTCAATAGCAAGAGCTTCACAGTCTATTGTCAGAGTTCTATGACCTTTGACAAAGAATATCCAAGAGAATATAGAAGGTCTTAGAAGGTATCAAGGACATGGCTGTCACTGTCTTTGTATCACAGAGTCATCATCACCTGACTCTTCAATGGTCTATATGCCCCAAAGCTTGGGAACTAATCACATGACCCAGTGCACAAGCCCTGCCCTAGGGATATTCATAACAGAGGGAAACACTGAGATGCCAAAGACTAGGCTCACCAGGACTCCCGGAGCTTCTGCAAAAAGATTCACCTGCTTCTCTCCATCTTTTCCTGTCTCTGTCCCTCTTTCTCCTCTTTCTCCCTCTCTCTCTCTCTCTCCCTCCCTCTCTCTCTCTCTCTCTCTCTCTCTCTCTCTCTCTCTCTCTCTCTCTCTTTCTCTGTGTCTCTGTCACACACATACAGTCATGCACTCACGCACACGTGTGTGCACACACACGCTTCTTACAGTAGGCTAGTCTATAACAAACACCTCCTCAGATGTTCTAATTCTCCCTGTTTCTATCAATTCTTTGCATCCCGTTGTGGGATTATAAAGGGGTGACCATTACAGAAATTGCTATCTCCCTGTCCAACTAATATACTGCCCTACCTCCTGAATTTTGAACTATGGTTCTCCCAGATCAAAATATAAGTGATTCCTTCTAACCTAGAATGACCCACAAAGAGCATCAGTAGTTACAACAGCCTAGAATATCAGTGATCCTGGCATCTGTAGTCTCCCTATCTTGGAATACCGTCAGTAATTACCCCAACCTAGAATATTGCCAGCTCCCCCAACCTAGAACATCACTAGTTCCTTCTTACCCTACTCGCCCTAGCACTTCAGCATCCTTAGAAAGACTGAAATTTCATCAGGCTCAAACATGAAGGGAGGTGATTTGCAAGGCAGAAGAATAGTTTTCTTGTTACTGGACCTTGAGGAATCAGCAGCAATCCTGGAGGCTGGTCCCTATCACTGCACTTCTGCCTGTGGGAAAGATCAAGCCTCATCATCTGTCATTAGCTGGGGCTCCTTTTGCTGGCTAAATTGTAGAACATGATTTTAATAACCCTAGCAGAAGGGAATCATTTTTCTTTTGTCACTTAAGTATTCCTGAGACTCCGAGTCAGTGCAAGAAAGAGAAAACAAGACAGAAAGTCAGGAGGGGAGAGGAGAGCATGAGAGGGAGAAGGACAGGGTAGGGGAGAGATAGGAAGAGACATCAAAAAGACAGAGAAGGAATGAGATGGAGGAGAAGGAAGAAGATGAGTGAAAAGGATAGAAACAGGAAGAGACATAGAGCGATGGAGAAAAATTGGTAGAACAAAGAGGCTGTGGAATGTGCTGGATAGGATCTTAGAATTAATCTAATTCAGTCACTTCACTTTACTGAGTGGAAAACAAAAGCCTCAGAGTGGGGAAATGATTACATATTATGAGGTCACCCAGTGACTGGCAGACTAGAACCTGGCCAGTAACCTAGTCCTCCTGACTCTCAGGGTAGGGCTTTTCCCATCTTGCCATTACGCCACATTGCCAGACAGAAAGGAAGAATGAAGACAGACTGAGTCAGTAGCTAAAGGAACTCCCCTCCTCCCACGGTTATCCTAACCCTCACCTCAACTCTAGCCTCTGGGGAAGTTTCTTGAGCAGTGAGAAGAAGCAGGAGCCCACTTTGGCTAGCAAATAACATTCAAAGTGATCTAAGATTTCCCTTCCCCCACTCTTATTTATCCAGAAATTGGTGGACTGTCCAGCCCCAAACTTTCCCCCACCACTGCTGTCCCCTTTAATTGACACAAGCTCCAAGAGATTCAGGAGCAGCCCCTTCTCCAACCCCTATCACTGACTTTTCTCCTATCCTGCCCTATTAATCCTCTTCCCCAAAAGTAGCCCTTCCACAATTGAGGCTCTATAGATCACCAAACGTGACATTCGAATCTCACCCCTCTCTTGTACAGGGAAGGAAACCAAGGCTTCATCTAGTCTCTTTCTTCCAAAGCAGCAGCTTCAGCAGTGAGGCCTGAAATACTACTTTAGTCTTCAATTCTATTTCTCTCATCTGCTCATTATTATGACACGTCGAGGATCCCTCCAATTCTTTCCCTGCAATAATCCAGCCCCTCCCCATCTTCCTCACATCTGTCTCGGTCCTACAACTACTCCCCATCCTCTAGCCTGACTCATTCCTGAGGGTTACAGCCCATTAAACAACTGGCTTATGAGGACTTAGAAAAGGAATTATTGATCACTAAGAACTGACATCAGTTCTCTAATGCATCTGTTAGCCTCTTGTCAGACAAACTAGCTGGAACCCTGGCAGAACAGAAGGACATCAGAGATAGAATGGAAAATATCAGGATGTCAGCAAAACATTTGACAGAGTTTGTCCTGATATCCTTGTAGACTGAACGAAAAAAAAATGTGGGGCTGGATAATAGTGCAGGTGGATGGATATAGTGCAGGTGGATGGAACAGAAGCTGTTTGAACCCAGTGAAGACCTGTACTGGCAAAGGAATCGATGACAGCCGAAAAGACAAGTCTCTAGTCCGGGCTGCAGGGCTCATTCTTTGACTCCATGCTGTGCAGCATTTAAATCCATGATATACTTACTTGAAAACACAGATATCATATGTGCATGACAAAACCCAAGAGAGTTAGCATGGTGGGTGCCTTCCCTCTACTGACCATCTCCAATCTTCAACTCATCCCGTCTACAGATTGGTGATATATAGTTGTCTTCCTCTTCCACTGTTTCTTGAGGACAGGGACAGTCACTGCTTTTCTTTATATCTTCAATGCTTAGCATGATGTCTGGCACACAGAAGACACTTAATAAATGTATCTTGACTGACTCCCTCCCTGACATTTATATAATGCTTTAAAAAAGAAAGAGCACTTTCCGCACATGGTCACCTCCTTTGGCCCTCACAAGAAATCTGTAAGTTGGCGCACTGGTATTAGTGTCCCCATTTTATAGATAAGAAGACTGAGACTCAGGGAGCTTAAAATAATTTGCTCAGGATTCCTATAACTGATCTCAGGGATAGGATGAAAGAATTAAGATTTTAAAATGCATTTAATGGGCTGGAACATGGACTGCAAGCAATAAGATGAAATTGAACTTGAGTAAATGTAAAATACTTCAGTCAGGCTTTAAAAGTCAATGACAGGGTGGAGACAACAATTCATATGAAATGAATGGCAGCCTCAAATAGCTAACCGTCTTAGGCTACATTAATAGAAATATAATGTTCAGGACAAAGGAATTGTTGGTCTCACTATCCTCTGCCCTGGTCTGACCCCTTCTTGGTATACTGTATCCTGTTCTGTGACCATATTTTAGGCAGGAGAGAGCCAAATTGGAATCTGTCCACAAGAGAATGAGCAGGAAGAAGAGACAGCTAGATGATCTGGGGTCAAGAAGACCTGAGTTCAAATCTTTAGATAATTCCTAGTTGTGAGACTCTGAGCAAGTTACATTTACTTCCTTCAGCCTCAGTTTCCTCATGGGTAAAGGGAGGATAATAACCGTATCTACCTCATAGGGTAGTTGTAAAGACCAAATGAGATAATTTTTGAGAAACATTTTGCAAACTTAGAATGCTGTATAAATGCTCCATAAATGTTATAATCATTAAATGTCCTCGAAGGTTCAGTCAAAGGAACCCAGATGTTTGGCCTGAACCAGAAAAGACTTAGGGCGGGGAAGGGGAGACATGACAGCTGCCTTCAAATATCTGAAGGGTGGTCCGACAGGAATTAGATTTTTCTGCTCAACCACAGAGGACCAAACCAGGAATGCTGGTGAGAAGTTATAGTTTCAGATTCCAGAACTTCCTATCAGCCAAAGTGAAATCAGCTGCTTCAAAAAAAGATCTGGCAACCAAGGTGTTTAAACAAAGGCCAGATTACCCCCTAACAGGAAAATCTTAGAGTGGATTCTTACACTGGGTGAGAAGTTGGATTAAAGATATCTGAGGTCCCTCCCAACTCTGAGAGTCTAAGGCCCTCTGATTCCAGATGGTCTCTAATCCCCTACTTAGGCTTTCTCAGGAAGCTAGCTCCAGGATGAGATGGCAGGCAGGCCATGGGTCAGTGCTCTCTACTCCTCCTCTCCATCCCCCCCCCCACTCCGCAACCTTGCTCACTCTGCTGCATCCTTTTCAAATCTCCTAGCCTGGCCCCAAAGCATGAAAATCAATAACAAAAAAAGAAAAGGGGAACTAGGCTGAGGGACTGAAGGGGGGAAGGGTGGTAATGTGCTGGGAAAGTTAGAAATGTAGTGCCACCTGCTGAAAAATAAGGGAAGGGGAAGAGGGAGGGACTGAGGCCTAGAGCTGCTGCCTGGAAGAGAGCAGATAGGAGAGGGGCCCATCCTGGAAGTTCTCCACTCCTGCCTACCTGCTATAGCAAGTTTCACTCTCTCTACACTATCCCTCCCACATTCGTGCCTACCTAGCCATCCTGGGCTGGCATTATAAAATAGAAGGCAATCCCTGGACAAATCTCTTCCTTCTAGATACTCTCTCCTCCCTTCAGAAACATCAGATGCTCCTGATTCTTCTCTTACCTAGATCTCTGCCTCTTTCACTCTCTTTTCATCTTCTTCCCAAACCCTTAGTTTATGTGTTCTCCCCAATAGTCTGTCCTTGTTCCTCTTCTCCTCTTTCTACCCTTTCTCCTTTAATTATCTCATTCATTCCCATGATTCCATCTCTCTATGCCAAGAATTATTAACCCAATGTCCAGAGATCCCCAAGGGGTCCACAGATAAATTTCAGTGAGATCATAAACTTGGAGGGGAAAAATACATCTTTATTTTCACTAGCCTCTAATTTAAATTTATCTTTTCCTTCAGTTATTAAAACTATTATTCTGAGATGACTTTAACCAGACTACCAAAGGGGTCCCTGACACAGAGCAGGTTAGGCACCCCTACTCTCTGCAGATAATTCCCAGGTCCATATCTTTAATTTGAATCTCTCTTTCGAGCTCCAGACCCAGATTTCCAGCTGCCTATGGGAGACCTTTCCTTGGATGTCCTCTTGGCACAAGTGAGCTTATCTCCCACTCACTCAGATTCTCACATTCACATCCTAGCATTGCTGACTCTTTCCCATAACTTACCTCTTCTCTCTGATCAATTGCAGACTTGTATCTCTTGTACCTGCACAATATCTCAAATAGCCATCCATCTTCTCTATCCCTAGAGCCACAGTCCTGGAGCAGGCCCTCATTCCTACTCACCTTTACTACTGCACTAATTCTCTTACCATTAAGGAGTAATGGTCATGCTGATTATTGGGGCAGCTGGTGGTGTAGTGGATAGAGTGCTGAGCCTGGAGTTAGGAAGATTCATCTTCATGAGTTCAAATCTGGCTTCAGACACTTTCTAGCTATATGATCCTGGGCAAGTCACTTAACCATGTTTGCCTTAGTTTCCTCATCTGGAAACACCTGGGGAAGGAAATGGAAAACCTCTCCAGTATCTTTGCCAAGAAAACCCGAATGAAATCATGAAGAGTTGAACGCAACGCAACAAAAATGGTAATTAACATAATTAATAGTAAGTAATTAATGGTAATTTCATTACCAATCCTTCATTCTAGGAATCCCTCTAGCACATTCTTTATACTGATATCAGGATCAATTCTCTTAATCATAGCTCTGGCCTTATCTTTTGCTTACAACCCTATGATAGATCTTAATTATTTACCAAGCAAGGTTGATACTTTTTTGCCTGGCATTCAAGACCTTGTACCCTAGCACCACTAGCATCATTTTCATATTGCTCCCTCCCATATACCCTGTACTGTAGGCAAACTGGATTATTTTCTCCACTCCATCTTGCCCTTCTTTAACCATTATCCCTCCGCACTACATCCTTGTCACATAACTATTTTCCCAGTTCTGTGTCTTTGTTCATTTTACTCCTTGTGCCTAGAATGTTCCACAAGATCTTAACCTGAGATTCATGAACTTGATGGTTTTTTAGTATGTTAATCACTGTATCTCAATATAATTGGCTTCCTTTGTAATCCTATGTGTTTTATTTTGTTCATTTAAAAATATTATTCTAAGAAGGAATCCATAGGCTTTTACTAGACTACCAAAAGAGTCTATAACATACAAAATGGTTAAAAACCCCTGAGATATACAGATATAAATGCAGAAATAAGATAGAAAAATACGCAGATATAGATGCATATATAGATAGATAGATGGATGAACATGACTCACATATATACCAAGTAATGAGATAGTTCCATGTGCAAAAATAGGTCTCAGTGCATTACAGTCACAGCTTCTATGATAATGTGTGAGACTGAGTACACTCCAGGGAAGTTTATGCAAAGAATAAATGCTATGGCAAGTCAGGAAGGAGAGAGCGCATAACAACTGGAGTTGACAGGGAAAGCTTCATGGAAGCCGTGGGATCACAGGATCATAGATTTAGAGTTGTAAGGAACCTTAGAAACTATCTAACCCAACCCCTTTATTTTACAGGTGAGGAAACTGAGGCTCACAGAAGTAAAATGATTTGCCCAGGGCCATAGAGATAGTAAATATCTGAGATAGGATTGGAACAGAAGTTTTCCTGAGTCTAAATTCAGCACTTGGTCCACTATCCTACACTGCTCTAAGACCCTGGAGTCTAGTATGGAAGATATGGGAATGGTCCCAGACTGCTCAAAGGCAATACTGCACAATGGATAGAGCCCTGGACTGCGTGGGAGTCAGATAACCTAGTTTCTCATTCCATCTCTGTCACTAACTTGCTTCATGACCTTGAGGAAGTTTCTTCCCTCCTCCGAGCTTGTTTCCCCATCTTGTGAAATGGAAAGCACTATGTAAATATAAGGTGAAGTCATTAGCATCATTATCTGTGATTGGGAGGAGGCCATCCTGACTGGAGCAGAGAGGTTTATTGGAGGTTAGCAGGAATTATACTATAATCAATCATATATGAACAGGAAATTAACCACTAAGATCCATCCAGACAAGGAGCTCCAGCCTAAGGTCATATCCACATCCTCTACCCTCTAGGCTGACCATGTTTCCTTTTCTCTGGTCGTCATCATTTCCCCTTCTGTGAAGTGGGTACAATTAATCTCACTTCAGGGCCTTGGAGGAATGAGGAAGGAGAAAACAGAATTTAGGCACCACAAAGGATCTGAGTCCCTCGTCCTGTGGAACTTAGGCACCACCCACCCAATTCTGCTTTCTCATGCCCAGGAGGAAGCAACATTGTTCTCACACTTTTGGCCAATTCCTCTTTCCCAGAAAAAAAAAAAAGCAACTAAACAAACAGAAAAACATGTGAATAATTTCCATAACAAGCCAGAGCAAGGGCTGCCAGGCTATCTTGGCTAAGGCACAAGAGTAAACTATGGCTGGAATCAGACTGGGTACAGGTTGGGATAGATAGCAGGCTACATGGGCAATAATAGCATTAAGAATAATATCTGTTTATATTTCAATGGCACCTTAACATTTACAAAATGTTTTCTATTAGAATAACATTTTATATATCTATAATGCCTAAAAATTTACAAAGTACTTTCTTTACAACCATGTGATATAGGTGATACAAGCACTATTTCTTCACAACCATGTGTTATAGGTGATACAAGCACTATGGTTCATAGATAGGAAAATACAAGCTTCTAGAAGTGCCCAAAGTCATTCAGTTAGTAAGTTTCAAAGTCAAGATTCAAAGTCAGGAATTTAATAAATACTTATTATATCCTAACTTCATTGTGTCACATTATTTCCCTAGTTTATAAGTGAGGAAACAGAAACTGAGAGTTCACATCCTCTTGTCTAATGTCATACAACTAGTAAGTAAGAACTGGGAGCCACTTCTCTTGACTTCAAATTAAGTGCACTTTCTACTAAATGTTATTTCATATCTATATGACATTTATAGTTACAAGGTTCTTTATATGTATAAACATTATGTAATTTTATCTTCACAGCAACACTGTAAGTATAAGCAAAACATCAAATCTGAATTTTGAAAAATAACAGAGGTCACCCTAGTACAAACTCTAAATGAACAGGATTCCTTTCTAGAGCATCCCAAAAAGTGATCACTCATTTGAATATGTTTAATGAGAGATAATCCACTAATAACTGATATTTTATAGTACTCTAAATTTTTTCACAAAGTGCTTTATACTGAAATATTATCACATTTAAATTATTTTATTTCATTCCAAAACAACCTCATTAGGTAGGTGACCACAGTTATTAGGATCCCCATTTTATAGAAGATGAAACTGAAGCTCAACATCACACAGATAGAAAATCTCAGAAGTAGGGTTTAAAGCTGGCTCTGGGTCCAAGTCTGGTACCCTTTCCATTATACTACATTATCTCTCATTACCTCTCAAAGCAACTAATATTTTGTTTGACATTGTTCGACTCTGATTGTTAGAAAATGCCAAAATCAAGCCAAAATCTGTGTCACTGCCATTTCCATTTATTTCTCTCATTTCTTCACTCTCAAGTCAAGCAGAACAAATCTAATCCTTTTTTCTATTTGACATCTCTCCAAATACCTGAAGCATGCTCTCCCCCAAGTCTCTCCTCCAGATAAAAAAAAAATTACTTCAACAGTTCCTTCAATGGGCTATTATTCCAGCATCTCTCCATCCTGGTCATTGTACTCTGGATCTTTTTCATCTTATCAGTCCTTCCTCATCTTATCGAGGAAGACCCTGAGTCAAATAGAAAAGTGACTTCCTTACAGAACCAGAACTAAATCCCAGATCTTCTGACTCCAAATCTTACAACTGGTGTCAGGAATCAATGGAGTCAAAAAGTGTGGGTGACAGTTTAGGGTGGGAAGAAATTGTGGACTGGGAACCATGAAAAGATTCTGGGCCATGGAACCACAGAGAGCCCTGGAAGATGATTGTTTCAGGACCCTGGATAGCTCTCCAAGACAAAGCTAGATCTGACTGCGTATAGGCCTTTGAGCCCTTTTACCTTCAAAACTCTAGACTTACCCTGAAACTATATCTTCTGGGGACCTCTGATTGTTAAAAGGGCCTCATTCTGTTATGCTGATCTCAGTGTCTGATGATCTGCATTTGTCTGAAGGTCAGCAGGTACCACTACCCCCAAACCTATACCAAAAGCTTTCAGGTAGGGAATCAATATCTGTGTCCCTCCTTTCCCTTGTACCAACCACACAGTCTTGTAGCTAAAACACTAGCCTAAGAGCCAAGATGCTCTATCTCATTTTGATCACCTTTAAGTATGTGATTTTTCATTTTTTTGAGTTTGAGTTTCTAGAGAGGGTGTATGGCTCAGTAGATAGTTCCCTAGCCTTGAGTTCATAACCCACCTCTGACACAAGTTTAACCATAGACAATTCACTTAATCTTTCTATTCCACAGTTTCCTCATCTATGAAATAAGCATGATAGTAATACCTATAATACTTACCTCACAAGAACCTTATAACTATAAATGTCATATAGATATGAAATAACATTTAGTAGAAAGTGCACTTAATTTGAAGTCAAGAGAAGTGGGTTCCAGCTCTTACTTACTAGTTGCATGACATTAGACAAGAGGACGTGAACTCTCAGCCTCTGTTTCCTCACTTGTAAGACTTAAATGTGTGGAAAGCACTTCCTAAACTTGAGACATTATATAAATGTAAGTTGTTATAATTTTTAGAGATGGTGGCTCTGGACCCAGGAGACTCAAATTTGAGTTCTTGCTACTGACCGCTTACTTGCTACCTCATTCCTCTAAGGCTTCCCAGAACCTTATCTGGGCTGCTTGATGACTCACATGGCTAGGATGAGATGAAAATCATGAACCCTATTCTTTCCAGTGAGATGGAAGACCACTGAACCTTGCCATCTGTTGAATTTCAAAGTCCTGAAAACTCCTGGGATTTTCATCTGACCTACTGCCTTAACCTACAGAACTCTTGGCCTTGCTATTCATCATACTTATAAAGGCTTATCTACCCTCTTGCTGAGCCTTCTCTTATGTGTTATCTCCTACTAATTTAGAGTGTGATCTCCTTGAGAACAAGAACTGGCTCTCTTTTTCTATTTGTATCCCTACTGGTAACACAATTGGCATATAATAAGCACTTAATGCATGCTTTTTTATTCATTTGTGCTTGTAGAAACCCGAGCAAGACCTTCCTCCTTTCTGAGCTTCAGTTTCTCCATCTATAAAATGAAGGGTGGGGATATATTCTTAACCAAAGAAGGGATAGTTGTTGTTGCCATAATTTTCTGTCATGTCCAATGCTTTGTGACTCCATTTGGGATTTTCTTGAAAGAGATGCTGGAGTCATTTGCATTCCCTTTCCAGCTCATTTTATAGATAAGGAACTGAGGCAAACAGGGTTAAGTGATTTGTCCAGGGTCACACAGCTAGTGAATGTTTGAGGCCTGATTTGAACTCAGGAATATGAGACTTCCTGACTCCAGGCCTGGCACTCAATACCCTGTGCCACCTAGCTGTCCAAATAAGAGATGGAGGAAATTACAAAAGATAAAATAGATAGCTTTGGTTACATGAAACTGAAAAGCTTCTGCACAAAACAATATTAATGCACCTAAGATGAAAAAGGAAGTGGTTGAATGGGGTGAGAGGAATATTTGTATCAAATTTCTCTGATAGGAGTTTGGTATCCAATATATATAAACAATTAATAAATAGATATAATATTTATACCCATTCCCTATTTGATAAATGGTCAAAGGATATGAGGAAACAGTTCTCAAAAGAACTTCAAAGTATTCACAATTACATAAAAGAATGCTCCGGATCACCAATAATAAAAAAGATGCAAATTTTAAAACCCTAAAGTATAATTTACACCCTTCAAATTGACAAAGATGAACAGAAAATGGTAATGCTCCATGTTGGAGTGTTTGTGGAATGATAGACACACTAGTACATTGTTGGTGGAGCCATGACAAGCAAATTTAAATTTATACAAATAAAGTGACCAAGGAGTCCATCCATACCTTTTGAACCAGAGACTCCATTAGCTAGCTTATAGCCCAAGGAAGCCATCAATAAGAAGAAAGTCTCCATATCCATGAAAATATTTATAGCAGCACTTTTTGTGATAGCAAAGAATTGGAAACAAATTAAATGTCCATTGATTAGGAAATGGTTAAATAAATGTTGGTACCTGAATGTAATGGAATATTACTGTGCTGTAAGAAGTGATATGTTTGCGATGAATATAGAGAAGCATGGAAAGAATTAAATGAAATTATGTAGAGCAAAGTAACAAAGCAAAGAAAGCAATATACACGATAACTACAAAAACGAAAAGAACTACACTCAAAAAAATTCAAAGTGGATATAACAAAAATAGTAAAGATCAAGCATGACTCAAATGACGAGATATGAGAAGATAAGCCCAATTCAAATCTTTATGGGGATGGAAGATCCACAGACTTTTCCAATGTATTTACCAGTTCTACTAATTTGATTTTCCTCCTTAAAAATACCATTTTTTATATAAGATAATTCTCTGGGGTGGAGAAAGAGAAGATGCTGGAGATAAATATAATGATGTAAGAAACAGAAGCTATCAATAAAAACTTATTCAAAATTAAAGGACTGTTTACTCGGACCTCTATGATTTCTAAATCCTATCATCATATGGCAGATGGAAAGGCTATGTGTTCTAGCCTAACTGGGGGATCCACAGATGTATCTGTATCTCTAAGGAGCTTGGTCATCCACCCACCCACACCCAGCCCTTTTGATCTCTTCAGTGTATATTCTCCTTCCTTTCCTTTAGTGCACCCCAGGCAGAAGTGAAATTTTTTTCAAAAGAATTAAAGGAAAGAATAGGTCAGCAACCAATAAACATTTATTGAACACCCACTGTGTTCCATAGCACTGTGTTAAGTACTAGGGATACAAAGACAGGCAAAAGACAGTCCCCACCTTCAAGTAGCTCAGATTCTAATGGGGGAAAACAACACATAAAAGAAAGCTGAAAAGGGAGGAAAGGAAGGTACCCAAAGCCCAGAGGAGTGCAAATGGAGAAAAATGAAAAGATGGCTGGCTGGGGGGAAACATACAATTTGCATAGACCAGGAGTCTTGTCATAAAATGTCATTGATCCCTACATCAATAGCTAGCATAGCTTCCCTACAATCAGCTCCACTGCAACTTATCAGTAAGGTCTTGCTTTATGGAAACCCACCCTGTGCTGCTGCCACAGTAATATAGCCTGGGAGAAATCCCATATGTGTTTCTTCTAGCCTGCCTCTCCAGGTTCCTTCTAACATCTTAGCTGGCACCACCATCATCACCACAAGCCCTGACTAGGTATCTCCAGGGTTGGAACTTAGCAACTCTTACATTAGTTTGCCATCCTAGCAAGTCTGTATCCACCAGTAGTAAGGGGAAGGGTCATTTCTTTCTTTCTTTCTTCAGAAGAAGTCACTCTGGAAGAAGGGAGGGGGTGATCAAGAAGAGGTTAGGGAAGTAAAGACTTCATTGATATTCCTGGGGCCACTGACTCCTCTCTCTCTCTCTCTCTCTCTCTCTCTCTCTCTCTCCCTCTCTCTCTCCATACATACATACATGCATATGTGTGTATACATGTATAACTATATCTGGCCCTGCATACAATTTTCAAGGCAGTCATTACTTAAACACATGTGTGCATACATGCACACACACATACACACAAAGAGAGACATGGATTTTAAATAGAGACCAAAAGTAGCTCAGTCACCTATCTGTAGCAAGCTTAAAATTATGTTTTCATAACTAGTTAGTTCTATACCTATGAGCCTTGCTGAAACCAAGAGAGCTGGTGACTCCATTTGCTTTAGGTCTACGGAGCCTATTGCTTTCTCATAGAAGGCAAGTCAGTGAACCAGGCTTAGTTAATTGTGACTTTGGCTGGCTCATACCCTCATAAGAATGGTCCAAAAATGGAATAGGCTGCCTTGGCAAGTAGTGAGTCTTCCATCACTGCAATGCTTCAAGTAATGTCTAAATGACCACTTACTGGAGGTGTTGTAGAGGAAATTTCTATACAAGTATGCAATGGATTCTTTTGGTCTCTTAGGTCCCTTCCACCACTAAGAATTGAGGATATCATGATCTGTTCTTTTCCATACTCTGGCACTTCTCACCTCCACTGTTTTCAAATATAGCAGATAGTGGTTCTGTAGTGACATCTACTGATTCCTCCTGTGCTTTACAGCATCTAGCCTTGGGACCTACAGGTTGGAAAATAGCCTGTTTTTCCAAGTACACTAACCAAATCTCTTCCTAAGCTTAGTCTGCCATTCTGTACTTATGTCCAGAAGTAAGGATACCTGGCCCTACCCTGACCCTGTCATTTATAAACTATGTGACCATCACCAAGTTCCTTCCTTTCTTTGATGCTCAATTTCCTCATTTGTAAAATGAAAGTGGTGATATTTGCTTGCAAGTCTGCAAAACCATCTTTTGAAACAATATTTATTTTATTTAGGGAACATGTATTTTCCTCAAGCACAGGTTTGTTTTTTTTTTTTATTTTGGTAATGTAAAATCATGAAATTATACTCGAAGTCTAAAGAGACTTCCAAAGGTATCAGGTTCTAACTTCTATCTGAAAGTTAAGAATTCTCTTGGACACCTCCAGGAATAGGCAACACATTCTGCTTTTAATAGTTCTGATTTTCAGCAAATTTTTCTTTACATGGAGCTGAAATTTGCCCAACAGTGCAATTTCCATACATTGTTTATAGTCATAGAGAGAGACAGAGACAGAGAGAGAAGAGAGGGAAGGAGGAAGGAAGAGAGAAGGAAGAAAGGGAAAAAGGAAGGAAGGAAGGAATGAAGAAAGGGAGAGAGGGAGGGAGGATATTTATTAAGTAATTATGTGTCACACACTGTGCTAGGCACAAAGGATACAGAAACAAGCAAGGAGATAGTTCCTGCCCTTAAGGTACTTACATTCTAAAAAGGAGAGACAACACAAAATGATACAGGAAATTTAAGATAATATCAGCCCAGAAATTAATACCTTTTCATTAACCTCTCCCTCCCACATCCACCCATGGGGTCCATCCTTCTGTCCTATTGAAGAGAATAGGTGGTGGACATCCGAGAGCTCCACCCAGACACTCCCAGGACAGTCACTTCATCACTTCCCAACTGACTGCACTCCTGAACATCACTATGTCTCCCTCCCTCCATGCCACCCCTCCTCCTTTTCAGTTTCTTTTTATGTGTCGTCATCCCCCAGGAACTATAACCCCAGGGCTTACCACAATAGGCACTTAACAAACATTCACTGGCTAACTAAGGAAGAAGACAGGGCACTCTCACTGAGGTGATGTAGCAGGCAAGGAGGAGGTGAAATATAACTGTCTAGGTAAGATTAAGGTGAAGCCTAGCAGGAGTTCTTCCTAAACTGATGGTTCCAGGGAAGAAATCACCAATAAGGAAAGAACACACACACACCGAGGGAGGCAATGAGTCAGGCAAGGTGATGGAATCTGGAGAAAATCAGGGTGAAATGGAATTCTACAATCTAAAACTGAACAGGACAAGGCTAATACCAATTTTCCATAATAGTCCTTCAATATTTGAAGAAGTCAGTGAAAATGACTTCAATCTTCTCATGGTTAAACACACCCAGTTCTCTCTATCAGTCCTTCTACGGATTTTTATAAAATTTTTATAAAAATTCTCTCCACATCCTGTTCACCCCTTCTCCCTGCCCTTTAGGTTTTACTCTTCTCCCAACATGTGATGAGGTGCTCAGGACATGGCATGTTAGATTAAAAAGTGGAAGGGACCTTAGAGGCCATCTAGTCCAATCTCATTTTGCAGATGAAGAAATTGACGTTCAGAACCAGGTCACTTGGGTATTAAGAGGAAGAGGCAGGATTAGAACCCAGATCATTTGGGCTAAGTTCAACACTGTATATGCACCATATGACACTGTCTCTCTAACGTTGAGTTTGAGGTACCTATGAGACATTCATTTGGATGGCCTGGAGCTCAAGGGAGAGAGGAGGATTGGATACATAGACATGGCAAGGTCACCCACATTCTGCCCCCATGTGTAGATTTACCCCAGGGATCCATTCTGGGTCCCCTTCTCTCTATATGTCCTCTTTCTTGGTGTTCTCATTTATCATCTCTTTGCAAATGATCCCCAAATCTTATTATCCCGTCCTCATTTCCCTCTAAGCTTCAGTCCAGCATCATCAGGGGTCTGCTGGACATCTTCACCTGGTTGTCTTACAAGCATCTCAATATATCCAATAAAGAACTCATTGTCTTTCTCACTAATCCCATTTCACTTCCAAGCTTTCATATTTCTATTGAAGATTCTACCATCCTTTTCTTTCAACTGGTTCCCAACTTTGAAATCATTCTTATTTTTCTCTCTCCTTTGTTCCCTCCCCCATAGCCCATCAAATTCCAAGGTGTTTTTTCCCTATTCCTAACATAATAAACACCAAATAAAAAGAGCATTTTCATACACCTAGTAGAACATAAAAAGAAAAATGCACATGAAACTGTGAAATTCTATGGCATATAGCTTAGTTTTATTTTTAAGGATATAAAAAGTTCACCATGTAAATTTCAAAGCTGTTCTTATTATCTGAAATTCCTTCTGGTCTTCCTTTCATTCTCTTCCATAAATTTTTAAAATTCTTCAATGAGGCAACAAGGCAACAATCATTTATTACTTGCTATATGCCAGACGCTGTGCTGAGTAATGGGATACAAATACAAGTAAAAAGTCAAAAGAAAGTTTCATCTTTCCTATCTCTTCTTTACTTTTAAAGATCCTCCTTTCTATATTTTCATTTTATTTTGAGCAACCGGATCCCTACCTATCCCTCTCCCTTCTACTTCCCTCCCATTGAAATACAGACAAACAAAATTCACGCAACAAACGTGCACTATCAAGCTAAATGAATTCCCACATTGGACACATCCAAAAAATAAGTGTACCATTCTGTCCCTGAGTCCACCACCTCTTCGTCAGCAGGTGGGAAACATACCTCAACATCAGTCCTCTGAAATTGTGGTTGGTCATCACATTGATTAGAGTGCATAAATCTCTCAAAATTTTATCCTTATTATATTGTTATTTTATAAATTATTCTCTTGGATCAAAGAAAAAGGAAAAGTACACAGAAGTATAAAAATAATGGCATCTTTTAATAAAAAGTCACAAGGAATTCTGAAACAGAGTTTCAAAGGAACCCAGAAAGACTTGTGTGAACCTATACAGAGTGAAGTAGAATCAACAGAACAATTTGCCCTTCAACAAGGCAACAAGCATGTAATTCGAAAAAGTTTGAAAGACTTAAGGATTCTGATCAATGCAATACCCCACCATTATTCCGGAGAACCAATGATGAAGAAAGCTACCCAACTCCTGACAGAGACATGTAGAATGAGATCCACATCGTGACACCTGAACTGATCACAAGATTCCAGGTGGGGTCTGGAATCTGCAGGAATTGTAGAGGATGATGGTGCTCTCACCTCCCTAATTTGAGAAACTAGATAGGTGTTAATGCAACCTTTGCCCTTCTCTAGGTCTGTGACAACTCACTGGATCTCCAAGATCTTTCAAAGATCATTGACAAAGATTCAAAATCATGTCTTTCAGTGATTTTTTTTCTTTCAGAGGATCCCACAGCCTAGAATTCTCCAGAAAATGTCAGCCCAAAAGAGATGAGAAGCTCTAAATGATGAAGTTCTGGGTACACACACAAGCAGTTCTGATCAAGAGGAAAAGACAATAAGTCAGTTAACAAGCATTTATTAAGCACCTACTGTGTGCCAAGAATTGTGTTAAGTGCTGGATATGCAAAAAAGAAAAAAAAAGTAAAAGATAATACTAGCCCTCAAGGAATTCAGTCCAATGGGGGAGACAACATTAAAACAACTATGTAGAAACAAGCTATATACAGAATAAATTAGAGATCATCTCAAAGGAAACACACTAGCATTAAGAGAGGTTGGAAAAGACCTCTTTAAAATGAGATTTTAGCTGCAATTTGAAGGAATCCAGGGAAGCCAGAAGGTAGAGATGAGAAGGTGGAAGCTCCAGACACGGGTAGCAGCAAGTGAAAATACATGGAGTTGAGAGAAGCATCTTGTTCAAGGAATAGCAGGGAGATAAGTGTTACTAGATTGCAGAGCACATGGGAAGGGAAAATAGAAGGAGCGTAATGAGTAAGAATACTGGAAAGGTAAGAAGGAACAAGGAGCTTTGAAAAATAAATGAATTTTTTTTATTTGATCCTGAAAATGAGGAACTCACTGGGGTTTGTTGAATTGGGGGAAGGATGACAAAGGTCAAATTTGTGCTTCAGGAAAATCAGTTTGGCAGCTGAATGAAAGGTGCACTGGAATGGAGAGAGACTTGGCCAACCAGAAGGCTACAGTCCAGGTATGAGATGATGAGGACCTGCATCAGGTTGATGATATCATCAAAGGAGAGAAGGGGGCCTACTGGAGAGATGCTGTGGAGGGAGAGGATGAGCTGCCTAATTGCCACAATGTGAATGCAAGGAATTCACCCACCACTGACAGAAAATGGAAGGGCAAATGACTGATCTGGGAAATACTATAGCTATAGTTTATCTAGATTTCAGCAAAGCATTAACAAACTCTTATCATGCTCTTCTTGTAGTCAGGATGAAGAAATTTTGACATAATTAATGGATTTAGAACATTAAATGACCAAACCCCAAGAAGTCATCGTTTATGGATTAACGTCAACTCAAGGATCTGTCCTTGGCTCTGGGCTATTTAACATTTTTATCAGTAATTTGAATGAACACATGGAAAGCATCACCAACCTGGAATAGATAACCATCTTAGGAATCAAGAAGACTTAGGCTTCCTTCAAAGTTTGGCCTTTGATATAAACAGGTTGTATGATCCTGGGAAAACCTTCTAACTTCTCAATGCTCTAACCAATTCTCTAAGAGACAGATGCCAGTCTACATTGGTAGATGATTTCCTCATAAGAAGTTCCCTACACCAAGGAATTCTCAAGTCCAAAGTCAAGTCAAATCAAAAGACATGTACTGAGCATTTAATTATGTGCTACAAACTATGCTAAGCACTAGAAATGCACATTGTTATTGTCTGTCTTTCATTTTTCAAAGGGGACCAATGACATTACAGGGTTATGTCTTGACTTTCACATAAATTGGATTTAAGTGAGTCAGGGTTATGCAAAGCCATCAGCCTCACTCTCTTCCAGAATCTTGTAAAAGCAAGCAACCCAACATACACAGGATGGCCTCCTATCACAGGTTCTTAGATATGCTTTTCTAAAAGGAAAGGCAACTTTTGAGACATCAACAATCACTTTAATCAAGCACATATGTCATTCACTTAATTCAGGGGAAAAAGTCAGCACCCTGAACTTCAGAGAAAATACAGAGAAATCAAAATCAATAGACAGAGCTTCCAGTTGCCTAACACAAGCAATACATACATCACAGATTAACAGATAGATAACTGTCTCACCATACATACAGTTACCAAAAAGAGAAGCACCATCATCTGGGTTTTCAAAGCAGGGGACGGAATGCCTTAGGGGCTGCCCAGAATCTCCTCTGGCCAAACAAACTCTTCCAGTCAGTAAGCCCAAAGTAAAACCTTACCTCAGAGTACTTATACATTTTTCTGAGCAAGAGGACATCACAACCCTTGAGAACCAGTGCCTCATTAACAAAAGGTGTGGGCCTTCCTACAAATCTTCCCAGGCCCATTAATGGGTGGGGAAGATCCTCTTTAATCACATTAAAATAATTAACAATACAAATACATATACAGTCTCTAGTTCACGACTTTTGATTAATTCAATCAAAGGCAAGATTCAATCAGAGGCACTTGATTATACTACAACAAAAACAGCAAAAGATTCTAGTGGCTTGCCGTTATAGTCATCAAAGTCCAATGACAAGACAAAAGTCAAGATGTCCAGGGATGGCCTGGATACAGTGGATGATGCTAGCATCTTCTATGTCTGATCAAGACTTGCTTCAGCTGCTTTCATGGTCACTGGAACAAGTTGTTCTCATTCATCCATTCTAGCAGAAGTCTTCACATGTTTGGGGTAGATAACATCCTAACTCACTGATGAGTCTGAAGCCTGTTTCAACCTGGTTTAAACTGTCTGCCAAGACAGTTTGACAAGAGTGTGGCTGCTGAATATGCTACACATGCTTCTTGGAACCACAGGTGTTAACTAAGTGCTGGTAGACACCAAAGGTGCATGAGCAGCCTCAGGTGCCCTTCCTCCCCCAACATCCTACCTACAAGCAGAAAGAAAGATAGACCCTGCCCTTCAGAAGCTTATGTTCTCACAGAAGACAAAACATAGACGGGATCTGAAAAGAGTTGGGAGGAAAAGGGGAAAGATAAAAATACTTGACATGGGAGCATTGGAGAGAAAATCCAGGAGAGTCAGGAATGCAGCCTAGAGAGATGATTTTGCAATTTAAACTGGACAGAAAATGAGAGGGACTTGAGTCAAGATGAGGGGAGGAGTCTCCTGCATGAGTACAGTGGAGAGGTAGCTTCCCACACTTGGTGACTTCATCTAAGACCTCTTTAAACAGATAGACAGGGCCATCCCCCTGAAACACCATCCCCTAAAAGTTAGGCTAATCTAGAACAATCCTTTCATTCTTCCTTTAATCTCTTCTCATTTTTGAGAAGCCACATTTCCAGAGCCATATTTCAGGCACAGGTCCCACCCTTTAGTCTCTGAGATAGGAAACAAGACAAATGCATCTTTCCTATCTGAATGCACATACCTGGAGGGCAGAGGTGATTTCATTTTTGCCTTTGTAATTCCAATAATTAGGATTGTGGCTGGCAAATAGTAGGCACTTAGGAAACATTTGAAGATTGATTCATTCATTGATTAAATTTGTTTGTAAGTCACTGGAACCTCAGTTTCCCTCAGTGAAATGGAATACTACTCACCTTATCCACCTCCCAGGGCTGATGTGAAGGAAGTTCTTCATAAATTTTAATATGAAGTTATTGTTATGATAGATTATAAAACATCAGGGCTGGAAGAAATTTTAGAAATCTTCTAGTTCAATACTCCCATTTTACAGAGGGGAAAATGGAGACCTAGAGAGAGCACCCTCTTGCCCAGCATCACACAGTTCACCCTTAACTGAACCCAAAGCTTCTGACACCAAATTCATTGTTCTTTCCAAGCTGTTATACTGTTTTTCTTTTTGGGGGTCAAGTCTCAACTCTACTGATGACTCAAGTTCTTTCACCTCTGTGGGCCTCAGCTGTCCCAGCTGTAAATCAAGATCTTGAAAATCCTTTGTCTTTCCCATTCTAATGTAAATCTCCTTGTAAATTCCATTTTTGCCTTTGTATCTCCAATACTTCTAATGGTGCTCGGTGAATTCTGTGCAACGGAATCATGCTCAGAGGCCTCGGAAATTTTTCCTCCCTGGCTACTGTCCTAATAAGGCTCCAGGCCTTGGAAGGAAGGGGAAGCATTGTCCCCTTGAAGTCCTAGAAGGAAGTCGAAGGGTCCAGAGTAGGGTAGCATTTAGCCATGTGCCAGACTGTATGAAGGGCAACACTCTGCCCCCACCACACACACACACACACACACACACACACACACACACACACATGCATACACCTTTTTTATCATGGCCCCAAGTCTTGTCCTATGGGAGGAAATCCAAGTCACCAAGAAGCCACCCAGCTTCCTCTGGTCAAACGATAAGCATCATATCCCAGGCGCTTATCTCTGACCCTCAGGTTCCTGCTCTCCTCACTCTACCCTGTCCCTGCCAGAGCAACAACTCCACCCCCTACCCATCTAGCCCTATCACGGGCTATTCCAAGCAAGGGTAGACACAAGAATCGCCTTTTTGCCCAGCAAGGGTCAGATGTTGGCTTACCTTTCCTTGGTGAAATAGACACAAACAACCAAAGTATCCAGAAGACAATCACCCACCCAGGCATCTACACAGCCTGACTGTGGGACTGAATCTAGGAGACTCCAAAGAGGCTGTTGTAGCCTCACTAACCCCTGATTGAGACCTCCCCACATGTGTCCATGACCAACAAAGCCACAACTGGGGAGACAAGCTTCCTGATGTGATGGAAAAAACATTGGGTTAAAGGTCAGATTCCAGACGTGCTTCTACTATTTGAGTCACCTTGGACAAACTGCTTCCCCTCAGCTTCCTCCTCTATATAATGGGGATAACGATCACTTCTGTGCCTAGCCTCATGAGACAACCAAACAATGTCTGAAAAAGTTGAGTTATTTGGTTTAAAAAAAAAACACTGAACTATTGTTGTAAAAGGCATCACGGCTAAGTCAATAGAGTCAAGAGATCTGGATTCAAGTCTTGTCTCTGATTGTATGACTCTAAGTAAGTCACTTAGCCTCTTAGTACCCTAGTTAACTCTCTGAGACTAAAATAGAAAAGGTGTGGATCTACATTGTTAGTGGAAATTTACTAACCCAAAAGTTCTCAATGTCAATGTAACCACAAGTTCAGGCCACAGTTGGTTTCATTCATGAGGTTCTCTAGGAAACAAAAGAAAGGGGAAAGAGAAAAGGAAGATTATTAGGCTAACTTCTCAGGAAGTTCCCTGTATCCCTCTATCTGGAATGCCATCTGTTCCCTCTATCTGGAATGCCATCTCCTTTCTTCTCTACCTTTCTGATTCCCCTATTTATTCTATAGTCATTCAGTTAACCAGCATATATTAAGCATTTAATAAGTGCCAGGCAAAAATCTAAAGCTGATGGGGGACCGAGCATGCAACTGCATACAAACAAGATGTAGAGGGTATGAATGGTGTGAATGGAATTTTTTCTATAAGGTCCAAATGAAATGTCACCTCCTCTGTGAAGACTTCTTTCATTCTCCAAGCTGGAAATTATCTCTACCTCCTCTGAATTGTTGTGGTCCTAATAGTTAGGAAAATCAGTGGAGAAGGTGGTCATGAAGGATCCTTCCAGTTTTAACAATTGTATGTTCTATCTTCTAAAACCCATCCTACCTCTCCCTCCCCAGTTCTGATATTTTGTGTTCTGTGTTTTAAAGTCCCTCTCAGCTCTTATATTGCATATTCTATATTTCTAAGCTGCAATCCAACTCTGACATTCGAGATTTGAGAGCCTAAATTCAGAGCCTGGAGAGGCAATCAGTCTCTTCTACTTATTCCCCAACATTTACCACCAATGCTTTCTAATGGATAGTTGTGTTGTGCATAATTTGCATATCTAAGTGGGATTTATGAAAGGATCTAGTATAGTGTGGCTACCTAGGGCACCAAGACAATGGAGAAGAATGTAAGAATGTGACCATCTTTGCCATTCTTTCCAAGTATAATGCCTCTTCATATCTCCACACCAATAGTGACCTCCTACATCTATGGAGGGTCGGGCAATGCAATCCCAAACTAGGTCATTCGCCATTCTTTTCTTTCTTTCTCTCTTTAGAGGCAATCAGAGTTAAGCAATTTGCCAAGAGTCACACAGTTAAGTAAATATCTGAGGTCACATTTGAACGCAGGTCCTCCTGACTCTAGGATCAGTGCTCTATCCACTGTGCCACCTGACTGCACCTGGTCATTCTCTATTCTTCAGAGAAAAGTTGTTTTCATTAGACCTTGAAGTTTTGGGGGATGTTGACTGGCCACATTACAAGGAGCTGAGCTAGAACTGTTTTCCTGACAGTCTTGAAGACAGCTAGGTGGCTTAGTGGGTAAGAGTCCTGGACTCGGAGTAAGAAAGACCTGAGTTTCAATCTTGCTTCAGTAACTTACTAGTTATGTGACCCTAGATAAGTCATTTAACCTCTATCAGCCTCTATTTCCTTACCTGTAAAATGGGTGTAATAATAGTACCTATCCCACAGGGTTGTTATGGTAAGTTCACAAACTCACATTAAAACACTATATTAATGCTGGTTGTTATCATTTCTGAGTTCATGCTTAATCTTCTGGGCAGTTCAGCCTATGTACACATTTAACAACCTTTGAAGAGAGCTGTTGCCTCAGGGTAGGCAGCCTGCCTGGTCCATAGTCTAATAACTATCCTGAAATAACCCTGTTCAAGGACTCCTTAACATATATTGTGTAAGGCATAATACAGGAACACACATGCTAGCCAAAAGCAGTGAACATTATGATGAAGGAAACCCAGAAGAAAATCCAGGTAAAGGAAGGCTTGGTTTCTCAGTGAATAGTGAGGTCCTTAAAATGCTTGTTGGAGAGTACTGATTGCATCAAGCATCAATCTTGCAAGGAGGATATCTATAATAATGTAAAAGTGTCTGACCTGTTCATCCCCAAAGGAAAGATCAAGGAGGGAGATTCAACAAGCATCTCAATGAACACTCTGTAGAGCCTAACCATGTATTAAGTGACTACCATGTGCCAGAAGCTATACTAAGCTCTGGGGATACAACAAAAGGCAAAAAAACAAAAAAAAAAGTCCCTGATCTTAAGGAGCTCACGGTCCATGGGGGAGACAATATAAACAAACATTGATAAACAGATAGACAAATAGGATAAATTAAGGGTAGGCTCAGAGAGGAGGAAGCAAGATTAAGGAAGACTGAGAAAGGCTTCATGCAGAAGATGGGATTTTAGCTGAGACTTAAGAAGTCACAGAAATGAAGGTGCTCAGATAAGGAGGGAGAGAATTCTAGGCATGGGGGCCAGAAAGGGAAAATAGTCAGATTTGGGAAATGGAGTATCTGCAGTGGATTGAAGAGTATGCAGAAGGAATATCCCACATGTTTATAGGAGACAGACTGGTATACAAAATATAGTGGTATACAAAAAGGAGGAGAAGAACAGACTTGGATTTTTTTCAGGAAATTGCAATGTACTTTTACTGATCCCAAATTTCCCATAATAAATTAGACAAGACATGACTTTATTGGTGATTCTGGATGGTAGTGAAACCTAGACCACAATTGTCCCTGAAAAACTAAAGATGAATATCTTTACTAAAAGGGCAATGGAGAGAGTCATGGTGAGGGTGAACAGATTGCAACATATAACCTATAAGGAACTAGGAAGAAAAACATGAACTAAGGATGATATCAGAGGATACTATGACAGAGAGGATGGACTGATCGTATGATGAAGGCTAGGAGTGACAAAGGGACAACCTGAGTTTGTTACTCATAGTCTCAAAATGTAAGGAAGAAAGCAAAGAAGATGAACTTGTATTAAGTAGGACAACATGGACAAGCATGAATAGATGATGATCTACATTATTAGAAGGAAGGCTTTATTAAGCACCTACTATGTGCCAAGCACCATGCTCAGTGCTTTTTATGAATATTATCTCATTTGATTCTCACAACAACCTTGGAAAGTACTTGCTATTATTATAATTCCTATTTTGCAGCTGTGGAAACCAAGGTAGACAGAGGTTAAGTGACTCGCCCAGGATCACAAAACTTGCAAGTGTCTGAGGCAAGATTAGAACTCAGGTTTTCCTGATTCCAGGCCCAGCCCTCTAACTACTGGACCACCTAGTAGCCTCAGCAGGAGGGAACTTCCAAATTGATACAATCACAGATCCCCAAAATAACCTTAAAGAAATAACCTAAAATGGAACAGGAAGTACAAAAATTCACTGAAGAAAATAATTCCTTAAAAATTAGAATTGAGTAAATAGAAGCTAATGACTCTATGAGATATCAATATGCAATAAAACAATGCCAAAAAGAGTTTTTTAAAAATAGGGTTCTTACTGGAAAAACAACCGACCTAGAAAATAGATCCAGGAGAGATAATATGAAAATTATTGGAATACCTGAAATCCATGACCAAAAACAAAAAAAAACTGGACAACATCTTTCAAGAAATTATCAAAGAAAACTGTCCTGATATATTAGAATCAGAGGGTGTAACAGAAATTGAAAGAATCCACTGATCACCACCTGAAAGATATCCCAAAAATGGAAACTCCCAGGAATATCATAGCCAAATTCCAGAACTCACAGATTAAGGGAAAAGTACTGCAAGCAGCCAAAAAGAAACAATTCAAGTATTGTGGAACTACAGTCAGGATTACATGGGATCTGGTAATTTCTACATGAAAGAACTGCAGGATCTGGAATATGATATACTGAAGTCAAAGGAGTTAGGATTACAACCAAGAATTACCTATCCAGAAAAACTGAAAATAATCTTTTGGGGGGGAGGGGAAAATAGATATTTAACAAAATAGAGGACTCCTAATCAAAAGATCAGAGCTGAATAAAAAATTTGACCTCCAAATAAAAGGTGAAGGAAAACATAAAAAGGTAAAAAAAGAAACAAGAAAGAGAAAACAAAAAAAATTCAATAAGGTTAAACTGTTTATATTTCTATACGGCAAGATATTTGTAACTCTTAACAATTGTATTACTATAAGAGCAATTAGAAGGAGTATCTATGGACAGAAAATATGGATATAATATGCCTTTGATGGGATGATACCCAAAAAAAAACAAAGTAAAGGGGTGAGGGAGAAAATTGCATTGAAGGAAAAAAGGGGGGGAGGTTGAATGGGCTAAATTATCCCACATAAAAGAGGGATGAAAGAGCTTTCATAATGGAGGGGAAGATGGGGGGAAGGTGGCAGGCAAAGTTTAAACCTTACTCTCATCAAAATTGGCTCAGAGGAAATAACCAACAAACTCCTTTGCAGCAGATATCTATCTTACCACATAAGTAAACAAAAAGGGACAGGGATAATAGAAGAGGGAGGGAAGACTGATAAAAGGGAGGAGAGATTAGGGAAGGTGGTAATTAGAAGTAAAATATTTTTAAGGAGGGAAAGGGGGCCATAATAAAGAGGGAGGATAAATAAGGGAAAATAGCTCGGAAGGAAATAAACAGTTAGTTATCTTAACTATAAAGGTGAATGGGATGAACTCACCCTTAAAATGAAAGCAGATAGAATGGAATCAAAACCAGAATTCTATAATATCTTGTTTACACGAAACGCATGTGAAGCAGAGAGATACCCGAAAAGGTAAGGGCCTGGAGCAGAATTTATTATTCTTCAGCTAACACAAAGAAAGCAGGGGTAGTGGTAATGATTTCAGAAAAAGTAAAAGCAAAAATAGATCTAATTTAAAAAGATAAGGGAGGAAACTATCTTGCTGAAAGATACCACAGACAATGAAGTCATCTCAATACTAAACGTATGTGCACCAAATTGTATTGCATCTAAATTAAATTTTTGAAGGAGAAACCCCAATCCACTCCCTAACTATTAGATTGTGAGTTCTCTGAAGGCTAGAATTATGTCTTATTCTTCCTTTATATTGTACAGTATAGGGCACCAGGTCTTTCAGATACAAAGAACTCAGTAAATGCAGAACTCAATAAATGCATAAAGAAGGATGGTTGGACGAATGGATGAATGAATGAATGAACTATAGAAAGAAAAAGCCCTTAGAGATCACCTAATCTAAGTCTTTTATTTTCCTAAGATGCAGAAGTATTTAGCAGATTGTCTAAAGTTTTGAAAGCAACTGGAATCCATGCTGTCTTTGAGAACTGAGGATGTTAAGATTAAAGACATGATAACTATTTACAAATATCTGAAGGATTACATTAGGAGTTAGATTTACTCCGCTTGGCCCCAGAGGCCAGAACCATGAGCAAAGGAAGGGGAGTTACAGGGAGGCAAATTTGGGCTTAACGATAGATGAAATTTTTCCAACAATTAGAGCTGTCCAACAATAAGATGTGCTGCCTTAGAAAGCAATGACAGTAATAGCAATAACTTACTCCTATGGCAGCTTACGGCTTACAAAGGGCTTTATTCACAATAGCCTTGTAAAATAGGTAGCACAATTATTTTTAGGTATATTTACAGATGGGAAATTGAGAGGCATAAAGGTAAAGTTATTTGCCAGTCCTATAGCTAGGGGGTGTGTGTGTGTGTAGGTGTGTGTGTGTGTGAGAGAGAGAGAGATAAAGAGAGTAATGAGAGAGAGGGAGACAGACAGACAGACATAGAGACAGAAGCAGAGAGACAGAGAGAGAAACAGAGAGATGAAGAGAAAAGAAGAGGGAGAGCATAGTGTAGCAAGCATAACTTACAGAGAGCTGGCCCTGGAGCCAGAAGACTTAAGTTCACATCTAATCTCTGACACACACTGGTTATGTGACCCAAAGTAAGTCAGCTAACCTCTCTGTATTCTAGGCACATTCTAAGAGAATAAATTGAAGCCAAGGAGCAACCTCTATTTCCTGAGGAAGGTCCTCAACAGGACCTCCTTACACCAATACATTTAGAATGGTGGTCCCTGTCTCCCACTTTATGATGCTGACATGAAGTGTTGTAGAGGCCTCCCAGTCAGGAAGCCCTGAGTTCAAGCCCTGCCTTGGACACATCCTGGCTGTGAGGGTCCCATGAGGCAAATTATTTAAAGCTCTCAGTGTTCTGGGCAGACATGAAGGGCAGAACAGTTGCTGGTCCAATTAAAGGGAATTTCCTTGCTGTGAGTTCCCCAGAGTGATATAATCACACGTCTGAACTCCCTTCCCCCCCCAACAAGTGGGCATGATGTTGACTGTTAGAAGCATAGAATGCATGTCTTAGACCCCAAAAGTTCAATATTCAAATCCTACCTCGGAAATTTACTAGCTGTGTGACCCTGGGCATGGTATTTAATCCAACAATTTCTGATTCTGTAAAATAGAGGTGTAATATCTATAGCACTTAACTCATAGAGTTTTTTGTGAAAATGAAAAGAAATTATTGATGCAACACACTTTGCCAACCTTAAAGCAATGTAATTAAGCAATATAATAGCGAGCATTTATACAGTGTAGGTGGCACAGTGAATAGAGCACAGGGTCTTGAGTTAGGAAGACCTGAGTTCAAAACTAGCCTCGGATGCTTCCTAGCTGCGTGACCTTAGGCAAGTCCCTTAATCTCTGTTTGCCTCAGTTTCCTCACCTATAAGATAACAATAGCAGCTACCTCCCAGGATTATTACCGGGATTAGTACAGTGCCTACATAGTAGGCACTATGTAGATGCTAGCTATTCTAGTCTACTTTGTGTCTACTATGGACAAGGCACTGATAACATAATGAATGAAACAATCCCAGCACACAAGGAATAGGCACTAACATACCCTGATTCTAGGATGAGAATGAACAAAGGGCAAGGTATTTTATCCCCATGTTGAACTTCAAAGTAATTAAGAGACTAGCCCAAAGTCACAGGGCTAATAAGTGTGGGAGATGGAATGAAAAACCATGTCTCTTCGTTAGTCCAGGAACACCCAGAGGTTTTCCCAGTGTACCATAGCTACCTCTCTAAAAGGAGCAAATGTAAAGGGGAAAAGACATATTAAAAAAGAAAGAAAGAAAAACAGATGTAAGTGCCTTTTGGAATTATCTGTAGTTTCTGGATAATCCATGTTTTGGTGCTGGATAGTGTCCTGGTCCTGCTCTGAGTGCAGATGCACAGACAATCTCTTCTTTGATTGGAACCTGTGAGTCCTTGTCTTCTGTGACTAAAGAAGCAGCCTCTTCTAGCTTAGCTGGTTTGGGGATGTGGCCCATGGTGGGAGAACAGGTCCTGAGACTGTCTATGAGAGTTAACACACACAGAGACAGAGAGAGAGTGACACAGAGACAGAGAGACAAGAGACAGAAAGATGCAGATAGAGACAGACACAGAGAGACAAGAGACAAAGACAGAGAAACAGAAACAGAGAGAGCCAGACAGAGACAGAGAACCAAAGACAGAAAGATTGTTGCCCGGAAGAAACTGTTGACCAGGCTGCTGGGTTGGAATATAGCTCTCTATGCTGAGATTGTGCAAACAAGGCATTGCCCAAGGATCCGGGTGACCTCCATTGTGCAAACAGGTGTTTACTGGAGGCTGCGAGTTGGGCATGCTCAGAGAGCCTTGTTACCAAAAGCCTGAGAGGCTGACTCAAAAAGAAACAGGAATTATTTGTATGCACATTTTCATGTTGTTTGTTTATTGTTCTCCTGGGCTTCCGGCTGAGATGTATTTGATGGGAAGACGAGTGATGAGTTCTATACCTAGACCAGCTTCTGCTCTTCCAAGAATCCAACAGATTTAATAGATGTGTTAAGCCCCTACTTCATGCAAGTTGCCATACTAGACCCTGGCGATACAAAGACCAAAAAAATGATACTAATTCTGCCTTCAAAAGGCTTACATTCTATTGTGGTTTGCAAGGGGGGTGTGGGTGAGGGAGGGAGAATTGCATATATTGATAAGGTACTGATGAGGGAAAGATCACTAGCAAGTGCAGGGAGGGGGAAGGGATATCAAGAAAGGTATCACAGAGGAATTGACATCAGAATTAAACCAGGAAGGAAAAGATTACAAAAGACACAAGCAGATAAATAATTGGGAGCAGAATATTGGGGAGTTGAGATAGGGGGAAAGATGTGGCAAAAAAAGGAGTCCAAAATGCTTCAGAACCTCACTAGAGAAATTTTGATGACACATCAGCCATGAAATGTTAGATTTTGTTTTCCTCAACTGGTTTTTGGGCAAGACAGTCGATTCTTAATATTTCTCAGTTGGATGAAAATTTCTTCCTGCTTTTAAAGACTCTAGAAGAAGAAATTCATCATCATCATAACAACTGACATTTATATTGGGCTTTAAGGTTTTACAAAGCACTTTACATATATTAATATCCTTTGAGTCTCATAAGAACCCTTTGAGATTATTACTCTTTGACAAATTAAGAAACCAAGCCTCAGAAAGGTGAATTGATTTACACATGAGTGCATGCCACCAATCAATCAATCGATGAGTAATTATTAAGCACCTAGTTTACATGCTGGGTACCATACTACAGCTGGGTATACAAAGATAAAAATGAAACAGTCCCTGCCCTCCAGAAACTTACATTCTATCGCAGGAGACAATATGTACCTTACTAAGTGTATATAGAATAAATATCAGGTAAATTCAGAGGATAAGTGAGGGTGAAGAAATAGTAGCTGAGGAGAATCAGAAAAGACTTTACTTAGAAAGTAGTGTTTGATCAAAGTGTTGAAGGAAACTAAGTATTCTTAGAGGTAACAGGTGAGAAAAAAGTGTATTCCAGGTATGAAGACAGTCAGGACAAAGGTTGGAAATGGAAGATCACAATGAACAACAGTAAGACTCAGCAATGCTAGACCATGGAGTTGAGGAAGGAGAATAATGTATCACAATGTAGGAAAAGCTGATTAGGACCAGGGTGTGAAAAATTGTAAAAAACCTCAAGATCCTCCAGCCTCAGAGCCCATTTTTGTTCTATTATATTATATGTGTTTCCCATTCTCCCACCTCCCTTCCCTCCCACATTTTCATGCATTTTGCTATTGGCCATTCCCTTAACTCCCTCTCTCGCAGGATGTGTTCCTTTAAAACTGTGGATCACATATTTGGTGAAGAGAGGGGGTTTCCATAATGATAACCCATATCTATGCAGACATACCTCAGAGATATTGTGGGTTCAGTTCCAGACCACCACAATAAAGTGAGTAGCATTAATTTTTGGTTCCCTGATGCATATAAAGGTTACGTTTACCCTATACTGTAGTCCATTAAGTGTGTAACAGAATTAGGTCTTTTTTAAAAAACAATGTATACCATTTAATTAAAAAAAACTTTATATTGTTTAAAAAATGCTAATAATCACCTGAGCCTTCAGCAAATCATAATCTTTTTATACCTTGATGTTGATGGCTGATGACCGATCAGGGTGGTGGTTGCTGATGGATGGAGTGGTTGTGGCAATTTCTTAAAATAAGACAACAACAAAGTTTGCTTCATGGATCGACTCTTCCTTTCCTTTGAACACTTAGAGATCATTTTAGGGTTATTAACTGGCCTAATTTCAATATTGTTGTGTCTCAGGGACTAGGGAGGCCTGAGGAGAGGGAGAGAGAGACAGTGAATGGCCCATCACTGGAGAAATCAGAATACAACATTTATTACTTAAGTTCCCCAATTATACAGGCACGGCTCATGGCATCCCAAAATAATTAAAATAATAACCTCAAAGATCACTGATTACAGATCTCCTAAGAGATATGATAATAGTCTGTGACAGAGTCAAGACGTGAGCACATGTTATTGGGAAAATGGTGCCAGTAGACTTGCTCCATAAAGGGTTGCCACAAACCTTCCATTTATAAAAAATACAGCATCTGCGAATGGCAATAAAGTGAAATGCAATAAAATGAGGTTTGCCTGCATAAAGCTCTACCATTAAAATAGTACTTTCTATTGATCATCTCCTTTAAGTCTCACAAGGATCATCAATACAAGTATTTTTATCCCCATTTAATAGATAAGGAAACTGAGATTTCGTTTCATCAGGAACACATCTTGTCAGACTAGCCCCATTTCCTTTACTGACAATATTACTAAAATAACAGGTGAGGGGAATGCTGTGGATATAGTTTTTCTAGATTTTAGGAAAGCTATTTTTAAAATATCTCATGCTATTCTTGCAAAGATGGAAAGATATAGATTAGATCAAAACACAATCAGATGAATTAACAAAGTTAATAATAGGTAGCCAAACTCAGAGAGTAGATATTAATGATTCAATGCCAACACAATAGGAACATCCCCAGAATTTGGAGCACCTCAGTTTCTTCTGGGTGGCTTAACATGTTTATCAATGACCTGGACAAAGACATAGATGGTACACTCATCAGATCTGTAGATGACACAAAAGTAGGAGAGACTGTTAACATGCTAGACAACAGTCATGATCCAAAAGAATCTCAGAAGGTTGGAGAATGGGGTTGAATCTAATGGAATGAAGTTCAACAGGGATAAATGTGAAGTCTAGGACTTAGGCACCAAAAGAAAATCCACTTCACAGACATAAGATGGGAGGAGGCATGGTCTTGGGAGTTTAGTGGACTGCAAGGTCAGTGAGAATCAGTTCTTCAAGCAGAGATTAGATGACCAGTTGTTGGATCTTTTATAGTAGGGATTTCTTTCATGTGTAAACTGGATTAAAGATGTGCCCTCCAACTCTCAAATTCTGTGAAGTTCAGAGGGGGTTAAAATTGTAGAATGTCAGAGAGAGAAGGGACCTTAAAGATTACGTAGCCCTACCCTTTAGTATCACAGATTAGGAAACTGGGGCTCAGATAAGATACCCAAAACCAGAATTTGAAGGCCCTCTGACTCCAAAGTTAGCTCTCTTTCCATGGTATCACCACCATGCTACCTCAATATAATCGACACTCTAAGACACAGATTGAAGTGGGTCCAACTCTCTTCTCACTATAAAAACAATGGCCAACACTCAAAGTTCTCCACTTTGTTTTATCCCCGCTCCCCTAGACCAAATCTTGTTTCCTTGTCTGTAGAATGGAGAGACCTACAACAAACTGGGCACAAGAGAAATGGTGATCAGTGGTAGGTCAAAGGAAGAGGGGTAACAGACAGTGGGATTCAACTAAAGAATTAGAGCAATTAAGGACCAAGGACTTCAAGGAAAGGTAGGTTTCAGGTTACCCAAGTGACTAATATTTGGGGGGAAAGGAAGAAAGATTAAGATTGCATTTGACCTGACCAACTGACAGGTTCCCAAAACACCTATTTTGGGGGGACAGTACCAGGGCAGGCCCCGAAATAGGCTGCAGAACCCCTGTACCCTATCCAGGGGCAAGACTTCTAGACCAGGAAATCCGGGGGGTGGGGTCTTCTGAGCCTTGCCACATCCCCAAGCCCCTTTAAGGGTCCTTGGCAGGAAGGCTGCCCCAGAGTGGCTGCCCAGCTTCTCAGAGCTCTCCTTCCTGGGGGGAAGGGGTTCCCTTCCCAAGGAGGGAGGCTGAGCAGGTGTTGCAATCCCCCAACCCCGGGGAAGGCCTGTCAGAAAGTCAGAGACTAACGACAGCCCTGGGTTGCGAGGGAGGGGTACGGAGAGAGGAAGGTGGAAGAACAGTCTGTACTGAAGTAGTTTTCAGGAACTGAGCAAGAGAAGAGATGATGTGAGGCCTCCGGTGAATGACTGTGGCAGGCCAGCCATCCAGTCCAGCCAGTCCCATCTCTGAGAAGTGACCGAAGGGGAGGTAAAATCATTCCACGCATGAAGTAAGTCCTGAGGGCACCAGCCCCCAACTCTCTACACCTCCCCAAGACCAACCCCCATTCCCTCTCAGCTGAGCCCTGACAGTCTGAGAGGTCCCTTGGTTTAAACTTGGGCCAGGAAACTGAACCCCTGGAAATCTTACTAAGGCCCAACTCCTTAAGAACAGGAGTGGTGGGATGTGGGGATCCAGATGCACCGTGCTCCCTAGATACATATCAGTTATCGGCATCTCCAGCGGAGCAGAAGGGAAGGGATATCTGTCTGTCTACCTGACGCACATAGGAGAAGGTCCCCTCCCACCTTTCCTTACAGGGCATGTAGGCCCTGAAAGAGATAGAATGTGTGTGTGTGTATATATATGCATGCCTTTTAAGATGAATCCACTTCTGCTCATATGATTTAAAACTATAAGGGACTTAGGTGGTATAAGCTATAGAGCACAGGTGAAGTCAAAAAGATCTGAGTTGGAATCTTACCTTAGACACTAAGTATGTGACCCTGAACAAGCTGCTTTTCTGTCTGCCCCAGAACAAGCTGTGGGGTTGAAATAATAATAGTGCCTACCCCACAGGATTGTAAGAATCAAATAACAAGATAATATATGTAAATTGGTTTGGGAGCCTTAAATTGCTATGTAAGTATTACTTATTAGAGATCATCTTATCCAAATGCTTCCTGGTACAGATGAGGAAACTGAGGTGCAAAGTAGCTAAGCTTGGATTCTAATGCACATCCTCTAACACCAAATCAAATGTTTCCTACTAACACTTGGATCAGAATTCTAAGGCAAATGGCAAACTGAGTAAAAAAAGATGAAAACCACAAAGACTGATGATAAGCGGTTTGGGAGCTCTGAGGAGGAATGCAGAGATCTCTGAAATCAAAGTAAGGGAGCCTAGGCCTAAACCTTTGGTCTAGTATTACTACTAAAAATAACAATTAGCATTTAAAATATGCGAAGTGCTATAAAAATATTATCTCATTTATCTTCATTTACCTGTGAAGTAAATGTTATTATGCTCCTTATTTTCAAATGAGAAAGCTATAGCAGACCGAGATTAATTGACTTACACAGGGATCATCCAGATAGTATGGATCCGAGGCAGAATTTGAACTCATGTCTTCCGGATTCTAGGTCCAACATTCTATCCACCATGCCACCTAGCTCTCTCTAATTCACTCTCTTACCTTAAGCAAGTGCCCTCTCTTTTCTGGGCCTCACTTTGCCCATCTGTAACATGGCAATCATTGGCTAGAGATGAAAACAAATTAGCAGATTACCAGCTCCCTGGTGATGTTTTTTCTTAGCCCGACTAGGTTGGTCCTTAAACAATAGATGCTCAGGCTCTCACTGGACCTAAGCTGCCTACATAGAACCACAACACAGTCAAAGTTGGGGAAGAGGTGAGTGGTGAATGGAGGAAAGAAGATGCCTCCATTTAGAAAAGATGTGAGATTGGACTAAATGGTTTCAACCCAATTCACCATTGATTAAGCCTAAGTCTCTGCCATCTGCCATGTGTACTCGGTGCTAGAGGAGAAAGAGATTAAGGGACAGTTCTCTGAGGTCTTTCCAGTTCTAATGTGGGGTGGGAGGAGGGAAGAGGAAGAAAAGATGAGAGACAAAGGAAAAGTAGGAGCCAGGGAGAGAATTTAAGAATGTAAGGGGAATCAAGGGAAGGGAGAAAGGAAAAAGAGGGAAAGAAACTTCTCAGAGAAAGGAGAGAGAGAAAATGAAGGGCAAGTTGAACAATGAGCAGAGAAAAAGAGAAAATGAAAAAGAATTTGAGAAATAAATTTAATAAAAGAAATAGCTGATATTGATCAGAATGTAAGCAAAGACTCTCTCTTTGTAGCCCCTACACTTAGTACAATATCTGGCACAGAGAAGATTAATTAGTATTTATGTAGAATCTGCAAATCACTTTAATCCTTACAACAGCCTGGTGTTACTCCTATTCACCTTTGACAGATGAGGAAACTGAGGTTCCTAGAGGCTAAGACCACACACAGTAAATATTTGAGGCAGGATTTGAATCCAAATCTACTATACCATACTACGTCTAAGGAAACTGAAGGGAAGAGATGATGCAATACAATGAAGGAAGGGATAGTGCTGATTCATCCAAGTTTCTGGATTCTTCTTTGTTTATGAGGACCAAACTCTTCAGCTGCAGCTGGGCTGAAAGAGTCAGAAGACAGGAGAATAAAAGGCTTCTCCCCCTATCCAGTGTTTTCCGCGAAGGCAACCAAATCTAAAGAATACGATGAGGGGCAGTGAGGACTCCAAACACATGATGACTGGGTAAGAAAGACAGACAGCTATTTGATATGAGCCTCCATTAAATGATGCTACTTTAAAGTTCTTAAAGAACCTTTGGGAGGCTCCATTGCTATTAGAACATTTTCCTTATCATCAAAAAGATCAGGGTTCCAGTCTTGCCTCTGACCCATTCTAGTCATTTAACCATGGACAGGTCACAACCTCTCACTACTTCAGACATCTCTGTGAGCCTGTAAGTTACAGAAGAGTAGCTGATAGGTTTCGTTGGAGGGAGCTTCCATCTAGGGAATTCCCCACATGAAAGAAATCACAAGATCAGACTGAAAAAAAAATGGGAACCTTCAAATTGGCAGTATAATGTAGTGGTTAGAGTGCTGACATATCCAGAGGTCTTGGAATTCAGACCTTCCCTCAGACTCCTGCTCTTACTATGAAGGACCATGACCAAGTCATCCAACGTCTTTGCAGATCAGTTTACTCATTTGCCAAAATGGGATTTGTCCTCCCTAATTGACAGGGCTATGCTGAGGAAAGCACTATGTGATCTATAAAGGTTAAACAAAGGTGTGTTATTATATTTCCCAACTACTTCCATCTCTGTTCTCTTCTAGAAGAGTTCAGTCTCTTACTGTCAATCATCATTTACATATTGGTGGAGGGATGTTGTCCACTTAGACCTTGCCTTTATTGGAATAAGTGGCCACTCAAGAATAATCTGAAGAAAGGGAAGATGCTTAGTCTGAAGAAGAAAAGATTTAGGAGGCACAAGATCCCTTAGCAGAACTACAACCCATGAGAGGTAGTTTCAGAAGGGGAAACATGGATTCCCAACAAAGAAATGTCCCCTTACAATTAGAGATGTCAAATACATCCAACCACATGGAAAGGATCTGTAATGGGAGAAATCTTAGCACTCATCTAGTCCAATCCCCTCATTTGATAGATGAGGAAACTGAGACCCAAAGAGGTCATTTCTTTCCCAAGGTGCCACAGGTACTAAGTGGCAGTGCCAGGATTTCATTTCAATGCTGCTCAACAAATATTTCTCAAGCTCATACTGTGTGCCTACACTGTTCCAGGCACTGGGATTTGTAAGACAAAAACAAAATCATCCATGCTTTACAGTCTAATAAAGGGATAATGACATTTGTATAATTATGGTAGAATGAAAGTTCCTTGAAAGCGAACACCATTCACAGTACCTAAAATAGAGTAGGAGGTGAATAAATGTTCATTTAATTGAATATATACAAATAAATATAACTTTTAGAAATGACAAATGCTTATGAAAAATCAGACATTGAGGGATGAAAGATTTGGTGATAGAAGGATCACTTCTACCTGAGAAGCTGTCTCAGAAGAATTACCTGTATTATATCTTAGGATCAGAGATTAAGAACTGAAATGGACAGGAGGATAGACATATAGTCCAACTGTCTCATTAAATACATGAAGCAACTAAGACCCAGAAACCCAAAGAGATTCGAGGGTTATAGCTGAAAGGGGCCTGAGAGACTTTATTTTAACCCACCCACCTCACCACCACCCACCATTCTACCCATGTGGAAGCTGAGGCTCACAAAGATGAAAGGACTTGTCAGAAGTCATATAGGTAGTAATTGACAGAACTGGAATTCAAATTCATTTCCTCCAAATCTAGTGCCAAAGAAGGAAGAGATGGAGATAAGAGGATGGGAGATAGGAAAAAGTCAATCCAGGCAGGTGAGTCTATATAAGTAAAGGTATGATAATGAGTGAAGGTAGACTGGGGATCAGAAAGTTTTCTGCCTTGAACATTGAGTATATAGGGAAACAGTATGAAGTAAAAGCTGAAAAGGAGGTTGGATCTGGATGGTCAGACTAAATAATTTGCATTTTATCCTATTAGTGATGGAGAGCCACTAGAGCTTTTTAAACAAGTTAGTGACATTTCAGACTTGTGCATGAGAAAGATTAATCTCATGGCATGTACAGGATGGATTGGGCAGAGACAATAGGCAAGAAGAGTAATTAAGAGTCTTCTTCAAGGAAAGAAGCAATGAAAGGCTGAACAAGGGTGCTAGAAGTGGGAATGCAGAAGAAATGGATTTCAGAGATATTGTCACCCAATGAACATTTATTAAGCACCTACATATGCCAGGCACCAGGATAAGCACTAAAGCTACCCAAAAAAAAGGGGGCATAAAATAATCCTTGACCTCAAAGAACTCACAACCTTGGGGCAAGACAACATACAAATAAATATGTACAAACAAGCTATCTATAAGATAAATGGGAAATAATAAGCAGAGAGAAGGCACAGAACTAAAAGGAATTGATGCAAGTTTCCCAAAGAAGGAGGGATTTTAACTGAAACTTGATGGAAGCCAGGGAATCCAAGAGATGAGAAGAGGTGCATACAAGGCTAAGGAAAGCCAGTGAAAATGCACAGACTTGGAAGATGAGGTGTTCTGTTTGAGAAATAGCAAGAAGGTCAGTGTCTCTGGATATTGAAGAGTATATGATAGGATGTCAGGTGTAAGAGGACTGAAAATGTGACAGGGGGATTAGGTTATGAAGAGCATTGGACATAAGAGTATTTTAATTTAATACTGAAGACGATAAGAAGTTGCTGGAGTTTATTGAGTGGGGAGAAGACGTAGTTGGACCCGAACTTTAGGAAAACCACTCTAGCAACTGAGTGGAGGATGGTCCAGAGTGGGGAGAGACTTGGAGCAGGGATATCTACCAACAAGTTATTGGAATAGTACAGGCATGGAGAGAAACCAGGATGTATGAGGGTAATGATACTAATAGAGGAGAGAGAGGGATGGAGGATATCCCACAGATGTTACAAAGGTTTGCAACAGATTAGATAGGGGTGAGAGACAGAGAGGAGTCAAGATAACACTTAGGTTTCAAACCTGGAGGACTGGGAGGATGGCGGTACCCTTCAGAGTAATAGGGAAGTTTGAGATAATAAATTCATCTTTGGAAATACTGAGATTAAGGTGTCTATACAACGGCCAATTCAAAATGTCCAACAGGCAGTTGGAGATGCTAAATTGAAAGTCAGTATAGAACTCAAGATAAGTAGATTTGAGAATTATCAGAATAGATATGATAACTGAATCCATAAGAGCTGATGAGATCACCAAGTGAAATTGAATAGAAGGAGAAAAGCAAGGGGATCAGGACAGTACCCTGTGGGACATCCACAGTTAGCAGGTGTGACTTGGATGAGTATCAAGCAAAGGAGAATGAGGAGTAATCTAATGAGTAAGAGAACCAGAGTAGTGCCCAGAAAACCCAGAGAGAAGAGAATGTCAATGAGAATAGAAGGAGAAGAAGGTGAAAGATTAAGTCAAGACTGAGAAAAGACCTTTGGATTTGGCAATTAAAAGACCATTTGGTATCTTTGCAAAGAACAGTTTCAACTGAATGATGAAGTCCAAAACCCAACTATAGAGGGTTAAGAGGAGAGAGAGAGGAAAAGAAGTGGAGGTACCTATTGTAGATGCCCTTCTCAAGGTCATTTATTTAGCTACAAAAAGCAGATATAATATGGTACAATTTAGTTAGTGGGGAGGTGTGGATCAGTTGAGGTGTTTTTGAGATCTGGGGAAAAAATCAGTAGGCAATAAAGAGATTGAAGATAAGTGGATAGGGCAATCTACTGGAGGAGACAGGATGGAATGGGGTCACTTGTGCACATAGACGGGTTGACCTTGGCAAGAAGGAGGGCTACCTCATCATGTGAAACAGGAGTAAAGACAGAATTACTGGGCAAAAGTCATCTTGATAATGTGAAGTAAGGGGTAGGGGAGAAAAGGGACCTCTCAGTGAATGCTTCAATTGTTTCAGTAAAATATGAGATGAGGTTCTTAACTAAGAGGATGGAAGAGGGGAGCCATGGAAGTTTGAAGAGGGATGAAGAGTTTTAAGAGAGTCATGGTGGTGAGTGAGATAGTTATTTAATTAGGGAGATATAAAAGGATTGTCTTGTTGCAGTGAGCATCCAACTGAGGTTGTTTAACATAAACTTGAAGTGGACTCAGTAAGGACAATTTGATTTTCTCTTATTTCATTCAACAATAGATGCATATGACCAGATGCAACAGATGATGGAAGAAATCCAGTGCTAAAGTTTGGCAGGACACAATCAGTGATATGATAAGGGAGTAAGGGATTCAACAGAAGAGTACAATGTAGAATTGAACTGATTCACTAAGGCTCAAGATAGGGAAAGTAGGAGAGTATTACTAATGAAGGAGTGATGACCTAGGAGAAAACTGAAGGGTTAAAGGATTGGAGGTCATAGTGTAGATGAAGAGAAGGGTTTGGTATTAGAAAGAAGGAGAAAAGGTAGAATACTAATGGATTGTGATCAGATAAGGGAATTTCAGAGTTCATGAACATGGAAGTGGTGTATTTGTGAGAAATCAAAGGTATGCGCATCTCTGTGTGTAACTAAGGTAGGATGTAGATCATGGGAAATGAGTTAGCTGAGGAACTGGTATGTTAGGGTCTGAGGAGCAGGGCAGGACATAAAGTCTCCTAATATAAGAGCAGGAGTTAAGGAAGAAAGAAAGATTATAAATTGGCAATTGTTGGGATGTAGCTGATGAGGGAGAAGGAAGAGAAAGATAGAAGAGGACTCCACGGTTATATGAGAGAATCACGTCACCAACTGAAATTGGGGAAAGATGTAGGTTTAGGAGGAAAATGAATATGAGGTATCTCTGGGACACTCAGATGGAAAGTGTAAGTAGTGTAATGAAAATAGTACTGGATATAGAATTAGAGAAACCTGGGTTTGAATCCTACTTCAGATACTAGCTTATTTCATAACCCTGGGAAAGTCACTTAACGTGTTAGCTTCATCACCTTCCTCATCTTTGAAAATGGGATAACAGTAGTAACTACTTCCAGGGTGTTGTGAAAATCAAACAAGATGACATACGTAAAGTGTTTTTCAAATCTTAATGCACTCAATAAATGGATTATTTTTATTATTCTAGCTGCAACTTGGATACACAGGAGAGAGATTGGACCTGTATATATAGCATATATAGATTTGGAAATCATGAGATGATCAGTAAATCCATGGGGCCAGATGAGATTACCAAGGGAGGAAGTGTTGAGGGAGCAGAAGGCCAAGGACAAAGCATTGGAAGAGACCTCAGGCTGCAGGGGAAAGATAGACCTATCAAGGATATCTAGGGGTAGTCAGATGGAACCAAAGGTCAAGGGAAAAAACAAAGAAAGAAAAGAAGGAAGGAAAGAAGGGACATTAGCTTTAGAGATAAGGAGGTCAAATGGTAGCCCCAAAGAGGGTCATTTCCGGAGAATAGTGAGGACAGAATCCACACCGCTTGAGGCTGAGGTGTACCAGTGGCAGCAGTAAGTGTAAAAGGCTCTCAGTTTCACAATAAATAAAGAGAAGAGAGGACCATAAATTGGGCCTCCGACAGAGTCTTGATAGATCCAACAACAAAGCTAAGCACTCTGGATACAAAATAAAAGGGGAACAGACCCTGCCCTTAAACAACTGCCTGGAGAAGAGGGAGGGGAAGAGATTCCAGTGCATCAAAAAATAAGTGCCAGATAACTTGAGGGAGAAACCAGCAACAAAAGCAGGATGGAATGGACTAATCAGCCCCATCTTTCTTTCTCTACAAGACCTTAGAGATCATCTGGTCCAACCCTCTTATTTTACTGAGCAGGAAACAGAGGTCCAAGGTGCCAACCAAGCTTAGGAAAGCTCCTATGCCCTGAAGCTGGGATTCAGCTCTGACACTTATTCTCCATCATAAAGAGTAGAAATTAGAGGTTTGGGGGCAGCTAGGTGGCACAGTAGATAGAGCAGGGCCTTGGAGTCAGAAGGACCTGAATTTAAAACCAGAGTCACTTACTAGCTGTGTGACCCTGGGCAAGTCATTTAACCCCCATTTTCTCAAAAAAAGAAAAAAGAAATTAGAGGTTGTGCAAACTGTGCCCCTCTCTAATCCAGTTCCAGGGTTTAGAAACAGACTGGAGAAAAAACTGGAGTTCCCTAGAAAGAGCTGTGAAGGTAGAAAACCTCAGTTCACATTCTGCTTATGTCATTTATTAATAAAAAATGTTCATGATAATAGCAGGCACTATATAAAGGCTTTGAGATCTATAAAAGAGTTTTGAAGTTTTGCAAAGTACTTCACCAATATCTCATTTTATCCTCCCAATAATATTGTAGATAGGTGCTATTATCCCCATTTTACAGATGAAGAAATTGAGGCAGGTGAAGGTTAAGTGGATTGTCCAAGGTCACAGAGCTGGTGCCTGAGGATTTACTAATAAAAATAACCTTGGACCAGTCTCCTAAGCTCCTGAGTTTCAGTTCTTCATCTACCAAACAAGGGGGATGGAGTAGATGGCTTCTGAAAACCTTCTAGCCTTAGACCTGAATCTGTGGTCCTGTAACACCAGAGATGAAGTGAGTTTGGCAAACTTTTTAACCTCAAGGCTCTATCTCAAGTCTTCTCTGAGATATAGTCATGGATGAAACTGAAGACCTGTTTCTCCCTCTGGGGTCTGGGGATTTATTTCAGGTGAACATCAATAATGCAGCTATGTGGCCTGGGGCCTGGAATCTGCTGGGAACTGTTCTGCTGTTCCATTTCTCTAAAGGCAAGTAGTCTGGGGATTTGGTGGAGGCGGGGTCAGTGTCATAGCTACTGTTCATGGGATGGGAATTTATTGTGTTATTTCCCTAAGCAGAAAATCAGCAGACTCCTCAAAGATCTTAGGAGTATAGACAAGCCCGAGCTGAAAAGAAAACCTCCTTTTTCAGCAAATCAGTCAGTAACAACTCATATTTATTAAACAACTACTATGTGCCAGGTGTGAAGGAAGGTAAAAGACAGCTCTTGATGTCAAGGAGCTTACAGTCTAATGAAAGGAGACAACATGCAAACAATTATTATGGGAGAAATATCTCCTCTCTGAGTTTGTATGGTAGGTAACTACTGCTAAAATACATTTGCCACAACCCAGAAATTATAGGACTAATATTATTATTAGTATGTTCAAGCATAGGTTCAGATCTCAGAGAAAATCTGGACAATAAGAATTCTAACAAGGCCTCTTATGTAATACATCAGAATGACAGAGAAATAGTTATTTTACATATTGCATTCTTGTACATGTCTCTTAGGCCATAGAAGTTAGAGAGAAGATAGATCCATAATCTCATGCTCCCTTTAGTAACATAGAAGTCTAAGAAATGTAGTTAGAGTCACAATCTCATATATACCCTACGGAAACAAACTTTATTGATCTGTCTAGGTAAACTCATAACTAGGCTAACTGAGGAAAAAGATTTACATGTTATCAAGGAATTGGGGACAGTTGAGTTTCTTCCTTCATATCTGAAGAATGTTTAAGACTTTAAGAAAATTTTCACTTACCATGAGACAGATTTTGGTCACGTGAGGTTAATATTAATTGAAGACAGGCTTTTAGTTAACCAAAAGTTGAGGAGGGGAAAAAATAAAATCAAAATTTTCCATTACACAACTATGTAAAAACAAGATATGTACAGGATAAATTGGACATAATCTCAGAGGGAAGACATTAAGATTAAGGAGGACTGAGAAAGACTTCTTGCAAAAGATGGGATTTTAACCAAGACTTGAAGGAAGACAGGGAAGTTAGGAGACAAAGATGAAGAGATTTCTTACTAACTAGACTTCTAGTAAAAAAACTAGCCTCAAATCTTTCCTCTGCCACTTACAAATTATATGACCATAGAAAGGACACTTAACCTCTCTGTGCCTTATTTTCCTCATCTATATAGTAGGGAAACATGAACCATCAACAAACATTCATTAAGCTCTTAGAGAATGCTAGGCACCTATAGTACTTTCCTTACAACTGTCAGACTCAAATGTCATCAAGTACTTTGTATATTCTTATTATTAGAGTCTGGGATTTAGCCCTGTCACTCTATACATGGGGAGACTGAGGCCCAGACAGGTAAAGGACTCATCTATTGACTCAGGAAGTCCTTCTCAATAAGCCAGCATAGGATATAGATACAGGAAAAAACTGCCAGTTATTCAGAGTATGGCATATTCTACCAGTAGATGATGGACATATGTGTGATAATTGAGAAATGACATTAATACAGTCTCACTTCCAAAGCTATGTAAGGTAGAGAAAAAGGTTTTCACTACAACAAAAGAGGATGGTTATCACTTGTCGCAAAGGAAGGAATGTGTCCAAGTTAGCATAGCCATTCCCACTAGTTTACAGGGAACAATCCTTTCTTTATCAGATAAGATAAAGAATAAGACAACCTTCTGGAACTATGGAAGTCCTCCGAGTTCCTTTTTGCAATAGCAAAGCAATTAGAGGTGGAAGGTAGATACTGAAGGAGGCACCTTGCTTTAGGCTCTCCCTGCAATATGTACTGAGACATGCACAACAAGAATTGCAGAATTAGTTATGTCAACTCTTAAAAGACTTCTCTCAGCTCCCAAAATTATTCTTTCAACAATTCCCTCTTTTATCCTAGGTAAAATTATCTCTGGACCATCTAAAATTCACAGTACAGGAAGTCAGTTATTTGCACAGACCACAATAAATGTGACAAAGAATAGAAAAATAAACCCTGAAAAAAACTCGAAGTTTTTCAGCCTTACTCTATGCAGCTTCTAAAGCATTATTTTAAAAATGTAACTATTTGGCAAAATTATTTATACTCAAAAGTGGGGAACTGAACCTCAAGAGCCAGGCCCAAGATTCTCCTGGTCACAGACCGAGACATAATTGACAGCAAGGAACTAGAAAATAGAGGACCTGAATTTAAATTTCCAATTTTATCTTAAATCTGACACTTAGGGATCTTTTCAAAAGGCTCAAGGCACTCATAAGAAATAATAGACAATAAACAAAACTCCTTAATAATAATAATTCCTGGAAAACACAAAGAACTCAGATGCATCTTAATGCCCATTTAAACAATAGACTTTCTGTTCCTTTAGCTTAGATTTAGCTGTCTATTTCATTAAGTTGTCTGCTTCTGGGAAACACTTTTCCCTTGGAAATTCTGTGTCAAAAAGTCTATCTTAGACCACTGTCCAAAAGTTGTCTGACTTGATTCACCAGAACTCAAAGATATGTACCCTTGAATCAAGATCTTGGTGTCTTCAACATGGGTATCCATTGTTTACAGTACCTGGAATGGGCTATCTACTTATTTTCTGCAGATTTGCATTTCCTCTAGTAGATTGATGTTCTAAGTTCCAAGCCACTTGTAGAGGTTTCCTAGGCTGCTTAAAAGTGTTAGTGATAAGACTTACTATAATTTAGTAGGACCTTACAAAATCTGACCACATTGGTCTTCTAGTAATTAGTTCATGTGGTAAAAGTCATTGCAAATATGATGTAATTAACCTTTAAGCATCAATGCCTTAGGAAAAAAATCAAATTGAACTACCAGTAACTCATGTGGGAGTTTGAAAACTTCACATACCATTTTTTTCTTTCTGTCCTTGCCTAAACCTTATACATTGCATAGATAATGCTATCTATAAGCTAGAGGAAGAGTCTTACAAAAGGATACTTGAGGAACTGACATTGAAAAAATAAATCCTTCTGCTTCTTGATTTTAGCAGAGAGATCTCAAACAGAAAAAAAAAATCATGACTTAAGAGTTTCTTTATAACTAATTAATATATAAAGCCTCAATCCAACTTGAGACCTTGTAAACAGCTACTAAAATATATCAAAATCATCTATTTATATAGCTAAGTATCTGTGAATATTTTTAAAACCCTGATTAAGATTTATTTATTTATTATCTCCAAAATAAAATTTAAAATATATCATTTAGGACCATTAGGATCTTTACTTGGATTTTTCTGTTGCTTTTCACTGCCACAACAGCAAAAATTCTAAGGCTACTAATACAATTACAGTTATCACAAGTCCTTTAAATGTACTTTTTTTCCCAAGAGAAAACATGCACAAGCCATATATCTCCTAGATCAAGTAGAAACAGTTTAATCTTGCTGCTTTTCTCAAATAAAGTTTACCAATCCATCAAAATAAATGCTTTTTCATCTTTATCATATTCCCCGCTTTGGGGAGATATGTTATCCTCATATTCCCATATCATTCAGAAAAGATGTGATATTGTATGGAAATAATCTTATGCATGAATATAGAACTGTTCAACCAATGAGCAAGAAGATAACAAGTCTAAGAACTCATTTTCCATAGTCACCATTTCCATAGTCACAGTTAGGAAGTTGATACAATTCTATGTATCATGGTCATACCACTGCTTGGAAAGACCAAAAAATAATGTTAATGTTATCCTAGTAATAGTTAATATTTTAATAATGCAAAAATATTTTATCTACAATAGCCCTTTAAGTTAGATTATTTTCCTCATTTAACAGATAAAGAAACTAAGTCTTTTATTGACTAAATAACTTGCTCAGTTAGTAAACATCACAGCTGGCATTTAAACTCAGGTCTCTGATATCCCAGGTCTCTTTCTATTCCACCATGATGCCTTCTTTCTTTTAATTTTTTGACATTTTTATTTAAAGTTTTGAGTTCCAAATTCTATCTCTTCCCTGAGACAGTGAGCAATCAGAAATAGGTAATACACGTGCAATTATCTAAAACATTTCCATATTAATCATTTTGTACAAGAAGACTCAAGTAAAGGGGAAAAAAATGAAAGAAAGTGAAATAGCATGCTTCAGTCTATATTCAAACAATACCAATTCTTTCTGTGGAGAATAGCACGTTTCATCATTAGTCCTTCAGAATTATCTTGGATCATCATATTGCTGAGAATAGTTAAACTACATGTAGTTCTTCATCGAACAATATTGCTGTTACTGTGTCCAACGTTTTCCTGGTTCTGTTCAATTCACTATGCATCAGTTCATGTAAGTCTTTCCAGGTTTTTCGGAAATCATCATCCTGCTTGTCATTTCTTATAGCACAATAATATTCCATTACAATCATATACTACAGCATGTTTAGCCATTCCCCATCTGATGGGCATCCCTTTGATTTCCAATTCTTAGGTACCACAAAAAGAACTGCTATAAAAATTTTTGTACAAATAGATCCTTTTCCTTTTTTGGATGTCTTTGGGGCTATGCAAAGTTTTATAACTTTCTAATCCTTCTAATAGAGTATGGGATCATAGAGTCATACATCTAGAGGTGAAAAGGATCTAATGGTCATCTAGTCTGGTCCCCTCTTTTTAAAAGACAGGAAACTGAAGCCCAGAGAGGTTAATTCATGTGACCAAGGTCACATCATGAATAATCTTCAGGCAGGATTAGAACACAGGTCCTCTGAACCTCAATGTAGTATTCTTTCTATCATTCCATATTGACTGAGTTGCCCACTTAGCCTTCCCTGACAAAAGATACAGCACCCTCATCACTCTGTCAGTGACCTGTCCTTTTCCCCATTCCACAGGCCTTCAAGATTGTGGGGACATCCGTCTTTCAGCTTCTGTCATCCACTTGGGTGACTCCCTCACAGCTTCTTGTACCATCAACCCTAACTGCAGTGACCTGGCTGGGGTAGATGCAAAAATTGTGTGGAAGTTGGACTGGGAGAAGCTGCCTGAGGATTGGCAGCATCAGAGGGAAAATGGAAGTCTGCGGTCCAACATTACCCTTCCCCAACTCAACCAAACTCATGCCATGCTCTCTTGTTGCCTGCTTTTGGCAGGGACTCCTCAGATCATAGGACAGACAGAGCTACAGGCTGGCTGTAAGTCCCTCCCATGCCACTGAGAAGCTTGCCCCTCCCCCGGTTCCATGCTAGGATATGGGGAAGGGGGTAAACTCAGGATCAGAGGCTCTCAGTATAGAGAGAAGTTGATAGAGACATAGACTCTCTTCTGCAAGGTCTTGATGGGGGGGAAAGTCTTTCTAGCTAGTTCTCCTTTCCCTTCTGGGTATATGTCCTTACTACTGAGAATGGGAGAAGAATAAGTCTAAATTTCTCATTTAGTAGCCTAAACATAGGGCAGAGAAGTCAGATTGGTAGGACTGGTTGTCAAGGACACCTGGTCTAGTTCCCACGCTCCTACCTCCAAAACTGGTACAGGACCATGGGCAAGATAATGTCTTAGGACCATATAGTTTAAGTACCTGAAAAGTACCTTGGAGAACATCTTTCTAACTCTCAAATTTGCAGAAAAGGAAACTGGAGAAAACACCAAGGTTAAGTGAATTTTCCAAGGTCACACTGTAATAAGTGGTCAAGCTGGGATTCATTGGATGAATGTGTCCTGACTCTCCATCTAGTCCTCTCTGTTGTGGGGTCTCAGTTTTCCCCAGCCCTCACCCTCTGACCTTCATGAATCAAGGGTAGTCCTGAATGGCAAGCAGGAGTTTAGATAGTGTGATCTTAGAAGGTCTAGGTTTGAGAGATGGAGAAGAGGAGCAGTTATGAGAATTAGGACTGGGTCCCCTATTTATCTGCTCTAAGTCCCATTTCAATATCCCTGTCCTCATACTCTTTTTTTTTTTACCACTGCTTTACTCCAGACCCTCCTCAGTCACCTAGCAACTTCTCCTGCATCATGAACCTCACAGCCCAGGAACTTACCTGTCAGTGGAAGTCTGGTCCCAGCACACACCTGCCCACCAAATTCACTCTGAAGAGCTACAAGTGAGTGAGGCTGTGGGAGGAATATCAACCCATAGACCCCTCATCCCACTGATTACAGGGACATATAGAAGGGCTACAGAAAAAAAATTATATGAGACAATAGTGGGGCATAGGCCCTGGAGCGAGGTGGGCCATCTCCCAAGGCCTTGTGGATTCTGTAGCATATCTGGACAAGAACTAGGGAAATGAAAGTGTTGCAACTCAGGCCTTGGAAGTATATGGGTAAGGATTTATTTTCCCAAGTCTTCCCTCAGTGGTTCCACTGAAAACATGTTTCCTGACCTGGGACACAGACAAGTTTAGTGGAAGTGGTGAGGGATAAATGAAATTGGTGGGAGCTCAGTGAGGGTGATGGGGTCTCAGTGAAGAAGGGAAAGGTTCATTTATGAGAGACTGAGTGAGGAGACAGAGTTTTGGAGAAGAGTGTGTGGGAAGCCAGCTTTAACATAAACTGCTCTTATTAAGCTCTACAAACAAGGATAATTGCCAGTCTAGAAAAGAGCCCATCCAATACTGTGTCTCCGAAGATGGTAAGAACCAGTGCTCCATCCCCCGAAGTCAGCTTCCCTTATACCAGAAGATAAACATCTGGGTGAAGGCAGAGAATGTGCTGGGAGAGGCTGAATCTCCACACTTGTGCATCAACCCCATGGATGTCGGTGAGTAACAGAGGTGCATCTACCTGAGCTCAAAGACAGAAACAGGAATATGAAGACAGAGACAAAAACAGAGGAACGGAGATGCAATCAGAAATTAAAAGGTCACCACAGGCAACAAAATTTTTGGTGTTTACCAAGTACCTACTTTGTTTCCTCAAAGCAGGTTGATACAAAGTACTAGTGAGCCCTTGTACTCAAGACACAAACTCTAGCAAGGAGATAAGACATAAGCGTGGATATTGTCACCTACTATGCCATGAAAATGCATTGGAGAGGTGCAAAGTTCTCTGAAGTCTGAGGAGCAATTGCTATTAGGGTTGGGGGATCAAGGAAAACTTCCTGGAGCAGGTAGCATTTGAGTTGGTCTTTGAAGGGTGGGTAGAAATCAAATATGAAAAGTGAGAAGAGGGGGTATTCCAGGCACAGGGAATGGTAATGACCAAAGACATGGATTCAGGAAAATGCACAAGGTGCCCACCAACTGGTTGTTTCTGAAGAAAAAACAAGGAAGGAAGGTTTTAATCAAGTGCCTGCTATGTACCAGGCGAAGCACTTGAAAATTATTCTCTCATTTGATCTTCACAACAACCACGAGAGGTTGTTCTTATTATTCCTATTTTAAAATCGACTTAACGGAGACAGACAGAGAAGAAGTGACTTGCCCAAGGTCACCCAGCTAGAACGTTTCCAAGGCCATATTTGAGCTCGTATCTTCCTGGCTCTAGGCCTTCTGGAAAGAATATAAAAATAGACAAAGAAGCAGAAGACACAAAAATAGAATCACAAGAGAAGAGAAACATGGAGAGGTCCCCACAGAGGAGGGTAATAACTGACTTCTCTGTTACAGTAAAGCTAGAACCCCCAATACTTCAGGCTGCTAAGGCCAGGCGAGGCCCAGGCTCCTCCTTTTCCCAGCCTGGGTGCCTCCAACTAAAGTGGGAGAAGTCCAAGACAAGCAAGCACGTGGAGCAGATGTGTGAACTTCAGTACCAGCGTCCAGGGGAGCTGGCCTGGGTCCTGGTGAGGCTCTCGATCCCACCTCGAGGCAGGAGTTCTGTGCTTGGGGGAGGGAGCCTACATCCCCTTCACTGAACCTCAGTGCCTTCATGGAACCTTTATCTTTCTCCCCAAGTCCCCTAACTAAGCCCTCATCCTCACTGAACCCTCACCTTCCATCATTTAGAGTCCTCCCACTCCCACTCAGTATCCACCCCTTCTCTGATCCTTCACCATTCTCCTCCTCCATTAAGTCCTCATTCTTACCACAATGCCTTCTTCTTTTATATCCATCTTGGTTCTCTGAGCACCATCTCCTCCTCCTTTTCAGGCTGGTGCCTCAACATGGTTTCCTTGACATGGTTTCTGATCACTTTCGGGCAGGTATCACCCTTCTTGAAATCAAGTACTCAACATGAGGGAGAGTCTGACCTCTGTAGCCTCCTCTTTGCCACTCGATATGTCTTGCAAATGAGGTGTGTTCGTAGGTCTCTGAGTGGCCAACTGGGTGGTCACTGGAGTGACTGGAGCCCCAGCCTGGAACTCACTACCACAGAGAGACGTAAGTGCCCAAAGGTGTTAATGGAAAGTAGTAGAGGTAGGAATACCTCTGATATTCTTTCACCTCCTTATTCCCCTTAGTCAGTCAAGACTGTCTCCTATTTCCCAGGTCCCATGGTCAGATTGGATGTGTGGTGGAGGCAACGAATACGGAAACAGGTCCCTAAAATGATGGACATCCAACTTCTCTGGAAGGTAATGCCCTTCCACCATTCTTCAGGGATGATTCTGTCCAGTCCATCCTCTGTGAAGCTTGACCCCTTCCCAAACCTAGAAAAGTGACACCAAGAAGCTAGGAATGTGTGAGAGATAGGTCCTCAAGTCTACATAGACTCTAGGCTGAATATTCTTGTCCCTCCTTTTAGATAACACCAGTCATTCAATAAGCATGTATTAAGTGCTGACTGACTACATGTACAGTATATAAAGACTCCTGGAGCTGGGAGAGATCTGAGAGATTACACAGTCCAATTCTATCACTTCACAGAGAAGAAGATCCAGAAAATGGAAGTAGAAACCTCTCCAAGATCCCCCATGTGGCTAGGGGCAAAAATAGAAGTAGAGCCACAACTCCTGGTTCTAATATTCTTTCTGCTCCTTATTCACCATCATTGTCCTCAATCCTATATCTCTGAAACAGAGGGAAAAGCTGGGGAATAGGAGAAATCCTGGTCATGAGAACCCTGGTCAAATCCCAGCTAGGGACCCTTGGTTTCTGTGACCCAGGGAATACATTCAGCTTTCCACAGAGGGAATCAGCTGCCTCTGAAAGTGATGAACTACCCATCACTGAAAAGGAGGCTGGAAATTGTCAGGGAGGTTGAGAAGATGTATGTTTTGTGTATTAATAATAGTTGAAAATTATAGCACTGTAACACTTAAAGCATTTTTACAAATAAGATCTCACTTCCTCCCTACAACAATCCTGGGAGATGGCTGCTATCATTATTCCCATTTTACAGATGAGGAAACTGAGGGTCAAACTAGTAGGTATCTGAGGCCAGATTTGAACATAGGACTTCCCAATTCCATCCACCATGCCACCTCACTGCCAAATTTGTTTTGCCATGTGACTTATACCCATTATCTTATATTTGGATTCAAAAATTCCTCTTCAAAAGTTCAAGACGAAAGTAGCATGACTAGATGGCATTTTGTCCAAAAAAAGATCTGGGGGATGTTAGTAGACCAGAAGCTCAAGATGAGTTCACAGGGCATTATGCCAGCCAAGGAAGTTAGGTGCAAGAAGAGACTAGAATCCAGGAGGTGATAGTACCACTGTACTCTGCCCTGGTCAGACCACATCAGGATAACTGTTCATTTCTGGGCTACATCTTTTAGAACAGAAAGAACTTCTTCTGTATCCAGAAGAAGATTACCAAAGTGCAAAGCAGCCTCAGGGTCATGCCCTACAAAGATAGTTGAAGCAACTAGGAATGCTGACCTTGGGGAAGAGAAGGAGGGAGGATGCTGGCAATATTGAAATGTTTGAAGGGTTCCTGTGTGGAAGAGGCTGTTCCACTTGGGTCCAGAGGGCAGAATCAGAAGCATTGGATCTGAATTTAAAAAGAAAATTAGGCTTGATGTTGGAGGGGGGGAATGTCCATGGTGGAATGGACCAATTTAAGAATAAGGAAAATAAAATAATAATAGTAATACCTAGCTTTATACGTCAATCACTAAGGGGCAGGCACTGTACCAAGCGCTTTACAATTAATACCTCATTTGACACCCCCCCCGGCAGGCATGTTCTATTATTAGATTTTTTACAGATGAGGAAACTGAGGCAAGCAGAGATTAAATGACATAACTCTTAAATGTTGAGGTTAGATTCGAACTCAGGTCTTCAGGACTCCAAGCTCAGGTCTCTGTCCACTGCACCACCTAGATACCCGGAAGTAGTGGTGCCCCCATTCTTGGAAGTCTTTAAGCCAAGACTGAGTAATCACTTGTCTACTATGTAGTAGAGGGGAATCCTGAGCAGATGTAAGTTGGACTATGTTACCTCTGAGATCCCTTCTAATTCTGAAATGTTGATCCCTTCTGAGCCCCACAATAACTATGACAGGAGGCTTTTGACAGGCATTATTATGCCCATTTTACAGAAAAAAAAACTGAGACTCAGAGAATTGGTGATTTGCCTAAGATCACATAGATAATGTCTCAAGCAGAATTTGAAACCAAGACTCTCCTAACAAAGTGCAAAACCCTTTCTGCCACCTCACCTCTAGGGTTGGACTAAATGTCCTCTGAAGTCCCTCCCAATTGCTATATGCTGTGATTCCTTAAAGAGACCAAATCCTCCTCCGTGTGTCTATACAGCCGGTGCCCACAGATGAGAACAGAGATAGGATCCAAGGCTATCTGGTCTTCCCAAGTCCTCCAAGACAAGATGGGGAGTCACTACCTCTGTGCAACACCACAGAGCTAAGCTGTGCCTTCCAGCTGCCAGAGAGGGCTCAGGAGGTCATTGTCACAGCCTATAACACAGCTGGAGAATCTCCCCCAACCAATGTCATCTTCTGGGAATGCCAAGGTAAGGATGAGACTTTTCCTGCCTTGTCAGAAGAGACAGCAGATACACAGTTTGATCGCCAGGACCCCAGCACCTCCCTCCTCCAAGTCCACCCTGCTTCCTCCTCCTCTGCAAGCCTCTCTAGGTAGCATCTTCTTGGGGCCTGACTAGAGTCATAGCTCGGTGAAGCCCCCACTGTATTCATGGAGGGTGGAGTTTGGGGGGTAGAAAGGATGTCCTAGCCTTCCTTTCTCTCCACAAGGCAGATTCCATACCATATCCACCTCTGCAGGTGCCTCTCTGTCCAGCATTCACACCTCTGCCCCAGATGCTCACAGCCTCTGGGTAGGATGGGAACACCCCCTCGGCCAGCCCCTACCCAGAGCCTATGTGATAGAGTGGTGCCTAGCTCCAGCTCAAGAGGATGACTGCAATGGCAACTGGAAGATGGAGTCCAATGGAAGCAGTACTGGGACCCTGCTGGATGGTGAGGGCTCAGAGCCTACAGGGGAACTGGAGCACTTTTATTGGTGGGAGATCCCTTATGAAGGGCGTACGGGGTCCTCCTGACCCATGGGCTTGACTGCCCTCCCACCTCATCATCCCATCCACTCTCCTGATTCCAGGAAAAGCAGTTCCTGCCCCAGCCTAGATGGGGGAGGGGGATCTCTTAGAGTGAGGGACTTTGAGTAAGGAAGACCTGAGTTCAAATCCAGGCCCAGACACTAGTTGTGTGACCCTGGGCAAACCACTTAACAGTTCTCAGCCTGTTTCCCCATCTATAAAATGGGCGCAATAATAGCACTACCTCCCAGGATTGTTACAAATACAAAATAAGTTAATATTTGTAAAGCACTATATAAATGCTAGTTTTTATTGTGGTTGTTCTTTTCCTCTGGGGAAGAAGAATCTCTAGGTTTTCTCAGACTACCTGTTGTTCCCCCATCCCCAATATTCAGAAACAGAAAGTTCTTCCTGATGTTTCCTAGTCTATCCCTCCTACTAAAGCTGTATCCCAACAGTCCAGCTACCATCCTTCTTGTGCTTCTCCCTTAGCCAGCATCAATGGTCAAAGAAAGAAAATACAGTGGCTGCTCCCTCTGCCTTCCTGGGACTTAGCCCTATCTCTTCTTCCTTTGCAGAGAATATCATGCCCTTCCAGCTGTACAAGATCACTGTGTCCCCCCTGTACCACGGCACTAGAGGGCGCCCCCAGCATGTCTATGCTTACTCCCAAGAAAAGGGTTTGCTCTCAACTTACTCTTATTCCCAGATTTCTGCCCACCCCAGTTTCCTCCTGCCCTGGTCACATCCAGCCCAGCCCAGCCCATCCTTAGCTTACTAGTCCAGAGATCACTAGCAGGAGAGCCCAATAAGGTAACTTCCCCTTCAATTTCAGGCAGAGGACTTGGAAGAAATTAAGTAGATGGTCAAGGGCCATCAATTCTAAAAGGAGCTTCCCCTTCTCTCCCTTTGGTGTTTCCCTGTGTTAGGGGAAGGGGAAATGAAGGGACTAAAAGGAAAACTGAAAGAAGGCTGGAGCAAGAGACAAGGTCACCCTGGTTTCAGGAATTCTCCCTCCTCACCTCCAATATATACCTGCAGCAACCAGCTACAAAGACCTGAGAATTGGGGCACCAGCACCTCCTCCCCATTTGTCCTCCCCCAACCCCAAGGGCTGGACGTGCCTGGAAGGGAAGTGATCAAAATCCATCCAGCCTCCATGGAGCCCCTCTTCTCAATCCACAGCCCCATCTCATGCCCCTAAGCTAAAGTTGAAGCATATTGGAAGGACCTGGGCAGAGCTGGAATGGGAGCCTGGGCCCCCAGAGCTGGGGAAGAGCCCCATCACCCAATACACTGTCTTCTGGACCAACTCTCAAGATGAGGGATTCTGTGAGTGCTACCCCTGTCCCTCTCTGGTCCCTACCCCCAAGGCAGCTGAGGTCCCAATATTCTTTCAGGGAGATCCCTCACATCTCCACCACAAACCCCAGGTCTCCCATACCCAATACACTATCCTTTGAACCATTCCCAGATCAAGGAATTTTGTAAGGGTCATTGCTTGCCCCACTCTGACTCAATCTCCCAAACTAGCTATTGAGCCAGTTTGAATGATATGCTTAAGTCACTACTGCTTCCTTCCCCCAGAGCCTTGGACAAGGGCCCCAGGACATATATCTGGTATTCTCTGGCTGTTCCTTTCCAGGGCTCTCCCATACCCCCATCCATGTCACTGAATCACTTTTGGACCAATGTCCAAAACCAGGAATTCTGTAAGTACCATTCCCTGCCCCCAAGGTATATGTTTTCTCAGAGACAAGTGTCCCAGAGTCCCAGCGCTCACAGAGGCCCCTAGGTTCCTTACCCCAGGTTAACTGCATCTCTCTCATTCTCCTCCACCATCATTTCACAGTCATCATCCTAAATGCCTCCTCTCGAACCTGCATCCTCCGTGGCCTAGCACCCACCAGCATGTACCACGTCCATCTCATGGCTTCCAATCAAGCTGGAAGTATTAACAGCACAGACCTCACAGTGGTGACCATAGCCCTTGGTAAAGACAGCCTCCATGAGGGTGACCAGAGCCCACCAGCTAACAACCAACCAATCCACAAATATCTGTCAAGTTCCTACTATATACCAAGCACCCTTCTAGTGCAGGGGACACAAGACAAAGAAGAGAATGATCCCTATGTGCAAGGAGTTCCCATTCCAATGGCATAGCCTCATATATACTGCTGGGGCAAATCCCTGCCCTAGTTACCCCAGCAAAATCCAGAGGAAAAACACATTCCATTCTAGGGAGATTCTAGTCTGACGTGGGAAATGTGACCTTGCCTTCAGGAAGACCTAGTCTTAGAGGGAAAGTCATGGCACCCCATTCGGGAAGTATCCATTCTGGGAATTTAGAAATGTTTCTGTGCCCAGGGATCTGACCTTTCTTCCTTTGGTACTAACCTTCCCCACAGAGGAGAAAGATATCAATGTACTCTTGATCCTGACCAGCCTCTTCTCTGTGGTGTTTTTCTGCATTATTATGTTGCTCTGCCTCCATAAGAACCACAAGTGAGTGAGAGCCTGGGGGCTGGTGGGATGGGGAGGGGATGCTAAGAGGGGAGGATGCAGCTCAACAGCTCAAGACCCAACTCACCAGCCTCAGGGTCTGTCATCATCAGCCTTGCTTCCTTCCATCCATCCACATTCTCCAACTGGGTAATCCTTCCTCACATCTAACTGAAATTCCTCCTAAGCCCATCTCCTCCCCTGTGAATACGATCATGGAATCCAGAATGTAGGAACCTTAGAGAGGAGACCTTGGAGATCACTGACTCTCATCTCATTTTCCAGATGAGGCCCAGGGACTTGCCCTAGTTTTAGATCCAAGGCTTTTCTCCAGTATACTGGATTAAGGAGAAACTAGAGGCCAAGACCCATCCTACAGTCTTAGCAAACAAAATTCAATTGCTCTCAGTCTTCTTTTCCCCAAGACCAGGGACTCCCCCTCCCCTTGACCTTGAAGCAAAGTTGAAGTTTTCAGAAGACAAAGGGAATCCCTTGTTAGAGAAGTCACAGGAACCCTGGGCAATTAAGAGAGGGGAATTCTTGGCACCAGAACAGGGCATCCTCAATACCCGCCCCAACCAGTGCGCTCACTTCAACTTTTCCAGGATGAAGACTCAATTCTGGCCAAATGTCCCAGACCCAGCCCACAGCAGCCTGGGCCAGTGGATCCCCACAATCCTTCCTGGGGTAAGATATAGGCTGGAGGGAGGGTTAAGGATGGGACAAGGGCACCGGGAGCTAACAAGGAAAACAGGCTGATAGGAGAGATGGACACACCGATTTCCACTGCCCAACTGCATCTCCCTCTCCTCCCTATGTGCTTTCCACTCTCCCAAGGAGAGTAGTCTCTTCCCAACTAACACTGGGCAACCAAAACTCACCTTTGGCCCCATGAGGAGCAATGATCTGGGTAACCTCCTCCTATCTCTTTGATGCTCTCATTCTTCCCAGGAAACCATTCATCTATCAAGTCTGAGGGACCCTGCCATGCCCCCTGTCTCCAAGATCATAGTCCTAAAGGAAGAAGAGAAAAAGCCACCACCACAAACAACCGAGGCAGATGAAGAAGCTAACAACCTCCCCCACCTGGTCCAGGCTTACATTCTGCAAGGCGATCCCTTCCTGCCAAAGCCCCATCCCAGCTCCAGTAGCCCCATCCAGTATGGAAAGGTGATGGGAACCCAAGGGTACCAGAGTCAGCACAGGCCCTCTGCTGGGCTCTACCTGCGCACGGATTCCACACAGCCTCTCCTGGTTGACCTCACCCCAAGCCCCAAACCCTATGAGAACATGTGGTTCCAAAGAAGTCCCCCTGAATCTAGGGTTACCAGCTCTCAAGTCTTCCCAGAAGAGGACGGTGATGATTCTGCCTTCCTTCCTCACTGCCCACAAGGACCATTTCCCGACTTTCCCCTTCTGCAAGGTCTGAGGATTGAAGGCGCTGAAGGACTGGGCAGCATTTAGAATCCCTTATAGACTCCCACCTCAACCACCTTCCATACTGTAGGGTGCCCTCCCACACCTGGACTTCTGTTCAGGGTTACCATGGGGAGAGAAGAATCCCAGAGTTTCCCAATGTTCTCAAGGGTAGGCAAGAGCCTTTGATTGCCCTAATGGGGACGACAGCTCAGGACCTCTCCTGTGAAGTTATTATGGGAAGGGTCTTTTCTGCACAGTGCAGGGAACCATGGAAGAATCACTAATAGAACCTAGAGCCCCCTCATCCCCAAAAGGACTGCCCTCTCCTCCAGACCTCTCCCCTTTACAGAAAGGTGTTCCCTTCTCCAGGGTAGCGTGGGCCTGGCTGCCCCACCTGCATCTGGTCTACTCTGTGGGCCCATGTCCTGACAAGAGAGGACTGTGCATATTTCCTAAAGTCAAAGAATACTTTTTGTACTTGCCATGTGACTTACAAATGGACAATATTTTAAACTGATTCTTTCAGACTCTAAGGTGTGTCTGTGCTCTCTATTCTTGCTGACAACCACATAAGTGAAGGGGGAAGGGGGGTATAGGGGAGGGTAAGGGAAAATAAACATTATCAGTGAACAAGCTTCATGTGAGACATTGTTGGTCTAGGAAAGACTAGTGAGGACAAGGTCTCAGTTCCGCCGTGGCTCTGCCACTGATTCATCAGGTGACTCTGACCGAATCATTTCTCATTTTCTAAGCTTCATAGGAGCCCACATTTCAAGACTTAAAGGGACCTCAGGAGTCACCTAGTCTGACTCCTTCAATTAACTGAGTGATATGCTTAAGGTCACACAGGTAGTAAGGAACAATGAGGATTCGAATCAAAATCTTCTTCTGACTCCAAATCCTGCACTTATGCCAATTACACTATGCTGCCTCTTCTGATCTTTTCCTCTGGAAAATGAGAGGCTTGGACTAGATCAGGAGTTCTTAACCCTTTTTTATATTATTGACCCCTCTGGCTGTCTATGAACTTCTCAGAATGACAACTTTAAATAACTGAAAGAAATGCTCACTTTCAGCCAGAGGTCAATGAAAATAAATATGTAATTTGGGGCTCATCCCAGTTCATGAATGCCCTAAAATCCATCCATAGACCTCAGGGGTCCATGAATGCCAGATTGAGAGTCTCTGGCCTCCCTTTCATCTCAAACACCCTGTAAGTATGTTGGCACTCAGTCTGGAGTCAGACAACTTAGGTTAGAGTCCCAACTCTTATTTACTTTCTGTGGGGTCTTACTCTCTTAAGTTAAGCGGGGAATGGGTTAGTTCACAGGCTCATACAGACTCACGAAGAGCATATGAGGACTTTAGCACAGGTTATCTAGATAACAGTTACCTCTAGACTATGTGCTCAGAAAAAGGATTTGTGGATACTCTCCTCCCAGAACCTCAGAGCAGCCACAATGAACTTAATTATTAATTAATGCCAGAAGGATTAGACTCAGAATATGGAGACTTGGAAAGAAATCATTTCCCATGGCTTCAGTGGTCACCTCTGTCCAAATGACTCTGCAATCACCAGCTCCAGCCCCAATCTCCTCCTTGAATTCTAACTTCAGGATATAAAAGAAGAACAAAGAGCACCAGATTTAGAGTCAAGAGATATGCCTTCAAATTCAGTCAATAAGTATTTATTAAATAAATACCTACTATATGCCAGGCACTATGCTAAATTCTGAAGACCCCTCCCCTAAAAAAAAGCAAAAGAAAGTCCTTGTCCTCAAGGAGCTTACAATATAATGAAAATCTAACTCAAGGTGAGCCATTGAACTTCACCAGGCTTCAGATTCCTCATCTATAAAATGAGGCAGTTGTATTAAGGGATCACTAAGGCCCTTCCAGTTTTGCATCTATGATCCCTCTATCTCTGCTGTGAATACAATCCAGCCATGTACTGGGTCTCTCCACTCAGTTCTCTACTCAAATTCAGCATTTCCAGAACTGAAATTATTCTCTCCCCCGACCCATACCTGCCTCTCCTCTAAACTGTTCTATTACTATTGATGCCCCTAGGTCTCCACCCCCTATGTTTGAAACCTTGAAATTTTCTTTGAGTCTTCCCTCTACACCACACCCAATTAGCTGCCAAGTCTTACTAAGTCTGCCTCCACAGCATCTTTCCTATTTGTCCATTCACATTTCCATCGTCACCACTCTAGCTCAGGCCCCCAGCAACTCTTAATCTAGATTATTGTCATAACTTCTTAACTGACCTCTCTGCTTCAGTCTTGAGGTCTTGAGGTGGATAGAGGGCCAGGCCTAGAGTCAGGAAGACTCATTTCCCTATGTTCAAATGCAGACTCAGACATTTGTTAGCTGAATGACACGAGGCAATTCACTTAATCCTGTTTGCTTCAGTTCCTCCTTTATAAAATGAGCTGGAGAAAGAAGTGACAAACCACCACCTTTGCCAAGAAAATCTCAAATCGAGTCACAAAGAGTCAAATGCAACTGAAACAACTGAACAATAACAACCTTCAGTCTATTTCTTCTGCAATCTAGTCTTCTATTTAGTTAAGTAATCTTTCTAAAGTAGTGGTCAGACACTATGCTGCCCTCCTACAAAACCTTCCTATTGCCTCTAGGATAAAAATGCAAAACTCCTTAACTGTCATACTCTGACACCAAATTGCTTTTTCAGTATTATTTTACTTTAATCTGACTACCAGGCCAACTGGAATATTCTGAAAACATTGTGAAGAATGTGTCTGGACTCTATGCATTCAGAATCCATTCCCTATTCCTAGAATGCATGCCTTCCTCATCCCTACCTATCGATCTTTCTCTTCCTTCAGGACTCAGCTCAGGTTGATTAAAGAAAAAATACTGCAAGCAGCCAGAAAGAAAGAATTCAAGCCCCCGAGGAGCCACAGTCACAATCACATGTGATTTGACAGCCTTTACAAAGGAACACACAAATTTAAATACAATATTTCATAAGGCATTATTTCATAATGGGTTTACAGCCAAGAAAACTTAGCCAAAAACAAAAACGAAGTACAATGTTTGAAGGGGGTAAGGAAAGAGGAGGGAAGTGCAAGGAGTAATGGATCTTAATGAAACAGAGGACTTCAGACATTCCTGATGAAAAGCCTAGAGGGTGTGCAGAAAGTTTGAAGTGCAAACAGAGGAGAGAAGACAAAGGTAAGTGTGAGTAAACAATGATAAAGGACTAAATGAGTAAACTTATTACATTCAAATGTGGGGAGATGATACACGTATCCCTTCTGAGCCCTCTCACCATCAGAGTGTATAGGGTGAGCCTCATTAGACAAAGCCTGGAAGTAATTCTATTATGTCTTGATGATCTTAAGTATGGAAAGAGAGGGGAAGAGAAATACAGTGGGGGGGGGGGGGCGGGGAAGAAAAGAAAGATTAGGAGAAATTATTTCACATAATTAGGGTACACAAGGATATATTTATACAAACAAGGTGGGGGTAGGGACTGACACATGAACCTCACTCTCATCTGAATTGGTCAAAAAAAGAAATACACACACATAACTGGGTATAGAAATACATTTCATTCAACAGTGAAATAGTAGAGAAAGAAGACAAGGAAGGAGGTGAAATTAGGGAGAAATTAAATTAAGGGAGAGATTAATCCTAAGCAAAACAAATTCTAAGGATGTACAAAAATATTTGTAGCTATTTTTGATGTGGCAAAGAATTGGAATCTGTGAGGGTGCCCATAAATTGCAGAATGAGTAAACAAGTGCTGGTATATAAATGTAGGGGAATAATATTGTGCCAAACACATCATTAAAATTATCAACCAGGAATGCAGAGGACTAATGATGAAACATGCTACCTACCTGACAGAGAACTAAAGGATTCAGAATGTAGAATGAAAGAAATGTGTTCTAGTATATCAGCACTGATTGTCTTGATTGACTATGCAAAGTAATGGGTTTTGTTGTGGGGCTGGGGTTGTGTTGGAAGGGTGACAAAAGCGGATCTTGAGTGATTAAAACAGAAGAAAAAAATTTTTTAACTTGAGAATTCTGATCAACACATTGACCATCCACAATAATTCCTAAGGATTCTTGATGAAACATGCTGCCCACCTCCTGACAAAGAGGTAACATGCTTCGTAACATGCTTCAAGGGCAGATAGAGACATTTTTTTATATATCACCAATGAGTTAGGTTATTTCACACCAGATAGTGCTGGTTTGATGCAGAAGAGTTGATGGGAGATCAACAGGCAAGGCAGGGAAGGGCAGGACAGGGCATGGCTGGACCGAACAGAAGCACAAAATCATCCTCTCCCCTGACTCATTTAAAAGATGAAATCTCAATTCACCCAGAGCATGAACCAAAATGGTGAAAGAGGACCTGCCCTCCCTTTTTTACTCCAGCTCTAAGAAATGATCCTAGGAGTGTTAGTTTCTCTTTTTTGCTGTTTCTCCCAGTTTCAGCAGGTAATCCCCACTTTCAGGCCAGATGGTGTAGCCATCCATCCAGGCCAAACCTGGAAATCCTGAGGAGCCAGAGTATCTAGGACTAGGACACGAGGGGAAGTTTGGACTTGGAACTGGAACTGGGTGCTCTTGGAAATCCAGCTAAATAGGGAACCTAATCCCCTTCACCTTCCCATAGACTGAGGTAGTGCCAGGTAGAAGGTGAATTATGCCTCCTATGTGTTGGAGGACTAAGTTTGTATATTTGTAATTATATCTTTTGAAGTAAAAATTTCTGTGTAAAAGCTAAACACTCATATACACACACACACACAAGAAAGGATATGTGGAGGCAGAGAGCAGCTGAAATGATAGTTGAGACAATTTAAAGCTTGAACTGACCCCCTCTCTAAACTGAAAATGAGACAAGGGTTGCTTCTGGGAGATGATTGGAAGAGAACTCTGTTGCTGGGAGTTGATTAGAGAAAGCAAAATTTCCCTGATGTTCAAAGATCTGGCTGGGCTCAGAAGCCATCATCTATAGTTTGAGAACTGACAGACCAGGCAGTCTCTACCTCTGCTCTGCGCTACTCTGGAAGCTAATTTGATTAGATGAGAGCTCTGACGTTGGGAGATGATTGGAGGAAAGCAGAATCCTCTGTGGTTTGAAGAGCTGGCTGGACTTGTTTATGAATGGAGAGAAGGGGAAACTCCTAACAGCAGGAATTCATGATTACTTTCTTATGTCACGGGCCCCTTTATTTGCCTGGTGGAGTTCTCAAAACACTGTTTTGTTTTTAATCCTTACCTGAAAGAAATGGCAAATTTCAGTGAGAAGTTACTAAACCTAAAGAGGTCATCTTTTGCCATCCAAATTCAGGATCTCTCTGAAATCTAACCGTGAATCCCTTGGGAATCCCTTAACCTGATATTTAAAAAAAAACCCTGACTCATAGGCTTGTCTGAATTGCTCTCTACTATACTACCATCTCTTAGGCAAGAGGGTGGCTCAGAGAATAGAGCACCCAGGGCCTAGAATCAGGAAGACTTGAGTTCAAATTCAACCAGTCACTTACTAGCTATATGAAAGTCACTTAACCACTGTCTGCCACAGAGGGTGGGATTTTTAGTTGGGACTTAAAGGAATACTAGGAAGTCAGTAATCAGAGTAGAGAAGGAGTGCAGCAGTAGAGTGCCTGGCCTGGAGTCAGGAAGATTCATCTTCATGAGTTTAAATCTGGCCTCAGACATTTATTAGCTGTGTGACCCTGAGCTAGTCACTTCCCCCTGTTTGCCTCAGTTTCCTCATCCATTAAATGAGCTGGAGAAGGAAATAACAAACCACTCCAGTATCTTTGCCACAAAACCCCCAAAAAGAGACCACATAGTCAGATGTGACTGAGCAACAATTACTACTGTCTCTGGATGAAGAGAGAGAAATGTCTCATACTCCAGATTTCAGGTTTACGGGAACTGCTTGGCATTAAAAGAGTGTGACACTATTTTTGTTTGTTTTTTTTAAGTTTAATTCAGCTTCAGTGAGGAGAGTCACAAAGAAGTGCTTTGTCCAGGAAGGGAATGGAAAGGCCCAGAAGAGGAATGAGCCCACCCAGTCAGCAATTCATGATACAAAATATTCCCTAGGGAACATCAAGGCCTGCCGCTCAGTCCTGAGCTTCCCCAGGCTCAAGGCTTTCCCTACTGGTATGCCTCACTAGCTTTCTAGAAGTTTATGCCTCTTTTCACAAACACATAGACACTGTATACATTAGCGGGAGAGTGGAACCTGATTTATGGGTGGACTCTTTTGTTTTGATTTGTGATCTGACTTTTATTAATGATTTGATTACTCCCGCTTTTGCCTTCTCTTGAGAAAGTATTATGTTTTGGTTAGGCTTAATTTTTCCTTCTTGTTTACTAAATATTTCATTTCTGAGTCAATGGTGCCCACCAAGAGGTAGGTACCACTGTCTACCATGTAAAAGTTTCATAGGGTTCTGTCCACTGTCTGTATCATATTTAATCTTGCATCTGACTTACTTGTGCACATGGCTTATCACCCTCTTGGACTGTAAGCTCCTTGGGGACAGGGTCTGGGTGAGTTTTTATTTTTGCATACTTAGCATTGTAGACTGAGCCCAGTAGGTACTTAGCATATATTGGCTTATTTAAATGAACTACATTGTGAACTTAGGATGACTTCATAGAATCATGAGATTTAGAGGCAGTAGGGACCATAGAGATCACCCCATGTAACCCTCTGATTTTACTAAGAATCAGAAAGATGAAGTGATTGACTAAGATTATACAAGCAGCAACCAGAGCTGGGATTTGAAGAGTCTGAATCATCGCATTCTAGGGCTAGAACCAGAAAAAACCTCAGAGGTAGCCTCATCCTAGGATCATAGAGAGCCAGAGGCAAACACAGACCCTTCATTTCACAGATAAGGAAACTGAGGCCCTGGAAGTTTAAATGACTAGCTTAAGGACACATAAGTACCATAGGTGGGATTTGAACCCAGATCTTCTGACTCAAGATCCAAGTTTCACTGTATATACCCTGCATATACAAGTGATATGACTGACCTACTATCAATAACAAAGGTTTGTCTTAATAGTGGACCCCAACCATCCTCAGCCCTATTGCCTCAACAAATACAAGTCCAACATTTACATCTTGTTTTAGGAGAAATTCCCTCTCACACTTATTGAAATCACACTCCCAAGTATCCTGTTTTCATGTATTGGTGCTCTAGTTCATTATAACATCAACAACAAAATAAAAGGCAATATGGGTTCAGATTTTTTTTAAAAGAGAAGGAAAGTAACAGAACAGGAATACATATATATATATATATAAAAGCTTAATACATCAGTTGAGATAATCATTTTGTTTAGGAGTTAGGCAGAGACTGTAAGTCTCTTGCCTTCTTGTTTAATAAATATTCTAAACTATGACTGGGGTAAGACAATGATTTAGAACAGTAGCTGGGAAAAGCAGCAAAACTGAGAACCTGAGAAACAACATGGGAGAGAATGAATTTGTGGTAGTTGAAAAACGAGTCATGGAAAGAAGACGGAATCAATAAAATACAAACTTACTCCATCACTGAGACTGTTTCCAAGGGATTTGAGAATTGTTTGAAATATGAGATAACATAGGTAACACACTTGTAAACCTTAAAGTACTATAGATACCCCAGAGCAGAGCCAGGCATATTCTAAACATTTAAAAGAGGTTCATTCTTCATTCTGAAACTCAATTTGTAGTTATGCTAAGGGGGCAACTGAAGAGATTTTACTGATAAACATATACCCCAAGGTGGTCGATATCTAAAATAAAAATTCTGTTCCAAAATATACATAGAAGCATTTTTTTGTGGTAGCAAAGAAATGGAAACAAAGTATATGTCCATCAGTTACATTCATGAAACAATGAATGTTGAACACAGAGAAGTCTGAGAAAGACATGTATACACCAATTCACACAAGGTGAAGTAAGTAGAACCTAGAAAACAACATACCAAAGGCCTACAGCTACCTAGGTGCAACGAGGAAACTGAATGCTGTCAGCTTATAATGACTAAATCTGGCCCCAAAGATGAGATAAGAGAATTCACCTCCCTCCATTCTTTGCTGAGGTAAGGGAAGTAGAGGAGAGGAACATTCAACTTAGCTCATTGGTTGGTCAGTTTTTCTGATTTGATGATGCTCCAGAAGGAGGGTATTCAGGGTATATTGGAATGTTAAAAAAAAAAAGATATCCATCTGAAATGTTTGTAAAAGCTTGCTGAATGAATGCCCAGGTTAGGAATTCCTCCACAATCACAGAATATCAGCGGTAAAAGAATCCTTTTTTCTTCTCTTGCTTATCTTCAATTTATCCAGCGTATGGGTTTGTATTCGGGGGTTATCTATTAGACTGTGAGTTCTTTGAGGGCAGGGTCACAGTGCCTGGCACAGAGTGGGTGCTTAATGTTTATTCACTGACCCACCGATGAGGGAAACTGAGGCCCGGATTGCGGAATAAAGGCCAAAGTCCAGGCTGGACCGAGGCGCCTGCCTCGAAGGTCAAGGGGCCTTTGCCAGCACCTGGCATCGATGATGGTGGTGGTTGGTGGTGGTTGGTGGTGGTGGTGGTGGGTGGTGGTGGTGGTGGTGGGTGGTGGTGGGTGGTGGTGGTGGTGGTGGTGGTGGTGGTGGT
>CM053771.1:67286929-67302554 GCA_028658325.1 Potorous gilbertii
TATCTCAGGGGTCTCGGGGGGCAGTCTCCTATCTCAGGGATCTCAGGGGGCAGTCTCCTGTCTCGGGGGTCTCAGGAGGCAGTCTCCTGTCTCGGGGGTCTCAGGGGGCAGTCTCCTATCTCAGGGGTCTCAGGGGGCAGTCTCCTATCTCAGGGATCTCAGGGGGCAGTCTCCTGTCTCGGGCTCCGCAGCACGTCTCCAGTCTCACTCGGGTCCCCGGCCCCGCGGCCCTCTCACCTTTGCGGGCCTTGTCCGTCGGGATGTTCTGCGCCCGCAGGCGCTGGTCCAGGATGTACAGCATCTCCCCGCCCAGGTTCAGGAAGAGCAGGGGCAGCGTCCGCACCGACATGGCGCCGCGGGCCGTGGCCGTGGCCGAGGCCGGGGCGGGGGCGGGGGCCGGGGCACCAGGCACCCGCAGAGCAGCGAGTGCCGCGGGCTGACCCAGCACAGGCGTCCCAGACACTCGGTTGCCAAGGCAGCGCCAGGGCCAGGGAGAAGCGACCAATCAGAGCGCCGCTTGTTGGGAGGTGGGCGTCTTAAAGGGGCCGCGGCGGAGGATGGGAGACGTTCGGCCGGGGGCTAGGCGGACGCCTCGGGTCGCGGGGCGGGGCTGCGGAAGGGCGAGGCCCGGGCTTTGAGCTTCCATTCATTTCAAGGGACAGAGCTGGAAAGAGAGGTGGGCGGAGGACCTGGGTTGGAATTCCGTCTGTCTTAGAGGCGGGGACCCGGGCTAGTCCAGTTAATCCTCCTTTCTCCGTGTGGCCTTGGGCCAGTCTCTTTGACCTCTCCGGACCTCGGTTTCCCCATCTGTAAAAGGAGGGGTTTGGACGACTCCAGTCCTAAACCTATGATTCCAAAATAAATGCTACCAGCATTTATTTAGCACCTACTGTATGCAAACCCACACCCCACCCTTCACCCCCTCCCCGAAGTGGACATTCTTCTGGGAGGTGGAAGACACACACAGAGTAAAGGAGAGACGCTGGAGACCACGGAAGGGATGACAGATAAGGAAACTGAGTCCCAGGTCTGCTAGGCATTTCAACCACAGCTCCAACTCGTTTTCACAGAATTGTTAAGAGTCAGGAGACCTGGATTCAAATTCTACTTTGGACAGTTACTAGGTTAGATGTGTGACCACTAAGCATTTAGAGGCAGTGTGACATAGCGGATAGAGTCTGGCTGGAAGAGGTGAGTTTGAACCCTGCCTCATATACCTAATAGGGAGTCTTTTCTTCTGGTTCATTCACCTCCTCGAGGTAGTGTCCTAATCTGCAAAAATGTAGGGGCGGGGGTGAGACTTGACTCCAAGGTCCCTTCCAGCCTTAGCCCTTGTTTTGTCCTCCTGACTCTGTGACCCCATTTGGGATTTTCTTGGCAGAGATACTGGAAGGGCTTGCCATTTCCTTCTCCAGCTCATTTTACAGATGAGGAAACTGAGGCAAACAGGGTTAAGTGATTTGCCCAGGGACACATAGCTATTAAGTTCTGAACTCAGGGAGATGAGGTGCTGGGCTCTATCCACCGTGTCACCTAGCTGCTCCTAGCTTTAGATCCATGATCCTTCAATTTTCTCATCTATAAAATGGGGATAACCTACTTGCCCATTAGGAAACCATTTTGCAAGCCTTTAAATTCTCTATAAACCCATTATTCCATTTTGAAAAAACTTTGTTCATTTGTGAAAATGATCCACAATCAAGAGTGGATCTTGGAAATGAATTTTTGCTTTTACATCACAATCCATTAGATTCTGAAGTCCTTGAGGGATCACAATGCTTTTTTTGCCTCTTTTTGTATCCATAGCATGTAGCACAGTGCTTGCCATGAAGTGGATACTTTATAAATGTTTACTGATTATATCACCTCTAATAACAAGCCATCCCTTGTAAGAAAGAATTAAAAAGGGAAACAAAATGAATCAATGGATTAACTGAGGTTGAGAGTAAATGCAATGTTCCATAGGCAGAGTCCCTCTCTTTGAGGAGAGAATATTCAAGAACTCAGTATTTCCTTTATCTGATCATCTTTTATTTTTTCAGCTTTTTACTGTCTCACTCTTTCTAAACCCACCTTTGATCTGGTGACCTATAATCCATCCCTCTAGCCTTTAGTACTGTCTCAAGCCATCATCCTGGCTCTGCCAGACTTGACCTTTTGGTGAATTGGTGCAACCCTATGCAATCCTCTCCTCTTGAACATCATTTTTCCTTATCCTACTGCTGATCATGACAAACAAACCTCAGTCATGGATTACTGTCTCTTTTACCTCCTTCCTTCCTACTCACATGCTGTTAAGTTGAATTAGAGGGAATCATTGAAATATTGACAAATCTCAAATGGGTCATTACAGCAAAGCAATTCTATCACTCCTCCTTAACACCTAGACCCACTGACTTCAGCCATTTGCCAAGTTTCCCCCCTTTTCTTCCCTTCTCATTTCATAGCCTTCTCTTCCAAATCCCTTGCAATCTTAGCTTTTGATCTAATCATTCAACTGAAACTTCTCTTTCCAGTTACCAGTGATTTCTTAATTGCTAAATCTAATGACTTCCACCCCAACTTCTCCAGTCTTTGATGACATTGACCCCCTTCTGCATGAGCTCTTCTCACTTTCTCTTCATTCATGACTGCTCAACCTCTTGTAATGGATTTTTATTCATGTCTATCCACTAATGCTGGGCCATCCTCTCCCTTGATCTCATCAGTTCTCACAACTTAGTGAGTATGGTATCTCTATGTGGGTTTCTAGATACTTTTCTCCAGCTGCAATCTGTTTCCTGAGCTCCAATCCCAAATCTTCAAACATCTGGAGAATATTTCAAACTTGATGTTCCACAGATGCACCATCGAAACTCAACATGTCCAAAACACAACTCATTATCTTTCTTCACAAACCCTCCTCTCGTCTGAAATTCTCTATTACTGAGGAGGGTACCACCATTGACGTTTTAGTCACCCAGGTTCACGACTTGGGCATCACTGTCAACTCCCCTCTCACTCACTCCACATACAGGTGATCATCAGTTGCCAAGGCTTATTATTTCTTTCTCCATACTAGGGACTTAGAGGGACTTAGGTCCCTAGTATAGGTACACTCAGTCACCACTCACTTGGACTATTCTAATAGCCAATTCTCCCTCAGATCTCTGCACATTAACCCTCTCTGCTCAACTGCCAAAGTGGTTTTCCTAAAGCATGGCTCGGAGCATATCAACCCGACAGTTTAAGGTCTAGTGGTTCCCAATTACTTCTAGGACCAGAGAAAGTCTGGCTTGTCATTTAAAGCTCTTCACCTGGTTCCTTCCTCCTTTCTACGGATGGTTTATTGGCTTTCCCTATGCCTGGAACACAGGGGGAAACCTCCAACTTAGCATCAGAGGCTTCTTTTCAAGGCTTAGCTCGTCTTTAGATAGATTAGTTATTAGATAAATTGAACCTATTGCAGACCTTTCCTGGGCTAGCTGCTAACACTCATGAATGTGTATGTATGTACAGTTGGGATTGCCGTGATGAGGTTTAAATTCCTCATTTGGGACCCTCAGTTTGCTCTTAGCCCCATTTTACATCATGATTTCATCAGAACCCTTGGCTTCCACTTATGCTGGCCATCCTCTTCCTCAACTGCCAAATCCCTTCCCCTTCTTTCAGGCTCTGGTTCTCTCCAACAGGAATGACTTTCTCCGACTATGGCAGCCTAGTGATTTTCCCTTGTCAAAGACAGTAACTACATTTGCTGTCTCCATCGCTCATCCATTTCTTATTTATGTCCTAGTGTCATTTATTCACGCATTTCTAATCTTTCTGGCTAGACTGTCAGGTGCTCATGGGCAGAGGCTATGCCTTCTCTTTGTACATGGATTCCCCTCTTCTCCTCAACTCTTGCTGGCATCCTACACAATGGATATAATGTTCTGTTCATTGATGGTCAACGACAAATCAGTGTGAGTGGGCTGGCCAGGGCTGCAGCACACACAGCATGAATTAATATTTGTTAAGCTGAAATGTAACTTCCAGCTTGTAGTCCTTGAAACTTAATCACAGGATGTGGAAAGGGACCTGAAACCACCCTCTCTAACTCCTTCATTTTACAGATAAAGGAATCAAAGCTCAGAGGATGGAAGGGACTTGCTCAAGATCACCCAGCCTGCAAGTATAGAACTGGGATGGAAAACCCAGAGCCAGCTTAAATCTGGTGTTCTTTCTAAGACACCTCTGGGCCTTCTGGGATGAAGGGGCCCCTGCCCTTAGAAAGGAACTGTTCTAATCTATCTAATGACTTATCATATTATTCATTAAAATACTCAAACCATCATCTAATGACTTATCATATTATTCATTAAAACACTCAAACCATTCTCAAAAAAAAAAAAAGAGAAAAAGCAAACCCAGCTAGGCCATGGTCCTGCCTCCTGGGAGCCAGCACGTTCACAGACATATATGTGCACCTCAGAAGAGGCTCAGGTCCCTTTCACTTTTCTCAGGTCGACAACTCTATCTTTCCCCACATTCAGCCAGGACATATGGAACACTGGGTTTAAACTTCATTTATTTTTTGAACTGGATAAAAGTGCCACAGGACTGGTGGAGCCTGGGCTATGAGACTGCAGAGTCCTGACTCTCCAGCTTCTTTGTTCCTTCACGTCTCAGTGCTTCTTCTTGCTTCTTTAGCTTCTTCAGCTTCTGTGCCTCCTGGAAAACCTATTGGAGGAAATGGTCCTTTAATGCTAGGTAAATAAAATCTTATCCATGGAGGTGTCTAAGCAGCATCTGGATGTCAAGAGGAAGAGGTCCCAAGAGGGAAAGCCCCTCTCACCCAAACCATCATTCAGTGACAGAGCACTTCCCACTACCATTTGAGGTACGACATCCCACTGACAGGTCAAGTCAAACCCCGGCTCCCCTGTTTTTTACTAAGGCTAAGCAGAAAAGTCTAATCTGTCCCCCAACTGACATGACAGCCCTTCTCATACTTGAAGACAGCATTCAATTTCCCTCAATTCAGATTTTCGCCATAGAGCACCTTCCCCTAACTGAAGTGAAGCTGCATGGTAGCTACCTGCCACCTCTCTGGTAGGTCAAACACTGTTTTAACAGCCAAGATGAAAAGAAGTCATCTAAATCGAAGCCCAGGAAAGCTATTCCATGGTACTACTAGATCCCATTCTACATCAGCCCAATTAAAGTGGCTTCTGACCCTTACCTTTATACAAAATGCCTTCTTAGCCATCCACCGTCGGTGGGCAGGCCGGTAATACAGAGGGGGAAATGTGTACTCGATGCTCAGCTCTTTACATATCTTCTCAAACACCTCAAAGTTGGTCTGCCGAAGTTTTTTGAGTAGTTTTTTCCTCCGGTCAATGGACATGAGCAGGAGCCGCTTGTGAGCCTTGTCCTGCAGGACCACCAAGTTAGTGAATTGTCAACTGTCCAAGGCAACGAGGAAAGGCTGTTTCATGAGTACCATGATTTTCCTGATGGTCTCATGACCCAGGCTGCCATTATTCTACATAGGAATCTTGCATGTGACTTGACAATCAAGCCTTATGCTCCTCCTTACAAAGGAGGGGTAGGAACTGGTTTCTTTGAGTTTCCTTCTCCATTCTAGTAGATTGTAAGGTTCTTAAGGGCAGGGAATATTTCTGGCTTTGTCTTTCCATCCCCAATACCTAGTTCATCTCCTGCCACTTAATAAAGGATGGCTGAATGCATGAGTTTCCAATGGGCAGACTCTAGTTTCTTCATCTGCAAGCTCAGGTATTAGCTAAAAAAGAGCTAAGGACCTACCCATTGTTTCAATGCTGCAGAGGAAGAGTGACTTAAGAGTTGTAGCCAATGAGATTTTCAGGGTCACAGATGTAAAGGTGATGGGACCTCAGAGACATTTAATCTATCCCCTTCTATTATAGATGAGGAACTGAGGTTTGTCCAGGGTAACCTAGCCAGTTAAGCAGCAGAGCCCAGATTCCAATCTATGTCCCCAGAATCTAAATCCAGCCCACTTTCTACTTCACCCTGTGGCCTCTGGAGTCAAGGTCTGGGCTCCCCAGAAGTAACAGAATAACCATAACAGCTGTTCTGAGAGAGGGCTTTAAGGTTTTCAAAGTGTGTTACCTATTACCTATTCTATTGCACTGATCCTCAACACGTAGGAAGGGACACACTTTATGAGCTAGTCTTTCCATTTTATGGATTAAGATGAGGCTCAGGGAGGTTAAATAATTGGCCTGGGGTCACAGCCAGCGTGCTGATAACTGGTGTCACCTAGCGGAAACTGACAGAGATAGTTAAGTAGCATTTTAAAGACATTTAATATAAGCTATGTTTGATAATTATACAATCACTCATTATATTATGTTGAGTTTGGTTTATTGGAAAACTCAGTAAATTTCTGAGTACCTGATGCAGGCTGAAGTATGGGCAAAAATTCTACTAGATGCCATTTGCAAGCAAGGGTGTGCCTCTTTATGCATAAGAACTATGATTAACCCAAGCTATTCAAATTTTATATCCCGTTTACTTTAGTTGTACATAAGAACACATTTTCCCCACCAACAAATGTTTTATGGGACCACCCTCCTGCCCCTCAGTGGGATCTTAATCTTGCGGGTGCTGCCAGATTTCTCTCCATGGAGGAAGGGACAGAAGGAGGGAAGGGATGGTTGGAGGGGGCAGCTCACCTTGCGATGCTTCTGCATGTGTTCTTCATAGTTTCGGATCCTGACTGTCAGTTTTATAACTATAATATCAAAACACACAAGGTTACGACAGCAAGCAGCCAGAACTCAAAGTCACAGAATCTTTTTCACTCTTCACTCCATGATGAGTACTCTTGGATTCAGTGACACTGGCCTCCAGGTTGTTCCATGAACAAGACACTCCATCTTTCTCCTCTAGGTATTCTCTCTGGCTTTGCTCTCCTTCCTCCCCTCTAAGTACTGACCTCCCTGGCTTCCTTTAATTCCCAACTCAAATCCCACTTTCTACAGGAAGCCTTTCCTAACTCCTCTTAGTGCCAGGGTCTTCCCTCTGTGGTGGCATGTTGTCTCCCCTATCAGACTGTAAACTCCTTAAAGGCAGGGGCTGACTTTGTTTCTATTTCTATCTCTAGCATTCAGTACAGAGCCAGGCACACAGTAGGCACTTAATGTTCACTGACTGATAGAGGGTGAACTCAGAGATCAAAGCCCAAACATCACCTCACTTATGTAAGTGTGACCTCCTCACCTACCATTTCTTCTGTGCAGGGATGGAATTCTATCATGGAAACTCTCCCAGAGAATTCTGATCAGCAGCTCTTCAGTTTTAGGGGTTTGCATGGAGCATTGGCCATGGCCGTGCAGCCAGTATGTATCAGAGGTCAAATATGAGCCAAAGCCTGCTCTCTAGTCAATCTGCAATGCTAATAAATTACTAATATTTTGCAAGCTGCCAGTGCCCTGATAATCCCCCAATGGCCATGGGAACCCTGGTGGTCTTTGGCCCCTTTCGAGCATTTCGGATGGGAGGACAGGTAAGGCGTAGCAGAAACAGACCTGGCCTAAGTCAGGGGACCTAGGCTTGAGGTCCAGATGGGAGATCTGGCAGGACCTTGGAGAAAGAAATCACTGTCCTCTTCTGGCTCTCTGCCTGCTTCTCTAGGAGGGTTTTGATGCTTGATAATCTCTAAGGCTCCTGCTAGCTCTAACAGTGTATGCTTCCTCCTCACTTGTCAGCTCCCACTCTGCCCTAAGTACATCCAACACATCCTTCCTTTGAATTCTTGCTTCATTTCTGTGGGTACATGTTACTATTTCCGAGGCAGGGCAGAAAAAGCAGAAGATGGTGCAGAGAAGAAACTCTCAATATCAAGTAGACATGGCAGACATGGGAGATAGCAGTTCGGAGAGAGTTGCAATTGTTTCTTGCAGAGAAACCGTTGACTAATGGATCTCTTTCAAGACTTACTCATGACACGCTGCCTTTTCAGAACTAGAGCTGAACTTGCTTGGGTGAAAAGAAGCTGGGGGTAGGACTGGCTTAAGGACCAGCTCCCTTAAAGCAAGGTTCTCAAAACATGGCTAAGAAGTATCTGCCAGGTGGTCCATGGGTTAGGGTTCCTGACTGAATTAATAATTGCATTTTGTTCTTGGCAGGAATTAATTACTCATCCTATTGATATCTCATTAACAACAGAGAGATCAGGTATACTGTGTGCACTTAGAAAATATTCGTCTAAATTAAATGACATTTTACTATCAGTCCTGAGAGTTGTGCTTTAGTAACAAAGTAGGGGAAGGCAGGACAGGCAGGGCTGTGGCTTTCCTGCTATCTGGGGGATGCTCAGGCTGGACAGACAGAATTACTAGTGGGTATGGAAGCTGAGGGTACCTTCCTCAAACAGGGCAAGAAAGCTCTGTAAGCAGGCCCTCCAAACTTTTCATATGGGTCTGTTTGATACTTAGAAACTCATCAGCTAGTAAACAGAAACTGGTCAAAGGGTAGGAGAGGAAGTAACAGTTTGGGTTACACGAGTGAAAAGGAAACTGTAATAAACAGCTGGACGCCCAGGTGGAAGGTGGGAGTAAGCCAGGGTGGGTGAGGGGATGAGAACCTGGATGGTGACATGACAGAACTGGAAAACACCTTACAGACACTTAAGTCCAATTCCTAATTTTATAGCAGACTGTGCCCAAAGAGGGGAGGGGACTTAAACAGTCACAGAATGAAATACAAGTTGGAAGGGGCTTTAGAACATGGAAGTCAGAGTTGTGAGGGGCCTTAGAACACAGAAATCAGAGCTGTAAGAGGCCTTAGAACATAGAATTTCAGGACCAGGAAAGGCCTTAGAACATGGAAGTGAGAGTTGTTATAAAGAAATAAGAACAGAGAATAAGACCTAGAAAGAACTTTGGAACGTAGATCACAGACCAATAGCTTCAAGGCGCCTTGGAGATCACTATCCTTTACACACCTGGCAATTACAGTCTAGAGAAGATACAGAACTTGTTTAAGGTCATATCAAACATAGTAAATAGAAGAGCTGAGATGGGTAGTAGTTCTCAAAGCTGTCTGGTTCTTGGTTCAATTGAATAAAACAAAAGACCCCAAATATTACCCATTCTCTCCTATTCTTGCCTCACCTGACTCGAGAAAAATATGTCAAAATGGACAGAGAGCTGGGGTACTTCTTACTGAGAAACTAACTAGATCTCAAACCCATTACTAATGATTAGCTTCCCTCAGCAACAAATTTATAAGCCTTAGCCTATCAGCAGCACTGACCACAGGATAGACCGTAGTCTCGCTGTCCTTGGTCTTAGGTCATACCTGGTGTACTGTTCAGTTCAGTTCTGGGTGTCAGAGTTTAGGAATGACAATGATAAGCTGGAGTGTACAGAAAAGGGCAACCAACTAAGCAATTAATTAACCAGCCAATCAATATTTATTAAGAACCTACTATGTGTCAGGCACTGTGTTAAAATTTGGGGATATGGAAAGAGGCAAAAGCCAGTCCTTGCCCTGAGGACCTTACAATCTAATGAGGGAGACAACCTGCAAACAAAGTGATCTGAACAAATAGGACATGATTAACAGAGAGAAGGCACTGGGACTAAGAAGGGTTGGGGGAGGCTCTCTGTAGAGGGGCATATTTTATTTGGGACATAAAAGAAGTCAGGAATTCTGAGCAGAGGAGAGAGAGCGTTCTGGGCATGGGGGGTCAGCCAGAGAAAATGCCTGGGAGAGGGGAGTTAGAAGCCAGGAGGCCAGTCTCACTGAATGGAAGAATTCATCTTCGGGAGAAAGGTATAAGATGACAAGAAAGATAAGAAAGGGGTAGGTTATGAAGGGTTTTGAGAGCCTTGGGTTCATGTTATATGAGCAAAGGTTGAAGGAATTAAGGGTGTTTATCCTGGGTTAGGGTTTAGCCTGGAGAAAAGACTAAGGAGTTTGGAGGGTGGGGGAGCAGAAGCGGAGAGGGATAAATATGGTAGCTGCCTTTGGTTCTGTGAAAGACTGCCATGTGGAGGAGGGGTAAGGGTTCTTTGTGGCCACAGAGGGCACAACATGGAACAATGGATAGAAGCTGCAAAGTATACATTTACAGATGATGTGATACAAAGTTTTCCAACAACTGCAGATGTCTGAAAACTGAAATGGGGTGCTTCAGGAGGGAGGAGGCTCTCCTCACGAGAAGGGATCAGGCAGAGGCCGGAAGAGCATGTGTCATGAACATAATCTCAGATTCCTGCTGAGACCTCTTCCAACTCTCAAATTCTCTGTGACAAGGCTTCGGGAGGATAACTGGTCCAGGATAACTGAGCACTGGTTGGCAAGGATATCGGTGGAGCTGGGGGAGGTAAACTCCCATCCCTCTCATGCTCTCGGAACAGCTGCAGTCAGTCAATCCACAACCATTTATTAATTATTTTTAATTATAAATTTATTATAAATAAATAATGATAACCATTATTAACGCCCACCAAGTGTCAGGCAGCAGGGAGACAAAGAAAGGCCAAAATAGCCCTTGTGCTCAAGGAGCTTGTATTCTAATGGAGGAGAAAGCACGCACACACACCTTATAACAAGGTACAGAAAGTGTAAATGGAAGGTAATCTTAAAGAGAAAACACTAGTGGGGAGGGGAAAGGCTTCCTGCAGAAGGTGAGCTTTTAGCTGACACTGGAGGAAACCAGAGAAGCCAGAATGTGATGAGAGAAAGTGTTCCAGTTACGGGGCAGTCAGTAGAAACACAGAAGATGGGAGAATGGTGTAGGAAGAACAGCAAGGAAGCCAGTGTCACTAGATCATGGACCATGTGGAGGGGAGTGAAGTAGAAGAGGGGAAAGGTGACGGTGAGACTGGTGGTGGTGGGGGCAGGTTATGAAGAGCTTTAAAGGATAAACAGAGGATTTTATAATTAATCTGGAGGTAAGAGAGTGGCTAGAATTGACTGAGTAAATAGGGTGAGATGCTCAGACCTATCCTTTAGGAAGATCACTTTGGCATCTGAGGAGAGGATATACTGAAGTGGAGTCGAGAGACTTGAGGCAAGGAGAGCCCCGCCCCAGCTCCAGCTCACTGAAATAGCCCAAGTGTTTAGTGATGAGGGCCTTCACCAGGGTAATGGCAATAACAGAGGAGAGACAGGATCAGGTTCTGGGAATGTCAAAAAGGTAAAACTGACTAGCCTTGGAAACAAGGATATGGGGGTGAGAGGTAGAGGGGAAGAGCCTGGGTGACTGGAAAGACAGTGGTGCCTTCTACCATAACAAGTTTTAAAGAGGGAGGGCTTTGAGTTTCTATGTGACATACAGCTCTAGATGTCTGGTAGGCAGTTGGAGAAGTGAAACTGGAGGTCAGGAGAAAGGTTAGAGCTGGATAAAGAGATGGTAACTGAATCCATGGGAGTTGAAGAGATTCCCAAGGAAAGGAGGAGGAGGGGAAGAACCAGGGCAATGTGGATAGCCCTTACCCTAGGACTACAGATCTAGGATCTAGCTGTGAGCCCTCTAGCAGGATGAGTAAAAAGAGTAGTTTACAGGATTCTGAGGAGGAGCATGGACTCCAGGAAACATCCTGGCTGAAAGCTTTTAACTTTCTGGTCAAGGATTTTTATTTTACTCAATTGCTTTTTAATCACCCAGATAACAGCTTCGACCAGAGGGTATTGGAATAAGAATAAAGATTGTTTCTTTGAACCCTCAGGGTCTCGGTGACCCTTTCATCAGGTAAACAATGGTGACACCCATGGCTAATTTGTTACAGTAGAGTTTTAAGGTACAGATGATAATTTCATTTTTCTTGGTCACTCTCTTTCTTCCTTGCCCAAGCAAGATTTCAGCTCCCACAGCCATCTGAGCTGAATAGGGCCTTAAACGTGTTGGGAGGCAGATCGTTTGCCCTCCTCCCCACCCTCCATTCACCCTTGGACCAACCTCGAGCTTCCAGGGATGTAGTATCTTCTGGGTTTAAGGTGATCTGGTTTAGCAACTGCTCTGTCTTTATCTTCATTTTCTCCTTCTGATGGGGGAACAAACAAAAAAGGTTCTTCTGTATGGTCTGAGCCCCTTCATCCTCAAAACACACTCCACCACCCTCTCCCCACATTCTCAAACTTCTTGGGACACTGGTACCTACTCTAAGGGTTGTGCTGGAAAAGACTGCTCCCAAGAGGTGACTCCAGGGGCTGATGCCAAGGGAACTCAGTAAATAGCAACCAGAGTACAGAAGGAAGGAGACTGGGAGCTTCCACACCTTCTCTAAAACTCAGAATCTTAACAGTTACCTAGAGTAGTGGTCTCAAGTTCAAATAGAAATGGGGGTCACTAAATGTACATAAAGATCTTTGTGGGATACATAATGTCTTCATTTAAAAATGTAAATCTGTTTTATTGTATTTATTTTCAAATTACATTTTGATCCAGTTCTGGCTGTAATCGGTTGTGCTGCAAGTCTGACACTTCTGACCTAGGGCTTTGAGAGGTTAAGGTGACATGAAGGTTACAAAATCAGTACCTGTCAGAGGCAGCATGATGTAGTGGGTAAATTAGTTGGCCTTGGAACCAAGAAGAAACTGGGTTTGAGGTTGATTCCTAATAAATAGATGTGTGGAAGGTCAGTGGACATGAGCCTGACATCATACTGGGGACAAAAGGCAAAGTGAGATGGGTATCATTCCCATCATCAGAAGCAAGGATCTGAGCTTCCTCCCATTACTTATAATTATAAATCAGCTGCCATTTTATATAGGGTTTTGTATGCCTGTGGTCTCATTTATCTCTCGCAGCCCTGTGACAGTGACTGGGGCGGCAGTGTGATACAGTATTGAGAGCACTGATTTTGGAGTCAGAATCCTGGCTCTGCCACTTAGTATGTGACTGTAAGCACATGGGCAGCTAGATGGTGCATTGGATGGAGCACCAGAGCAGGAGTTAGGAGGACCTGAGTTCAAATCTCACCTCAGACACTTGACACTCACTAGCTGTATGACCTTGGGCAAGTCACTTAACCCCAACTCCCTCATCCTAGGTCAACTCTAGTCATCCTAATGAATATCTGGTCACTGGATTCAGATGGCTCTGGAGGAGAAGTGAGGCTGGTGACCTGCACAGCCCTCCCTCACTCAAAACAAAGTCAAGTCAAATCTTGTCATTATTTCTCTGATGGCATGGTCTTCTTCAGCAACGAAGGATGAACACACATATAAGCAGGTCACTGTATTTCTCAGAATTCAATTTCCTCCTTTGTATAAGGGTTGGACCTACCTGATCTGTGAAGGCCCTTTCAGCTCTAAATCTATGACCTATGAACTTTTTCTTCTTGATTTATAGATCAGAAAATGGAGGCCCAGATAACTGTGACTTGTCCAAGGTCACAAAGAAAAGTGGCAGGATCAGGATTAGAACACAGGCTTCATGAGGCCAAAGCGATCCTCTAGCCACCTCCTCTTGCAAATGTACCCAGAGAACTCATTTTAACAATTATGCTTGGTGGTGCCAATAGTACCATGGCAAACTACCCTTGGTGTGCAACATATCTATGTCTGAATTTAGCCTCATGGGAAGGAACCTGTGACCTCAAGGCCATATGTGGCCCTCTAGGTCCTTGGGTACGGCCTTTTGACTGAATCCAAGGTTTTACAGAACTCGAGGATTTATTTCATTGGAAATAAACACCAGGGAGAAAACATAGCAGACCCCATAGCACACCCTATTCTGATGAGCCATAGATGGGTACCAATAAAGAAGATGGTAGAGGGAAAAAAGTGCTCAGTGAAAGGAAGAAGATACTCACCTGGCTGGCCATTTCCAGAGACAAAAGTCTTCTCACAACATCATCAACCCTAGAGGGAGACCACAATGGTAAATAACTTTGGAGTGAGTGTAGTAGTGGTGGTAGGAGCCCCATATTTCAGGTTAGTCTGGAAAATCATGGTAACCTAGAATATCTTTCCCAAGTAGATCAATAAAGTCTCTGGAAAAGAGAGGTCTTCTCTCCAAGAATTAGAAGAATGACAGACTATGCTTTTAAGCGGATTGTTTACTAGGATGACAGTAAGAATATGAGGCTGCCCTGTCACAAGGGAGGCAGGACTTCAATAATAACCAGAATATAGGAGAGATCATCTCAACACACCTCAAGCCTCAGATCTTTATTTTCCCACTTGTCACAATTTTCAGTGAATGACTAAAGGGAATGGCCCATGCCTTCATCACTCCAGATCACTTTAATTACCTGGGGTCCTCATTAATTAGTCCCTTTCAACCACTCTCCCAGATTGGGACCAGTTTCTTACGCTTAACTAGTAGAAAAAATAATGAGAATGATCCATCTGTGATAATGGTGACCCAGTTCTTCAAAACTGGCCTTTTCCATTTCTTTTGTCCCACATTTGCCTCCAGACCATGACACACATACATACCCATCAATTCCCGGGACGTTTTGATACTCTTTTAGCAGCATGGAGGAAGGCAGGTCATCCATCTGGCTGCGTTGAGTTACTAAAGCTGGCACAGAAGGAAACCATAGGTGATCAGCTCTCCCCCTTCAACAACTGCCCCCCCTTGAACCCCGACAGTGCCCCAGGGGCACTTGGGGGCTAAATAGATAAAAGATCGGGCAAGTTATTTATTCTCTTAGAGTCTTAGCTTATTCATGGGCAAACAGGGAGGAGGCAGGGCGGCTCTAAGGCCCCTTACAACCTCCCCCTATCATTAAATCAGCCACCAAACATCTATTCCACACCTACTCAGTGCCCAGCCTTGGGCTACGGGTGGGGGCCACAAAGAAAGGTATAAGCCAGCCTCCGTCTGCGTGGGTCCCACGATGGGGAGCCCCCCTCCCAGCCTTAAAGCCCCGCGGTGGGGGCCCACGTCACCTACCTGGTTTCCTGTCCGCAAAGGCTCGGGCTGCCTGGAGGAGGGGGCCGTTTCCTAGAAAGGGGGGTATTGGAGATGACCCTCAAAGCCCGGACTGCCCCTCCCCCGACGTCGCCGCCCTGGATACCCGCTTCATTTCCCGTTCTCCTCCCCGCTTTCGCGCCCCTCCCCCTTCGTCGCTGACCCCGCTGCCCACCCTCTAGCCTGGTAGTCTCTCCCCCTGGCTTCCCGTCCTCACGGTTCCACTTGTCTCCCGTCTTATTCTCGCCCCTCCCCCCGCCCGGTTTCTTTCCATGCTCCGCGCCCGCTCCGTCTCTCCCCACCCCGCTCTCCCCGGCTCTTCAGTCCCCGCCGCCCGCTTTCTCTCAGGCTTCGCTCTCGCCGCCGGATTTCGCCCGCCCTCACCCTTACCAGATCTCCGGGTGCACGGAGGCCCCGCGGCTGCTCTAACTGTCGGTCCGCAGGCCAGGGCCGGGGCCTGAGCTCGGCCCCACCGGAGCGCCCTCCGCGCCGCCCTGAACATCTCGGCCGCCGCGGCCTCCGCGCTGCTTTCCGGCCTGGCCTCGGGCCTCGCCGCCGACCGCCGGAGAGCGAACGGACGACTCACATGGGCGCAGCCATCTTGGCTCAGGCTCAGCCAATCGAGCGCGTCTGCAGGCAGGAGCAGAGGATGGTCGAGCGCATCGATGGACTTCGGGGGCTTGCTTTAAAGAGCGTGAGGGGGTGGACTCCCGTGTTCTTGAGTTCTCTTCCACACCTGCGCTC
>CM053771.1:67303054-67483574 GCA_028658325.1 Potorous gilbertii
GACTGCCCCCTGAGACCCCTGAGACAGGAGACTGCCCCCGAGACCCCTGAGATAGGAGACTGCCCCCGATTCCCCTGAGATAGGAGACTTCCCCCTGAGACCCCCGAGACAGGAGACTGCCCCCTGAGATACCCCAAAACAGGAGACTGCCCACTGAGACCCCTGAGACAGGAGACTGCCCCCTGAGATTTCCCAAAATAGGAGACTGCTCCTTGAGACCCCGAGACAAGAGACTGCCCTCTGAAACCCCCGAGAGAGGTGACTTCCCCTTGAGATCCCCCAAAACAGGAGACTGCCCCCTGAGACCCCTGAGACAGGTGACTGCCCCCTGAGACCCCTGAGACAGGAGACTGCCCCCTGAGACCCCCAAAACAGGAGATGGCCCCCTGAGACAGGAGACTGCCCCCTGAGACCCCCCTCCAAGACAGGAGACTGCCCCCAAGACCCCTGAGACAGGAAACTGCCCTTTGAAACCCCCAAGAGAGGTTACTTCCCCTTGAGATCCCCCAAAACAGGAGACTGCCTCCTGAGACCCCCAAGACAGGAGACGACTCCTGAGGCAGGAGACGACCCCTAAGACAGGAGACTGCCCCCTGAGACCCCTGAGACAGGTGACTGCCCCTTGAGATCCCCCAAAACAGGAGACTAACCCCTGAGACCCCCAAGACAGGAGACAACCCCTGAGACTGGGGACTGCCCCTGAGACCCCTGAGACAAGAGATGACCCCCAAGACAGGTGACCCCTGAGATCCCCCAGAACAAGAGACTGTCCCCTGAGACCCCCGAGACAGGAGACTGTCCCCTGAGGCCCCCCAAAATGGGATACTCCTCCCAGAGCTCCCCAAGACAGAAGACTGCTCCCTGATATCCCTGAGACAGAAAACTGCCCCCCTGAGAACCCAAAAACAGGAGACTGCCCCCTGACACCCCCCAAAACAGGATACTGTTCCCTGAGATCCCCCAAAACAGGAGACTTCTCCCAGAGACCACCCTAAGGCCTGGGGTTGCTGTTCTCAGGGACCCTCAAAACAGGAGACTCCGCTCCCTGAGACCCTCTAGGGGCCCCAAAAAACAGGAGACTGTTCTGAGGCCTCCCCCTAGGAACTGGAAACACTGCTGCTGTGAACCTCCCCTCCCGCAAAAACAAAACAGGAGATTCTGCTTCCTGAGACCCCCAAAGCATGGAAATTATCCCCCTAGGACACCCAAAATCAAGAGAATATTCCTCCTAAGATCCTTTTTAAAAGCAGAGGACCAATCTCCCCAGACCCTCCCCAAAGTAGGGAGTCTTCAGATGATGCTCCCCAAAACCCCCTCTAAAGCAGATCCTTCTCCACAAACCATCCTCAGCTGTTTGTTGTTTCTTAATAGTTCCTCAAAAGCAGAGGACCCTGGTCCCTGAGATTCTCAAAATGAATGAATGCAACTCCTCTAGACCCCTTCCCCACAAACCAGAAAAGCTACTTCCTGTGACCATTTCCTCAAAAAAGTGAGAGATTTTGCTTCCAGACCCCCTCTTTAAACTCTATACCTTGAAACTCTCCCCACAAAAAAACCCCAAAACCCTCAGCAGGTCCTATACATTCCTGAAAGTGAAGGAGGTTGTTCTTGGACCCCTTTTTCAGACCCTAATCCTCCAGTTTCCTTTCCTCACACTCTTCTCTCCTGATTCCATCCCTAAAGATTGGGGTACTTTGCTCCAGCATTATATACCTTCTGAAGACCCTTCTGCCCATCACATCAGGCCTTCCATTCAATTCTGGACCTTAGATACCACTACTCAAAACTGGAGGACTCTGCTTCCTACCATACACCGTCTCCCTTCAGACTCTGCTCCCCATTATCTTATCCTTAGAACGGAGAGACCCAATACATTCCCTTCAAAACTGAAAACCCTGTTCTCCTGACAACCTCACCTCAGACTCCCTCAGCACCTTCCTTTCAACCTGGAACACTACTCCTCCATCACCCAACCCTTTAAAACTGGATCACTCTCTTCCCTCAAAATTCCTGATCTTACATAATGGTCCCTCTGTTCCTAGTGTGGCTTGATTCTCACCCTCCAAACTAGAACAATAAGAGGTAGTAGTAGTAGATACCATATGATAACAGTGATTTAAGTTGCACAGAAGACTTTACCTGTCTTATCTCATTTGCTACTTTGACGTTGCCTTCCAGCAATTCCTATTCTCAATAGGGGCCCTAGTTCCCATAGTTCCCTTTTCTTCCCTAATCAAGACCCCAGTGTATTCCCTTCCTTTGCCCACAGTCCTCTTTTCCTTAATGGTCTTTATTCTCTAACATGTGACCTCCTAATACTCCCCTAACACAGCTTTTTGCAGCCTAGGCACCCTCCCAGCAACCTCCCTTTCCAGCTGAAAATGCTAAGATGCTTTCTTCCCCATCCTTTTCCCACAAGAGTTGGAACTGATCCCACAAGTTATCTTTGATCATAGTAGTTATTGTGGAAAGTTGAAATGCTGTGCAGCATCCTATGGCCGAATAAGACAATTTAGGAAGGTCTTAGGTCTTAATGAAGAATTCCTTAGCCTCTCTGAGAAGAATGGGAATTATGCTGATTCAAGGCATGGATTCCTGAGATTGGAAAGGTGACTGTCCATTTCCAAGACAACAAATCTGATCCCAAAGCAATGATAGTAAAGAGCAGCATGGTACAGTGCAAGGCATACTAGCTCATGAGTCAGTATCTGGGTTCAAATCCTGCCTCTGGCTTCCTACTTGTGTGCCCTAGGCAAGCTCATTGGACTTCAGTTTCCTCATCTATAAAATGAAAGGGTTGGCCCTCTGAAGTCTGTTCTGGATCTGTAATCCTATAGGAGTCCCAGCTGTCTTTTACTTGTTTCCCCTTGCCTACAACCCCACCCCAGCAAACTTTTTTTCACCCTTTTCTACATACCCCTCATTCCTATACTGTCCAACAAAAATTTTACATATATACATATATGTGTGGATATATATATATAGTTATATATATATATATATGATATACACATGCACATACATATATATGGGGGGATTTTTTTTTCTGGCAACAATATCCTTATCAGACAGTTTTGAGGTATCTCATGGAAGCTATCCCTGGTCCGGCATCATCAGTGAAGACTCTCTAGGCTCCCCACTTAGTAGGATCTTTGTTTCAGAATTCAACAGAAAGCAAGTTCAGCCTCAATGGATCATCCTCTGAGGGTTGCCCATTGACTGTTGTGAAAATTTAAAGCAAGAGTAACAATGTTGTGTTCCTTTACTCCTCTTTTCTTAAAAACATTCATAAAAATAAGTTTCTACCACATTTTTGCACTCCCCATTTTACAAGTAGGGAAACTGACCTTATAGAGAGGTGAAATGACTTTGCTGTGACTATGAATGCAGACAGCAAGGAGCTGATCAACTCGTTGGCACTATCTAGGATAGGTTCTGTTTTTAAGTTTATGATTCCAAATCAACTCTGGACTCCTTCGTCCAAAAAATACTCCTTAAAATGGAACTGTGAGTTCAAATTCACAAAGGAATAGAAACAGAAAGGACCTCGGAAAAGTATGCAGTACATCCTCCCTCTGTCCAAGGAGACACAAGGCCTCCTAAGAGCAGTCGACCAAGCAAGATATATTGAGTGCCTTCTATAATTACTGTGTGTGCATACTGGGCATACTACTTGGGGATTCCTGTTGTGGAAGATGTGGTGAAGCCTAAAACATTGTAGTGCAACGAGAAGATTATTGGATAGGATTCGTTTCATATCTTTTACTCAATGCCTGGGTGATTCGACTTCTCTGGGCCTCAGGTCCCTCATCTGTAAAATGAGGGAGTGACTAGGTGACCTTTATGGTCCCTCCCAGTTTTAATTCTGTGAACCCATCAACTAGACAAAGAAGTCAGCTGTAGAATTAATAGAGCTATAATTAATTACACTCTTGTCTCTTTGTGCAAATGGGCACTCTGGAGCCTGAGAAAGACACTAGCCATAAAACAGCACCACAGAGACATCTGCTGGCCATGGGCTTTATTGCCAATGGACTCACCTGCTCACTCACCAACTATCTCAGCATTAGACAGACTGAGTGTCCTTCAGACAGGATAAGCTCTTTGCAGCATAACTTTATTCCCAAGCACGCAATATAACAGGGACAAAGTGGAAATTCCACAGCTTTTCAATATTTTTTTGAGTTCCCAGAAGTCCACCATTCAAAACTGCCTCCTAAGCAAACATAAAAGAAAGAAAGAAACTTTGATAGAATGCCCAAGACATCACTATTGACTTCAGAGAAGCCAGACTCATGGTGCTGCTTCATAAATCTTTTACCCCCAGAACACCATAACTCTCATGAAAGGTGGTGAATTTTACTGTTGTTGATTCTCTAGGATGTAATCACGTTGCTGCTAAATAAACTAAAATACTGGAGACTGTAGTTATGAACTATTGTCTTGCAACACTGTTGGCTAGAATTAGCCCTTTGCCTTCCATGTAAGTCAGAAAGTTACAAATACCCTTTTGTCATAACATCAAAAACTCCTTCTGGCTATAAATGTCTCCAATAACTACCAATTTCTCAATAGATATGTTAATGTGTAAATTCATTTAAATCTCTGAGCAAACTAGAATAGAGATAGAAATCTTTTCTCATCCATTTTGGTTAATAATCAGTGTCAGATGGACTTAAGTAGAAAAGGAGAAAGAAATTTTAAAAAAAAATTACTTCAAACAAGCAGGATTTTCAAGGACTTTTCAAACCAGTGAATTTTGCTTGATTTGATCTTCCTTTGAGTGAGTGATCCTGTATCTGCGTGACCAGCTATCCGTGGGAATATTCTATTCAGAAATCCATCTGTTATTTAACTTGCCTTGCTTTGCAAATGGGAAATGTGGTAAATACAGATATTACTCTCTTGTTTTATTTATTTTGCAAGTTGCCCAACTTGAAAGGAAAGGAAAACCTTAACTATAGAAGAACTCAGGATGCTTGGGATGAGTCTATCCATCCTACTGTCTGCCTCTTGTTCTGTTCACACACACACACACACACACACACACACACACACACACACACACCTTCTTGGTATATTCTTCATAATGGAGAGCTATTTTCAACGTTGCATGCCTGGATAGCACTAGAAGAGACGTCTTCTCGAGTTATTAAAAAAAGAACCACACATACCACCCACCACCACCACTACCCCCTCAGCTGAATCTTCTGGTAGCTGAATGTGCTTGACCTTTCCTTTCCTCCTCCCAATACTACCCTGTAGTGCTGAAGCATTCTGTAGGCTCTGGCTCTGCCTAGGAGATATCAATAACGCTTTCTTTCTTCCTTTTAAAAGGTGCAAATGACAGGCAAAGCTTTCTTGGCAGATGTGAAATGCTAATATTTTTTAGAATGGCATTCTATTGGTTGGCTAGTTAAAGAGTTGTCTTTTAAAAACTTCATCTGAAAAAAAATGTCCTTGCCTCATGAACTGGTGTGTTTTTTTTTATATGCTTCATGTAGATGAATGGACAGAGGTGGACAGGAAAAGAGGTATGGTATCTCTTAGCTGCATGCCTTAGATCTCCATCCACAAGTACATAGTCCTACAAATGTAGCAGTAGTCACTAACAGAGTGAGAAGCCTTGAACCTGGCACAAAAATGTTTTATTTTCTATCAGAATCTCAAAAGAAATAGATTCAGTAGTATGAATGAGACCCCAAGAATGCTTTGCAGAGAGATCTTCGTACCTCCCTCTGCCTACCCCTATACTCAGTGGGACTCTGTCCTGAAGTACTATGGAGCCTAGGAGGATAGTCGCAACACCTTTGTTTTGCTAGGAGTGTTTGCAGTCCTTGGAAACAAGCTTACTATGGTATCATGTAACCAACTAGGGCATGGTTTCAATAAGGAGTAATGTTCATTGCCTAAGCTGCTTTCCTAATCACATCTCATTGTCTATTGAGCAAGCTACAGAAATGCAAGCATGTGGCTGCATGGATGCAGAATGCATGAAATTCATGCATGCTGTATGATTTTATTCCTAATTCATCAACCTTCAGCTAACCTGCATCTTAATCTGACCCAAGTCCTGTAGGCCTGGTCTCTTTATGGTGGTAGAACATTTAGAAAATCTGCTTTTCAAAACAAAACAGCAGATTTGTCTCAGCATTTTGATGACATAAGGATATTAGGTCATTTGCTACTCTGATGTGTCTTAGGTGTCTGCTGTGGATGATGTTTTGAGTTTAATCCAATATTCCCAGTGCTCTGATATATGCTAACAAGTATCTAGAGGAAATCATTCTTGCCTAAGGGGATCAGACTCTATAAGAGGAACTGACACTCAAGTTGAGCTTTGAACAAAATTAGGGATTTAGGTAGATGAGGGCAAGGAAGGAGTTCCTTCCAGCCTGGGCAAAGGCATGGAGGTTGAAGATATATTATCATTTTGAAGAACAGCCAAAAAGCCAGTTTGACAGGACTGTAGAATATGTGAAAAGAAGTAATGTTTAATAAGCCTGGAAAGGCAGGTTGGAGCAAAGGTTAAAAGGATTTAAGTGCCAAAGAGAAACTTTGTATTTGATCTTAGAGGTATCTGGGAGACACTAGAGTTTATCGAGAAGGAAAGTGAGATAGTCACATCTGTGTTTTAGAAGCAACACTTTGGCAGCTGTCTGAAGAAGGGATTGGAGGGGAGAGAGACTTAAGTCAGAGACACCAGTTAGGGGCTGTTACAATTGTCCAGGTGAGAGGTGATGGGGCTCAAAACTAGAGTGGTGGCTATATTAGTACAGAGAAGGGGAGATATTCAAGAGGTGTTGTAGGAGTAGAATCAGAGGTGGCAATAGATTGGATATGGGGCTTAGGGAGAGTCAAGAGTTAGGAATGACTCCAGTATTGTGAAGCTGGATAATGGGAAAGATGGTGGTACCCTTGACAAAAATAATAAAAGATAGAAAGAGGAATGGGTTTGGGGATGTATATTTGCGGGGGAAAGAGGTAATGAATTCTGTTTTGGACATGTTGAGTTTGAGATACTGATGGGATGTCCAGTTGGCAATATAGGCCTAGTGCTCAAAAGACCAGGGCTGGATATAGAAATCTGGGAGTCATCTACATAGAAATGATCATCGAACTCATGAGAACTGAGGAAACCATCAAAATCAAATGAGCATAGAAAGCAGAAAAGAGCTCTCTCTCACACTTGACATCTGACCCATTTCTTTTTGGGTCTAGTCACTCAATCAGTTCTGAGCCTACCTAACTGTACTATTACCTAACCCACTTGAGCTACAAAAATAGCATGAGAAACTTCTCGTCATAGGATTTAGGCCCTTAGAGGCCATCTCATCCAGCCTTTTATTTTATAGATAACAAACTGAGACACAGGGAGGTTAAGAGCCTTGCCCAGAGACATCCAGATTGTAGTAAAGAACAGAACTGGAATTTTAACCCAAGTTCTCTGACTCCAAATCCAGTGTACTTTCCACCACGACACATTGCTGTCTGTCTAGAACCTTGCTTAAATCTTAGTATATGGTACTATATAATGTCTATAGCATTCCCCTGAATTTATTCCCTCTTCCTCTGGCACTCTCCTCTCTATTCCCCACTACCCTCCGTCCCCTTCTCTAACGGAAATTAGGTTAGTCAAATATGACAATTTTTGAACGAAGCTTTTCTGGAATTATTTCCCTTTCTAAAGGCTCAATATATTTTAATAATGTATTCCAGAACTTTACTAGGAACTGGATTCAAGCACATCATTCTCTTTTGACAATTTCCTCCTTTTCCTCTTTATCCTAATCAGTTCTGGTGGGATCCACTAGCTGTCATTCTAGAGAGCTTTCTCTCCTTGGGTCAGTTTACCTATAGAATATTTTGAATACTACCTATCTTTTCTGAGGCATTTGAAATATTTCCCAAAATCTTGAGTGACTTTTATCTATCACAGACTTTTTCACTGGATGGTCCCTTACACCTACAATTCATATCCTTATTACTTCAGTGAACACTTTGCTTATCAAAATCACATTCAGAATAGCAGGACCCCTTACTGTATATAATGCCTTTTGAAGAATGAAATTATCATTAATCCAAGCTAATAATTCCTTAGTTGCTTGGTCCTAAACAGATGAGAAGTCCAGCAGCTGTCCATATTGCTGAAGCCCCAAATCACTACAAAGCCAAGCCTTCATGCAGGTTTGTTTTCTGGTTCCCAAACTCATCAAATTCCTTTCCATTCAGATCTGTGGTAGTGTCTTATAACAGTATCACTCTTTTTCCTTTGAGCTTTCCCAAATGCATTCTCTGATTTCCTCTCATGAGTATATCTTCTTAATAAACAACACAGCACAACTACCATTTTATCTCTTCCATAATTTCTAAATGAAATATACTTCCATAGCCAAATTCTATTCAGGAGTTCATCTCACCAATTTTTATTGATCTGAGGTCAGATTTGCTTTCTCGTGTCTGAATCTCTAGTTCATTGTTTATTACCCATATTTCTGTTCATTTCTATATAGACATCAGAGGCCCCATGTTTTATTGCTGCCTGTCTTCTTGGATATTGTTTCCCATAAATAATTGCTCCTCTCTTCTGCTATTCTTTTTTCCTTTAATCTCTGGTATCAGGCTTGTCACATATATATATATGACCCGTTTTTTCTCACTCTCTCCTTTCAGTTTAAAGCTTTCTTTGTTATAATTGCAAGGCTCCAAGTAAACATATTTTTACCAGTTCTTGTTAGGTGTACTATGTTCCTAATCATCAATCCTATATTTTAAGCCATAGTACCAAATTCCAACTCCTATTCTCAGACAACATCCTGACAGAATACTTCCCAACTCTTATCTTTTTTTTTACTACCTTCAATCAACACTATACAGTGCCTTCAATCAACAGTCATGGTTAAAACTTTCCTCAAGACCCTTGGGTCTTCAGTTTCTTGCCCAAGGCCTTATGATCCTTAGTGCTGTTTTCTCACAATTCCCTTTTATAGTATCACTTGTCTCCACACGAATCTTTGGGAGGAAATAGTCATCTTCAGTTTTAACAAGACCCAGAAGGCCTCCTGTCATGTCTCTGCTACATGCTTTGTGAGGAGAGCACAATTTCAGTGTTGCTCTCAAGTCAACAAATCACTGCTCATCTTTTCTTCCTGTAGTCATTATTGAATGACCTCTTATCTGATGGGACCTGTGGATCCACACCATCATCCCTGGCCCACAAGATTTGGTTTCTTCCAAAAATGACCCAACTTTTCCTCTCAATGAAAAAGAAGTTTTTATCTATTACTTAGCTCTAAATATTCAGCAGACCTTCCTTTTTCTGTGTCATGCTCCTCTATCTTCTAACTCCCTGACAGATTCATACTCTTTATATGTCATTTTACATCTTTTTTCTTGTTTGTTTCTTCCTGGAAGCTTTTCTTCCAGTTGTCGAGGAAGTATTTATTCATCCTGGTAATCTGGAGAGTAGATATATACCCCTCCATTCTTTTTGCCTTCTCTTCTAGCATGTAGACTAACTTACACTTTGTACAGTAGAGATTTCTCTTTGACCTGTGAGATAGGTGAACATGGCACAATTTCTGTTCATAGCACATTTCTCCTTGTCTTCCACATTTGTCTGAAGCTAGATGCTTTGTCTTCTTTTTGGTGAACAGTTTACTCACCCTTGTCACTATGGCTAAATCCATTGAAGATTCCGAAAAAGAAAATTTATTTAGAGCAGGCTCCTACGCTTTCCTCAAGATAGGACAAGGCTATCCTCACAAGCTGTCTTTAATTATTAGTTAGCATATGCCTGCCACATCTTAATATAGTCAGAAGCAAGTCCCAAGCAGACATCCAATTATCTAATTCAATGTAATTACCCACCTTGGTTCTTCTTGTCATTGTACGCCCTTGACTTCTTGGCACTCTCAATAATCCAACTTGTATTACTGGCAAGCTTTATGGCTTCTGTCGAGATGATTGTTCTGCTATGCCAACCCAAAATAACAACAGCAAACAGAAGTACCTAGCGTACATTACCAGCAGTTGTTAATAAACAAAGCTGTCTGATAATGGAGTGGACTACTTCATGTAGTAATAAGTTTCTTATCATTAAAGGTTTTTACTCTTCAGGCGAAGCTTATATTAGATATCTTCTTGGGTCCCTTTCAAATACATCTATCTCGCTATACTTTTCTGTGTTCCACCTAAGTATTATTTAGGCCACACTTAGAATTCTGTTGGTTAAGTGATTTTGAGACTTATTATATAGATTCAAATAACCTTTTATATATGTATCTCCCATGCTAAAGTCCTACTTTGATACTTCATTGTGGTATGGAGGTGACCCTATGTTCTCAAAGGTTATGTCAGCAGATTATAAATTCTGGAAAGTCTTATAAAAGTAGAAAAGTTTTAAGTATGGGTCTGGTGATGTATATCTAGTCTGTCTGTTGTCCAGAGATCAGACTAGCTGATACAGAGTCTTCTATCAGTTCCTGAAAGAATTGGTAGGTATGATTGCATCGCCACTGTCAGTGATATTTGAAAGATTATTGAAAATGAAAGGATTCAAGACTGGACAAGTACAATGTCCCAATTTTTTTCTAAAGACGAGTACAGTCTACTCTAGTTCAGTGATCTCAACTTCAGTTCCTGGAAAAATTCTAAAAAGGATTGTTAGAGATGGTTAGTGAATATCTAGAAGAAGAAGTGGTAATTCCAAAGGACTACTAAGACTTCATCAAGAGCAAATCATCCCAAACTAGCCTCATTTTTTTTGACAGGATTGTTAAACTGGTGGGTTAATGTTGTGCATCTAGTTTACTTATACTTTAGCAAAACTTTTAATAAAATATATCATACTATTCTTGTGTATATGTTGGAGAAATATGGATCAGTGGATTATATTATCTGAGACTCAGGGTCCAGGACACATATGGCCTCTAGGTCCTTGGGTATGGCTTTTTGATTGAGTCCAAGTTTTACAGAACAAATCCTTTTACTCAGTAGATTTGCTCTGTGAAGTTTGGATTCAGTCAAAGAGCCACACTTAAGGACCTAGAGGATCACATGTGTCCTCAAGACTGCAGGTTTTCTGATCTAGGTAATATTATCCAGGTAGTCCACTCAAAGAGTAGTTGTTAATGGTTCCATAGCATGAGGTCTCCAGGGGAATACTTCAGGATTTATTCTTTGCTCCTGTGCTCTTTAACATTTTTATCTGCAACTTGGATAAAGGCACAGAAAGTATGATCATTCAATTTTCAGGTGACACAAAGCTAGGAGGATAGCTAACATAGCAGATGGCAGGGAAAATCGAAAAAGATCTTTGCAGGCTAGAGTACTAGGCTGAATTTAAAGATGAAATTCAATAGCAATAAATGTAAAGTCTTTATGCTTGAGTGCAAAAAAATCAACCCCATTGCTATAAGATGAGGGTGGTATGGGTGGGCAGCAGTTGGTATGAATAGGTTCTGGAGGTTTTAAAGGCCCCCCAGCACAACATGGGTAGACTGTGTGAGGTACAGTTTCAAGCTGCATCAAGAGGAGCAAAGCTTCCTAATGCAGGAAAGTAATAGTGCCACAGTACTCTGTTCTTATGAGATTTCATTTGTAGTACCATAATTGGTTCTGGGCACCAGGCTTTAAGAAACATATTGATAAGCTAAAGAGGAAACAGAGGAGGGCAACCAGATGGACCATGAGATCATAATATATAAGGATCAATCAAAGGAACTTGGCATATTTAGCCTGGAGAAAAGGAATGAAGGGAGGACACAATAGCAGTATTTCAATGTTTGAAGGACTGTCATATAGAGGAGGGACCAGACTCAGAAACAGAAGCACTTGTGGAAATGGAAGAGACTCAATGGCACAACCAGCACTCAGCACTAGGGGACAGCTCCTCGGAGAAACTCTTCAGGCATCAGGAGGCTAGAGGACTCAGAGACTCCTTCGCATCAGGGTTAGACTAGATGATTTCTGAGGTGTCTTCCAACTCTCAAAACCTATGACTCTGGGATGACAAGTTAGCTGTACAGTGATACACTTTTTGCTCTCAGCAGTTCCTCAAGTCTGTCTGCTAAGTCTTAGAGGAGTTATAATTTATTTTAGAGGAAACATTACCTTCTTGACATTCAGCAAGCATTTATTAAGTGCTTACTGTGTCCAGGCACTGTGCTGCCTGTCTTCCTGGATTTTGTTAGGGATATAGCAAGAAAGCAAGAACAGTCCCTGTCCTCAGGAAGCATATGTGTGTGTGTTCACCCTTTGTTGCTGAAGAAGACCATGCCATCAGAGAAATAATGACATGACTTGCACTTGATTTTGTTTTGAGTGAGGGAGGCCTGTGCAGGTCACCAGCCTCACTTCTCCTCCAGAGCCATCTGAATCCAGTGACCATATATTCATCAGAATGACTGGAGATGACCCAGGATGAGGCAATTGGGGTTAAGTGACTTGCCCAAAGTTACACAGCTAGGGAGTGTCAAGTGTCTGTGGTATGACTTTAACTCAGGTCCTCCTGACTCCTGCACTGGTGCTCTATCCACTGCACCTCCTAGCTGCCCCTTCAAGAGGCTTACATTACAATAGGAGGGAGTGACAAAAATCAGAACTTAAAAGATCAATATAGACAAGATAGAAGGTAAGCTAAGCGGGGATGACAACATCAACAGCTAGAGAGATGGAGAAAGGCCTCTTACTGAAGGCTTTGAGTTGAATCTTTGAAAGAGTCAAGTATTCTAGAAGTTGGAAGTTGGCAAGGAGAGCATTCCAGACATGGGGAACAATCAGTGCAAAGGTTTAGAATGGGAAACAGTGTTGTGTGAAAGAAAGAACAAATAGGCCAATGTTGCCAGATCACAGAGTGCATGAAAGGGAGTGAAATAATGTAAGAAGATTGGAAAGAAAGGAAACTCAGTGGAATAAGGATTGGAGTGGAAAACCAGTTAGAAGGCCATGGTACTACTCCAGGTGAGCAATGATGAGGGTCTGAAGTAGGGTGGTGACTGAACGGAAAGAAAGGGACATATTATAGAGGTGTTATAGAGAAAGGAAGTATAAGATTTGGCAACTGATTGGATATAGGATGAACCAGAGAGAAGAATAAAGGATGACATTAAACTTGATGGACCTGGGTGACTGCCAGCACGGTGGGACACTCAGCTGAAGGTTTGTAGAGAAAGATAACAAGTTCTATTTTGGGCATGTTGAATTTGAGATTTCTGTTTGTGGGACACTCATTTTGGAATGTCCCAAAGTAATAATGTGGGAATAGAGCCTAGGAGAGAGGTCTGGGCTAGATAAATAGGTATGAGAATCAAGTGCATAAAGATGATCACTGAACCCATGGGATCCAATAAATAAGACAGTGTAGAGAAAAAGAGGAGAGAGCTCAGGACAGAGCCTTGGAAAACACACACAGTTAATGGACATGACATGGACAAAGATTCAGCAAAAGAGACCAAGGAGTGGTCAGACAAGTAGGAGAAGAGTGAAAGAAACCTAATGAGGAGCAAGTGTACAGGAGGAAAAGATGGTCAACAGTGTCAAATGCTATAGAAGGATGAAGATCAAGTAGAAGCCAATAGATTTGACAATTAGGAAATCATTGATAACTTTGGAGAGAGCAGTTGCAGTTGAATAACAAGGTCTAAAGCCATATTGCAGAGAGTTTAGGAGAGAATGAGAAAAGTGGAAACATCAATTATAGATGGCTTTTCCAAGTTTAGATGAGAAGGGGAGATATATGATGACAACCGGAGGGCATGTTAGAATCTAGTAAGGGTTTTGTAAAGATGGTGAAGCCTTGGGCATGTTTGTAGGCATCAGAGAAGGTACCAGTGGATAGGAATATATTAAAGACAGGGAGAGACAACAGGGATGACAGGGAGACAATCTGCTGGAGTAAGTAGGATCAAGAGTCTGTGTAGGAGGGTTGACCTTGACAAGTAGAAGAACCAGCTCAACATCAGAGACTTTAGTGAAGGACACAGTGGGAAAACATGTCCAAGGGATGTGATATGAGTAGTAGAGAGAAGGGAGCTCTTGGCATATGGCTTCAGTTGTTTCAGTAAAGTATGAGGCAACATTCTCAGCATCAAGCTAGGGGGAGGGGTAGCATGGGAGGCTAAAGGAGAGAAAAGGTTGGGAGCAGCTGCTGTCAAGAATGGGACAGGGCATCAGGGAGGATTGGTAGGTTTGCCTTGCTGCAGTGAGAGGCTAGTTGAGATTAACTGACATAAATTAAGAGTGGACCCAGTTTGCACTCTTTCAGGATTGCATCCATTATGTTCACGTTCATGTGATTAGGAGCAAAGAAGGTTAATGGTGATAATAATCCATGGTTAAGGTTTAATTGACCATGGACGTTGGAGCCAGGGAATCAAAATGAGGATTCAAGGAGAGTGTGGAGTTGGACTGGTACACCAAGGGATCAGGATTGAGGAGAGTAGATAGTGTTGCCGGAGTAAGGTTAGTGGCTTGGGATGATGCTGAGGAACAGAGAGATTAGAGGTATTTCTGTTGCACCTTTCCTGGGAAGGGAAGGACTTCTGGCCCATGCCCTCAGCCATCATCCTGGAAGGCTGCCCCTGAGCAGATGCAGGCTGGCAGCAGCTCCTGCAGAGGCTGAAGACTCAGAAAGGAGTGTTCTTGTCACCAGAGTCCTTGGCACCATCCAGTGACTCAGCATCAGAAACCAGTAGGATTTGATCAGTAGAAATGAAACTAGAGAAATAGTATTCCCATCTGCTTTGCCAGCGTACATGAAGGTCAACAGAACTGATTTTCACTTGCAGCTGAAATGTTGCATTTGTGTTGTCCCCTTCCTTGGCATGTGAGTTGTCTTAGCTTTCTATTCATATCCTCAGCTCTTAGCACTGTGCTTTGTAAATGCTTTGTTCATTCCCACTGTATGGATCTTTTATATACATGACTGTTTGTGTGTTATCTCCACTATTAGAATGTAAGATACCTGTGGGCATGATCTTTGCTTTTGCCTATCTTTGTGTCCCCAGCATTTTTTAGTAAGTCTTATAGACTGACTGGTAGAATGCAGAATCTGGGGCTCCCCCACCTCATGGTTTTATAGACACCAGTAATGTGTTTTGATCATACGACCTCCTGTTTGAGTGTAAAAGACTGTTATTTGGCACAAATAGATGTATGAGATAGTGGCATATGGTCTTTGGCATGAAATGGACTACTTAAAAACATGGTCATTCTTGTGGCCCAAAAAATGAGATATTCTTTAATGAAACAGCTATTTACTAAGCCTGTGCTTTGGAGGGCATTATACATACGGGGAAGATAGAATGATAGAAGATATGCTCCCCCTCTTCATGATGCCTTCACTTTAATAATTATTGTGCAAAAAAGAACCCAGTGAGTGCATGAGAGAGGGGCAATGTTATGAGGGTTCTGAGGAAGGAAATATCAGTTCTCACTGAGAGGACCAAGAGAGGTTTTATGGAAGAGGTAACATGTAAACCAAGCTTAAAGAACAGATAAGGATTTCAACACAGACAAAAGTGAGAGTATTCTAGGCAGAGGGAATGAATAGCATGGGTGAAAGTACCAAGTTGTTTAGGGAAGGACAAGTAACTTAGTTTGATTGGAGCATGATGAATTAGTGATGTGAGACAGAGCTGGAAAGGTAAAAAGGGAGTACATTCCAGAACAGTTTGTATGTCATGGTAAGGAATCTGGACTTTACTGCCTTAGTCACCAAAGAGATCAGACATGTGCATAAGGAAAACTATTTTGTCAGAGCTGTAACATAATTTAGAATGGGAAGACAAATTATAAGATTATTGTAACCACACAGGTAGGAGCATTCAGTGAAAGACTAAGCCAGGGTAGTAGCAATGGGAACATCACCAGACTCAACCCTAAAATAGCAAAAACAATCTCTGACATTTCCTTTTCCTTGTATCCCATCCTTAGGGATTCGACTCTGTTTGTGCCCCTGCCTCTTTTCTGACAGTGTTATTGGACTGCCCTTTTGATATGAGCTATTATAACCAGCATAGACTTATTCATATTTCAGAAGGAAGGGTTTGACTTTCTTTTTCTCTTTGCCAGCATGGTTAATTCATTACCTGGAGAACCTAGCTCTCCTTTAGAGTTGCTTCCTCCGGTCCTAAGGCCTCAGAGAAATGAAAGTATCCCAGAACTAACTGATAGTTATTTCTAAGTTTTCCCAGAGTCCCAGGGTTGACTGTGCTACTTTGCAGGATGGATTCTTACTGCATTCCTCTCTGCCTTAATCACCATTATCTCTGAGGAAAGGGCTCTATTCTTTTTTTAAGCTTCCTGGTGGGGTCTCATTTGTGTAATGATGGGTAAGTCACTTAACCTCTCTGAGCTTGAGTTGCCACATTTGTAAAAGGGAGATAATCACATTTGCACTATACACCTCACAGGGCTATTATGAGGGAAGTGTTTTTTAGACTTTAAATTGTTAGATAAATTTAAGTTATTAGCCTCAAAGCAACTACTTGGGTTTTTACTTTTCATTTTTCAGAATAGTTAATTAAGGTTATGTGTTTTAAAATAAGAAAATGCTGTGAGCTTGAAGGTAATGAATTTGACAAGACAAAATGAAAAAGAAACTTTTTTGAAACAAATAAATATTCAGTGAGAAAATAATTAAGGCTATGGCCAACAATTACCTTATTATGTGATTTGAGACAAGTCTTTCTGTCTCATTTTCCTTATCTACAAAATGAAGGGATTGCACCAAATTATCTCTCAGGACCCTTACTATTCTTACAATCTAAATCTAATTTGTTAGAAATGAGGAATTAATACATTATGTTGGTTTGATATATTATGTTGGCATGTTGGTTATTTTCAAGTAAACAATATGGTTGCTAGAGTAGAATTCGAAATTCAGGAGGTATGAAGTAGTGAGGATTGCTGCATCATTATTTTGTGGATTGTAGAAAAATAAAAATTAAACCTCATATTTTAAACTTGGCCCTTCCATTCAAGATGTGGACAGAATTGACCAATTACAAAAATGTTTTAAGATGTTTTGTAGCTTTATTATTGCTTATCGACAGGGAGGGACTTAGACTTAGACATTCATAATTATAAATATTTTCTACCCAGTTCTGAGTTCTGAAAACTCTGAATTAGCTCTACAATTTAGCACCCACTTTGGGGAACAGAACAGTTACGTCAGCTCTCTCATGTTTCAGAGTAATAATTCACCTTTCAAAATCTCCATTTTCTTAAATGCCATGTGACCTAGGTTGAAAGTCACCTCTGATGAATCTTCCCTCCTCCCATATCCAATCAGTTGTCAAAATTCTGTTAGTATCACATCTTTCATGCCCATCCCTCCTCTCCACTCACATCTGCTGCTCTGGTTCAGGCCCTTGTGTCCTGTTCTCTGAACTATTAGGATAGCCTTTTCCTGATCTCCTTGCCTCCAGTCTCTCCCCTCCAAGCCATTCTTCGCACAGCTGCTACAGTTAGTGTCCCACCTCCAAGTGCTAACTGCCATGCCTTCAGTGGCTCACTGTGGCCCAAACGATAAACTGTAAACTCCGTGTTGTGGTGTTTAACAACCTGGCTTCCACCTCCCTTCCGGCTCGATTTCATATCACCATCCACTTCACTCCCTTCCAGCCACGCTAGACTGTCCTTTGAATACAGCCTGTCTCCCACCTCCGCGACTGAGCAGGCTGCCCACATTGCCTGGGCCACTTTGATGCTTTTCCTAATCCTCATCCTCCTCACGATTCAGCCAAAATGTGGTAAGACTCAGCTTGGCTACCAGGGCTGTTTTCTGTCTCCTAAAATTCCCTTGGAGCATTTTCCCTGGATTTCTTCTTTGCCCTTCCCACCCTGCATTGGAGTGTTCTTTTCTATGAAAATATATTCCTCCTCCTCCCCCCGAAGGCTGCAGCTCCTTGAGAACCCAGACTGCAATTTGTATCTTTATATCCTCCCCTCTTGCCTAACATAGTGCCTTGCACATCGGAGCCTCTTAATAAACATTTGTTGTTAAAGGAAATAAGATCTCTTAGTAGGGATATTTTAAAGGAAGAAAAAGAAAACCTCCCTCATAGTGCAGTTATTACTCAGTCTTATCCTTTTCATGATCCCATTTAGGATTTTCTTGGCAAAGATACCCAAGTGGTTTGCCATTGCCTTCTCCAGTTCATTTTATAGATGAGGCAACTGAGGCAAACAGGGTTAAGTGACTTGCCCAGGATCATACAACTAGCAAGTGTCTGAGGTCATATTTGAACTCAGGTCCTCTTGACTCCAGGGCCAGTGCTCTATCCACTGCAAGGCTTTCCTTCCTCTGTTTTTGAGCTGTGTTTTCTATTGTACCACTCCTCTCCTGGTAGTATTTCATAAAAAGTACAGCCCAGCCTAGACCCGTGTACTCCCAGGTACGTCCTTCTTGGATGCTTCTGAAGAGTTTCCTCCTGTACACTACTCAGCTAGATTCTGTTTTTTCTTTACAGTTATGAATGACATCATCTCAACCATGTTCAATAAAAAATTTTTGGAGGAGCTATTCAAGCCCCAAGAGCTCTATTCCAAGAAGGCCCTGAGAACAGTCTATGACCGCCTGGCTCACGCCTCCATCATGAGACTCAACCAGGCCAGCATGGATAAGGTGAGCAGAACCTCTCCACTCTCTGCCCATTTCTTCTGCCCGTCCTTATTTTTGTTTTATTTCTCCAGACTGAACTGATAACCTAAACTAAATAATCTTCCCCTCTTCTCCCACTTAATTCATTTTTATCCTTTTTTGACCTCCAGTTAGGTATATAATTGCAGAAAACCACAAATCTCAAAACTGCCTTTAAATTAAATTATTTTCAAAGTTGTACCGATCTAGTCACATAAAATTATCTCTTCAGGAAAACAAGTTGGGGCATTTCACTCTGAGGAATACTAGTGCCAGATTTTTGCCTCTTTCCTCAAGGAAATAGCAGATACTCCAGCCCACCTACCAAGGAGATCTTGAGCTGTGGCACATCTTTGGGGCTTCATCAGACCCTGCAGCTCAACTGAGGCCCCACTGTCATCACAGCCTCCCAGTCACTTCCCCTCCCACTGCACTACCAAAGTTGGTGATACGTACTAGAAATGTAACTGGATCAAGTCAAGAGACCTGCTGCTTCAGACTCCGGCTCTGACATTTACTACCTGTATGATCATGGAAACAGCAGTCGGCCTCCCTGAGCCTCCGCTTCATTTATCACAGGGAGCTCATGATGTTATACTCTTCATCTTACAAAGTCATCATAAAGAAAGTACTTTGTAAGCTTTAAAGGGCTGTAGAAAGGGAAACATTGATTGATACTAGTGTGATCGTCCGATACCACTCATTTAAATATTGTATCATAATATAATTAACACAGTCCATTAAGTAAGGCTGTCCAATGTGAGTTGGAGGCAACTAGATGGCACAGTAGGTAGAATATCAGACCTGTCGTCGGGAAGACTTGAGTTCAAATCCTGCTCAACTCACTAACTTCATGATCATAGACAAGTTACTTAACTACCATCTGCCACAGAAGGTGGGATTTTAATAGGGAGTTAAAGGAATCCTGGGATGTCAGTAATCAGAGTGGAGGAGGGAGAGCATTTGAGACTTGGGAGACAGCCAGAGAAATTGCCTGGGCTTGAGAGATGGAGGATCTCATTTGTGGAACTGCCAGAAGGCCAGTGACACTAGGTTAAAGAGTACATTTTGGGAAGTATTGTGTAAGAAGACTGGAAAGGTAGGAGGAAGCTATGAATATCAAACAGAACATTTTTTATTTGATCTTAGAGGCAATAAGGAACCACTGGAGGTTACTGAGTGGGGAATTGGGGGTGGTGGGGAGTGGAAGCATGACATAGTCAAACCTGTGCTTTAGAAAAATCACTTTTGTGGCTGAATGGAGGGTGCATTAGAATAGGGAAAGACTTGAAGCAGGCAGACTCACCAGAGGACTGGAGTGTGGCAGTGTCAGAGGAGATGTTGCCAGGGTGAGATTGAGAGGGAAAGATAATGAGGAAATCAGGTTTACTCCTAGGTTGTGAGCTGGAGGGATGGAGAGAATGCTGTTGCCCTTTATAGTAGGGAAGATAGGAGACAGAGAGAGTTCAGAGAGAAAAATGATGTGATGGTTGCTAAAGATCCCTTCCAGTTCTACATCTGTGATCCTATATCTTTTTTTTTCCTTTCACTGCTATACTTCTAAAAATAAGTGATTTACTCCTAGTGCCTCCCATTTCTCCATCCTTAGTCCTTTATAATCTGGTTCCTACCACAACTCTGCCAAAACTGCTTTTCCAAAGGTCGTCAATGCTCTTTCTTCCATCCAAATTTTCTTGACTTCTACAGTATATCTGACACTAATGACTGACTTCCTCCATCCTGAAACTCTCTTCTTTTGGCTTTAATCTACCTCAGTGCTTCTTTCAATGACTCAGAATTGTGGAATCTGAGAAGTAGAAGGGACCTCTAAAGTAATAGAAGGAACCTCTGAAACCATCTATTTCAGCTTGAGAATTCCTTCTAAAGCATCCCAACAAATGACCATCTAGATTTGTTTTGAAGACCCCAAGTGACAGAGAACATAGTAGGTCCCAAACATCTGATCCCATGTTTGGATAATTTTAGGTGTTGGGAGAGCTTTTTTTAAGTCTATAGCAGGAGTAGGGAACCTGTGGCCTCAAGGCCACAGATGGTCCACTAGGTCCTCAAATGCACATGTTCTGTGAAGTTTGGATTCCATCCATGGGCTGCCCTTGAGGACCTAGAGGGCCATGTGGCCTCAAGGCCCGCAGATTCCCCACACCTGGTCTATAGCAAGGTAATCCTTTTCTGTTAAAACTGACTCCACTGAACTTCCCTTAGCAGCTGTTCCAAACCTTCTCTTCTCAAGCCTACCATATACCCCTTCATCTACAATGTCATCAAAATACGTCACCTCAAATGTTACTGAGAAAATAGAAGGCTTTCACCATTCATTCACTCTTCTCCTTTTACCCTCCATTGCAAAATAACTTGACATCATCCTTCCTCCTTTATTTCAGTCTCTGACAAAGAGGTGGTCTTCCCTCTCACCAACACTAGCCCTTGTAATTGTAACTCCGATCCTGGCTGTGTCTATAATTAACTTCATAATCATCCTTTTTATCTCTAACCTTCAGCCTCTCCCTGTCTATTGCCTTGTTCCCTTCTGCCTGTAAACATACTCCAGGTTTTTTCCAGCCTTAAAAATCTTCCCTTGGCCCTACTATCCCCTCAAGCTATTGCCCTCTACGTCTCCTTGATTTCAGAACCCAGCTTGGGGGGCAGAGGGGCAGGACACTTTCTATGCCCATTGCCTCCACTTTCTTTCTTTTCACATTTTTTTGTACTTCTCTGCATATTGGATGTTTTTGTCTCTTTCAGATCTTCTTTTCATTTTCCCCTCTGAATTTTTCTTTTATTTTATTGAACCAACTTTTTATTCTTACAATTCTCTCATTTCTTACTCATCCTCCACCTCCACTCCCAATACAGATCCTCCCTTAATATACTGGGCAGGTCCATAAAACCATGTACCTCTGTACCTCTATTCTACCACCTCTCATGAAGAGGCATGAGGCATGCTTCCTTATCAATCTTCTGAAGTCATGGTAATCACACCATATTGTGGTCATCATGTAAATTAATTCCCTAGTTCTGCTCATTTCACTCTGTATCAATTCACAGCAAATCTTCCCAAAGTTCTCTGAATTCTTTATAGTTGTCACTTCTTATTTTTTAATATTTTATTTTTTCCAGTTACATGAAAAAACAATTTTTGACATTCACCTTTTAAAATTTTGAGTTTCAAATTCTCTCCCTTCCTCCTTCCCCTCCTCCTTCATTGAGAAGGCAAGCAATTTAATATAGGTTATACATGTACCCATCATGCAAAACATATTTCCATATTAGTTATGCTGTGAAAGAAAACAGACCAAAAAGAAAAAGAAAGTAAAACAAAGGTATGTTTTGATCTGTATTCAGATTCTATCAGTTCCTTCTCTGGAGGTTGATAGCATTTTTCATCATGTGTCTTTTGGAATTGTCTTGGATCATTGTCTTGATTAGATTAGCTAAGTCTTACACAGTTGATCATGGTACAATATTGTTGTTACTATGTACACTGTTTTCCTCTTTCTTTGCATCAGTTCATATAAGTCTTTACAGGTTTTTCTAAAAGCTTCCTCCGATCATTTCTTACAGCACAATAGTAGTCCATTACAGTCAAACACCATAACTTGTTCAGTCATTCCCCAGTTGATGGGTGTTCCCTCAATTTCTGATGCTTTGCCATCACAAAAAGCGCTACCATAAAATACTTTTGTATGTATATATGGTTCTCCTTTTAAAAAAAAAATCTCTTTAATATACAGACTAGTATAGTGACTAGCAGTGGTATTGCTGGGGAAAGGGTATGTACAGTTTTGTACATAGTTCCAAACTCCATCAACACTGCTTTAGCTTTTTTCAATTTTTCCACATCCCCTCCAATATTGTTTTAATTTGTATTTCTCTAATCAATAGCGATTTAGATTTTTTCATATAACTATAGATAGCTTTGCTTTCTTCTTCTGAAAACTGCCTGTCCATATCCTCTGACCATTTATCAATTGGGGAATGACTTATATTTTTACAAATTTGATTCAGTTCTCTATATATTTGAGAAATGAGAACTTTATCAAAGAAACTTGCTATAAAATTTTTTTTCACAGTTATAATAACTGTATTTTTTCTCTATCCTTTTTTTTCCTATTTATCCTTCTTTCTCCTTTCACCCTGTCCCTCATCAAAATTTTTTTGCTTCTGACTACCTCCTCTTCCAATCCTCCCCTGCCTTCCATCAGCCCCACCCTCTTATGCTCAACCCCTCCTACATTTCTGTAGGATAAGATAAATTTTTATGCCCAACTGAGTATGTATGTTATTCCCTCTTTGAGCCAATTCTGATGACAGTAAGATATAAATATTGCCTGCCACCCCCATCCTTCCTTCCACTATAAAAGTTCTTTTTTTGCTGCTTTTATGTGAGATAATTGGCTCCATTCTCTTGCCCTTTCTCCCAGTGCATCCCTCTTTATGACCCCTTAATTTCATTTTTTTAGATATTATCCCATCATAATCAACTCATACCCATTCCCTTTGTCTGTATAACTGCCCTAATAATGATAAAATTCTTGGGAGTTACAACTTCCCATATAGGAATGCAAACAGTTTAACTTTATTGAATCCCTTATGACTTCTCTTGCTTGTTTACCATTTTATACTTCTCTTGAATCTTATATTTAAAAGTCATATTTTCTGTTCAGCTTTGGTCTTTTCATCAGGAATGCTTGAAAGTCCTTGATTTTATTAAATATCCATTTTTTTTCTTCTGAAGGATTATATATCAGTTTTTCTGGGTAGGTGATTCTTGGTTGTAATCCTAACTCCTTTGCCCTCCAGAATATCATATTCCAATCCCTCTAATCTTTTAACTGTAAAAGCTTCTAAATATTGTGTTATTTTGACTGTGTTCCTTTCTGGCTGCTTATAATGTTTTCTCTTTGATCTAAGAATTCTGGAATTTGGCTGTAATATTCTTTAGAATTTTCATTTTGGGATCTCTTTCAGAAAGTGATTGGTGAATTCTTTTAATTTCAATTTTACCTTCTAATTCTAAGATATCCAGTTTTCCTTGGTAATTTCTATTAATAGTGAGATTCTTTCTTTGACCATGGCTTTCAGGTGGTCTGAAATTTTGTTTTATTGTTTCTTAATGCCTCATGGAGTTATTAGATTCCACCTGCCCAATTCTAATTTTTAAGGAATTATTATCTTCAGTGAGCTTTTATACCTCCTCCATTTGGCCAGTTTTCCTTTTTTAAGGAGTTCTTCTCTTCAGTGAAGTTTTATACCTCTTTTTCCATTTGGTCAATTTTTCCAAAGAGTTCTTCAGTGGATTTATGTGCCTTTTTTTTACCATTTGGCCTACTCTTTTTTAAGGTATTATTTTCTTCAATATTTTGGGGCATCTTTACCAAGCTGTTAACTCTTTTTTCATTATTTTCTTGCATCGCTCTCATTTCTTTTCCCAATCTTCCCTCTTTCTCTCTTATTTGATTTTTAAAATCCTTTTTGAACTCTTCTGGGAATTTTTTTTGGACCTGAGGTCAACTCACATTTGCCTTTGAGGCTTTGGATGTGTCTAGTTTGACTTTATCTTCTTCTGAGATTGTGTTTTGACCTTCCCTATCACCATAGTAACTTTCTGTGGTCAGGTTATTTTTTTGTTATTTGCTCCTTTTTCCAGACTATTTCTTGACTTTTAACTTGATGTTTAAGTTGGGGCTGTACTCCCAGGGTGGAAAGGGCACTGTCCCAGACTTTAGACTTTTTGTGCTGCTATTTTCAGAGCTAATTCTGGGGATCTGTAAATTTTCAGTTCTTTCAAGGTAGTGTGATCTAAGGAGAGGTGGTCACCTCTCTGCAGGCCTGTGCTCTTGTCTGTGAGCAACCACAAGTGCCACCCTTTTCTACCCTGGAACTGTGACCAAGGTCTTTGTCACCCCTGCTGCTGCATGCTCTAGTATGGTAGTGCTTCTCTTTGCCCTAGGACTGCAATCAGGAACTGTGTATAGGCAATGCAATAGAGTCCTGCACCCATGGCCAGCAAAGGGTCTGGTATAATCTTCTGATCAGTTGTCCAACCTTCTTACCATCTGTGGGTTGAGAGCTACAGAAGCCACCACTTCTCCTTCAGTTATCCCCAAGGCCTGCTTTTGTTTTTACCAGGGAGAGGCCTCCAATGGACTGTGCGCTAATCTCATCCCAGTAAGACAGACCTTTCTTCTTGCCAACATTCCAGATTGTCTTGGGCTGGAATATTGTTTCACTTTGTCTTTTTGTTGGTTCTGCCACTTCAGAATTCATTTTGAGGCTTATTTTAAAGTTGTTTGGAGAGGAATTTGGGAGAACTCCAGTGAGTCACTGCCTTTACTTCTCCATCTTGGCTTTATCCCCATTTGTCACTTCTTACAATACAATAACTTTCCATTAACTTTCCGTACCACAATTTGTTCATCCATTCTTTTGATGAATATCCAGTTCTTTGATACAACAAAAAGTATTACTATAAATATATTTGTACACTAGGTTTTGAGGCTTAGAAGGCTATGATATAGTTTTCTACAAGGCTTTTTATGAAATTGTGAATCTTCATCATTTGACCTTGGTTTTGTCTTAGCTGCTGTCAGCTTCTCAGAGACCTTGACACTGTAGGAAGAAGGAGTTCACAAGGTCTTCCTCAGGTCAGTGGGCCTGGAGGAAGAAGACAGACTTCAGCAGAGGGTGCCATTCCTTCCTCCTAATAAATTCTTTCTCAGGGGACTAACAGTAATTGCTCTAATCTCCTGAGCCTGAACTGGTTCAATATTTTATCGATGACGCACAGGATATATCCAGGTTTCCTTAGGCAACCCTGTCAATGTCACTCCAGTTTATCTAAGTACTTTTTGCGTTTAATCTGAAGTCTTTGATTGATTGCTTGGATAGAGATGCTTAGACCTTGTTCACACCTTTGGGTTTGATTGATTCAATAAAGATATGTTCTCAATTGATACTGAGTATTCTCTCCCACTGAGGCAGCTAGAATAGCGCTCTGGACTTGGAGTCAGGAAGAGCTGCATTCAAATCCAGCCTCATACATTTACAAGCTGTATGACCCTCAGCAAGTCACTTAGTTTCCTCAACTGTAAAATAGGGCTAACAGTAGCACATACCTCTTATTGTTGTTTTGAGGATAAAAATGAGATAATAGTTTTCAAGAGCTTTGCGAATCTTAAAATACTAAGTAAAAGCTATTTTGTAGTTGTAATTATTAGTATGTAAGTTGTAGTGATTGTTATTGATTAATATATTAAGGCTAAATGAGATAAGATAATTACAACTCCACCTTCACACTAGACAAGAAGTAGTAAGTGGCAGTGAATGGAGGGAAGGGGACAATACTCCAAAGGTAGAATCTGAAACTAATTGAATATGGGGAGTGAGGAAAGAGGGAAATATCAATGATGACTTGGATCATGGAACAGGGTAAGTAGAAAAATGATGGTACCCTCAATAGAAATAGAGAAGTTTTGAGGAAAGACAGGCTTAGAGGACAATTTAATGAATTTCAATTTGGACATGTTGAGTTTGAAATACAGGAAATCAAAGACATGTCTAGCAATTGATAATGTGGGACTAGAGTTCAAGAGAGATTTCTGCTTGATATATAGATCTTTTCTCAAATTTTCTCAGGTCTGAGAGTCATCTGAGTAGAGGTGGTGTTTAAACCTATGGAAACAAATGAGATCATCAAGGGAGAGGCATAAAGGGAAGAGAAAATAAAGCCAAGGAGAGAACCCTGTGAGACACCCAAGCTAAGGGTTGTAAAAATGGATAATCTGCCAAGACAGGGAGGTCAGTCAGACAGGTGGGAGGATAACCAGGAGAAAGCAGGGACAAGAAAGCCAAGAGAAGAGATAATGAGTATCCAACAAGGAGAGGCTGGTAATCAGTACTAGAAACTGTAGAGCAGTTAAAGGATGAGGACTAAGAAAAAGTCATTAGATTTAGCAGAAGAAATCACTGATAACATTAGAGGGTACACTTTTGGCCAATTGGCAGAATCAAAATCAATATTGCAAGGAATAGAGAAGGAATTGGAGGCAACAAATATAGATGACTTGTTCTGAGAGTTGGCACTGAAAGGGAAGAGAGAGTGAGATAATTTGAAGGTACAGAAGGATCAAGGGAAAACTTTGTTAAAAATGAGGGAGACCTGATCATGTTTGTAGGCAGCAGGCAAAGAGCTAATAGATAAGAAATAATTAAATGTAACTGGGAGAGAGGGAATGATGCACAGGCCAAGCCCTTAGAGAAGAAATGAGAAGATGAGCTCTAGGGCAAAGGTAGAAGGATTGGCCTGGGCTAGTAGAAGTTGGCTTAGATTTCCTATTCAAAAACATAAGTTAGTAAGGAGAAGGGAGGGGGTGAAAATAAACAGAGAGATAAGTAGATAGGCAGATCTTCTTCCACTGTCTCTTAATGGATATATACATATATATATATGTATATATAGAGAGAGTATCCCAGAAGTCTTAGTGTCGTTTTTAAGCTTTAATAGCTGTATATATGTAATACCTTGTATATGTTTTAAGGTATGGAATAGAAGAGATAAGGGAACTCAAGATGAATTGTCTCAATTTTCTCAGTAAAGTTGGAAGCAAAAACATTTGCTCCTTAGTAGACAAGAGTAAATGAGAAGGCATTAGGGCTTTGAGAAGAAAATAAGATACAGAAGAGCGTTTTGCTGTGTGCTAATAAGGACCCAATTGAAATTAGACCACATAGAACTAATCCAACAATTCTGGAGAGCAATTTGGAACTATGCATACCCTTTCATTCTGTAATACTACTCCTAGATCTGTATCCCAAAGAGATCATAAGAAAGGAAAAATATTTATAGCAGCTCTTTTTGTAGTGGCAAAGAATTGGACATTGATGAGGGATGCCCATCCATTGGGGAATGGCTAAACAAGTTGTGGTAATGGAATACTGTTGTACTATAAGAAATGATGAACAGGCAGACTTCAGAAAAACCTGGGAAGACTTACATCAACTGATGCTCAATGAAGTGAGTAGAATGAAGAGAACATTGTACAGAGTAACAGTCACATTGTGTGATAATCAGCCAAGACGGACTTAGCTCTTCTCAGTAGTACAATGATCCAAGACAATTCCAAAAGACTCATGGTGGCGAATGCAAACCACATCAAGAGAAGGAACTATGGAGTCTGATGCAGATCAGAGCATGCTATTTTCACTTTTTTGTTGTTGTTTTGTGTTTTTTCTTTCTCATGGTTTTTCCCTTTTGTTCTGATTCTTCTTTCACAACATGTCTAATGTGGAAATATGTTTAACATGATTGTACATGTATAACCTGTATCAGATTGCTTGCTGTCTTGGGGAAAGGCGAGAGAAAGGATAGAGGGAGAAAAATTTAGAACTCAAAATCTTACAGAAATTGATGTTAAAAGCTATCTTTATATGTAATTGGGGAAAAAATACTATTAAGTAAAAAAGGGAAAGAGATTAGACCACATAGTTTGAAGTGAACTTAGTGGTATGCCTTCTTCCAACAGCACCCAGTAGATACAGGCTGAGAAGGTGGATAGTGAGGTGATGTGGAGTTGGGAATTGACAGTAAAACAAGAGAGCCAAGGGAGTGATGGGTGCAAGACAATGTAAGTTGAATCGATTGTCTGTAAAGTCAAGTCTCCATCAACAGGAAGAAAAGAAGGGCCATAAGAGGGGTGATAGATTGAGAGAAGGGACTTGTAAGAAAGATCAAAAATAGGTCTAACAAGAGACAGGAGAAATGGAAGAGTAAGAGACTATAACCAGAGACAGGGCTTAATGTCCAACATTAAGGCGATACCTCAGTTGTGGTGGTGTTCTAAGGTCTGACTGACCATGCCTGTGGGTCGCTGAGGTAGAGTAAAGCTGTAGGTCATTGGAAGTGAGATATTTGAGGAGATCTCAAGCTCTATGGAGAGATAAGTTGGGTTGGAGAGATGATTGTGAACTGCTCTCAGATTTCTTGAGAAAGGAGCCTATGGGGGTAGGTTAACTACAACAGCAAGGCTGTGGCCCAGATCACAGGATCGCAGATCAGAAATTGTTGGAGGGAGGGGGTGCTTTGGAGGGCATTTGTTCCTATCCTTTCATTTTTGAGGTGAGAAAATTTAGGCTCCGTGCACATTAGTGACTTGCCCAAGGTCATACAGGGAGAAGTAACAGAGCGGAGATTTGAACTCCAAGTTAAGCATTTTCTGTTTAATCATCTCTATGCATTTGACTCATAGATCTTCATATCCAGGCCAGGAGCTTCAGGCCCCTATCACCATTATCTAATGAACATTTCAAATCAGCTGTCCCAAAGATATCTCAAATTCAACATATTTGAAACTGAACTCCTCTTTCCCCCAAATCTCCTAGTCTTCCAAATTCCTTATTTCTATAGATGGTACCATCATCCTTCCAGTTGCCTGGGTTCCTAACCTCAGCATTATCCTGAATTTCCCAGTCTTGCTGCAAATATCTGATCATTTGCTAAATCTTGCTGTTTTTACTTCTTCCAATCTCTTCTCTTCACTCACAGAGCTAGCCAATCACCTTAGTCTGGGCCCTTGTTAACTCTCCTCTTGATTATAAGGGCCTCTTCATTGGTCTCCCAATCTCAGGCCTCTCCCCACCACAGCCTATCCAGCTGCCAAAGGGATTTTCCTTAAATGCAGATCTGACCATGTCACTCCCATAGTCAGTCATCTGTTAGACCTAGGACAAAATAGAAACTCCTCTGTTTAGCTTTTCGCAATCTTCAAACCCTTTCTTTTCCAGCCATAAGGCTGGACATTTTTCCCTCTCCCACATTCTGAGATCCAACTAAATCAGCCTTCTCTCTTTCCATTGTGCATGACCCTCTGTGCCTTGGCCCACTGGATGTGCTCCTTTCTCTCCAGCACAGAATTCATCTCTTCCAGTCAGCTCAAGCTCCACCTTCTACATGAAAGCTTCTTCTAAATACTAGTGCCCAAACTGCCTTGAATTTAATCACTTTGTCCTTCTTTTGGTATTTATTCTCTTTATAATTATTCTATGTATATTTATATATGGATTCATTGTCTTTCCTGTTAAAACATCAGCTCTGTGGGAGCAGAGATTTTTTCACTCTCTGTATTTCCATCCTTATAGTATAGCATAGCACAGGGACTGCCACACAAGAGATTCATAAATGCTTGTTGACTGATGAATAAAGGGAGATAGAATAACCCCCAAAACAGCAAAGTTTGTTGTGTGATGGTGGAATGGCGATGGGGAATGTGGGATACTGACACCTCCTGTCATGGCATCCTCTTCATTTGTATCTGGGGATATGAATCACAGATTTTCAGCTTGAAAGGAACCAAGTCCAGCCCATTCCTGGAAAATATCCTCCTCTAAAGCATGAGACAGATCAGGCCCTTGCATGTCAGCGTCCACCATAGAGCTGCTCCTTCCTGAATGCCCCACCTCTTCCAGAGTTCTCCTGGACTGGAAGGACCTCCTCCTTCTCTCCAGCTGAAGGAAACACTTCCTTCTGCTGCTCATCATACTGCAGAAACCTGACAGAGGCCCTTCCGCATCCTGGTGACTCTTGTCAGACACGGGCCAGAATGAAGGGTGGAGTTGGAAGGCACCAACATCTAGGTTCCACACTTGCCACAGACCCTAATTCTGAACTGTCTGACCCTGAGCAAGTCACTTTTCTGAGCTTCAGTTTCCTCATTTATTTGTGCAATGGGGATCCTAATCGCACAGCATCCTAGGTTGTTGTGTTAAGCAATACAGTATGCATGAAACACTGTACAAGCCCACATACGGGTGCTACATAACTGCCCCCTATCATCATCACTGTTATGGTTATTAATTATTGTTATTAGCCTTAAAATGGACTGCTCAGAGCTGAACTCCACACAAGGCCCTGCCTCATGTGGACAACACCTGCTGGTCTATGTGCCTGTAGCCAGGCAACCAAGTCTTTACCAGCCCTTGTAAATGCCTTAGCTAGCACAATCTTAAGTCAGTGAGCTCATAGTTCCCTAAGGAGCACCTTTCCCCTAAGAGGATACTCTGGAATACAGTCTTCCAGAGAGGACAAGGTTTCAGTGAGAAGATGGAGTGTAGAAAAAGAGGAGATGAGGATAAAAGAAAGTCGCTAATTGAATGGCGGTTTCAAGGGTGTCATGGAAGGGGACAATGGAAGAGTGATTTGGGAGTGATGTGTGTGTTCATCCTTAGTTGCCAAAGACCATGCCATCAGAGAAATGATGACATGACTTGCACTTGACATTGTTTTGAGTGAGGGAGGGCTGTACAGGTCACCAGCCTCACTTTTCCTCCAGAGCCATCTGAATCTAGTGACCAGGTATTCATCAGGATGACTGGAGATGATCCAGCATGAGGCAATTGGGGTTAAGTGATTTGCCCAAGGTCATGCAGCTAGTGAGTGTCAAGTCGCTGAGGTGAGATTTGAACTCAGATCCTCCTGACTCCTGCACTGGTGCTCTATCCATTGTCCCACTTAGCTACCCCTTTCAAAGTGATAGCCTTGAGCTGGATGGGGATAGGAAGCCTGAGAATGTCTCCAGAGGCAATGACTTGATCGCTGGGATAATGAGAGCAAGAACTGAGAATATGCTGGCCATAGACTAGAAAATAACCATTGGCTGGAGCTTCTGCAGTCCATTGTCCTGTGATGAAGTAGAGTGTTCCTTCTGCAAATACCAGGGATCTGGGAATGGGTGAGTGGCAGGAAGTAGAGGTCTAGGTCCCCAGAGTAAACTTAAATGGTTCCAGCTTTAGAAAGTAAAAAATGAGGTGCTTAGTTGGAGATGTGTTTGACTCTTTGTCAGTCTTAATGTCTGTCCAGGGTCCAGTCCAAGATCCAGAGAAAAAAGTTAAGATGAGACCAAGAAAAGAAATGAACCCAGTAAACATATGATTTTACCATGGTGGGCATTGCACTGCTCCCTGCATTTGGAAATGTTCTTCATGAGTTGCAAGGGACAAGAAAATTAATCACCAACCTTCTGATGATGAGTCTTTCCAAATTTAGCTGGGCTAATCCTGAGAAAATTGATATTCAGTCATGCCCAAACCTGCACATGAAGCATTTCTAAACTGAGAAAATCCAAAATCACTTCCATATCACAATGAGACCACAGAGGATTTTAATGGAGGAATGATAATCGGTGGCCTAGTGAATAGAGCACTGGGCTTGGAGTCAGGAAGACTCATCCTCCACAGTTTAAATCTGGCCTCAGACAATTACTAACTGTGCAACTCTGGGTAAGTTACTTAACCCCGTTTGCCTCAGTTTCCTCATCTCGAAAATAAGCTGGAGAAGGAAATGGCAAACTACTCTGGTATCTTTGCCAGGAAGATCCCAAAGAGGGTCATGAAGAATTGGACATGATTGAAATGACTCAACAACCACAAAAGGTATTAATAGCACAATGTCATTATCACATTGACCAGTCATTATGACTTCAGTAATTTATTTTTGTGTTTATTATGCGGGTTTTCAGCTCTATGACTTGATGACCATGGCTTTCAAATATCAAGTGTTGCTGTGTCCCCGACCTAAGGACGTGTTGCTGGTCACTTTCAACCACTTAGATGCCATCAAGGATTTTATCCGTGACTCCCCAACCATCGTGAACCAAGTGGATGAAACCTTTCGACACATAATTGAAGTAAGAACATTATCCGTCATTAAGCCCTCAGCCTTTTCAACATTCTTTGTCATTACAGTATTTAGGAAAGGTAAAGTCCATGGCCATGGAAGCCTAAAAGTCTCCTAACAAAATTCTGAAATATCTGAGAGGAAGCTACTGCCTCAGGAAACATTTTAGACTTTAGCTTCAATTGTTTGCCCCATCCGTGACCATAGAGTAGCCAGTATTTTCTGTCCTGCTTGGAAAGGATTTCCTTGACTCCTCGAGTCTCTGAGCTGTAGTATACAGGATCTCAAAATGGCATCTAATCAACCCTACATCCAGGGATCTCTTTGGCCACATCCCCAAACAGTGGTCTTCCAACCTCCCCAAAAGTAGATAATGAATGTTCTTCTAGGGTTCCCCTAGTGTCAGCCCAAGTGCAAGTCTCTTCTCCATTAAACTTCAGTTTTCTCCTCTGTAATACCATGGATGGGGAGAGAAAGGAGGGGCTTAGAAGACTGTCTTAGAAAACCTTTAAGATGTTTCCTTAGAGCTAGAACTCTATGATTTTTATTAAATTGTAGGGTATGTTCTCAGGAGCTTTGTGGGGGGAGAGAAAAAGTACTGTAAAGATATTTTAAAGATGTCTATTCTGTGATCATTTTCTTCATGCTGGTTTCATTTTGATTCTGTAACTGTTTCCTTGGGTGGCCCAGCTGTAATGGCTGCTGCTGCTCTGCTTTGCTTTTTTGAGACATTCTGGAACCTTCATTTCACTGAGCACCCAACCCTGCCCCAGAAAGCTCACAGGCCTTTGTTGTCTGTTCTTTGGCAGGTGTATAGTTGTCTTTCTGCCGGTGAGTTCCATCTCATCAGACAGACCCTACTGATTTTCTTTCAGGACATGCACATCCGGGTAAGTGGATAAACAGTCTCTTACATGATCAATCAGCCTTAAAAGGAGTCAGAGCTGGGGTCAGAACACAAAAGTGTAAGTTTGGGGCACCCACACTGAGAGGCAGCAGGGTTCAGGGGAACACTCTGGGGAGGGCTAGTACAGTGGACAGAACTCTACCCTTTGATTAAAGAAGGTTTCAGACTCAGCCCTACACTTTACTAGCATGGGCCTCATCTGTTTCCTCATCTGTAAAACAAAGACTCTTGTACTGTCTACTTCAGTGCTGTGGAAAAGAAAACACTTTTCAAACTGTAAAGTTTTCTAGAAATGTGAGTAGTTGTTAATAATAACAACATTAATATAATAAGAGTCTATCTATAGGTATCATTTGGTCAGGGTCCTGGATTCCTGTTTTTTAAAATCATACTACCAGTCTTCTAGGGACAAATATCTCATTTGTTTCAATTAGACACAAAGACAGCTCTGCCTCCATTGCAGGAGAATGTGAGGTAATCTCCAGAGATCACCTATTTAATCATCATTTTTCCTATAAGTGAAGTTCTGTTTGCAAAATACAGGTTCTATGGTTAAATTAAGAAACATAAGTGGCTTTTAATATGGTTGATTTCTGACAGAAACTAACACAAGTAGCTTTTTTTATAATTACATCTCCAATCTTATTTCCATCATTTCCCTATACGCATCCATTCCTCCAGTCACCTGGTTCTGACAACTCAATACTCCCATTCCCATCCCTCCTCACACCATTCCCATGGATCCTCTCCAATATCAAAGTCTTATGCATCCTTCAAACTCTAGTTCTCAAGTCATACCTCCTCCATGAAACCTGCCAGCCCAGCCCACAATGATCACTCTTTCCTAGGATCTCCTCTAACACTTACTATCTGTATATGTTTCTTTGTATGCTTAGTTATCTTTTTAAGATCTGTGTCACAGACTAGATTGTAAGCTCTAGTCTAAGAATCAGGTCTTATATGTCTTTCTATACTCAGTACTCTCTATACTCAGCACAGGGCCTCACATATGGTAGATGCTGACTAGGTATGACTATTTACAATGGAAAATCAAGTCACTTTCTAAGACCACCTGATACGAGAATGTTATGTTTCATTTATAAAGGCAATTTTTAAAATCCTGAGGAAACCACAGTGCCAAATCTTCTTTTAGTCATGCCACATAAAATGTTAGTAATAGATGATATTAAAAATAGATTTACTCACAATACAAAAATAACTTTAAATAGTTAATATGATTAGCTGTTAAAAGTCTCTTAACAGTTTTTAGTTCATGACACATCAAACTCCCAGTGAACAATGGAATATAAATTGGCATTAAGGATTTTCATTTGTGAAGAAGGCTGTAAAACACGAATTCACACCTAACTCACTTGTGCATGGACACCTTCCTCTCTGCTGCTTTACTCATTCCTCCTTGCACTAATGACTGTAACAGAGAGTTCTAGCACACTTAACAGTCTCTGAAATTATTTTGTATACATTTGATTCTTAGGCTGTACTCACTTTGCTTGATACTAAAAATGATGATACCACTACTATATTTTTCCTAGGTGTCCATATTCCTAAAGGATAGAGTCCAGAATTCAAATGGCCGCTTTGTATTGCCAATATCTGGGCCTGTTCCATGGGGAACTGAAGTTCCTGGACTCATCAGGTAAATTCTCAGCAGTAATGACTTGACAGAGGTTCTTATTACCTTTTAAACAGTTTCCTTCATGAGTGCAGGATAGAGGAGACACAACCTGATGTAAGGTGGACATCTTAGTGACTCAAAGTTCGATATAAGTCAACAGTATGATACAGCTACCCCTCTCCACCAAAAAAAAAACAAACAAACGAAAGTTTCATTAATAGAAATTCAGCGTCTAAAACAGGGAAGGTTATTTACACAGTTCTGTGCTGGCCAGATTACCTCCTAGGGTATTGTATTCCACAAGAGAAGCAATGATCTAACATCCATGGAAAGCAACCAAAAAGAGGTTGACCAGCATGACAAGGGGACCGGATGACTGCCTATAAAGAGTAGTTCAACAGACCAGTCAGAGTCAGTGGAAATATGGTAACTGTCTTCAGATAGTTTAGGGCCCTTCATGTGAAAAACAGATTAAACTTGTTCTGTGAGAACTGAAAAAAGACTAATTTGGACTGGTAGCTGGGGATGCAGATTTTTAATCAGTATAAGAAATAACTTTCTCTTAATTAGAGAAATCCAAAAATGGAGTGGGTTAGTGGGTTCCCTATCACTGGATATGTTATGCTGAGGCTTAATGACTATTTGTCAGAGATGATGTAGTTCTTGGTGATCTATCTGTGCACAAGACAAAGATTTGGACCAGGTAACTTTCAGTTGTCTTCTTTGTTTTTTCCTCAGTTTTCTTTGAACTCTTGAGATTTGTTTTTGTTATAAACTAATGTGTCAGTCAGTGGCCTTACTATACAGAGTTCAGTAAAGTTTCCTTCTACAGAACACTTTCTGCCCTGTGTGGTTCTAAAAAGCATTAGATCTTATCCAGTAATGTTGGGAACAATGTCTTCTAGGCAAAAACAGCAAGTCCTTCTCCTCTAGTATAAAGAATAAAGCACATAAAGATCTTTGCCCCTTGGGATCATTTTTAACCATTCGCTGTGTTGCAGGATGTTTAATAACAAAGGAGAAGAAGTGAAGAGAGTGGAATTTAAGCATGGCGGACACTATGTCAGGGCACAGAGTGAAGGTTCTTTTGATCTTTATGGAGACAGAGTCCTCACACTAGGGACGAATATGTAAGTAAACCCTGTCTTCCTGAAAGAACTCAAGTAGAATGACTGAATTAAAAACCCCTTTGAATGTAGCAATAAAAGCCATTGAGAGAGGCAGAGATGACTCTCTTCCTTCTGTGGAATGAATGCAGATCCTTGATCTTGTCATAGAAACCACTGAAAAAATTCTGTAGGTAAAGAAAAAAGGCACCAATCACCTGGAAGAAGGCTAGCCAGAGCCTGTAATTGTGCCCTTCAGCAAACAGCCAAAGAGACATCATCGTCTGCCTTGAGACTGTACCCTAAAGACCACTGGACCTTTCTTTTGTACTTGTAGCTGGAGCCTCTGATATGTGTCTGTCCCCTTCATAGAATCTGAACTTCTTGAGAGCTACAGCTGTCTTGCTTTTCCTTTTGTATCCCCAGCATTGGCACATTTTGTTGTTCAGTCATTCAGTCCTGTCCAGCTCTTCATGACCCCATGGACCATAGCCCATCAATACTGTCCATGGGGTCTTCTTGGCAAAGATTCTGAAGTGCTTTGCCATTTCCTTCTCCAGTGGATTAAGGTAACAGAAACAAAGTGCTTGTCCAAGGTCACACTGCTAGTAAATGTCTAAGGATGGATTTGAACTCAGGTTCTTCCTGATTCCAGGCCCAGTGCGCTATCCACTGAGCCACCTAGCTGCCTCAAATGCTTTCTCATTTATTCTTTTATTGATCTAATAGCATGCATTTTTCAGTTACGCATGATTATCACATTTGGCCCTATTTAGGGATGACCCTAAAACGTGAAGGGAAATGGTTCCCTATTCTGTGATTCCTATTTTTGTTTACTCCTGAAGGGTTGAAAATTCTGAGTGTTTAATACCCACTTAGTAATCCAGCATCCAAATACCTTTCCAAAATCCATACACCTAAAACCATACTCTACACTCCAGCCTCTCAATGCCTCAAAATAACTAATGTGGGAGTTATAATGAGAAATAATTAGAAAACCTGTGAAATGATACAGGAACCAGGAAAATGTTTTAACTACTTGTTACGGATACCAGGTACAGCATTAGTCGGCCAGTGGAAACGCATGTGTCTGGAGCATCAAAGAACTCAGCTTTGAATACTAAGGTGAGCTCCTTTCTACTCTGAGACATTTTACCTTTAGTCTGTGTTGAACCTTTCCTGTGAACATAGCCTGCAGCAGTCAGGGTGAGAATATGGATAATTGAAAGTTTAAAACAAATGTTTCCCTCAGCGCTTGTCCTATTCTTGAGTCCATCAAAAGCGTCTGTGCTCTTCCTAACAGTCCTTGAGGGTGTGCTGTTTTAGTGGGCAATTGTAGGTCATCTGGGCCTTTGCCTGACAAACCCAGACACCATATACCAGGTCATATGAACCAGCGCCCTTAAGCCAGTGGTTCCCATAGCTTGATACCAGCACTTCTATGGATTCTCTGTTTAGTGATGCAGTGCATGAATCCTAAGCAAGGTTTTAAGTTCCCTTATATATAAATTCCCAGTGGAAATAGCTGGTCATGGAGTAAATCACTTTTACCCCTAATTCAGCGCTCTAATACTTCTCAGTAGCATCTCTCACCACTAGAGGGCAGTGCGAAAACTCATCCAAAATGAGACCTGGGAGGAAATCCTTGTTCTCATGGATTTAGTTGATAGTACCAAATGAATAAGAAAATTAATGGACCCTAAAGTAAAAAGCAAAGCTCTCATCTTTACAGATAAGGAAAAATACTTTGTAAAGAAGGGGTTGGCACTGTTGTAGCTGGGGTTGTATCTGGCCTCTGCCTTAGAGCCTGTCACTGGAGCCATTCCAAAGCCTGTCGTGGAGGCCTCATACACCTCAGCTGGACTTGTCAAGTGATGTCCCTCTACTTAGAGTTCAGATCAGTGCTCTCTTACAACCAAGAGCTTTCTCTGTTAGAGAATGATTATAGGCATCATTTCTAGGCTTTCTAAATGGACCTAATTCACTCCAGAAATCATATGTTGTTTTTTTGAGCTCTATTTTCCTTTATTTGAAATGCTAACTCCAAATCTATGTGATCTGTTATGTATATCTATATAATATATATATATATATATATATATATATATATATATATATATATATATGTTATCTGAGGCTTAAAAGTGTGAACACCTTCACATAGCTAAAAAGTGTGAAATTGTTTTACTAGGAGAATATTGCCCCGAACCCTCTTGCTAAAGAAGAACTGAATTTCTTGGCCAGGTTGATGGGAGGAATGGAGATTAACAAAACCAGTGGTCCTGAACCCGGATTTCGGTTGAATCTGTTTACCACTGACGAAGAAGAAGAGTATGTTTTATTCCTGTTGGTACTTTGGTGGGTCTGTCAGGAGAGGTACTCTCTCCCCCTACCCCTTCAGAATACAGGCCTCCATGCCTTCTGCTACTCTGCTGAGAGAGAGAGAGAGAGAGAGAGGGAGGGAGGGAGGGAGGGAGAGAGGGAGGGAGAGAGGGAGAGGGGGAGAGAGAGAGATCATGTTTATGAATGTAGTACTTGGATTATCTATTTGTTGTCCTTCTTCTTGCTGGGTGACTGGCCAATCTCTACATCATACATACCATATCATAAAGTGTTTTATGGCCCTTCTCATACCTGTCACACAAATATGAGAGGCAGAAAGATGTAATGGAAAGAGCATTTGACTTAGGTTCAGTGGACCTGGTTTCATATCTTAGCTCAGAAACTTAGTGGCTATATAATCATAGACAAATCACTTAACCGCCCAGAGCCCATTCCCTCACTTCTAAAGGGGGCTGACCCCACGCTTCTCCCTGAAACAAAGGCCCATCTTTTTGACATCAATATCCTCATGATGCTAAGAGGCCACATTAGAGCAGAGGGTCTGTCATTAGAGTGATGTGACTTGGGTATGTGGAGGTAGCAGCATATGTCCAGTAAAGAACTAAGGGGAGAAATAGCATAAAAGAAATTACCAAAGAAACATGAACCAGAAAGGAAGTGGGCTAATGTTGTATCAAGAGTGTGAGGTGACTGAAGGATAACCCATGACCTCCAGTGGTGGCTATGATCTAGATGGGAAACTCACATGTCATGAGCACTAGGACACAGGGTGAGATGTGTGACCTGCAGTGGTGAAGGAGGAACCTCCTGAAGGTAAACAGGGATGGAATACCACACAGTGAGGAAAAGTGCTTTCCCAAAGCACTATTTAAAAATGAGTTCTTTTTGGTGTTGGTAGCGTGCTGCAACGTGTTACCCTCACTGCTTACTTTACCTTTGAGTTACTTGCAATTTTGACTTTCTGAGATCATGCCCTTCTATGATTTGTGGCCATGTGGTATTACTAATAACATTTAAGAAATGAACTTTTGTGGCACTGAGCAGTTTGGAATGAAAGTGTTCTCAAATGGGATCCAGCCTCATTTTCTCCTTTGCAAATCTGACTCTACCTCAGGACTGCTCAGTACCACAAAAGCCCATCTATTTCTTTGTAATATTATTTTCCTAGGCTTACTGTATGGTTGCAAATCATAAATGGCATGAATTCAAAAGAATCAAAAGTATATGTGTGTATATATACATATACATATTTTATGCTACATGTGTATGTGTGTCTATATATAGCTATAGTTATGCATTTGTAAGCCTTCCTCACAATCAACATGGAGATAATGACTAGTGACCCTGAAAAATAGGAAGGCAAACAAACTAACTCAGCAGTCTGCTCATCAAACTAATATCATAGTCTTAGAAATGTGTACTTTTCACCCACATTATAATTCTAGTATTGATGGTCAAACCAATCCCTGTTTTATTTCTGTGGCTGTTCAGTCATGTCCGACTCTCTGTTACCCCACAGACCACAGCACACAAGTACTGTCCCTGGGGTTTTCTTGGCAAAGATGCTGCTTTGCCATTTCCTTCTCCAGTAGATTAAGGCAAATAGGTTAAGGGATTTGCCCAGGGTCACACAGCTAGTGAGTGCCTGAGGCCAGATTTGAATTCAAATCTTCCTAACTCTGGGCCCTAAATCCTGTCCACTGAGCCACCTACCTGTCTAGCTATTTTATTCCTACTCCATAAAAATAAAGAGTGATTAGGCTAGCAGTTAAGAAACAGCACATATGAGGCTGCTTTGAAAGCTCCTCCAGCATGCCCTCAAATAAGGGGATCTAGCTGAGAGCGCTAATGTAAGGAAGCATTGATCATATTAGGAAAACCTGCAGGAAATTAGATCGTTGATCTCTTTCTTCTAAATCTAAATGTATTGTTGTTCTTCTCCCTTCCCTTCATCCTTAGGCATGCAGCATTAACCAGACCAGAAGAGTTACTATACCAAGTGATCAACATTCAGGCGGCCCAGGTGAGTGAGTGCAGGGAGATGACTTAGCTTGGAAAAGAAGCAAGAGCCTTATACCAGGACCTACTTTGTATGGAAAACTGAGCTTGGATGGGAGTTGGGTGGCAAATAATAAGAAGCCTCTCAGCCAAACAGAGGAATTGTAGTAATGAGTAGTATAGGAGAGAAGAGGAGAGGGGCACATTCTTGGGACTACCCCAAAGAAAGAAACCCCCAATTAACTGGATACCAGGAAAGCCACTGGATTGGAAACTAGGAAACGCAGCTCCTAGTGCTGCTGCTTCCATTTACTTGCTAGGTGACCTTGAGTAAGTCACTCCACCTCAGTTTCTTCCACCCCAAAGTCAAAATCTAGTCCTTTAAAAATAACCTTTAAAAGACAATTCAGTTCAACAGATATATAGTTCAATTCAGTAAACATTTATTAAATGCCTACTGTGTGCCCAGCACTGTGCTAAGTGTTAGGGATACCAATAAGAAAAAAAGAACTTGTAATCTAACAGGAGAATACAACACACAAGAGGAGGATAGAAAGCCAGGATAGATGGTAGGGTGGAAGCAGGCAGAGCAGCAGGTGCAAAGTGGAGTGAGCTGAAGGTCCAGTTACGATCCTCTATACAGGAGGGCTTTGAGAGGAGTTGGGTACTTCACCTTCCAGTCCTCCAGTCTGAAAGGAGAGGAGACTGGGGGAGGTGTTGTCCAAGGCTTGGGTTACCATACCAGCATGCTGGTGAAGTTAGAAGTGATGAGCTTATCTTGGGAGGGGTATCTTGTTCGGTGGAGTGAACATTTACTACCAGTAAGGCCCAGTACTGGGCCCTGAAAGGTCAACCAAGACGGATAACACAGCCCTTGCCCTCAGAAGGCTTATAACGTGGCAGGAAAGATAAGACAGGCAATTTCTATACAAGCCAAAATATGATCAGTACCTCTAAGGAACTATAAACAAAAACACCATTTAGATTTAGAAGAGGAAGAAACCCCCTAGTCGGAGCAGATGGGAAACCAAAATGTACTTACCACCTTGAGTTGTTAGTGACCTGACATGACATATTGAGTAACGAGATAGAACTGTTCTCTTAAAACGCACTTCCTCCTACACCCTGGGCCAACCATTCGTCCTCACGTGCTTTCCACTCATTTCTGCCTTTACTTTCATTAACAGGACCAGCAAAGAAATGAAGAGCTAACTCGGATCATGGGGGAATTTGAGATCCATGATCAACCCCAACAGAGCACCAGCAAAGGTGACGATTTGCTGGCCATGATGGATGAATTGTAACTGTAACTTGGCAAGCCGAGGGTCCTATCTGCAGCAGAGATTGCTGGATCAAAGCTGCCCAAGACTAGACTAGGACCCTCAAAGATGCTGCTAGTTTTCTACCAAATGGAGCCTTTATCTCTCGTACTTTTTTGTAGTGTGACCAGCCACACAAGCTTCCTTCCCTTGCTCAGAGCTCTCTTCCAAAGGTACACATACACCCACACACACACACACACACACGCACAAGGCACTCAGCTAAATTCATTCTGATTTTCATACTTGACCTTTCTGTGTTTCCTTTCCAAATGTTGGAGCAGCCATCTCTGGCCTGGAAGGCTCAGATCCCAGCCCCAGAATACCTAAGGGCAGGATGGTGCGCACCTCATCTCAGTTTTGCTCCCTCATCTCGCCTGGATCTTGTCAGAGTCTCTGATTCTTAATGGGGAATCCAAAGGTTTCTGTTTGTGTTCTGCCTTGTAGGGGGTTTGGAAAGCTCTTTTCTCCCTAGTATAGTAGGATCAGGAATCTCAGGGAGGCAGAGCAGTCAGGGCTATGTTGTGGACTATCCCAGGGACTGGGGAGCATGTGGAGATATACAGATTTGTGGATATATGCAAAGAAAATATTTTGCCTTTCAGCATGGTCTGTGCTGCTTCCCCCCAGCTCTTTGTCCACTGCTTCCTATATCTTTAGTATCCCCAGGCTGGCATACCAGATGACCAGGAGATCATGAGATATGTCTCACAACGACAGTGCTTTATGCTCAGGTGATTGACATACCACAAAGAATTGTCACTTTGCCTTTCCGTTACCAGCTAAGCAATTTCCCTTCATGAGGAAAAGATTCCTGAGTCTGATTAGGGCTCGCTTAAAGTATTCCTAGGCTTTGCCCTCTCTCTTTTCAGGAGATTGAAATAAATTCATCCTCTTGCTGATGAAGTGGGAGTGATCTAGAGAGCTCCCTCCCACCCATCTGCTAGATTGTAACCTGTGGAAGCTAGCCCATGGAGCATGCATGGAGATGGGCCTACACTTCAGCCCCTTCTGGTGAACCAGATGTGCTCTCACCCAGTGCTGAAGGATTTGCACTTTAGAATGATGCAGTAATCCCCTATTGGTCCTCTTAAACCATGGCTTAAACCAAATAATGTTTATAGATTAGACAAATTATTTATCTATAGGATTCAGCTTGGTGATGTTAGGACCTCATGAGGGGTGACTTGCTTCTTCTCCTCACCCCACTCCCTTTACTTGCCATGTCTAAGCTAAAACAGTCCTCTTCCAAAGTGAAAACAAGGGTAAGGACCATCCTATTCTCATCTTTAAAAGGTTAGCATCAGACTAACTCTTAGAACGTGGATTGTGCCCTTGCACTGGAGGAGGGTTTTCATATGAGTGAATAAGTCTTCTTTACAAACCAAACAAGTTTAAGTTGCTTCCTGCTCATCTATCTCACAAAAAACACCCCCTCTCACTCTCCCAGTAAAGTATGTGGTAGATCGGGGGTAGCTTGCATTTACACTCATCAAGGGTTTACAAAGTGCCTTCTGTTCAACCCCTTCTTTGACACAGTTTGGGCTCCCTTTGAAGGGGGTAGTTTGGGTGGGTACTAACCAAGGGGCAAATGTTCCAGCCTGTTTAAAGGCTAGCTCCTATCCTTTTGTCTAAGTCTGGCTAAGCATACTCTACAAAGCCAGGTTTTACCAACTGCCAGGAGAACGTCCTTTAGGCCCTTGGAGGTGAGCCACAAACTGCCAAGGAGGGGTGGCCACCTCCCAATAACATATTCCTGAGCAATGCTAGTGATTTCAAATATATCTGTCTTCTTGGTAAATACACAAGATAAAAATCTCTAACCCTAAAGTAGCTCTTTGATGAGGCAATCTTTTGGCCTGTTCCATCCCTCTGGATTTACATTAGTGCTGAGAAAAGGAGTGCAATTCCTTTGTGTGTGAGGCAGTAGGAGTGTCCCAAGACTACCAGACTTGGTAGTGAAGGGGTAAGTCAGAAACAACAGGGAGTAGTGGTGATGGGAATAAAACTCTGAATTCTCTTTCATTTAACCTCAAACTGAAGGGAGTGCAGAAAGAACAGAGTTGCCATGAAGCCTCCTTTTCATGGCAATTTCAGACTGTGGCCACAGCTGTAATGGTTAGTGTAAGGAACCAACCACTTACAGGCTTAGCTTTGGCTTTCAGGTAAACAATATGACAGCACTGGCTACCAGGAATGGTGTTCTAAAAGTGAGAGGGATGGAGAGTTATGAAGTACTAAGCCAGAAGCTGGACCAGCATAATCCAATGGAAGGAGTGGTACCTTACCCAAATTCAAATCCCAGCTCAGCCTTTTACTCCCTTGTGACCTTGGGCAAGTAATTTCACCTTTCTAGGTCTGTTTCCTCATCTGTAAAAAGGTCTGAACTAGATGTCCTCTAAGGTCTCTTGCTGCTCTAAATCAATGATCCCATCATCTTGTGAGTCACACAAAAACGCCTGTTATCTTCCCTGTCTGTGTTATAAAGCAAAACTCCGTTCTCTCAAATTATAGACAAGGAAGCATCAGGAAGTGGGGTCTGCCATACCAAATAAATCCCGAAACGAGCATTCACCCTTGTGACCCAACCCTAAAGCAGGCCAAATGCTTCTGCCCACTCCGGTACTCCTCTGCTATTCCACAAATTCCAATTCCTCCATGTAGAGGGTAGTTTTTGTAGGTGGCTACAACCCAAACCAACACATCATTACCAAATTACCAACCTTCTAGGGATGAGGCTGTCACATTTTTAAAAAATTGTAACTAAAATTTACTTCATCCACTTCAGGCAACAAACATTCATTAAGCACCAATGTGAAATGCAGTATGCCAGTCACTGTATTTCAGTCATTTCAAGGGTTGCTGTATCCAAAAAAAAAAAAAAAAGCCTCACTCAGTGGCCCATTTTCTATCGATGAATCTCTCTATGCACCATACTGTTTTCTGAGACACATGCTTTATCACTAGGTCTGAATGTTCCAGCTTGGCTAATCCTGAGGGAGCTCACGCTCTGATGGCAAAATCTTAGCCAACCAATGGCCACCCCAAGATAGTGGGGCAATGGAAAACAAATAGCTGACTTGGATGGATCTTATCATGCTGTCAAAGCATTTTCACTGATATTCTCTCAATGGATCCTGCTAGGCTAATGTAATGAAAAAAGCCCCAGACTTGGAGTTAGCAGAGACCTAGCCCCAAATCAGCTGCACCACCTTTTCAATAGATAACCCTGGAGTCATTTCAGCTCGATGACCTCAGCCAATTCCACTGCAATGGGGATAATGATTAACACCTACCATCCCAGTGAGGTAGGCGGTGTTGGTGGTGTTATCCCCATTTTACACATGAAGGAAATGAGGCCTAAGGAGGTTTTGACTTGCCAAGCTCATACCAAGCTATAAGTGGTAAAGTTAGGACGTAGATGAGGCTTTTCCGATTCTAACTGCAGGGCACTAACCATTGTACTACATTGCCTCTCAGTATTTCTGTCTGTAGGAGGTTATAGCAATAGAATGTTAATACCCAATGGCAAAGTATAGAGCAAAGCCCTCACCTTTGCCCTTTCCCAAACCACAGATCCAGTACCCATGAAGAAAAAAAGAATTGTGGAAAAAAAAAACATCAGGGCAAGGGCAGAGATCTATAGTGGATGTAATTGCTGGGCTTGGATCCTGAAAGATCTGGGTTTGAATTCCATCTCTGATGCTTATTAGCTGTCACCATATTGTTTAACTTCTCTCAGCCTCAGTTTCATTTTCTGTAAAGTGGGGAGACCATGATAGCACCTACCTCACAGGGTTGTTGTGAGGACCAAATGAGTTTCGGTAAAGCGCTTTGCAAACTTTCAAGGTCTAAATAAATCAGCTTTCACTAGAAAGATGCACATTTCAAAATACTCACCTTCTCTTCAGTTACATTCTGTCTTGACTTTGTGTGTGTGTGCGCGCGCATGTGCTCCCAAAGCTTAACACAGTGCCAGACAGAGAAAGCACTTAATATAAATACTTGTTGACTGACCTACAGTCCTCCTCAGCCACTACATGGCATCCATCTCACAATGTGCCCAGCAAGGAATGGGTGGCAGCAAGGTGTTGAGGAATCAGGTTGGAGAAACTCCAAGTCTTCCTGAGTCATGTCTTCATCACGTGGCTCTGTGATTGGATTTGAAGTCAATTCCCAGAATATCAGACACACCCATTTTCAAATGTAAATATGACATGGCCACAGCAAATCAAAGCAATGGGAGTCGTGGGATGACCCCAGCATCTCACCCCCACCCTTTGGGTTCTCTCCAATTTCTGGTTATTTGGCCTCTGTCCTTTGCAGCCAGAGTCACAGCTGCTCTTCAATTACTACCAAGTTAATGAACACAGAAGACTGCACCAGGCCTGTGGTTTCCTGACTGCTTTTCCCCCAGCGAGAAAATCAAGACCGTGGTTGGGGAAAGGTTCAAACTAATGGCCAGGACTAGATTAGAATCCATGAATCCTAAATTCCACTACTGCACTTTCTTCAAGATTCCACCTTGTTGTAGCAAAAAACATAAAAATCCCTTTTGAAACTGTGGCAAGAATGCTTGTAACTAAAGCTGTGCCATCCAGGGTTTCCCATTTTTTCTGCCAATCAGACATCGAGCATTAAGTACCTACTGTATATAAGACATTGTGCTAAGTAACAGCTGGAAAAATAAAAGTATAATAATAGCTCCTCTTTAGTACTTTAAGGTTGTCAAAGCATTTTACACGTGCTGTCAATAAACATTTATTAAACAACTACTTTGTGCCAGGCCTTGAATATTAACTCATTTGGTCCTTACAACAACACTGGGAGGTAGGTATATTCCCATTTTACAGAAAAAGAAACTGAGGACAAGAGGGGTTTAAGGGACTCTCCCAGGGTCAGAGAACTAATAAATGTCTGAGTCAGAATGTGAACTCAGGAATCCAGATTCCTCTGTCCCCTTGGTGGTTGTTTGTGCTTCCTTCTCAAAGAGAGCCATGACATCAGGGAGGTGATGCCATGACTTGCAAGTGGCTTAGATTTAAGTGAGGCAGGACTCTGCAAAGTCACCAGCCTCACTTTCGCCCAACCCTCACATGAAATCAGCCATGAGGAGTATGGAGTGATCATTTACCAATGCCCACATTAATGAAATCATGTTTTTATTTTTCTTCTTGTGCCACAACCGGAATTACAACAGGTAAGAAGAATGAGGACATTTAGCACTGTCTCTCCTCTCTAAAGCTAATCTTGTCGCCTACACCTAAATTCCATTACTACCTCACTCTAGAGAGCCATACGTTCCCTTCTAAGTTGGACTAAATGACTTGTAAATTCTCCCCCAACCCCAAGATTCCATATTTTTTTGATCTTTAAGGTTTCTCTCCCCACCACTGGCTCCTTCCCCTGTGCCCTAAAATCCACACAAACCATCTTCCATTTGGGGGTCAAAAACCCTTCTATGACACTGCTTCTGGCCACTGTCCTCTCTCGGCTCTGTTCAGCATTCGCAGGGTAGCCTAGCCCCTCCTACCTTTCCACTCTTCCTACATCTTACTCCCTGACAGATACTCTTCGATTGATTCAGCGTCTCTGGCCTCCTGGCATTTCTATGGGTAAGGCGCTCCACCTCTCAGCTCTGGCCATTCTCTCCCCTGTGCCCAGCATCCTCTCCCTCCTCCGCTCTCACTAATTAAAACTCCCCCTTCTCCAGGAAGCCAGCCCAAGCCCTCTGAATTCTAGCGCTTTCCCTCCATTCCTACTTATCCCACAATATCTTGCTTTGCGTATCATGTTTGCATGAGGTCTCCCCCATGACATCGTCAGCTCGAGGGAAGGGCTGTCTTTGGCCGCTCTCCCGGGCCAATCTCTGACCACACCTCCCGGAAAAGTGATTTTCCCCCGCCGGTCGCCGCCCCGACACCTCCACTGGCTCCGTAAAGACTAGCCTCGCACCTCCAGGTACGAAGATAAACACAGACGGCCCTGCCGCTGGGGAGACCAGGCAAAATGCAGAGAAGCCCCAGCGGAGGGCGGCCGCACCGGGGCTCTTCCCCGGTATGGAGGGGAAAGGGGCGTTAAGCGGCCCCCGGGAGGCGTCAGCATCCTGAGCTCAAACCCGCCGCCCCCAGCTCCCAGCTGCGTGACGCCCTCTTGGCCTCAGCCCCCTCAGCTGTAAACCGGGCCGGAGAAGGAAACTGCCAACCCCCCACCATCTGGGCCGGGAAAGCCCAGCTGGAGCCGCGGGGAGTCGGACGGGGGCCGCGCCGCGGTCCCACGGGGTGCCAACGGCTGCGTGCGGCTGCCCTGGGCATGCCGCGGGGGGCGCCGGCCTTCGCGGGGACCCCTGGAGGGAAGGCCAGCGGGGTGGCGAGGAGGCGGTGGGGAACGGCGGGAGCCCAGAGATGGTACAGCAGGAGGCGACATCAGGCCGGGAAGGGAGCCCCTTCCACCTCCCGGCGCGGAATGTGTTCAAAGGGCCGGAAGGGACGAGACGCTAACGGAAAAGATCCGGGAGGACTTCGCGGAGGAGGAGGGGGGAGGGGAGGGGGTGACACCAAGGAGAAGAGCCCTCAGCTATCCCAACGGGCATGCGCAGGAGTCAGCCGGAAGGAGTGTGGGAAGGGCCTATCGCCGCCAAGCCTTTCGGGACTTGTAGTTTTTCCGCTCCCGCGGGGATCGCGCGACTCGTCACGTGGTCACGGCCTTCTGTGGTCCCTGCCTTTCTATGGCCCCGGAGGCCAAGTTTGGGGAGCCTGCGCTCGGCTTCTCCTTGGCCCCTGGAGTCCTCACGGGCCTTAGAGTGAGAGAGAAAGAGAGAAGTGAAGGGCCCTGCGTGGTGGGTCCGCAGGGCGGGGAGGAGGCCGAAATGGGGAGAGTTGGGAGGGGTGGGTTGGGGGGGCCCTAAGCGTGGGGGGAGGAGAGCGGGGGGGGGCAGGTAACCCCGAGTGGTCGGCGGGAGGGGAAGGGAGGGAGGCTAATATGAGTGGGATAAAGGGCTTGGAGCCCCTGAGAGAGAGAAAGCGGGGGAGGAGCTCGCAGTTTCTCCTCCCCTCCCCCACTGTCTCGATGGCGTTCTTAATGACGGTAATACATAAATAAAGCCATCACTTAGGTGGCGTTTACGATATGCCAGGCACTGTGCAAAACGTTTTACAGTCATTATGTCATGTGATGACCCCAGTAACCCTGTGAGGAAGGTGCTATTATCCCATTTTGTAGGTGGGGAAACCGAGGCAGACGGGTGAAGTGACTTACCCAGCTAGGAAGTGTCAGAGAGCTAGATGTGAACCTGGGTCGGCCCCCTAGCTTCCTCCCTGCCCCCCCCCCGACGTTTGCCCACTCTAGATATAAAATTGTCTCCCCTTCCTCAGGCAGGATCCTTTCACAGACCCTTTTTCACCTTCTCCAGCCCTCCCTGGTCCCTGAAAGCCATTGCTTTCTGCTCTCTTGTCCCAAAATGGTATTTGTCCCTCAACTCCACTACAGCCTAAGAGGGTGACTGCCTACTGGGTACAAAGCCTTTCTCACCCTCCCTCAAAACTGCTAAAAAAAAAAAAAACCAAATCCAAAACTAAACCAATCTGGTCTAGGGGCAAGAGCACTGGATTTGAGGTCAGGGACCTTGAGTTCACACCTCTGCTACTCTTCTCTTCCCCCAGCCTCAGATGGTAGAGACTTAGCTCAGTTTGGTCCTGGAGAGGTAGAAGGGTGGAAATCCTTGGGCTCTGGAGATGGAGCCCTTCCTGTGTTGCTGATGACCTTTGTGATCTTGGACAAGTTACTCCGCTTCCCTGGGCCCCATTTTCCACATCTCTAAAATGAAGTGTTTGGACAAGGTGACCTCTGAAGTCCCTTTCAGGTCTAATTCTAGGATCTCTGACGTTGCTTGCACACGTAATTGATGTTTAGCAATAGATATTGAATTAATAATTGCTAAGGACCTTGAATTTGAAGCAGTGGTAGAAGTTGCCAAGAGGTAAATTTCCATTTGACATTAAGAAAAGTTTTCCAAAAGTAAAATGGTCTGAGAGTAGTGATTTCTCCTTCACTGGAAGTCTTCAGGCAAAGACTGAATAACTACTATTTGTCAGGCCACCAGAGGCCTTTCTAGCTCTGAAAATCTGTGTTTTAGGAATTTGCAAATCTTTCAACTGATTAAATCCTACTGAGGTTAGCAGCAATTCTTAATCTTTTTTTTTTTTTAAATCATGCAACCCTCTGGCAATCTGGTGAGACCAATAGATACCCTCTCTGAACAATATTTTTAAATGCATAAAATGCGTAAAACTATAAAGGAGATCCGTTATGTTGAAATAGTTATCAGCATGTTTTTAAAAAACAAGTTCACCTGTCTCAGGTTAAGAATCACTGGATTATTGGATCATCCACTAAAGATTTTATAGAGACCTTAGACAAAGTCATCTAGTCCAGCTCCCTCATTTCACCATCATACAGACAGGGAAATTGAGACATAGAGAGGGAAAAGGGCTTGCCCTACTACCAATTGGGAGGGCAAGGATCTGTGTAGCCAAGTCTTATGACTCCTAAACCAGTGTTCTTTGTCATGTACCTCCTTGGAGATTACCTAGTCCAACTCCCTCCTTTCACAGAGAAGAGTGAGTTCCAGGAAGATGGGAAGTGACTCACTGAAGGTCTCCCAGGTAGAAACAGCACAAGAAAAATGGACATCATTTTCTGGCACCCATGTGTGACATCTCCCAGCTTTCCCTGTACAGGCTTGAGGCTGGTTTCTCTTTAAGGACAGAGGAAAGAGACATAGTCCTTGCCCTAAGGAGCTCTTTGGTCAGCACACAAAGCCACACCAGCCATAGAAGAATACAATGGATCAACTTGTGTCAATGGTTATTGTCTATTAAATCCCAGACTACTGTGAGAGATGGAGGCAGGTGGTGATGGTCAAATGGTTGTGTGTGAAGAGTGAAGTACTTTTGAGGTAACATTTGAAGAAACCCCAAGAATCAGTTCTATTTACTACCTCTTTGCTTCTGAGTGAGTCAGGGAACCTTTGTCCCTGGACCTCAGTGTGCTCATGTCTAAAATAAGATGGTTAGACTAGGTCAAAGGTTCTTAACCTGGGACTTGTGAACTTGTTTTTTAGAATATTTTGATAATTGTATTTCATTGTAACAGCTTCCTTGGTAATTCTGTGTATTTTATTTTGTACGTTTAAAAAACATTTTAAGAAGAGGTCCCTAAGCTTCACCAGATTATCACATAGATGCATGTCACACACAAAATCTTGATGACCTCAACAAAGTCCCTTCTAGCTCTCAAGACTCTGTAAGGGTGAGTTGGGCCTTTCATTTGCCGCTGCTTAGATCTCTTTCATTTTATCTTCAGTGAAGGGTTGAAGTAATCCCCACCTCTGCCAGATGGAGGTCAGCCACTCAGTAAAGGAGCGCACTATTGCCGAGAATAGCTTGGTCATCCTGCTGCAGGGTCTCCGGGGCCTGGTGACTACAGTGGATCTGCGAGATGAGACTGTGGCCCGTGGCCGAGTGGATAACGTGGATGCCTTCATGAATATCCGCCTGGCTGAGGTCACCTACACAGACCGGCATGGCCAGCAGGTCCAACTTGATGACCTCTTTGTGACTGGTCGCAACGTCCGCTATGTCCACATTCCCGATGATGTAGATATCACTGCTACCATTGAGCGGCAACTTCAGGCCATCCATCGGGTACGAAACTTTGGCAGTGAGGGTAAGGGCAGAAGAGAATTTCCTACCAGGAAGTACAAGTGAAAGACATTCCATCTTCATTCATATTCCTTCAGAGCCCTTGGTATTACAACTTTAGGTGGAGGCTGCTAAGGGGCTTTCTGGTAGACAGTTGTCCCTAATCAGGATGCAGACCACAAGAAGAACAAGCCCATTCCAAAGCCACATTTGCCTTTTACAGACCCAGGATTTGATCTGCGTACCCAGAATCTGATATGTCTGTAATCTTGGGTTAGTTGAAGACTGTCCCATGCTTTCTGGCCACTGGGGCTTGGCTAGACCGGTCAGACCCATGGAGCTCCCCAATTCTGTATTTAAGGGTTAATTTCAGCCATTTTTACTATTTTTCTGAAATTCATTGATATCTTTGCTGTGAAATGTGCTTGGCCTAAGAATATTTTGTGAATCCTCTCCTCCACTCAATTGTTTACTTCTAAAACCAAACTTGAATGCAAACATGAGTCCTTGGCCGTCCTAGACCCCCAAGCCTCCATTGTCTCTCCATGTTGTACAGAATTAAAGTACTCCAGTAGGGAAAGGAATTGTTTGTTGTATTTTCTCTGAATCATAGAATTCTAGAATTAGAAGGTCTCTCAGAGGTCATCTGTTCATAGCTCCCCCCAGCCCAGGACTCTGTTGCAGCCCTGCTGACTGGGGCTCATCTGTTAAGGCCTAGTTGAACACTTCACTCCATAAGCCAGCCTGGAATCAATACTTACATGTGAGTTCTTGCCAGTCCATGACTGGACAAATCTTATTAGGAAATTCTTCTGGACATTTTGCTCAAACTGACTTCCCTGTAACCTGCCACCTCTCTTAATTCTGTTCTTTGGGTCCTAGAAACATAAGTTTGATTTCTCCTCCAAATGACAGGCCTTCAAAGAGTAGAAGACAGGTTTTCATTTCCCCTTAAACTTCTATTCCAGCCCAAACATCTCTGTTTTCTCAGTCCAGATGGTTTATTTGCTTGACCTTTGTTTCCTGAGAATGAGGGCAAACTGTGGATTCCTGGTTCCTAGGAGTTTACCCACAAGGGACTCCCTGAGTCAAGCAGAGGTCTCATCTCAGAGTTTGAAATGAGGAGATGAAACCCTTGGGAGGAAGGAGGAAGAAATATATGATAAGTCAAAAGTCCCTGTTCGACAGGGCTAAAAATTACCTCCTAGGTCTGTGGTGACTGACCTAGTCAGTAGTGCCATTGGCAAGTGTTTATTAATGCTGAAGTGATTTTTATCGGTTTCAGCCCAGGAGGTTGTGGTCATAAAAGCATTTTTCAGGATGAGAATTTTCCAGTAGTCCTGTCTTGTCTCTACCCTGCTGCTTACACAAAGTAGGACCACTCTCCCTTTTGGCTCTTCCAGTTCCTATAACAGAAAACCCTTCAACTGCCCAAGCTGAGGGCACAAACCCTCACAAAAAATTCCCTGCATTCAAGGGACCAAAGATCAAAGAACAGGAGTCCAAGGTTAGCATATGCTTTATGGGAGTATATTTTCCTATAGTAGGGGAAATGACAAAAAACTCAGGAAGTGTGACTTCATGAATAGATTGCTTGAATATCTGGCAGAAGGAAGGCCTGGGAAGATCAAAGTCACAGCCATCTGACATGCACTTTCCCTGATAAAGAACTGAAGGTTAATTAATGTCAGGAATGAGAAAGGTCCTACAGAGGGTAGGACTGATGGGATGTAGAATGAGGAGCATTCTGCTGGCTTTTAAAAGGTTCTGAATCTGTAGTGGCATCAGAGAAAGCAGACCCTGGCTTGAGGAGCTCAGGACCCCTAATTGGGGCCAGATGCCGGGGGCATGAGGGAGTCGGGATTTGGAAAGCCATGTGTGTGGTTTGTCCTTCATTCTCAAAAAGGACCAGTGATATCAGAAAGATGATGCCATGATTCACAAGTGAATTGGGTTACAATGAGGGAGGGCTGTGCAACGTCACCAGCCTCACCTTCTCCTCCAGAGCCATCTGGGCCCAGTGGCCAGATATAGAGCAAGACAACTGGAGATGGCCCAGATTTGAAAAGTAGTCAGGGAGAATAGCGAAACTCACCTTGGACACAAGGAGGACTCTAGGAAAAAGCATGGCCATCCAGGACAGCGTTTGTTTCTTTCCATGTAAAGCTCAGGTGAGAAACAATATGGAATAGTGGAGGGATGGCCCTCCTTGAATTTAAGACCTGCGCTCAAGTCCTTTTCTGATGCACACTAACTGCCACCATGGGCAGGTCACTCAACCTGTCAGTGGTTTAACCAATTCTCTAAGACTTGTCAGTTACCCTGAAATTGCCTCTGTGGAAGCACTTTCCATATCTAAGATTCCCAGTGATGATGTGGATTCCCCTCTCCTCACATAGGGTTAATATCTATATTACCGACTTTGCACTTCTGTTGTGGGGAAAGCAATTTGCATATCTTAAATGACTATGAAAATGTGAGATTATTTTTTAACAGTGGATTAATCACTGGATTAACCTAGAAGACAGGTTGGTGAGAAATTAATATAGAAATGAGTTAAGTAGCAGGCTAAAGGGTGACCAGCCCATATAGGCTACAAATGAGTGTGTCTACCCCACCACTACCAAATTTCTATTACAACAGTTTAATAACAATGGTCACCAGCATTTATATAGTGTCATGAGGTTTGTATGTATTATCTCATTTAATACTATATGCCAAGCTTTTTAGCATTGAGGAATAGGCTGACACAAAATGAAAGGTCTGGAGTTTCATTCTGCTTCCTTTTCTGTAGAGGAAAGTAATGGAAATGGAAGAGAGTTAAAGAGAGTGAGGAGAGCTTAGTTCTGATTTTGCCTTGACATATCCAGATGGAGCTGTTTTACTACGCCCCCAGCTCCAGGGACAAAGAGAGAGGCCTGCTCTCTCCCTTCCACTTCATCAGAGAAATAGATGTAACCACTGGTTACAAGCACCTGGCAAAAGGAAACCACCCAACCTGCCTATTGCTCACCTTACCCTAGTTGAACTGAAATTTAGAGATCATTGTTTCCCCTCAGGGAAGAAGAAGAGTGAAGGCATGGTAGTTAGCTATGGGTTCAGATCTCAGTTTGGCCTGGGTACAGGACTGAAATCATCCATTTCTGCCTTTTTTTTTCTTCCTAATGGAATGAGCAAGTGACCAATCGATTCTGAAAGACAGGAAGAGGCCGCCAGAGAACAACTAGCCCAAGTATAGGGAACTAAAGTCCAGGGAAGTGTCATGTCCAAGGTCAGAGCTGGGGCTGCATGACAGATTTATAGGATCCAGAGCCAGAGTGGACCTCAGCAGTACCTAGTCTAACTCCCTTATTTTACAGATGAGCAAACTGAGATCCAGCAAAGGTAAGTGACTCACCCAAAATCATGCTGGTAGTGGCAGGTAGGGTTTGAGTTCAGATCCACTGACTCCAGGTCTATATCTACTGATTCCCATGAAGAGAGGAGGCCAGATAAACAAACCTGTGTTGGAAACTCATCTGGTCCTATAACAGCCTCCCCCTAGGAGCCATGGCAGAGAAATGACTCCCACCATGGGGCATTGCCATATATCACTTACCCCCAGCCCATGAACCCAGCCATGTCAGGGAAGCCCCCAACTAGGCTTGTGTCAGAGGAAGGGTAGAGTTGAGAGCCTGAAGGGACAGGAAGTGAGTGAGTCTGCCTGTTTCCTCCTCCCCTTCCCTTCTGTGACAGTCACCAGCTGCTCCGGGAGCCTATGCATCGTCAGCCAGTCATCTCAAGCTGTTGTGACAGGCGTCATTTTGTTATGGCAGTGCTGTCTCCATCCCCAGAGTAGGAGATGGAGTGTAGAGTGTGTGTGTGTGTGTGTGTGTTATCACACACCAATCTCCCCACATCTATGTCCTGCTGACAGCTCCCCAGTTGGCACCTTTGGGTTGGGTTGGGTTTTTCTCATAGCTTGTAGTCATGTGTCCTCTTTCTCTTTCTCTGCCTCCATAAAGTCCCATATTTTTAATCAGCTGTGGAAGGGGGATGGGAGGCAGACTGTAGAGGGGAAGGGAGAGGAGAGTGTCAATGTCAAAGGAAAGAAGATAATGAGTCCCTTCGAAAATCCAAACTCATACTGTTTTAGGAGCCATTCCAGGGACTTTCCAGTATCCCAGCCACATCCTGTCCCATCCCCTGGAAAGGGAAAGTAGCATCTCAAGGCAAGGCTGAGGCCCATCTGGGCATCCCTTATTCAAACTCTCCTAGCCACTCAGCCAAACCCTTGGTGTTCTAAATCAGGAGGGCAAATCTAGGAGCAGACAAGCAAGTTAATAGCCTGCGAGACAATTCCAGCTTGCTCAGAGGGGAATGGGGCTGCTTTCAGAGAGTGAGTTTCCCATCACTGGAAGCACAGGATTGATGGCCACTTATTAGAGTACAGTGTAGCAGGGATTCCTGCCTAGGTGCAGATTGGACTAGATCAGGACTTCTTAACTTTAGCTTGTGCCACTGGGCCCCTTCTCAGGAGAATGGTTTTAAATGCATAGGAGGAAACCAAAGGTTAATAAAATTAGGATGCAATTCCCCTATCTAGTTGTTGTCCAGTTTTGTCTGTCTTTTTATGACCCTATTTGGGGTTTTCTTGGCAAACATACTGGAGTGGTTGGTCATTTCCTTCTCCAGCTCATTTTACAGATGAGGAAACTGAGGCAAATACCGTTGTGACTTTTCCAGGGACTCAGAGCTAGTAAGTGTCTGAGGCCAGGTTTGGACTTAGGAAGATGAGTCATCCTGACTCCAGCCAGGCCCGGTACTCTATCCACTGTACCTCTAGCTGCCCTCTCCAAGTTCAGACCCCATGAAGTTTGTGAGTCTATTGACCCCATATTAAAAACCCCTGAACTAAATGGTTTCTGAGCTTCTGTGAAAGATTTTTATCCAGCAGGTTTGATGAAGGACAAAACTATAAGTTCTACAAACCCTTTCCTTCTTTGAAATGTTAACCCCAAAGCTATGTAATCGGTCACAACATCTGAGGCTTGTAAGTGTGAACACCTTCACATGGCCAAAAAGCAAGAAATTGTTTCAACAGGAGAACACTGCCCTGAATCCTCTTGCTAAGAAACAGGATTTCTTAGCCAGGTTGATGTCATATTATAGAAATAATGTGAATGGGGACTGGGAGAAATGAGGGGGCCAGTCCCATGGAAATGTAGTAGGGAAAGGGATCAAATCACACAATATACAAATACACACATGGACCCATGCCTACTTTCTGGAAAGAGAAGGAAATCTTGTCTTTAGGACATTCTCCTAGGAGTCAGAGCTGCTTTTCTTTGGGTCTTCATGACACCCTACCCTAACTTCCTACCCCCTAGTTGTTGGTGAGGATTGGGATGTATAGCAACAAAAGAAAAGATAAGGGGCAAGACTATTGAGGAGGCAGGATGGTGCAGTGGAGAGAATGCTGTGTTTAGAATCTCAGAAGGGGCCTTAGAGACCATGCAACCCAGACCTGACCAAGTTGCTTAGAGGGTCTAGGCTCTAGACCTAGCTCTGCCACTCTGGCCTTGGGCAAGTCCCTTCTTTTCCCCTCTCTTGGGCTTAATCTTCCCGTTGGTAAAATGGATTAGATGACCTCTAAGTTCCAAACCCCGTGAATTGTCCAGCAGCAGGACTTAGCGTTGTCTGTCAGCTGCATGGGAGACTGGATCCCACAAAAGATTTATAACCACAGAGGGTGCCCAGCCACACAAATACCCATGCCCACAGGCATCCAGAAACTGGCATACAAAGGGACAGATTTGACCCACGTGGCTACACAAACATCAGACAAGGAGGCAGTGAAAACCTAACACACTCAGGGAGAGACATGGAAATCCCCCTACAGAGAGATTGAAAGGGAGACACACACATAATCCATATGCCAGCACTCTTAACTTCCCACTTCTCCCCTGGAGGTGACAGCCCTCTGGGCTTTCCCTGGAGGAGGGAATAAGGTGGGGAAGGAAGATTGGCGGTTGTGGCCAGGCGAGGCGGCTCAGCTTCTCTGTTTGGCAGATCCTTAGCTCTGGGAGGTACAACAAAGCCCAGAGAGGGCCGTGAGTCACCTAGCATGATGCAATCTCTTTAAAGGCCCCATCTGCTGCTGCTGCAAGAAGCTGATTCATGGCGGGTGTGGTTGCTGACACAAGAAGGGAAATAGGCTGCCGAAACTGCAGCAGGAGGGACTGAGGTTAGACAGCTCAGAGCCGTGAGACATGGGAACAGGTGACTGAGAGGATTCTGCCTATGGAGTCAGTAGAAACAGGTGAAATGTGTCAGAGCTAGGGGAGAGGGAGGAAGAAGTCTGTCTGGTCTTGTCCCTAGAGACCTGATGACTTCTTAGTAGGACCTGTCAGCTTCAGCTTAGTCTGCAATATTCTGTAGAGCAGGGGTTCTTAACCTAGGGTCCATGAACTTGACTTGTTGGGTTTTTTTTTTAATATTTTGATAACTTTAGTGTAATTGGTTTGCTTTGTCACCCTGTGTATTTTATTTCATGCCTTTAAAAATATTCTGAGGAGGGGTTCGTAGGCTTCGCCAGACTGCCAGATGGAGTCAGATCATGTCAACGAGCATTTATTAGGAGGTGCCTACCATGTGCCTTTGAGGAGCTCAGTCTAATGGACAAATGCATCTAATGATGTCTAATGGATCCATGACACCAAAAAGTTAATAACCTCTGCTGTAGAGGAAATATGGGAAAGGATGAATCAGTCTATCAATGAGGATTTATTAGGCAACTGTTTTGTTAACCAGGCACTGGGCTAGGCACTGGAGATACAGGTACAAAGAATGAAACAATAACCAAACAAGCTTTCTATTCTAATAAGACAGTAAACAAAGGCATACACAAATATATGCAGCATAAATGTAAAGTCAATACATACAAATATACTGCATATATGTACATATATATGTGTATTATATGTGTGCATGTATGTATATACTATATATAGTAACATTTTTTTTTAGAGTTGGAAGAGGCTTTAGACACCATAGGATTACAGATTTACAGCCTACAGATTATCTAAGGGATCAAAGAGGTCATCTACCTTAAAGAGAGGTTTCTCATTTTACGGAAAACGAACAGACCCAGAGAGAAGGGACTCCAGAGCTCACAAATGGTGAGCCGCAGAGCAGAAATCTGAACCCAGGGCCTCTGATCCTACATCCTCCAGCTTTCCCACTATAGTACACTGGTAGCCAAGGGAATAAATGGGATGGAAGGATGTGGCCCGCTGGGCCAGAAGTAGGAATGAATGAATGAGCATTACTATGTTCCAGGCAAACAAACAGAAAAAGTAAGATAGTCTAGGCCCTCAAGGAGCTTCTACTCTAATAGGGGAAGAGAGCCCAGGTGGGAATGCTGACCCCATTACGATTAGGTGTGTCACAAGAGGGCTTGGAGGCAGCATGACATTCTGATGGCTGGGCTGCTTAATCAAGTCAACAAGTCTGCAAGCATTTATTAAGCTCCTGCTGTGTGCCTGTACGGCTAAGCACTAGAGAAAACAAAAAAAGCAAATGGTCCCAGCTCCGCAGGAGATCACCCTCTAAATACCTGCCCAATCTACCTACGGCCAGGGGTTTGTGTTTAGAAGTGTGGGGCTGCCCTTATTAAGGACGTCTTTATGTTCAGTAATCATGCCTCTTAGAGCCGTAGGCCTGGAGTCCAATCTGGTCTCGTTAGTTGTGTGACCCGAGCAAGTCACTTAACCTTTGCCTGACTCAGTTTCCCCATCTGTAAAATGGGGATGATAATGACAGCCCCTCCCTCCCAGGGTTGTTTCCAATGAGATAGCAATGGTAGAGTGCTTGGCACAGTGCTTGGCACATGGTGAATGTATGTAAATACCAGTTACTATTGTGGGGAATCTGAACACATGGCTTCAGAAAACCCATTTCCAGAGGACAGCCGCGTCACTTCTCTGAGAAGGACGGTATTCCCCGTGGTCGACCCCCTCGGGCCCCGCAGCCCGGAGTAACTGTCAAACCGTCAGAGCGGATTTCCGAAGGGGGCGGGAGGTGGGTGCGACTGCGTGATTCAGGGCTCTGGAGGATTCCGGCGGGGGTGGTGTGAGGGGCGGGGCTAAGCCGTCACCGTCTCCGCGGCCTCACCCCCGGAGGAGCTGGACGGCTGGGCCCGCCCCCTCTCTGAAGCAACCGCCAATCACCGCTCTCCTTTCGGCCCCGTCCCCACCGAGGGCCAGTCTCCGTCAGGGTCCGGCCCCTCAGGTCTGAAGTTGAACGACTTCCGCCCTGCACCAATATGGCCGCTCTCCAGAGGCCAATCAGCGGCGCGAGGGCCTTCAGACCGGGGTCCGGATAGGGAGCCAGCCGGCCGCCCCGCTCCCTTCCCTGGAAGAGAAAGGCGGAGCTCCGAGCCGGTGGGGGAGGGGCTGGGTCGTGGGGGTGGCGGTGCGTCATTTCCGTTGTCAGGTGGCGGCGCCGCAGCCATGGAGGGAGGTGGCGGCTCGGGCGGCGGCGGCGGCTGCGGCGGCTCGGGCGGCTGCGCTGGGCGGCGGCGGTAGAGCGGCTCTCCCGCCCCCGGCCCTCCGGCCTCCCGCCCCCCGGGACGGAGCGCCGAGCAGCCCCCGGCTCCGGGACGCGGACTATGGGCGAGGAGCGCTGAGCGCCGGGGGAAGGTGAGCGGAGCGGTGAGGGGGCATCGAAGGGGGTTCTGCAGCCCGAAGGGGGCCCCGAGAGGGGTCTTCTCGGGGGAGGGGAGTCCTCCTCGAAAGGGGCGGTGGAGGACCTGCCGGGGGTGGGGTGGGGTGGGGGAGGGCGCTGCCTAAGGTGTGCGAGCCGGGCAGACCCTGTGTTCAGGGCCGGTCTGGTGGTTTCACCGGAAGGTTCTCGAGGCTACGGGCTGCTTTGTGTCTTTAGCCCAGTGCCCGGCACCTGGTGGAAGCTTCGTAAATGCCGTTTGATTGAGTAATCGATTTGGTTGGTTGGGGCCAGGGGCAGCTGGGGGTCTAGACTCGGTAGAAGAGGAGAGCCGTAGAGAAAAGGGATGGACCGAGAGAGAGGAGGTGGGGCCGGGATGGCCGGGTTACCTGGACTAGATAGGTGGGGGTGGGGAGCGACCCCGGGAGGAGCGATTACTTAGAATGGACCGAGGTGGTGGGTTGGCCCTGGGGAGCTCGGAGGTGGTGACGGTGCTGCGCCCTGCAGCCCCCTCGGGCCCTCCCCGGGCTGCGCCCTGCAGCCCCCTCGGGCCCTCCCCGGGCTGCGCCCTGCAGCCCCCTCAGCTTCTCGAGGACTGAGTGCAGAAGTGACTCGACATTCCCTCCAGTTCCGCAGGTGATAGATGAGCCCGGCCGGATGGTGGCCCAGGGTGCTCCTCTGATCACGAGAGCCTAGGAAGGAAGTGGGGGGGGGGGTGGCAGAGAATGTAGGAGGGGACTATTTCCTGGGAGTCCTGTTGAAAACCCACACTTTTTTGGCACCTGGAGAGCCACGCATTCTTTTCCACATAGGGACCGACCTTCATGGCATGCTGCATCCCTAGGAGGTGGGCCCTCTGCAGCATTCACTTTTCAATCTGAGCCCTCCCTCCCACTTGGTTGTCTAAGCTATGCAGGTTTACTGCCACAACCTGGCTGGCATGCTGCTTTGGATCTGGCAGCTGGTCGCTTTAGATGCCATAGCCTTGTGTGGTTTGTACCTTTCACCTGACAATGCTTCCAGTCCCACTTCAGGTGGCACCACCTACTGATAAACTAGGTAGTTTAGGTGACCTCAAATGGAATGGCTTTTACTTGAGTAGAACACACTTTCTCCTGTAGTTGTTTACATACTGCCCTTTTAAGTTAGAGAAAAAGCCCCAAAGTGTTGAGTTTACTACTCAGTGCTTCTCTTGGAGAACCTATAAGGAGGAAGACAGTCTTACTGGGTGTATTTCCCTTTAGGCTTAAGGGTTCTTTCTACAAGAGATAAGGAAGCACAAAATTTGTGGAAGTCCAGGTCTTCAAATGAGGAAATACAATTGTATACAAAGAGGAATACTTTCTGCCTTTAAATAGTGGTTATAAATTCCTTGGAAGCCTCATTTCCAAGACCTTGAATTTTTTTTTAATGTTGTGTCTGAAAGTCTTTCCCTTAGAGTAGAGGAGAAATAAAAAGGATTAAATAGACCCCACATGGTGATTTACTTGCAAAAACCTAGTTAAATCCACAATTCCCATTTAGTTGAATCGCAAGTAGGCTGTTGGCATTTACTTACTTAAATTCAGTGCACTAAAGAGGAGGATACCAAGGCAGGTGCTGTGCTAAGCACTTTACAGATATCTCAGTTGACCCCCAGTGCAGTGGGTGAGGTAGCCCAGATTAGGCAAAATAGAGTTTTTTGAACTTCACAATTAGGACAGCTGCCTGTTTGGTTTATCAGGTTGCTTTCTTAAGGATTTGGTTACTGCTAGATCTCAAACAGATATGTAAGATTTGCTTCATTTTTCAGCATTTGGAGTTGCTAAATCCCATACAGACTTAAGGAAATAACTCCCAATAATTATTAGATGCAATTAGTGACAACTGAAGGTGTCCCTTTGAACTGAAGGAAATGCCTTGAAGGATCTAATGTTCATAGTTTCCTTTTACTCTTTCTAAAAACAAAGTTTGTGAGAAATTGACTCAGCAGGCTGGGGCATTGGAAAGAACACTAACCTGAAAAATCAGGAGCTGTGGTTTTAGTCCTGGATCTCTGTAGCCGTGAACAAGTCATTCAGGATCACAGATCCCAGTGTGGAAGGGACCCCAAGCCACCTGGCCAACACCTTCATTTTATACATGGGGAAACAGGGACCTAGGGAAGCTAAGTAACTTGTTCAAGGTCACTCACATGGATGGAGTCTGACGTGTCAGAGGGGTGGATTTGAATTCAAGTCCTGAGTCCAGAGCAAGTGCTCCTTCTCCTGTTCCTTGTGGTCCCCCCTCTCTGTGGCCCAGTTTCTTTTGCAGTGTTGGGATTGAGTGGGGAAAGCGGTTTGTATAAATGAACTCAAGTTCTAAAATGCTATGATTTTAGAGTCATTTTGGGAGGAAAATGGATAACTTAGGTAGTACCTTATATAGGACAGTAGGAACTCCTGAGAGAATGTGGATTTCAAAGCAAACATGGGGGAGGGGGAAGGCATCTACAGATTCTTTAATGTGCTTACCTTCCAGTAACCTCAATCCTGTTTCTGAATTAGCTTAGGAAGGAAGCAAGTGCTATATTTATATTCTCTGACCCCAGACAGAATTCTGCAGGCTGGGTCAAGTAATCACTTTCCACACCAGCATTTGAAATACAGGATAGCTGGCTTTGGGGGAAGGATTACAAAATCTCTGAGAAAACCCATCTCCCCTTTTAACCCTAGTGATGGTTTCCCTAATAGTTTTTACAGTTTTATTTTAACTTTTGTTGACAAGCATTAAAATACAAAAGGAACAAAAGAAATTTTAAATGATTGAGTGTGCATGTAACTGTCTATTTCTGTCATTCGTAGATTGTTCCCTAGTATTCAGACTTATTCACTTGTCTTTAAATGACTTCCCACAGAAGGGCAACTGTCCACCATAGGATAGGGAGAATGAGACTTACCCATACTCCTCCATTCAGTTGCCTATGTTTAGGCAGGGAGGTGAGCTTCCTAGATTTTCCAGAAGCTCAAATTTCTTAACATAGCTTTCCTAGCCCCAAAATGCCTCATTTACAAACAGCTCTTTGGACGTCCCAGAAAAGTAGCTTTTTGGCCATCGAGTGTAACTCCTTCCTCTCCTCTCCTCCCCCTGCCCTTCAAATGCCAGCCAAACTGACCAGGGTCATTAGCAAAATGAACCCTCAAAAAGTCTGCTTTTCTAAAGGACCCCTGCGGCCTGATCCTAGAAAGGGATACCAAGTATTAGGTTTCTCTTCCTAATTGGCCACCTAAAAATTAGGTCAGAAGTTTGTTAGCCGCTCCAGAATAGCCGCCCTGGAAAACCTAGGTTTTGTGAATCATGAGCTGTTCACTATACCCCTAATACAGAATACAATATAGCTTTGACACATTGGCTTTTGTGCCCATGCAGAATGGTCTGCATCAGAAATAACCGTATTGCCTCTAGCTAATGAGATTCCCAGTTGCATCTTTGGAGTCAGAATGAAAACTGTACTGGGGGATTTCTGGGAAACTCATGGTTTCAGCTATGCCATTACTCTGCACTTTTGTCCTTGGTCTTACTCCATGAAAGAGATGAGATCTTGCTAAAGAAGTCTGATAGGTGTCCTCAGGTAAAGCATGTGTCCTTTGTAAGAAAATTCTTTCTCCAGACTTCAGTAAATGAGGAATAAGAAAAGCAATTTCTTTTATTCCCATCTAGGAAAATTCACCTCTCCCTCCCTCCCCACCCCTTCCCCCGCATTGAGAAAGAAAAAAACAAAACTCCTGTTACAGACTGGGATAGTCAGGCCAATCTGATTCCTGCATTGGTCAAGTGTGAAAATATACAGGGTGTCCCCAAACTCTTGGTCCAAGGTGTAAGCTACCAAAGTTGAGACTTGGAACATTTTGTACCTGTCTCAGTCTATTAAACATTCTTGAATTCATTACCTCTCAGGAACTTTCCCTTCCTTTCTCCTGGCAGGTATTAAAGGTGCTTTCTTTTCAAGGAACCAGGCTTAGCTGAGAGAATCTTTCTTCTCCGACCTTTAGTGATTAAAACCAAAGGGCTAATTGGTATTATGGAGTGGATGGTAGTGATCTGTATTGGTAAAAATTCTTCTAGTCTAAAGTCATAGGAGACTAAATTGGACATTTTTCTAAGTGTAAGCTGCTAAACTTTCTTCCCCCCCGCCCCAATAAACATTGGGCTGAAATTATATGGCATGAGAGGACATTAAACTGTCTCCCGAGGAAGATGGCTAGCCAATTGATTTTTGCTAGCAGAAAATAAATTGTTTTAACTGTTAGGTCTGTAGATGTTAATAAGATTCTATATCGGTGTACATATTTTAAAGAAAAGTTAATGTGGGAAAACCCAAAATGCATAAAGCAATAAGATTGGAACTGGTTAGTTACATTACAAAAGGCTTCTTTACAAAAAGCAAAGGAGTTCCCTGGCACTGCAGTTCTCAAACCTTTCAGCCCTAAGACTTCTTCCTTTACACTTTCAAGAATTATTGAGAAACCCCCAGGGAGCTTTTGTTTGGGTTATATCTATCAGTATTTACAGTCTTTAGAAATTGAAATGTCTTACTATGAGATTAATTTTGACCTCACTAGCCCCTTAATTCCCTGGACCACACTTTGAGAACTCCTCTCTGGTATAAGGAGTTTAAAGAACCTTAAAAGTTAAGTGGTAGAAGCCACTACCCTTTGAAGCTCTTTTTTTTTAATGTGTCTAAAATTATAGGAAGTGTAAATTGAACAGGATTGCTTGACAAAGGACTTTTTAAGGAACACGCCCATGATTCTAACTCTTTACATATTGTCTTTCTACATTAAGATATGACGCCCTTGAAGTCAGGGACAGCTTAACAGGCTCATATTTGTATCCCCAGCACTTGGCAGCACAGGACCTGAAACAGATAAAGTTCTTAATAAATATTGTCTGTTATACATCTGTCTGTCTATGTTTGGTACATCACAGAGGAGTCACGAGCAAAAAAGCTTCCAAGGAAGAATGGGTTAGGTGTTCCAACTTCAGGTTAGAGTGACATGTTAGTTTTGAACTCTCCAAAGCCAGATTGGTAGCCTTTGTTGACCCAAGGAAGTGAAAGGTGATAGACCCTCATTGCTATTAGGATGTAGTTTACGAAGGTCCTTAGGAGTCACCAAGCTGGAAGGGATATTTGGGTGCCTCTCCTAGTTCACCCCATAGAATCCTAGAATGTTAGAACTTGAAAAGGATTTTGGGGATCATCTAGGCCCATCTCCTCATTTTGAAGATGAAGAAATTGTGGCCCAGAGAGATTGTGACTTCTTGAGGAGCATGGGTGACAGAGCTAGCATTTGAACACATTAGTCTACTGATTGCAAACCAGTGGTCTTTCTGTTGTGACCCTTTTTTCTAATGCTTCTGTCCCTGTATACCTCTCCTTAAAATGTGCATCCCCTCTACAACATGGTCAAAATGCTTCTGTGTAGATACCTCTTAAAGTAGAGATACTCCACAATGTAGCCCATCCCATTGTGAAAATAGCTATAATGGTTGGGAATCCTTGCTTATATTGACCAAAAACTCACTTCCCTATACCTATCAGCCCTTAGCCCCAGTTCTGTCCCCCCTGGAGCCATTCTAAGTTAGGATTCTTTCCCTGCCAGAAATGTCAGAGGATAGTTTGAAGGTCATGCTTGTCTTCTAGAAGTTTAGACTATCCCTCAAATATTCTGAGATGCCCTTTTCAAACTATTCCTGTCTTCATCCTATAAAACTTCTTGGCAGTTTCATGAGTGAAAACCTTCGGTGATAAGTTTATTTAAAATTAAACTATCTCAGGCTTCATCATTAGTGCCCTAGAATTTGGTGAAGTCTGTGTTCACCCCAATCAGACGTTTTGTGGTTTTGTTTTTGGACTTCAGTCTGTTTCCCTACCAGAGGCCACTTTCCCCCTCCCCACAGCCTTTGATTTTCTACCTCAGGTCCTCTTTTGGGAGGTTGGATGGGCTTTGAGTTCACCTGCTTGATTGTTGCTCTCCAGTGGACCGTCTCTAGGGTCCTTGGTACAGTATCCATTGTAATATACAGTCTTCCTGGGGGTAAACCCCATGGCTGTGTATGTGACATTTAACTAGTTCTGTGGGTTGAAGTACATAGTTTAGGTTGGGCTTTTATGACTTTTTGTTGTAATTGGTCTGGGAGGTGAGGTAAGTATGAGATTGCTATAGTTGAACCTTAGCCAGACTGTGGCTTTGCCACCTGTGCAGTTAAAGCCGTTTGCAAAGTGTAGATGATTGATGGCTGTCTGTAAATCAACCCTTAGCCCCTGTAGCTACAAACCATCCAATGGAAGGGAGGGGATAATAACTTAAACCACCTAGCAGTCTGGCAGCTCCCTGTGCCCAAGTGCCCCTTGATCCTGAGCTAGAAGTTAGTTTTGTGTAAACAGTTTGGGGAATCTTGGGATTTGACTGTCTTCTGAAGCCTTGAGTGAGTCAGAGGTGAGCTCTTTTCTAGAAAAGTTGTGAGTATTCCAGGAGAGTTATTATGCTTATTTTAATTCTGTAGTTGGACAAATGATTCTCAGTGCCATGAGTGTAAGACATTAGCGGCCATCCTGTGCTGCAGGCTCTGTGTTGCAATCTGCGGCTTCCCTGAAGCGGCCCCTCAGTGCCCTTGCTGCTCTCAGCATTTGTGGTTGATAGATCTTGTTTGACCTCTGGAATATCTAGGGGGAGAAGTCGTGGCTCTGATCGCTAACCTAGAATGTATGTGAAGTGGCGCTTCTTGAGACCTAATGACTGGAGCCAACCTGTTTGGACAGGTTAAGGTGGCTTGTATTAAGTACTCCCTGCAGGGACTTTGCCTAGTGGGCCGGCAAGCCTTTGCTTCCTCTACTCCCCTCCCCAGATATTGATGCAGAGCTCCTTCTCTCTTTGCACAACAGCTGCTGGAACTTTACAAAATGAACTATATTGTCAGTTGTCAGAGGTGTGAAGTTTTATGTTTAATTTCATCTTGCCAAGGACAGCTAATGAACGTTGTCTGACTTCACTTCATCTGAATTGAATGTGACGTTTGCTTTCAGAGCCTTTTGTTGCTGTAGACACTGTAACAAAGCCCAAGCTGCTCCTGACCAGAATCACATCTAGTCCTCCCCATTATCTTCCAGCCTTCCTCATCCCACATTTCCCCAGAGTGGATCCAGCATCCCTCTTCTTTGTCTTTTACACAAGGTATTTTTTTTGGCTACTAATTGCACTTTAATGCACCATGCACTGTTAGGGATACAGATACAAAGAAGAAACACTCTGTTAGGGACACAAAAACAAGAATGAAACAAATCCAACTTGTAAGGAGCATACATTCTAATGGGGAGACCACAAGTACATGTGTAAGCATATATAGAATACATAGAAAGAGAATAAATACTGGGGGACATCAGGTAGGTATGGAAGGAAGACAGAGTCTGATGCATTGGGTATTAGGAATTGGATGCCAGCCATGGGGGAGCCCCCAGTGCAAAGGCTTGGGAGAACAGAGAAAAGGTCACTTTGACTGTGCTGCAGGGTGGCAGAGAGGGAGTAATGTAGGTCAGTGGAATGAGGCTCTTCCAATACAATTGGAAAAGGCTTGTCCAAAGCCAGACCTGATAGAGGCTTCAAGAAATGGTTGGGGAAATGACTTGATGCATTATCGGTTAGTGTTGTAACACTTCATAAATAAACTGGAATATAGAGAAATTGATTTAACCAGCCTCCACAGACAGTGACTGGATCTTCTGCCTCCCAAGTTAAATTTTGGGCTTTACTAAAGATCTGCACCCGGTTTTCAGAAGGCTATTAAAAACTGTCTGGGGATGTTGGACTAGATGTATTCTTTTATGGGTTGGTGGCTTCTAGTAGGGGGCTCAAGAGCCTAACTAGAAATTTTGGTTCTTCTACCTTTCATCTACCATTCTACCTTTTCCCATTTTTCCCTTTCTTGTTCCCTCCCTCTCCCCTTTTGCCATTAATTATTAATTTATTACTGATGCCTTTTTACCTCACATTCATTTCCAAATATGCCTCCCCTCTCTCCCAAACCTTCTTCCAGCTATTCCTTATACAAAAATTTTAAAAGAAAAAGATTGTCTGACAGTATGGACAATGTTCCACACTCATTGACTGTTAATTTTAAAATAACCTGTTTCTGCTTTTGGAGAACTTTTTGAAAAACTACGCTTATCTTTGGCAAGGTTGCAGGGATGGGGAAGGCTGTGGTGGTAAGGGAATGGTTCTTTTTTTTAATATTTTAAAATTTATTTCATTAAATATTTCCCAATTACATGTAAAAAAATTTAACATTCATTTTATTAACATTCTGAGTTCCAAATTCTCTTCCACCTTGAGAAGAGCAAGCAATTTTCTATCAAATGTACTTGTGCCATTATATAATACATAATACAAAATTAGCCATGTTGCAGAAGAAAATAGATAAAAAATAAAGTAAAAGAGATATGTTCAGTCTGCGTTCAGAGTTCATCAGTTCTCTCTGTGGAGGTGAATATTTTTCATCATGGGTCCTTTGGAATTGTCTTGGATATTGTCTTGGTCAGTGTAATTTGTGTTTGTCCTTCATTCTTGAAGAGGGCCGTGACATCAAGATGATGCCATGACTTGCAGCTGATTTTGATTTGATGGAGGGAGGGTTGTGCAAGGGCACCAGTCTCACTTTCTCCTCCAGAGCCATCTGGGTCCGGTGGCCTGATATTCATCAGGACAGCTGGAGATGACTCAGGATGCGATGTCGGACATTGGCCATTTTAGGCTAAGGTCTTATCAGATTCTCAGGTTAAGACTATGGGTAACTTACTCAGCAAAGTTAAGTATAATCCTGAATGGAAGAAAGTGGACATTTAATAAACTAAAAACAGTAGCTGAAATATAAAGTAGACATTAAGGACCAACTATGAGGGACTCAATAAGGTTCAATCATTTACTCTCATATGCAAAAATATCATCAGTTCTTTTATGATTGTCGTTTTTATTTGGGTAGTTTCAAAGAAAGGCTAGGGCTGAGGTGAATATGATGGGGTGATTCTAATTTTGAAAAAAACTTGTGTAGGGAGAGATAAAAAGGAGAAATGATCTCATACAAATGAGGCAAAAATGGAAAAATTGATACAGAAGAAGCCAGTAGAGGGGAGGGGGGGTAGAGTTGAAACCTTACTCTCATTGGGAACAGGTTAAAGAGGGAAGAATATCTAGATAAAAGTCTTCTAAATTTAGAAAGAAACAAGAGGGCAAGGGGATAGGCTGAGGGCGGAAGATAAAGGAGGGATTCTTGGAGGGGTGGGTATGTTAAGGAATAGGAGGCCAGGATAGTGTGTAGAAATAAAGCAGAGAAGTGAAGAGGGATAGGAATAGGGTGAGAAAGATCGAAGACAATATACAACAAATAATAGCTTAGAATGGGATGAAATGTACCACAACTTGTTCAGCCATTCCCCAGTTGATGGGCATTGCGTCTTCTCAAATTCCAGTTCTTTGCCACCTCAAAAAGAGCTACGGTAAATATTTTAGCAAAAACAGGTCCTTTTCCCATTTCCTTGATCTCTTTAGGGTACGGATCTGTTGTATCGCTGGTCAGTATGTGTGTACAGTTTCCGGAAGAACACGAGTTCCAAGCTCTCCTCCAGAGCGGTTGGGCCAGTCGCAGCTTTACCAGTGGTGTATTAATGTCCTGACGTTTCGACGCCCCCTCAGACGTTTTGTCATCTTCCTCCCTCGTGTTGTAGCCAGTCTGGGAGGTGTGAGGTTTTGCTTAATTTGTCTTTCTCTGATTAGTAATGATTTAGGCATTGTTTCATATGATAATTGATAGCTTCGTTTTCTCCATCTGAAAACTGCCTGTTCGTAGCCTTTGATCATTTGTCCCCTGGGGCGTGGCTCTTACTTTTATAAAATTGGTTCCATTTCCTATATATTTGAGGAATGAGGCTTTATCACAGAAACTTGCTATGAAATTTTTTTCCCAGTTTCCTGACTTCCTTCTAATTTTGGCTGCATAAATTTTGTTTGTGCAAAAGCTTATCAATTTCATGTAATCAGAATTATTCATTTTACTTTCCATGATCCTCTCTATCTCTTATTTTTTTTCAGAAGCCCCTCCCTTATCCACAGATCTGACAGATACATTTTTCCATGCTTCCCTAATTTACTTATGATATCACCCTTTATGTCTAAATCATTTATCAGTTTTGACCTTCTTTTGACAGAGTGAGATATTGGTCTATGCCTACTTTCTGCCAAACTGCTTTCCAGTTTTCCCAGCAATTTTTGCCATATGGTAAGTCCTTATCCCAAAAGCTTGGATCTTTAGGTTTATTAAACACTAGATTACAGTGGTCCTTTACTCGTAATTATTGTGTGTCTACTCTATTCCGTTGGTCCACCACGCTGTTTTTTAAATTAAATTATTTTATTTGTTTTCAGTGTTCTGCAATCACTTCTGTATATCTTAGATATTTCTCCCTCCCTCCCCCTCTTTGCCCCCTCCTTCCCTGAGACAACATACAATCTTATATTGGTTCTACACATACATCCCTATTAAATATATTTTCACCTTAGCCATATTGCATAGAAGAATTAAAATGAATGGGAGAAATCATAAAACAAAACATAATACAAAAGAAAATGGTCTGCTTAATTCTGTGATCAAATTCCGTAATTCTTTCTCTGGATGTAGAAGGCATTTTGCCTCCAGAGTCTATTGGGAATTTTTTAAGTCCTTGCGTTGTAATGAAGTACTAAGTCTACCAGAAAAATTCATTGCACACTATGGTTGTTGCTGTATACAAAGTTCTTCTGGTTCTGCTCCTTTCACTCAGCATCAGTTCATATAAGTCTTTCCAGGTCTCTCTGAAGTTTTTCTGTTCATCATTTCTTATAGCGCAATAGCATTCCATTACATTCACATACCACAGTTTATTCAGCCATTCCCCAATTGATGGGCATCCCTTTGATTTCCAGTTCTTGGACACCACAAAGAGAGTTGCTATAAATATTTTTGTACATGTGGGACCCTTTCTAATTTTTGTGATCTCTTAGGGATACAGTCCTAGAAGCAATATTGCTGGGTCAAAGGGTATGCACATTTTTGTGGCCCTTTGGGCATAGTTCCAAATTGCTCTCCAGAATGGCTGGATCAGCTCACAGCTCCACCAACAATGAATTAGTGTTGCAACTCTGCCACGTCTTCTCCAATATTTATCATCTTCCTGTTTTGTCATGTTAGCCAATCTGATAGGTGTGATGTGGTACCTCAGAATTGTTTTGATTTGCATCTCTAATCAGTAGTGATTTAGAGCATTTTTTCATATGACTATAGATAACTTAAATTTCTTCCTCTAAAAACTGCCTGTTCATAGCCTTTGACCATTTATCAATTGGGGAATACCCCTGTATTTGTAACCCAGTATCAGATTGTTTTGATGATTCCTGCTTTGTAATATAGTTTGAAATCTGGTACTGCTAGGCCACCTTCCTTCAATCACCTTCATTGATTCCCAGCATATTCTTGACTTTGTGGTTTTCCAGATGAATTTATTATTTTTTCTGGCTCACATAACATAATCTTTGGTACTTTGATTGGTATGGCATCGAATAAGTAAATTAGGTAGAATTATCAGTTTTATTATATTGACTTAGCCTACCCACGAGCAATTAATATCTCTAGAATTGTTTAGATCTGTCTTAATTTATGTGAAAAGGGTATCATAATTGTGTTCATTTATAGTCTCTGCATTTCTTTTGGCAGTCAGAGTCCCAAGATTTATATTGTCTGCAACTACTTTAAATGGAATTTTTCTTTCTAGCTCTTCCTTCTGGGTTTTATTAGTCATATATAAAAATGCTGATGATTTATATGGGTTTATTTTGTATCCTGCAACTTTGCTTAAAGTTGTTCATTGTTTCAGCTATATTTTTAGTTGATTCTCAAGGATTCTCTAAATGTACCAACATACCATTTGCAAACATTGCTAGTTTTGTTTCCTCGTTGCCTATTTTCATGCTTTCAAGTTTCTTTTGTCTGGTTGCTCTAGCTGGCATTTCTATTACAATATTGAATAGTTGTGGTGATAATGGGCATCCTTTTGCTTCACCCTTGGGCTTATTGTGAAGGCTTCATGTTTATCTCTACTACAGATAATGCTTGCTCTTGGTTTTAGATAGGTACTAATCACTCTTAAGAAAGGCTCCATTGATTCCTGTGCTTTCTAGTGTTTTTAATAGGAATAGGTGTTAGATTTTGTCAGAGGCTTTTTCTGCATCTGTTGATACAATCATATGATTTTGTTGTTTTTGTTATTGATACGGTCAATTATGCTAATAGTTTTCCTGATACCAAATCAGCCTTGCATTCTCATATAAATCTCAGCTGGTCATAGTGTATGATCTTTGTAATATGTTGTTGTAACCTCCTTACCTACTATTTTATTTAAATTTTTGCATTGATATTCGCTAAGGAAATTGGATTGTAGTTTTCTTTCTCTCTTTTTGCACCACCTGGTTTATGTATCAAAACCTTATTTGTGTCATAAAAGGAATTCGATAGGACTCTTTCTTTACCTGTTTTTTCAAATAGTTTATATAGTATTAGGATTCATTGTTCTTTAAATATTTTGTAAAATTCACTTTGTAAATCCATCTGGTCCTGGGAATTTTCTTAGGGAGCTCATTGGTACCTTCTATTTCTTTTTTCTAAGATAGCATTATGTAAGTATACTATTTCCTCTTCTGTTAATCTGAGCAGTTCATCTTCTTTGTAAATATTCATCCATTTAATTTATCTCTTTTACTGGCATGTGATTGGGCAAAATAACTCCTAATAATTGAATGCTTTAATTTCCTCTTCATTGGTGGTTCATTCACCCTTTTCATTTTTGATACTAGTAATTTGGTTTTCTTCTTTCTTTTTTAAAATCATATTAACCAATGATTTATAACTTTCTCCCCCATAAAATCAACTTCTAGTTTTATTTATTAGTTTAGTGGATTTTTTTACTTTCAAATTTATTAATCTGTCCTTTGATTTTCAGGATTTCCATTTTGGTGTTTAATTGGGGATTTTTAATTTGTTCTTTTCCTAGTTTTTTTTATTGCATGCTAAATTCATTGATCTGCTCTTTTTCTCTTTTATTGATGTACTCATTTAGAGATATAAATTTTCCCCTAAGTACTGCTGTGGCTGCATTCCATAAATTTTGAAATGTTGTCTCATTGTTGGCATTCTCTTTAGTGAATTATTCATTGTTATTTTGATTTGTTCTTTGATCCACTCATTCTTTAGGATTAGATTATTTAGTTTCCAACTAACTTTAAATGTATCCTTCCTCAACCCTTTATTAAATGTAATTTTTATTGCATTGTGGTCTAAAAGGGTGTGTGTCCTACTTCTGCTTTTCTGCATTTGGTTGGGAGGTTTTTATGTCCTAAGATATGATCAGTTTTGTGAAGGTGCCATATGCTGCGGAGAAAAAGATGTATACTCTTTTCTGTTCCTTCTCAATTTTCTCCAACAGTGTCTCCTTCACTTCTTTCTTATTTATTTTATGATTGGATTTATTTAGTGCTGAGAAGGGGAAGTTAAAGGCCTCCATTTGTACAATTTTACTGTTTCTTCCGTAATTCATGGAACTTTTCCTTTAAGCATTTGGATGCTGTGCCATTTGCTTTACTTATGTTTAGTATTGATATTACTTTATTTTTCTTTAAGCAAGATGTTCACCACTTATCCCCTTTAATTAGGTCTGCGTTTGCTTTTGCTTTGTCTGAGGTCATGATTGCAACCTCTGCTTGTTTTACATCAGGTAAAGCATGACGGATATACTACTCCAGCATCATTTTAACTCTACATGTAACAATAGATTGTCAGATTCTGTTTTTTAATCCACTCTATCATCTGCTTCCATTTTATTGGTGAGTTCATCTCATTCACGTTTACAGTTATGATTACTAACTCTGCATTTCCCTCCATCCCATTTTCTTTATTTAATCCTTCTCATTCTCTTTTATCCTGTACCCTCTAAAGTCTGTTTTGCTTCTGACCACTACCTTCTATTATTTACACTCCCTTTTATCACACACATACTCCCTTCCTCTTATTCCCTTCCCTTCCTAGTTCCCAATTGTGAGAGAGAGTGTGTGAGTTTCTCTCTTTGAACCGCTTTAGATGAGAGGTTCAAATATTGCTCACTCACCCCCATTCCCCTCTGCTATGAAAAGCTCTTCCTTGCTCCTCATTTATATGAGGAAATTTTACCCATTCTTTCACACTCTTCCTCTTTTTCCCAGGGTTTTCTTTACATCATGCCAATATAATCAACTCACTTCATGACCCCTTTCTATATAGAATCTTTTTTCTAATTGCTTTAAAAATGATAAAGTTCTTAGAAATTGCAGTACCATTTTCCCATATAGAAAGGCAAACCCTAATGAGTTCTTTATGCTTTCTTTTTCATCTTTACCTTTTTATGCTTATCTTGTATTTGAAAGTCAGATTTTCTACTCATCTTTGGTCTTTTCATCAGCAGTGCTTGAAAGTCATCTATTTCATTAAATATCCATTTTTTTCCCTTGAAGGATTGTGTGTGTGTGTGTGTGTAGATAGATAGATAGATACATACATACATACATACAGTTTTGCTGGGTAGGTTACTTTTGATTGTAATCCCAGTTCTTTTGCCTCCCAGAATATCATATTCTAAGCCTTCCACTCATTTAATGTGGTAGCTGCTAAATCTTGTGTGATTTTGACTGTGGCTCCTTGGTATTTCAAGAGTTTGTTTATGACTACTTGAAGTATTCTTTGACTTAAGTGTTGGAATCTGGCTGTCATATTCTTGGGAATTTTCATTTTGGGGTCTCTTAGGTAGTGATTGTTGGATTCTTTTAGTTTCTGTTACCTTCTGCTTCTAGGATTTTGGAGTAGTTTTTCTTCATAATTTCTTGAAATATAATGTCTAGGCTCTTTCTTTGATCACAACCTTCAAGTAGTCCAATAATTCTTAAATTACCGACCTTGCTCTATCTTGTAGGTCATTTGTTTTTTTCTGATGAGATCTTTCACATTTTCTTCTATTTTTTTTATTCTTTTAACTTTGTTTTATTGTTTCTTGATGTCTCATGGATTCATTAGCTTCCAGTTGTACAATTCTAGTTTAGAAGGAGTTTTTTTCATCAGTGAAGTTTGCCAATTCTGTTTTTAAGGTGTGGTTTTCTTCATATTTTTGGGCCTCTTTTATACCAAGTTGTTCAATTGTCTTTTTGTAATTTTCTTCTTTGGCTCTAATTTCTTTACTTAATTTTCCTTCTTTTACTCTTATTTGATTTTGAAAATCATTTTTAGCTCTTCCAGGAGTTCTTATTGCGCTTGTATTTATTCACATTTTTTTCTTTGAGGCTTAGCTTGCAGCTGTTTTGACTTTATGTTCTTCTTCTGAGTTTGTGTCTTGTACTTCCCTGTTGCCCTAGTAGCTTTTTACGGTCAGGTTCTTTTGTTGTTGTTTACTTATTTTTTCCACCCTGTTTCTTGATTTTGAACTTTTTTGTTAAAGTTGAGCTCTGTTCCCAGCATGTGGATGGGATAGAATCACTGTCACAAGCTTTAGAATGATCTTTTTCCACACAGCTGTTTTTAGAGCTAATTCTGGGGTTTGGAAGTTTTCAGTGCTTCCACAGTGGTGTGATCTGAGGAGAGGTGTGGTCACTGCTCTTCTATTCAGCATTCTGGGTCTTAACCCAGGAAGGATAAGGATCCTTGGACATTGCATTTAATGCTGCGCCTCAAGGTCCCAGCACCCTTAGGGTCACAAGTGTGATAGGGTCACTATCCCTTAAGATTCCCACTCCTTCTTGACCAAAAAGTTTTCTTCTCTACGCTTGAACTTTGACCCACAGATGGGTATGGGCAATGTACCTGTGACTAGTGCTAGCACCGGCGTCCCCTATAATCTTTCTGATAAGTTGCCAGTCCCCTTCCTGTCTCTGGTGTAAGAGACCCTGAAGCTGCTGCTGCTGTTTATGTGACTACCACCTAGACTTCACCATTTATGTTTCCTCCTCGTGGGCTCTACTCTAGGCTAGCCTGTACTCTTGTGCTACAGATCTCTCTGACCTCCTAAGTTGTCTTGGGCTGGAAAAATATCTTACTGACCATTTCTTGGCTCTACCACTCCAGAATTTGACTTGAAGTGTTACTATAAAGTTTTTTGCAGGAAAATGTTGGGAGAGCTAGGGTGAGTGCTTTCTGTACTCTGCCATCTTGACTCCACTGGGGAATGACTGGTTTGGTAAAACCCTGAACAGCTACCCATAAAGCCATTTGCTAAAGAACAGAACAGCAACTTAGCCTAACATATATAGAGAAACCTAGTTTTCTTCCCCATTTATTGATTGTTCCCAGAAACCACTCTTTGGAGAGATTCTCCTTATCCTCTATGTCACTGTCTTTGTATTGTTCCCCATTGACCATAGACTCTGAGGCTTGCAGGAGTGATGTAATCACATTGTTTAAAGTGCCCTTAGCTTTCAGACCTTTTGGTTTCCAAAAGTGACCTTCTCTCAGCTTTTAAAGATGATGCAAAGGGGAACTTTTAACTGGACCTATGTCCATACAGATTTTAAAAAATCACATTATTGATTAAATTTCAAGTACAGTACTATGCTAATTCATAGCCACTCTCTTTTTGATGTAGTTAGAATAAGGCCCTTCCACATATGAGCTCAAAAATTGAGTGAATCTTTGTGCCAGAAGATTGTTTTGCAAAGCACTTTGTACTTTTGCTAACAAGCAAGGAGGATGTTGTCCAATGCTTACAGGAGGAAACAGGCAGGACTCCTGGGTTCTATTTCTCACTGTCCTGTCCACTTCCCACTTGTGAGTCACTTCCTTTGTTTCTGCTGCAGGTATTTTCTCCATTACATAGCTCTGAAGGGTTTCAGGGAGGTTGGCCTTATCAAGCAATTAATCTCTAATTAAAGAAATAAGTGTAGTCTTCACCTAGACTGGGCAGAAATGTTGTTTATAAAATGATGCAGATGTATACTTTCTTGGCAAATCTGGGTTACAAATCTTTTGCAATTTTTCAGAAGAACAAAGTGAATGCTTTACTTTGGAAAAATAAAAATTTCAGCACAAACCTGGATTATCTCATAATCCTTGAATATGAATATCTAACCCTGAGTGAAGCAAACAAACTAAGGGGGCACCAGACTCTTGCCAGAGGAACTGTCCTAAGCAAAGAATCTAATTGTGAAGTGGTCACTTGATAAGGCCCACTGACTATTAACCTGATCTCAGAGTGATTTCCCTTGATGTGTAGGTCCTGAAAAATTGTGCTCTGAGTTGGAGACTGGTCTGAAATAGTATTGACTTCCTCAGAAAATTTCAGCACTTAAATGTTTCTTAGGTTTTGTGATTTTTTTCAGGGATTTTTTCTTGGGTTTAATTCACTTAATAAAAGTTGACATTCGCATAGCACTTTAGAATTTTGCAGTGTACATAATGTCAGCTCTCATTTGGGCATTTAGGTTTACAGCAAGTGATAGTATTCCATTTTACAGATGAGTAGCTTGGGCTCTATAAGTTAGGTATTTGGTAAGTTTCAGGGGCCCAACTGAAGTCCAAGTCTTCAGCCTCCAAGCCTCGCCTGGGTCTACCCAGTGGACCATGTTTTTGAGTTCTGTGCTAGTTAACAGGTGGTCTGCATTTTGTCTTCAGCACATTATAGCTAAAGTGTTTTCCAGGGACTAGAACGGTATTGATCACTCTGCCTCTGTCTCTCTCTTTCTGTCCCTCTCTCATTGTACTTTATTTTTATTGATTTTTTTTTTATGTCACATTCATTTCTAAATGTATTCTTGCCCCATCCCTACTCCTTACCCAGCAAGCCATCCCTTGTAACAAAGCAATTCAACAAAATTAACCAACACCTCCATTATGTCTAACATACCAGTCTGTGTGATACTCCATACCCGTAATCTCTTGTTTCTGTAATGAAGAGAAAGAAAGATGAATTTTTTCAACTGTTCTCCAGAAGCAAGTTTTCAAGCATTTTGTCTTGGTAATGGTTTGTAAGAGAGAAGGCTAAACAAAGATAAACAGACAAAACAACGCATAGAGAGAGTAACCCACAAGATGATCTTCATGTAAGATGCTTGTATTCTTGCTTTTGTCCTCCTGCTGACGACAGAGAGCCCTTGTCGATCTTTGCCTTGCTTGATCCTGTTTCTCTTCCCTGTCCGATTCTGAAGGCAGTGTTAGCATGGCAGCACTGAAGACAAGGATGAAGAAAGCAGCAGGATTGTTATCTGTGTCACAGATGACAAATGTAGGGAGATCAATAATAAAATTGTTTCAGAATCAAGACTCCAACATTTCAACAGCCTTAAAGTAACGACTGCAATGAGCAAGATGAAGTGTACGAGGATAAATGTGAAGTCCAAGACTTAGGCTTAAAAAAAAAAATCAATTGGCCATGTATAAAATGTGTGTGGGCATATATATGAAAAAGATAAGCCAACAATGTTATGTGGCTGCTATTAAAAAAAAAAAAGCTGTAGCAGCTTACTCTGAATTAATAGAAATGTGGTGACCAGATTGAGTGGTAGTAGTCCCACAGTATTCTTCACTAGTTAGTTCACATCTGGAATCTTATATTCAGTTCTAGCTACTTTAGAATAGTAAAAGACAGTACTAGAGAAGGGAAACAAAAGGGTGAAGAGTTTTTGTGATTAACAGATGCTTTCTGTTGGGAAATTTATGTACATGTACAAATATATAAAAAGGACATACAAGGTAATTTTGGACAAGAGTTCGTTGACAGCTGGGGAGATCAGGAAAGGTCTCAGGTAGAGGTCTGATAGCTCTGAAATGAGCTTTGAAACAGATTAGGAATTGTAAGAAATACAGATGGATAGGATGTAAATCCTAGGCATGTAGGCAAGAGATGCAGTGCTGTATGTAAGAAAAATGTTAAAGCCAGTTTGATTGGACCATGTACAATGGGTGAAAGGTAAAATGATCTGTAATAAGATCGGAATGGGAGTTTGGGTCCATATTGGAAAGATACTTGGTTTTTACTGCAGAGTTCAGCACCAGAATACAAGGCTCCCATGGAAGCATGGCTGACATAGTCTTTTATGGTTTGCAAAGAACCATATCTGTTAGCTCATTTGACTCTCACAACAGTCCTGTGAAGCAGGGAGTATAGATATTAATCCCATTTGACAGGGAATCTTCAGCAGGAGACTTATCTGAAATCTAAAGAGACTGAGAACCAAATCATTGCGTGTCAAATTCAGACCTCTTGTGGAACAAGTGTCTCCAGTCTCTGTATTGTGCTCTGAAAACTTCTCTGCCACTTGATCCCAATTAGATCTTGTACAGTTATTCTGTGAATAGTAACAGTAGGATTGGAGCTAAGTATGAGCCCTACAGAAGTTACTTCTTGCATAGGAAAAGAAAAACTTCTTTGAGGATGGATTCATGCATCAATTAAGTCATGCTCCTTTCACACTGGCAGGAGATATTTTGGAGTGCCCCACCTGCAAACCAGCAGATAAACAACATCCCAACTTCTACAAGAAACTTTTCCGAACCTCACTTAATTCTAGTACCTTCACTCTGTTAGTTCCTATTTATCCTATATTTAGCTTGTTTGTACATATTTGTTTCTTGTCTCCCCCAAGAGATTGTGAGCTCCTTTGAAGGCCAGGGACTATCTTTTGCCTCTTTTTCTATCTCCAGTGCACAGTGCCTGACACTTAGTGGGTACTTAAACGCTTATTGACTGACTGACATCCTTGTTAGCTCCCTGGTGAAGCCATTTATAATTGGCACATACTCCTTCCTACTAGAGAATTTGCATAAGACTATGCGGTGTGCTCTTCCCTGAAGAGTACACCCTTCTTTTGTCAGCTGTGGTCAACACCCAAGATGTTTCCCACCTACCGCTCTACTCACATCTGTTCTCACTGTGGGCCACATGCTATCTTTCTAAGCTAAAAACCCCTTAGCCAGCTTTTGAACCTTCTGTGCCAGGCTGAAGGGTCACAGGAGGTGCACACCTGGAAATTCAGGGCAACTTTTTAGTAAATGGCCCAATAGCCAAATCACAAACTCCGAAAATATGTCCAGGGTTCCGCAGTCCTCCTCCTGCCCAAACTTGATGCTACACTCACAACCCAGCTTTTGTCTTGATTCATCCAGCTTACGAAGTGGAAAGGCTAACTCCTAAGGGGCCCTTTCTAGAAATCTTCTATTTTTATTGACACCCATTGTCTTAATCAGGACATTTTGTTTATACCATCCTACTTAAAAAGCCTTCTACCTGCCTACAAGAGAATTCCTGGCATGGAAAAAACAGGGCTGCTGCTCTTCCCTGGGGAGACTGGCAGAAGTTGGTATCTCTTCCTCAGGAGGTAGAGGGAAAAAAGGGGTAGGCCAGGATCCTGGAAAGGGTAGGAATCGGGGCAGATTTCCTTTAGGAGAGGTGGCTTAAGCGGAATCTTGAAGGAAGAGAATTTCAGCAGCAGGACTTGCGGGATGGAGGGTTTCCTGGGCATGAATGCAAGGAGACAGAAAAGGAAAGACAAGAACAAGGAGCAGCCCTATGGCTGGAATATAGAGTGGATAAAGGAGAAGAACATAAAATGAGGTTATATATGTACACGTAAGCTAGACTGTGGAGGGCTTTGAATGCCGACTTGGGGAGTTGCCGTTTTATTCCATAGAGACAATAAAGAGCTAGTTGAACTTTTTGAGAAGGGGAACGATGATTGTTAGTCTTGTGTATTCAGAAGATTAATTTGATGGCTCTGTCGAATTGGAGAGGAAAGGCTGGCAGTGTTAGTCTGTCTCACATATTCTTGTGATATATTTCCATGTATGTTCATCTTCACTCCCCAACTTGTAAACTCCAGCAGCACAGGCACACTGTCTTGTACTTCCTCTGTATTTCCTCCCTGTCTACCAGTTCCCACTACACCGTAACAGACCTAGCACAACAGTGAGCCCTTAACAGATGCCTCAGATATCCTGGGGCTCATTGGTTCTCTGATGTCTGATGCCCAAGATAAGAGATCTTTGTGTCCCAAACTCCTCTGCCTTTTACAGCCTGCCAGTGCGATAATCCTGAAGACAGAAAATGGATGCTCTTTGGAAAAATCCTTTCACACATTCTACCCTGGTCTCTGTTTTGGAGGTCAAGTAACAGTGTCTTATGCTGCATGTAAAGCTACTGGACTGAGCCCACTGTAGAGTGTTTCTCTCTTTTCAGAGCTGGAACTTCACAGCTGATGACAGATTGTTCCACCAGGAGTCCCTCAGAAAAAGGGATTGATTTTTGGCCTGTACGTACATGTAGCTTCCCAGCATTAGAACTCTGTTTTCAACTTTCTAGATTTCTTTGTTTTGCCTGGAAGCACCTCTGAGGTTGGATCAGGTCTTGCATAAGGTCACTGGTAACCAGAGAACCTTCCCCAGGTAACCTCTTTAGTACCTGCCAGTCATTCATATTAGAAGTATTCTCAGAGGTGGTGGAGCAGCTCGGAGGGAGCCTTGTTGACTCCTAGAATGAGAGTAGAATACCTTTCTTGGGAAGGATAAGGAGAGACTGAGTCATGTGCTAAGGGAGGCCAGTCATTCACTGAAGCCTTCTGCCTCTTCTTTCCTTTACTGAGTTGAGTCCAGCTGTTTGAGTGAGGGGCTCACCTCTGTAATGCTGATCCCTGTCTGATACAGAAGCAAAAACTTGACTCTGTGGTGGTGGTGTGTCATTCCCCCTCCCCCACAATGCTGCTGGTATTGTCTATTTTGGCAGGAGATCCCTAGCTTGGCCCAGCTGTATTCAAATTAACTTTACCCAATAGCAGTCTGGTGAAACCTGTGGACCCCTTCTCAAAATAATGTTTATATGCATTGTAAATACTGAGAGGATTACAAAGGAAACCAATTATATTGAAATAAAGATGTATTTTTTTTCCCCATCCAATTTGGCCAACCCCAGATGAAGAACTTGATGATCTGGAGTAATGCCACCACCCACTTGGTTAAAATAATGCATTGTTCTTTATTTTTTATTATGAATTTAATGATCTCTAGCTAATATGAATGTTTTAGTTTGTAAAGAACAGAAAAGAGAATTGTATATAAAATTATGAACTTCTGTTGCTTCTAATTTTTGAATATGTTAATTTTAACAGGAGTAATATTACCCTGTTTGAGGCCTCTTCTGAACTTTTTTTTTTGTATTGTTTTAAATGTTTTGTTGATGTCAGAGATGGTGTTCTGGCTGCCGTCACCTCAAGATCCCCATGCTGGCCTCTTTTTTTTTTCCAAAGGCACCATGTCCAGAATACATTCAAATACAATAAATAGCTACCACAGCCCCCGAAAGGAGATGTTATATTCCTGTGTCTCTCTACGTTTGCCCCCTCCCATCACCACATTATTGCCTCACTAAGTGAGGCCAGATCCCAATAGAGTTCATTCATAGCAGGCAAATAAGAAGACAACAGAAGAGGAAGGTGAGACATTTAAAGCTCTGGTTACTTCTAAGCCATTTAAAGCTCTGGTTACTTCTAAGCCAGAAAGCATGGAAATCCCTTTGCAGCAGCAGCACACAGACTTGGTGAGGAGTTGCACATAGATGCAGCCCCCACCGCCAGGGAGGCTCCCTTTTAAGAAGATGTCAAAACACACACACACACACACACACACACACACACACACACACGCACGCATGCGCGTGCACATGCACACGCACCGCCCCCGCATACCCAGGCTGTCACTGCCCTCTGTCATCTTGAAAGAAGATTTCAGAAGCACTGCTGGCATTGTTGCCCACAGAAATCTCTGTACCCTATTCTTAAGTGGCAAATACAGGAATAATGTGTATTCCCAATGGTGATAGACTACCCTTCTGACCATATTTCTAGGCTGCTGAAATGATGAGGCAATACCTACAAGTGAATTTCAAAGGTTAGAATTAGTATGCAACAGTATATTCTTGTCTGTCTCAAAGGCTTTTCCCCAAGACCCAGTGTCTACAAACAGATTGCAGCAGGTGCTGTGAACCTAGGAAGCATCAAGTATCCCCTTCATCCCTGCAGCAAGCGCTGCTTTGCATCAAGTGTCTCCATAGGATGCCTGGCTTTGCCTGAAATTATGTGGTACTGGTAAATTGTTAGGTCTTGCCCCTCATCCCAGTCTGGCATTTTGGTTTTTATCTCTGTTACCTTCCTTCTTGCTGCCTGTACTTTGAAATAGGTTTCCTTTTCTGCTCTTCTAATTGAATTCCACTGGCCTTGGATGGGTTGAGGAGGTGGGCTAAAGGTGCAATGTGTGGCAGCAGCGAGTTGGGACTGTACCCACTCATCTCTGTTACAACAGCTCTCATAAAACTGTTGTCTAGACAGTGTTTTGTATAAAGGCAGCATTTGCACAGATGCACCAGGGCCTCTGTGGGAGTCTCCTGTTTCTGGGACAAGTGCACCAGACAAGGTATTCAAATAAATATGATTATTACCAATTGTCTAAGGCAGGAGGATTGCCAAAATCTCTTAAAAATGATTCCCTCACCATTTTTATTTTCTGTGGTGAGGTAGGGAGGGCAGTCCATCTCTGACGGTGGTGTATGTGGCTGAGGAGTTCTCAGCTAGCTCCTGATGCCCATGGCTGGCAGCAAGGCATGCAACCCTTCTTAGGCAGCTGGGAAATTAGTCTGTGTGTTGTCTTGGGCACATGTAAAATAAGTTAGATTTCTCCACAGCATTTTAGAGGTGGACAGGATCTTAGAGATGGACCCCCTTATTTTACCCCCCGGTGTCATAGCTGGGACTTAGAATGGAGTCTTGCCTCCTGGGCGAGTATTTTTCCGAGTATATCATGCAATCTATTGATGACTTTTTTGTTTAGGGGGGAAGGGGTGGACTGGGGAGGTAGGTGCTAGTATTATCCCCATTTTGCGGATGAGGAAACTGAGGTAGAAAGAGGTTAGAGGATTGTCACACAGCCTAGTGTCTGAGGTTGGATTTGAGTCTTCCTGTCTGGAGGCTGGAGGCTCTATCCACTGTACCACCTTGCTGCCCCCTAGCGCCACCTAGCCGCTCCCATTTCAAAAGATTGGTGGTTCCCCAGTATTCAAGTAAGGTTTCTTCATTTTCATTTTACCCATGAACATAAATGACTAGCCAGGCAACTGAAACCCAGATTAGGGTTTAGACTTAATGTAAAGGAACACTTTTTACTGGTAAACTTCTTAGTTTAGTTCTACCCATAGTTTTTTTTTAATTTTCAAGTTATGCTTTGAACTTCTCTATGTATATAGTTTTAGTAGAATGATGGTTTATCTTTAAAATGCTGAGTTCTCTTTTAAAAGAGAATTTTTATGGATATCACTTAAATCTACCAGGTATAGACCTATGAGTTCAGGTGAATTTAGGAATTTCTTCAATACATGTATTGCCTCCTTGGCCCAAGTTCTGTGGGTACTGACTTTCTCTTTATGAGGTGGCACTCATACTTGTAAACCAAAATTGCTACTACTAATAAGAACACTCATCAGAGCTCAAGTTTATATAGTAATTTGTAATTTATATGGTCCTTTCCTCACAACAGTCCAGTGAGGTAGAGATTACAAATGTTATCCCCATTTTATAGGAGAAACTAGGACTCACCTGCAACCCACAGCTTGTAAATGCTGGGACTGGACTCGCATCTTCTGCCTCTCAGAGTTAGGCTTATACTGCTTTCAGCATCTGCAGAAATCTCCTGGTATCAGTCAGTAGATGCTGCTTTTCCTTCCTCTGTAGCCAGATTCTCCCTTTCTGACTTGTAGACATCTTCAGCTCTAAGTAATCCAGTAATCAAGGAGCCTTTGCTTTTTGTCAGTGAGTACTGCCTCTGTACAAGAGGAAGAGGAGGTGGCTTCCTGATGCATTGCCAAGTCAGAGACTTATGCTATCCCCAAGGCTGGGGAATGAGCTGACTTAGTCATTCATTGTGGGGGGAATCTCGTCTTTCTCTTCCAGAGCTGAGGATGAAGCGGAGAGCATCAGACAGAGGAGCTGGGGAAACGTCTGCTCGGGCGAAGGCTCTTGGAAGTAGCATTTCTGGGAATAATGCAAAGAGAGCTGGGCCATTTATCTTAGGTAAGTCACACTTGTTTTCTCAGTTGTCTAGAGCAGGCTGGCTTGCAACCTGTTCCATGTGCTGCCTGAGTGAAGTAACAAGAGAGCAGCAATGTTCCAGTATGAACATCATGTTCAGACTTTGTGGGTTCAGTCACATAATTGTTGGGGCTCCTATAGTAAACTAAAGGTTGTTTGTTTTTAATTTCTCAGGGGATTGTGAAGTATTAAATTAGATATTTGAAACCGAATGCCTTCATTAGAGTGTGTCTGTGTATGTGTGTTTGCTGATTTGGACTCTCTTTGCTTTGAGGAGATGAGGCCTTTCTCTTTTTCCTGAAAATACTGCTTGTCCTCCTCCCCTCTCCCCAACCCTACCTGAGTTCATTTGGGATGTAGGAGAGGTGTACTTGCTCTCTTTTACCATGAGATCAAATCATCCTTGGTTTAGAACTTACCTGAGACCCTCCTTATTACTGTGGAGGTGCTTGAGGAGTGCATGATTAATTCTAGAAAAGCATTAATATAAACTCCCCAAGTTCCCATAAAATTTGGCTGACAGTTTGTGAATAAGAGCATTTGGTGGTGTCAGCATGCTTAAGAAAAGATACTTAAAAAATGAAGAGAAATCAGAATATGATGGAAATGAAGTGGGTTGATTTGTGACTGAATTTTATGTTCTGGGGTTTACAATTTATATTGTGATTATATTGAGCCACCTAAGTCAATGTTGGTGTCATATTAATAAGCATTTATTAAGCACCTACTATGTGCTAGGCATTGTGCTAAACGCTGACCCCAGAAGCCCAGATTGCCCATAGTCAGAAGCTAGCTGTATTAGGCAAGAAGGTCTTGGGAAACTGCCCTCACACAGAGGGGCAGAGATCAGGTCTGTGCTGGATTATGTGACACAACACCCTTGGACATGTGGACTTCTCAGTGGTACAAGAACAGTGAGTTACAAAATCTTAAAGCTAGAAAGGAATCATCTAGTCCCAACCGGCGTGAATCAGGGACCTCCCTCCATAGTGGTGGGCCCAGAGAAGTGCTACAAGTACACCTGTCTGTATGGAAGAAGTTTCTTTTTGTAGGTCTGATACTGTTCAAGAAGGCTGTAAAACCACATGGCTTTGTTTTTAGGAATAATACAGTTGGTAGGAAAGGCTGCCCAATATAGACTGTTAAGCCTGTCTAAATAAGATAACAGGATTGAGATGCATGTGCTCAACAGAGTTGTGTTGGCTGATTATGGAGGCCCCTGGTAGCTCAAAATGTGGGATATCATGATCTAATGACATCCCACTCTGCTAGGCATGGCCCCTTAAATGCAAACAGATCTGTTCTACTCTGTGCCCTCAGGTCCTCGATTAGGTAACTCACCAGTGCCCAGCATTGTCCAGTGTTTGGCAAGGAAAGATGGGACAGATGACTTCTATCAGTTGAAGGTAGGTGGAAGAGAAGGCCTCAATACTTCCGACTTCATTGTTCTTGAAAGAATTGTGTCTACTAGATAGCATCATGCCAATTTTGCTTTCTAATGCGTAGGCGACTTCATTTTTACCTTGAAGCAATTAGGTTCACACATTGTCACTCTCTACAACTCTTGGTTTAGATGGATTTATATGTACATAAAATTATGTACTTATATACACATTTGAAAAGCCTGTTCGGTCTTCCATGTGCATTAGACGTGAAACCTCTCCAGTAATACCATCTAGTCCTACCTGTCATTTGGTTTAAAGAACAACAAATACAGTAAGGTTTTCCTTTCCTTTTCCCTAAAGATTCTGACCCTCGAAGAAAGAGGGGAACAAGGCCTAGAGACACAAGAGGAAAGGCAAGGCAAGATGCTGCTACACACAGAGTATTCTCTGCTTTCCCTCCTCCACACTCAGGATGGCGTAGTTCACCACCACGGGCTCTTCCAGGTAAAGGCAGAAATGGGGCTGATTGACTCAGTGAGCCTCCTGCCACTTCATTGACTTGGCATTCTACTTTCCAGTAGCTCCTTGTGTTAATTTTTAAAAAGAGTTTTTATTACTGTCTTTTGTTTTTATATCACCTAATTTTTTTCTCTCTATCCCATTCCCCTCCCCAGAGAGCCATTCCTCACCATGACGTTTCCTATGCAGAACCACCCCAGTGAATCAGGACTTCCTTAAGAGCTGAGGGAGGTTATTCAGAGGACATTGTTTACTGACTGACCTAGTGGTCTTGGTCACGATGATCAACTCTAGCCAGAGCATAAATAGTGTACATTTTAAATGTTGTGATTTCTTTGAAAAGCAGCTTTTCTGAGTAAAGGGGAAAAGCCAGGAAGTCTCTTAAAGACACAAGGTCTTTGGAGATAGATTTGGGCTATCTCCTCCAAAGTTGACTAGACCTATTGAGAAATGTAAGAAAAATAAAACAAGAAGGTAGAGGGCTTCCATGTCACCTCAAAATGACCAGAAATGGCTTCTGTCCCAATTAGTACAGTATCTCCTTTAGGCACTGGTTGTGCTCTCCATTTAGGCCTGCTGGTTCTTCAGGCAGAGTACAAGTCACTCAAGTTGCATTGGCTGGTTAGGAATGCTTTTATAAACATGCTCTTTAAAAATCTGTGTCCTTAAAGGGGCTCTAACACCTTTAAAATAAAAGAGAAAAACCATTCTTAGAAAATAAATGCACTATCCAGCCTTACCAGAGGCATTCTTCTACCTGTTCTGGAAGGGGAGTACTGAAAGCATTAGCCGAGGGCAAACAATAGTGACTACAAAATTGACTCCATTCCCAACATTCTTCTGATGGATGATTAGACATAGCTGGACATTTGCTCCTCATCAGTTTAGTCTAGAGGAGTGAATGGTAGAAGTTGTCTCCAGTCAGGTCTTTGTGTTTAGATTTGCCTTCAGAGACTCTGGGAAGGAACCCAAAGTAGTAATGAATTATTCGAAAGCTTTTCTTATCCAAGGTGTATTGAGAATAGTTTTATTTTCCTAACAGCTTATCAGAGGACCAGAGACCTTATTTTAAAAGTACTTGTGATTGTCATTTTTTGTACACTTAAAAAGACTTAGCTTTAGTAGTCAGTCCTTGTTGCTCTTGGTAATACAGCATGTAAGGTTTAATCTCTGACCTCAAAGATCTTAGAATCCAGTTGGGAAGATAAAGTCCATTCATACAAAAATAAGAATACAAACACTGTTGGATAAGCTCCAAATGTTGGGTACCAGTAGTACGTGCTTCACAAGGAGGGAGATGGGGAAAGAGAGAGAGAGAGAGAGGATCGCAGGGGTTCTAGTTCCAGTTCTGCCCCTCAACTGCCTTTGGGACCAGATTTGGCCAAATCCCTTCAGCTTTGGTCCTCAGTTTCCTTATTTATAAAATGAGTGTTGGACTGACTGGCTTCTGTGGTCCCTTCTAACTGGAGTTCTGTGATTCTAGAGGGTCTTTAATGACCTTAGATGGCGCTGAGCTGGGTAGCAGAGCACATTGTTGAAGAGGGGGAGGAAGAGGAAAGCTCCATAGTCTTTCTTATTATCTGTCTTGGTTCAGCTTAAATTTTAAGGAAGGAAAGTGGCCATAAACCCTCAATCCCATGCTGAAAGAAGTGGTTGTTTTTTCAGTGAAATTGTGAAAATGTATTTGAAATCCTGGCAGCTTCCCAGAGCTGACCTCTACTTAACCTTTACTGTCTTATGGGAACAGAAGTCACATTGCTTCCTAAATATAATGCAATACTCTAAACATTATTTAAGTACCTACTTTGTGCCAGCCACTTTGTGAAACACTAGGGCTACAAATAAGAAAGCCAGGGTCTGCCTGGGAGGTGACGTACATGAAAGCTAAAGGAGGAATGACGGTCATGCCAGAGGGTACTTGCCTCAGGGACATAATGAAGATGATGGTAGAGTCAAAGCCAGGCCAAGCACCTGGGGGCCAGTGAAGCTTCGATTCTGAGTGTTTGGGAGGGTCTTGTCTCTGCCTTCCAATCACAGGGGCAGAAGTCAGTTGAGGGCACTGTTGAGATGTGAAGATCAAAGCTGAAGCAGTCTGCATGATGAGTTGTTTTCTGGTGACGAGCTGTAGGTAGAGGAGGTGCACAATGATGATGTGGGGTCAGAACCGAGCAGAACAGCTAGTAGCGAGTGAATAAGTGGCTGGGATGTTGAACAGTAACATAATAGGGAGAATATACACCTCCCTTTCCTCCTCCTAAAACACAGACACACAGACACACACACACACACACACACACACACACACACACACACACACACACACACACACACCCCCATCCCAACAAAAACACACCTCGTGAGAAGAGTGGCAGGAGTCTGTCAGTCATTTGATACTTTAGCTTTAAGTTTGTGGCCCTGGGTTCAGCTCTGATTCTGATGAAAACATGGAGCTTAATGAATACTTGTTTGTGAATATAAGTCCTTCCATTTATGAATATGGCCACTTGTTTGGCAGTGTGTGAATGTGCTTCTCTGAGACACCAGGCCGGTCACTGGAACTAGGCTTGTTTGCTGGGTGTAGCTCTTAGCACGTCCAAATTTAGGGAATGTTGACTGGCCCTATAATCACTTCATTTTAATCCTACAAGCATGTATTACTTCTCAGCCCCTCTTTTCTTGCTCCCCTGTACTACATGGGTGGGCTTGGTTGTTTGTTTGGGTTTTTTTAAGTCTTCTGAATGATATCCTTGTTCCTTTATACACTATAATCCAAATGGGAGGCTCCAGGGCTAACAAATGTCACAAAACCACTATCTGTGTTTTCCTTTCCTCCTAGGACCGAGCTTGTGAAATCGTTGAGGATGTGGAATCTACTCGGATGGTCAAGAAAATGAAAAAACGTATCTGTCTAGTCCTGGACTGCCTTTGTGCACATGACTTTAGTGACAAGACTGCAGATCTGATCAACCTCCAGCATTATGTCATAAAGGAAAAGCGACTCAGCGAAAGGGAGACAGTGGTTATATTCTATGATGTGGTCCGAGTGGTGGAAGCCTTGCATAAGGTGAGCAGGTGCCGAGCTGGACTGTTCTTCTTTCTCCTCTGGATCATAGAGTATGTTCCTTTTCAAGTACTAGATAAAGAGGGAGGATGGATGAGTATCTTGGCTTCCTTAACAGGTAGAATACTTGCAGTGAATCCTGCCAAAGCTTCTATCTTCTCAACCATCTGAGTAGTGATAGTGGCTCAGCAACTTCAAGAAAGATAGTAGTGGAATTAAATGCAAGCCAGGTAAGGAGTTGTAACTCCTGTGCTCAGCAGATTTTTTGGATTTGAGATCCTTCAGACCTAAAAACAGGTCAAAGCATGACCTATAAGAGTCAAATACAGATAAGCTCAATCGATTAGGGTATTAAAAATCAGTCTGAAAGCTTTGTTGATCCATTGCAAGTAAAAAGTAGGTCCATGTCGTTCCAACAGGTGAGTCACCATAGAGAAGTTGTTAGGGTTCATGCTTTTGAGTCCTTGATTGTCCTCAATTCTCATCTTAATTAGAACTGTCCGTATCTGTCTTGTTTTCCCTTTTATAAATCAATTGGTAATATTATTTCATCCACAATATTAGAAATTGTGGGTATAAATGAACCAGTGATGGTGATGTAGGAATCAGTCTTTCTATCTTGGCAGTTACCCATAAGCAAGAGAGCAGTAGCGGGGGGGTTTAGTGAGAACTTCTGGTGCTAAAATCTCCTTCCCACATGAGTTAACAAAGTTATAGAGTTCTTGGACTCTTGCATTTTCTACAACAGAATAAGAGCTGAAAAGGAAAGTATTTCTGACTTGGGAGAGAGGTTCCTATTATTACAGATACTTAAGCAGATGCTCTGTGATCAACTTCTTTGGGGACATTGTAGAGTTTATGCCTTGGGCCCAGTCGCCTCTAACAAGCCCTAAGCTTTTATGAGTCTTGAATTTATTGTGAGTATCTAAATAACCCAAATCCAAAATCAGCACATTCTCAATACTTGTTGTTTTTCAGAAAAATATTGTGCACAGAGACCTGAAACTTGGCAATATGGTGCTAAACAAAAGGTAGGTGATCTTTTTCTCACTATCTCATTACCTTGTGATTGAGGCAGGCTTTGTATGATTTTGGCAGGAACAACACACATTTAACAAGATCAAATGTCAAGTCCAACAATTTGGGTTCAAAATGTGCACAGTATGGAGATGGTCAAAAGATTTAAGCTGGGGAGGCAGTTAGATTCAGCACCAAGTAAATCCAGAATGTTACAAGGTGACCAAGAGACCTAACAACATCTCAGGCTGACTTCAAGGACACAGTGACCAGAACAGAGGAAATGATAGTACCCCTCACGCTTTGTCCTGCCTAGACCACAGCTGGAAGATTGCCTTCATTTTAGAAAAGATATTGACAAACCTTATACTATTTCCATAGCACAGTGATTAGTATGGAAATAGGACTGGAAATCATGTCATATGCAAATACCAGTTGAAAGAACAAGAGATGTTTAGCTTGGTAAAGAGAATATTGTCTTCGCCCTTCAGATATTTGGAGAAGACTTTGTGAAAAAAAAGTTGTTTTCCCTGAGTGCAAGTCAACTAACTGCAAAAAAGCAGCTTTTGGATAAAATGGAATGCTTCTGCCAGCTTGCCTCAAAGTGAAATCAACTGTTTCTGTAGAGAGTGAGTGAGTAGCTGGTACTAATTGTAAGGTACTTTCAGTGACACAGCAGCCTCTGCTTTCTGAAGGAGTCCTCAGTTCAGGGAACCCACTGCCCTGAGAATGCCAGCATCCATCATTCTGGGCCCCGTTTATCCTCCCCACACAGGGGTGGTCATGTGTGTACACGCGCGCACACACACACACACACTCTCTCTCTCTCTCTCTCTCTCTCTCTCTCTCTCTCTCTCTCTCTCTCTCTCTCCCCCACTCTGTCCCCCTCTCTTCTCCACCCTACCCCCTATCCTCACTTGTTGTTTCTTCAAGGCTATCTTCCTGTTTCCAAGCTATGATAAGTCCATCTCACCAAAGAAGGAAAGGCTGTACATACAGGCTCTAGTGGATATGGCTGTTTGATAAACAGCTTCATGCAGAGGGGCTCATCACCAAGGTGGCCAGAGGAGGATGAGGTTTTCTTAAGGGTTGTCTCCAAAGTTACAGATCTGTGATCTTGGAAATACAGAGGCCACAAAAAAAACATAGTGAGAAATGCCAAGAATTAGATTCTTTTATCTCCTGTTGCTATTGATCTGCCAGGGAAGATAGACTCTCCTGGCTTTCAGATCCAAAGCTAATTACCCCTAGAAACATTACCTGAAGAAAGAGGGAAGAAGGGGGGAGGGGCATGGCACAGCTGGTCAGTTGTGGTCCTGGCTTGGGCCGGGATATGGCAGCTGCTTCACAATGGTCTGCTCTCTGTGGAAACTCTGATCGGACCCTGTTGTCAGGAACAAGGTCTGGTAGGTGGGGTGGGAGGAGTCACAGGGCCATCTAAAGGGTCACCTAGTGAGTGTTAGGCCTCCTAAGATGTCACTGGACACCAGGGCATGTATGTATGTTTCTAGGTGTATGTTGGTGCTTTTCTTTATTGATTAACCCTTTTTGAGTGTTGAAGCAAACTCTAGACTTGAGCTAATGAAGAGGGTCACAGGATGTGTCAGCTCTTAGTGGCTCCTCTTGCTCTCTTAAAAATGATACTAATCAAGTTGTCAGGAAAAGGTAAGCCTGGCTTCTTCAGCTGAGATTTGGGCTGTTTGGAATTGGAAGACTGTGGCTTAGAACTAGGAAGTGACCAGTATTAGTAGAAAGCACTATGTTCTCATCCGTCCTCTGTCTAACTAGAGTGGTGCCTTTGTCACGTCATGACTCACACTTCTGTGGTTCTCTGTTCTGACTGGAGAGGACTGAGAGAAACTAAAGCACACCCCACTCCTCTCAGCCTTGAAGGTAGACTCCAGGTATGGAGCAAGGCATGGGTCATCAAAAGCGATGGTGATCAAAGTACATTAATAAAGCATTTGTTCTGGAAAGAAAAGGAAAAAGCCATTTGGTTCTCACTGTCCATATTCAGTGTTATTCTGTAAGTGGGATCTATGTAACTAAATAATAGATAGTTTAATCACTGTTTTCTGTCAGTGACTTGTTAACCCATTCTGCTACTCTGAACCTTCCCTTTGTCACTGTACAAATACCCGCTTTGGATCTGGAAGTCCAGCAAAGACTTCAAGTATGCAGAGTCCCAAATGTTGCCTCAGAAGCCCTCTCCACTGCCCTAGTAATGTTGTGATTCAGCCACTTCCACTTCTTAATTGAGCTTTCATCAATTTCAAAATCCCCCTCTAGCTACCTGAAAGCAGATTTTTCTCATGCATTTCACTTGGTTAAATTGCTTCTGCTCTTCATCTTGAGGGAGGGAACAAAGAAACTGGTGACTTCCACTACAGTTTTCTGGTAAAAGGGCCAGGAACTCTTCTGGTGTAGGGCAAACAAAAAAGAGAGCTTTTTATAAGCAGTCCGTGATGACAGTGGTGATGTTCATTGAAGAATGGAAAAAGTGAAATGACTGAATCATCCCTGGGGTTATTTTAGGTTTGGGACAGTTCCTTTTTCTCTCTTTTCCCCTCCTCCTCCTCTCCCTCTTTCTCTTCCTCCTTCTCTCTCTCCCCCTCTCCCCATGTTTCTCCCTCTCTCTCTCCTTCCCTCCCTCTTCATCCCTATTTTTCTCATTCCCTCCCTCTCTCTCTCTCTCCTTCCCATCTCTCTCCCCACTCTTGTCTTTCTCCCTCTCTTCCCCTCTTTTTTTCTCCTCTCTTTCTCCTTTCCTTCTCTCTTTTTAAAGAGTTGCATATACCAAGTTCCTAGAAAAGGAAAAAACACAGTGGCAGCCAACAGGGTCATAGCCGAAGTGTGACTCACTGCACTAACACTGCCACAAAGCTCCCTCCCTTGCCTGCCTGGTTAGCAGGGGCCTGGGGGTCTGTTGCTTCCAGCTGGCTGGGGGTGTTGCATTCCCGGGAAGGCCGGCCTTGAGAGCCCTACATATTTTCTTGGGTATTTTTGAATATTTGTACTGGGTCTGTGTTAGGCTGTGCCCCTTAAGTAGAGCAGCATCATGATATGATGGTAGGACCATGGAGCTTAGATTGGGTTTAATACTTATCGTGGGGTCACTTGAGAGTCACTTCCCTTTCTGCAAAATAAAGATGGTTGTATTTGTACTATCTGCCCTACTGGTAAGAAATGAAAAGTGGTCGTTACTATGTTTCTTTCCTCTGGCTTACAATGGGAGTGGGAGGGTGAGGAGAGTCATCTAGTGGGAACAAGGCAGGAAATCTCTGTTCTTGTCAGCAGAAATGCTGCTTTGGTTCTGTTGTGGCTTCTCCATGTTTAATCCCCAAACACCTCCTGCACAGTGTCACGTCATTCAGCCATGCAGAGTAACATTTTCCAATATACTCCACTGAATGTTGTCATTATCTTAGTGGGGCTACGCAGGCTTCTTCTGCCTTGGGAGAGAACATTTCTTCAGTGTCTAACAAACCTTTCTTCCCAAGGATCCCCATCTCTCATCTCTGCCAGATATGCTGATTATCTCAGTGACTTTGGGCCGGGCCACCTGTTCCCATCTCTGAGCCTCAGTTTCCTCATTTGTAGAATGAAGGAAGTTGGGCTAGATAACATTTAAAAGGGTTTGCTCTGCTCAGCTAGGAACCAAAGGTTCACCCGTGAAGCATGCCCTACCTTCAGGGGCACTGCTCATCTCACAGGGCTGATGGAGCCAGAATACTGAGACTGGGATGGTTCTTCTTGAAGGCTATCAGAGTCTCCTCTTGAACACTTTGATCCAGTGCTACAGCTCCATTCCACTTGCTTGCCATTAACCAGGACACCACATGGTCCTGACCTGAGATTCTGAAGGCCCAACTTCTAGTCCCAGCTCTGCCACTAAGTAATCAAGGGGCTTGGGGCAAGTCAGTTTCCTCATCTGTGAAATGATGGAGTTGAGCTGGGTGATATCTGAACTCCTATCCAGGTTCGATATACTGACATACTATAGGATTTCTCTTTCTGTCACAGTTCTACCATTTTGGTGACCAGGCTCTCTTGACTTTTTCCAAAAACTGGAGCCTCTTTTCTTTCTGGTTGAAAAGCAGACCTCATAGGCTTGTCTTTGCTTTATATATGCTGACCCCTTCCAGGCAGTCCATTCACAGATTTGTGAAAGATCTTTAAATTCTCTTGTGTTCTCATCAGCCAGGCTCATGAAAGCCCTCTTCTGAACCCTTGAGCAGACTTTATCTCTACTCACTTCCTGCCTTTTTTGACTCTTCAGTGGTGTGGCTTCTCCTAGCCCTGAAGGAAGGGCTCCAATTTGGCTGGGCCTTAGCCCTGTTCACGAGGAACGCTGAAAAGAAACCTCTTCTCTCCATCTTCAGATTTGGAAAGTCAGGTCTCTTTGGCCAGCCTTTATTAAGAGCCTCCCGTGTGCTATGCCAGTATTGGAAAGACAATGACAGAAAACCAGCACCACGCTCATTGAGCTGCAGGGGAGAAGAACCGGATTCTCCCTGTCTCCGTTGTTGGGCCAGGAGGAATGAAGTCTTTATAACCCTCTTCCTCAAGCTATATGAGCTCATCTTTCTATCTACTCTAAGGAATGAAGGTGCTTTCTTCACAGCAGCCCTGGGAGGTTGGGAGGACATAGATTATCCCCTTTCTACAGATGAAGAAATGGAGACTCCAGAAACAAAATTACTTGCTCAGCTTCTGTGTGTCAAAGACAATGCCTGGAGCCCAGGCCCTCTGTTCTTACACTACTACATCATACAATGTCAACACCTTCAATGTCACCATAGTTCACGGGAGCTCCCAAGGGAGCTGAGCTTTGAAGTCTACTGTTACCAGGACTGGCCCTCTGTTCTCTGAGGGCCAGCCTGTCTCAAATGTCCCTCCTCTCAAGATTGCCTCAGTTAGCCTGCCAGAGGGCCTGAAGTTCAGGAGGAACTGTTAGCATGCACATGTGCTTCCTGGAAGGGAAGGAGCAGAAAGCTGGTGGCCCTGCTGCTAATGTTCAGTCTAGGAAGTCAGCTTGCTCTGTCACCTGGAACAAGAAGGGAAAGGGGCAAGTGAATTTGAATTTTTTGAAGGTGGCATATAACTTGGGAAAGGAAAGGTCTAAGCGGAGATTTGCAGTGGAGGTAGAGACGTGGGTTAGCCAAAAGAGGAAGCCTGACAGATGGGATTTCCCCTAATTCCAAGCTAATGTGGCCACTGCTGCTGTTGAAAAATATACTACCTCCCCAATAGGATTCATAGGGAGGGAGCATAGGATTTAGAGCCCAATCCTTAATTGGAAAAATAATTTATGCAAGCCCCACGTTTTACAGATAAGAAAACATGGGTCCTGAGAAGTTGTGTCTTAACTGTTAGAGGACTTAGAGCTGGAAAGTCTAGGCCCTAAAGGTCATTTGGTCCAGCCCCCATTTTACAGGGGAGGAAGCTAAGGCCACTGAGAGTCATACAGGCATCCTGGACGTCAGTGGTTGTGTGTTAAGCACCTATTCTATGACAAGCACCGTGCTAGGAGCTGGGGCTAAAGAGACAAATCCACAGTTCCTGCCCTCAAGGAGTTTATGGTCTAGCCTGGGTAGGGGATACAGGGCTAGGACTCATATAAGTTTATACAGAACAGATGCTGCCTTTGGAAAGCTATGCTGCTACTATTGCCAAGAGTGAAAGAGCCAGGGCAGCACTTCTGTCCCCTTCCTCTGTAAGCCTTGGTTTCTTCATCTATAAAAGGAGTCAGACTAGATCAAGGCTTCTTCACCTTCTTTGTGTCCTGGACCCCTTTGGCAGTCTGGTGAAGCCTATGGGCTTTTTCCAAAACACATAGGACTACAAAGGAAATAAATCTACTTTTGAAATAGTTATCATCAAATTTTTTTTAAAGTTTACATACCTCAGGTTAAGAACTCCTTGACCAGATGAAGTCTAAACTTTCTTCCTGCTCTAATGATCTGTGACCTTCTCAATGAACTCTGAAGCAACTGGCCATTTTTTATTTTGGTCATTTTCAAAAGCATTCTGTCTGGGACACATACCATCAGTATTGAGCATGGCCAGGCAAAAGGCACAAGGAACATTACTGAAATGTTCCCAGGTATTCATCGCTGCGTAGTTGTCCTTGGAGTAGACTGAAGATGTAGCATTACCCAGAAGCAAGTTATCAGCTTTGCACAAAACGCTTTGTTTTTTCAGATAGATTTTTATTCATATCTTTTTACGTTATCAAGGTTTACCCCTTCTGTTTTTCCCCAGAGAGCCCTCCTTTATGACAAAGAAATTGTTTCACCAAAAGACAAAAAGAAAGAGGAAAAAATTTTAATCTGATATACGATGCAAATGTTCCACACCCATATAGATCAGCCTCTGCCAAAGAGCAGGGGGAAGTATCTTCTCCTTTTTGGGGCCAACCTTGTCATCACTTCAGTTTTTAAATGTTTTATTGATTTTTTTTTTCCATCACTCACTTTGCATTCAATCTTCCCCTCCCCCCAACCTTCCCTTATAAACAAATGAGCACAGTTGAGCCAAGCACCTCTGTTTAAATCACTTTGAGCATGCCTGCTTTGAAACTCTAGATCTTTCTCAGTCTTGACAGCCACTCTTAGTTAACTTAGTGTTATTTAAAGCCCTATGCAGTCCAGAGAACAAAAACTAAGAATTCTGTATTAAGACAAAAGTTTCCAGCCATTTTTGGAGTGCTGGAAACTTGTTTAAAATGAAAATGAATACTCTTACAACTGTATGGGCTTATTCATGTGGTTTAAAAGCATTTTGCCGAACTGCTCTGCTAAGCTGCAGCCTTGCCCATTTCAGGGGATTACTGGGATTGTTTGAAAACAGCTGATTTCCTATCAGCTGATCTGAAAGCACATTAGTACCCTTTGTGCCAGCTAGTTAATAAAAACTAGCTGAAGATCTAAACTGAATGAGGGGAAACAAGGGTCCGATAGTAGGAACAGTGATATTCAGATAGGAAGCCAGAAATCACTGGATGGGCCCTTAAACAGGATGGACCCCTTCTTGTTCTGAACTTGTTACATCAACTCTAGGCCAGCAGGATTCAGAGCCCTTCCACTTCCTGTTCCCTCACCTTGAAGGGCATCTGCTTTTATATTCTAAGTCCCTGCAACTGAATGTGTTTGCTCTCACAAAACCAGACTGCCTTCCTTCCCAGGTCCATTGGAAATGATCTCTTGTCCACCGCACAGAGCACATTATACTCCACTCTGGTTATGGCATACTATATACATGTATGCATCACTGCTCCATGAAGAAAGGGATCCTGAGGAATTCATCTTTGTCTCCCAGGGCTTTGTCCATAGGGTCCACTTCCCGCAAGCAGACCCTGCATAGCGTTTGCCAGAGTTGGCTGCTCGCTGATCCGTAAACTCTGGATGGGGACCCTTAATCTTTAGGCAGCTCCATAAACTTGAGAATCTTGAGGTTTTCTTCGTCTCCCATTTCTCTTCCTCATATGTTGTGTCTGGCGACTTCTTTCCTCTTGACCCACTGTGTTTGCCCACCTATTTTGTGCCATGCCAAGCAATGGAGAATACTACTGAAGTAGTTCTGTGGTTGGGGCTTCTGAAAACCCTAGACAATCAGGTAGTTGCTACCTTTTTTGCCTTGTCCTATGTCAGCATCCATTTCAGTCCCAAAAGGGCATAGTCATCTGTGCCTAAACAAGCACAGGCCTTTCTTATACCACAGCTCAGCAAATCTTGAACTACATTTGGTACCTTTAAATTTTTTATTGTGGCATATGTGGTATTTTCAATATTCATTTTATAATAAAATATAAACTTTTTTAAAATTAAACTGAATGTGGACCTATCTCCCTCAAGGGTCTCCCAAATCAGTGTCATTTCACAATAAAGCCAAATCTAATGTAGCCTTATTTGGCCACTCACTTTTTGTATCATTTTCCCCACGGAATCTATTCTACTCTCCTACCTCAATTTTATTTGCCCAGAATTAATGAATGATGTATGTGGGGTGTGACCTTATCATGGTTCTTATTAAATATGTGAGACACTTGTGCCCACTCCTGATAGTGACAGTTACTGGAAAAGCTTTTTCCACTCAACCTTTTCCTTGTTGTACCGTTCAGCTCCCTGCAGCCATTAGCTAGACTGTAGGTCCCAAGGACTCGAGTGATGATTATACCAGAGGAGAATCAGAAACAAAGAAAGCCAGTCTCACTGTGTCACAGTTTACCCAGGTCCATTATAAACAATAATTCATTCTCTTCATACCTTGTGTCTCTCCAAAACCCTAAAACCTCATTGCTTTCAAAATAATCGCCAAGCACCTCTACTACAAACCCTACCAGTCCCGAGCTGCCTCGCTACCCATTCTCCTCTTCCTAATCCCTCTTGATCGCCTGCTGCCATATTTGTATTGAAAAGAGGCTTCTACTTGCTTCTTCCTGTCTCCTTGCTCAATAAAGGAGCTGAGGGAACTCCCTGATTCTACATAGGAGCCTATTCAGGGAGATTTAGGAAGGGAAGAAATCTTTTCCAAGGAGAGGTAAACATCCTGAATTTTTCTAATGTTAGGTTTAGGGAAGGGTTACAGTACGTAGCCCTTAATCCTGCCCTTGAACTGTGTGCATGAAAATGATGGATGGAAACCTATTTTAATTACTTGAAAGCACTTAAAATATTTCTGGCTTCTAAATCCAAAGCAAATTTGGCAAGCCTGGCCTCACATTTCCTTTGTCTTCTGTACAAAGAGAATCTAGGGGCAGCTTTACTGGGTGGGCTGGTACCCAAACTTCCTACTTCCTGTCATTCTCCCCAGTAGAAGGCAGTTTGCTATGTGAGCAAATTTAAAGATGTATTCAGAAGTTACCACCTAGAAAACCTGTGTATTCAAGGGTTTGGTTTTTGGTTTTTTTTTTTCTTAGCACAGCATTATGTAGTGACATTGAGCAGGTACTAGATTCTGTAACTATAAATTAGAGCTGACTTCCTTAATAATACCAGGCAATCCCTAACATTTGGGTGGCTGCTAATTTAAATACAAAACTTCTAAATTAACTGGTACAGGCCTGGCTAGGTTTTGTTGAGCTGGCCTTGTATATTATTATGGGGGGAGGGAGAACTAACATCTTCTTAATGGTAGAGGGGGAAGAAATTCTTTTCTGTATCCATTTTGTTCTCAACTTTTATCACGTAGAGCTTCTGCAGCTCTCTGGGCTAGTTCTCTGTTGCTGGTGGCTGGGCTGCTGCCTCCTTGAACTGGCTCTGTTACTTCCTGGACAATCCCTTCAGTGATCTCATCGGCCCAGCATGCACTGACTTGTAAATAGTGTTTTGAAAAGGCAGAGAATGATTAAGTCCTGTGTGAGCTATTGCTTCAGGGCCAGGCAATTCTTCCATCCACGCTTCTTCTGGGAATCTATGTGGCTGAGATGGCCAAGTGACTCATTTGCCCTATCCCCAGGAGTTTTTTCTGCTGGGGAAGATGAACTGTGCTCTCTCCTTGGGAAAGATCACAATTCTCATTCTAAAGGAAATTAAATGACACTCAGCACTAGAGGCATGACCCTGTACTAATCTTTAAAGTCGGGATAGGATGCTTACTTTTTTCTTCTTAATTAATTATTTAATTTGTTTTCAGTATTCTACAATCACTTCCATGTATCTTAGATTTTTCTCTCTTCTCCTTCCCCCTCCCCACTGAGGCGATGTGCAGTCTCATATAGGCTCTATACATGCATTCTTATTAAATGTATTTTTTTACCTTAGTCATGTTGCAAAGAATTAAAACGAATGGGAGAAACCATGAAAACAAAACATAACATAACATAACACAAGAGAAAATGGTCTGCTTCATTCTGCAATCAAATTCCATAGTTCTTTCTCTGGATGTGGAAGGTGTTTTGCCTTGAAGTCCGTTGGGAATTTTTTTATGTCCTTGCACAAATGCCTCATATACTGTTATTGTTGCTATGTACAAAGTTCTCCTGGTTCTGCTCCTTTCACTCAGCATCAGTTCATATAAGTTCTTCCAGTCCTCCTGTTCATCATTTCTTTTAGTGCAATAGTATTCTATTACATTCATATATCACAACTGGTTCAGCCATTCCCCAGTTGATGGACATCCCCTCGATTTCCATTGCTATAAATATTTTTATACATCTGGGACCCTTTCCCAATTTCATGATCTCTTTGAGATACAGTAGGATGCTTCTAAGACCTGAGGAAGGAGAGAGCAGCCATTTACCATTCCCCAAATATTTATCAGATCACTACACAACAGGAGATTGTGTTTAATGCTAGGAGATACGTAGAACTGAAAACATAGTTTGCCCTCAAAGGGGTTCCAGTGTACATTGGACACTGATACAAATGTAGGGCTAATGCAAAATAGAACAGAAAGAAACAAAACCAAAAGCCATTTCTACCTGGAGAGATGGAAGAGACTTAAGATACAGTCCTTGCTCTCAAGAGCTGATAGAAGAGGAACCTAGAAACACTACAAACTAGATTATAGGAATTAGTGTAAACAGGGTGCTAAGAGCTAAGCAGTAGAGGAATCGCAGCTCATCCTCTTCCTAATGGACTTCAGGCAAAACCAGACAAATGCACAGAACTTCAAGGAATAAGCAGGTTTACCACAGACAAATTGGTAGTGAGGCCAGAAGGTGAGACAGTCCAGACACAGGAAGGCTCCAGATGTGGCTTTGGTTTTTCTTGATGGGTTGCATGGGGCAGTTCAGTTTTCCAAACATTTTTGGAAGCGCCTGTCTGATAAAATGAAATTCAGTAGTGCTGACTGTCAAATTTGAAATGGCATTTAGAAACTCAACTTCCCAAATACAGAGTAGGGGAGCATGGTTTGATAGCAGTTTTTCCAAAAAAGATCCTGGGGGAGTTAGGGCCTGCAGCAGGAGGTATGTGCTCTTGGACTGGCTTCCAGGGATAGGGAGGTGGCAGGCCCTTGGTACCATGCCCTTATCAAACCACTCTGAGAGCATTATATTGAGTTCTGAGGACCATGGTTTAAAAAGATCAGGCTCAAGCTGTAGAGTGTTTAGAGAAGGGCAACCAGGGTGGCAAAAGGACTCATGCCATAGCATTATCCTCAAAGGAACCTTGAAATGGTTAATCTCATGTATGACCTCTGTCTTCAGGGATTCCAGGAACTCTCATGTGGAAGAAGAATTAAATTTGTTTTGTTTGGGCTCAAATGATGGGTGGATGTTGCAGAGAGAAATTTAGGTTTAATATCAGGAACCACTTCCTAACAATTGAGTGATATAGAAGTGAAACGGATGTCACCTTGGATAGTGCTGAGTCTATCTCTCCTCCTTTTTGGCAGAGGTCTTCAAGCAGAAACCAGGTAACCTCTGGTTAGGCATGTCATAGAGAGGCTGAGAACCTGGCCATTCAGCCCTCAAATTCTTTGCTTCTGGGATTCAGTTTAGCAAGCATTTATTGTGCACTAAGTACCATTCTTCATTCAGGGGATGCAAACCATCAAGATGTTTCTTTTCTACTGGCGGGGAGAGAGAGGGGACAGGAAGAAATGAAAAGATATAAATAATAGTAATATATAAGTGATAAGTAAATACAAGATACATACAAAGTAATATGGGAGGTAAGAGGAAAGTGCTTACCTTTTGGGGGAGAGGCAGTCAGGAAAGACTTTCAGTAAGCTTAGCTTTGATGGCAACAGCTGCCAAGGCACTGGGCTTGGGGGCTAGGGGGACAGAGACAAAGCAGACTACCTCAAGGAGCTGACATTTTACTGAAGGTTAAATGGTCTTGTCTGACTGGAGTATGGAGTATGTGGATGAGCAGAAGTGGGCTGGAGCTAGTGTAGGGGACTAAGTGGTGTCTCTTCTGAGTCAGTCCATGATGGTAGGATTATAAAGTACCAATAAAACAAAAATGTCTGAACCCAGAGCCACCTTGTTCGTTGTTTTCACATACTCAGAGAGAATTCCAGCTCCCCTACCTATAATGATCCCAAATAGACTAAGACCCAGGTTAGGCAGTTTGCCTTCCTTGACTGTTTAAGGTAAATGCGGCCCTTGAGACTGACTGCAGATGGATCTTGGCAGCTCCAGATGTTTAGCCTGGGGACCGGCAAAGCAAAGGGGACTAGTGAAAATGATCGTAGAGGGTGCCAACTCAATAGGCAAGGTTGCACCAGAGGCTGGTTTAGCTTCTTTTGTTCCCCATGTACCTCCCTCAGAATAGCTCTTGTAACAGATCTGTTTGCTGGGGTTTGGGACTTTTGTGAGAACTAGACAAAGGATTACCTAAGATTTGAGGTTTTACTAAATCTGAAGAGGAGACTTCCTTAACTGCAGCCTTGCTATTTAAAAAGAAATCAAATGCAAGTCAAAGATACAAAGAAAGATGCCAGTTATTTGCAAATGAATGCTTCTCTCTCTTGCCTCTCTTCCCAGAACCCACAGGATAACCATCACCAACTTCTGTCTTGGAAAGCACCTTGTGAGCGAGGACGACTTGCTGAAGGATCAGAGGGGGAGCCCAGCATATATCAGCCCAGACGTACTCAGTGGTACGTGACTCCTGTCCAAACACCTCAAACAACTGTTGTTTCCACCTCGAAAATTCTGTGACTGTGTCAGGCTAGATTTTCAGGAAGACTCTTGTAGAGTATCTTGTACAGTCTTGGAAACTTTCCCTGAGACTGTCATGATCCATTCCTTCTCTTTGCCAACATGGAGAAAGGATTGGATTTCTCCACTCTTTCCATCATGTCAGGGAACTAGAAAGATCCATGTTGCATTCTTGTTTTCTTTAGGGTTTGGACTCTTGAGCCCACCTGCAGGTGAGCTAGACACCACAGGACTGGGTCTCATGCAAGTACAATTTTGAAATTTTCTTTATGGTCCCTGAGACTTATTGAGTTTTAAGAGTTCCTTGAGCCACAGAGACATAAAGCAGCAGAGAATCCATCCAGGGAATCATGGTAGCTCTCTATGAGTACTCCAACCAGAAAATTAGCTATATTCAGCAAGAGAGAGCCCAGTCTTTAAAAAATAAATAAATAAAGTCAGTTTTCTTTATAAAGATTCCCAAATAGGACAGGTGCTGACTTTCATACCCATTTGCTTCCTCTCTCCAGCATTCCTTACCTCTCCTCCCCCAACCACATTGCTCCTCTGTAAAACCTGACCTTTTGCTAGCATTGGCCTTCCTGACATCTGGGAGAGATGGTGGCAGCAGTTGCCAAGTTCATTAGTATTTGGGAGTAACTAGATTCTGCCAAATGGGCCAGAATACCAGAGACAGACTTTTGGGGCTGTAGACATGAAGACACCTATAGCTCCCACTTCACCTTGATTCCCCTGCTCTGACCTTGCCTAGTCACTTTCACAGAGGTACCTGTGTCTGCCACTAGACAGCAGTAGTAAGCCATAATGGTAGAGCTTATCTTTAACCCCAAGCACAGATATTTGAGATTCTCCCCATCTACCCCGTCGTTTCTCGCCCCCGCCATTTCCAAAGGGCAGTTTGAGAGAGGTGTGGTGGTGGGACCCATACTAGGAACAGCTGGTACCTGTCAGGAATGCTGATTCCCTGAAAGTGTCCATGAAATGCATGTGTGTGTATCGCCTATGAGTGCCAAGGGCTGATTGGCACCCAGACTGTGAACAGGTGGCCTTATTTGGGGGTAACAGAAGCTGTCTAGATCTCTCCCTGCTGTCATCTCCAGCCTTCTCCCTTGTCTCCTTAATCTCTACTTGTTAGGAAAAGTGGAGATGTTTGTTTAAAAGGAAGGAGGAAATGTAACTTGACAGTGGTGATCTCAGCTACAGTATAAGGAGTAATGCATAGTGTCTTCTTTTTTTTAATATTAATTTTATTTATTTTTTAGTATTCTACAATCACTACCATAAAACTTAGATATTTCCACTCCCCCCCCAAGACAGCATACAATTCTATGTAGGATCACACATACATTCCTATTGAATACGTCTTCACTATAGCCATGCTGTGTAGAAGAACTAACATAAATGGGAGAAATCATATAACAAACCAAAACGTAATACACACACAAAAAAATGATCTGCTACATTCTGCAATTGAATTCCATAGTTCTTTCTCTGGATGTGGAAGGCATTTTGCCTTAGAAGATCATTAGGAATTTTTTTTTTAAGTCCTTGCATTGCTATGAAGGTCCAAGTCTACCAGAAAAAACTCTCGCACACTGTGGTCGTTGCTACGTACAAAGTTCTCCTGGTTCTGCTCCTTGTGCTCAGCATCAGATCATATAAGTCTTCCCAGGCCTCTCTGAAGGCTTCTTGTTCATCATTTCTTATGGCGCAATAGTATTCCATTACATTCGTATACCAAAATTTATTCAGCCATTCCTCAATTGATAGGCATCCCCTTGATTTCCAGTTCTTGGCCACTACAAAGTATCCTAATAGTGTCTTCTCTTTAGCTCCTTGTTACACTTTGCAAACCTTCTGAGCCTTCAGTTTGCAGAAGCACCCAAAGCACATATAAGGCCATGGGAGAAGTTGAGTGGGTGAAGTTGGGCAGTTGTGCGGCAATACATGCATGAAGGTGGAGCCCCTGTTGTTGTTCAGTCATTCACTTGTGACCCTGTGGACTGTACTGTCCATGAGATTTTCTTGGGAAAGATACTGGAATGTTCTGCCATTTCTTTCTCCAGAGCCTCTATAAGGCCATTGGGAAGCCTGGACCTGTATCTCTAGCCCCAGTTTAGGTACAAAGCCCCCTGCTCCAGGCAAGAGAACAGGAGCCCAGAAGAGCACATCCTTACTTAGAGAAGGGGTCATGCTCTGTCCCTAACAGTCTGGACTGAAGAGGAACTTCTTCATCACCAGGCCTGGGAAAGGAAGCTGTGGCTGGTGGCTTTGAGCTATCTGAGAGAAGAGCTGCCTGCTCAGCAGAAAGGTTCTGTCAGCAAGCAAAGATCTGTAGGAGATCCCCTTGGCAGGACTTTGGAGGGAGGAAAGAAGCTGGAGCCTGGAGAAAAGGGCACAGCACCTCTGGTTAGCGGGTTAGAGCTGGGAATCATTAGTGCTTGTCGTGACCCCTACATTGGTGACTCACAGGCTGAGTCAGAGGAGTGATGGGGAGCAGGAATGGGGCTTGGAATGTTGGAGCCTTCATGTCTGACTGCTGGGTGCACCAATTAGAAAGGCTAGAGAATTTGAGAGGAGGGGGAGGCCTTAGATGGGGAGAAAGCCTGTCTCCAGAGAGCAATGTGATGACCTAGGTCGAGCAGCCTCTCCAGCTCTGGGCAGGACAGTGAGTCATGTTGCCGTGGGGCCCAGTAGGAGAGGGGCTGTTGCAAGGCCCGACTCCTTGATAGCCACCGGAGTCTGCACGTCAGTTCCTACCACGTGCAGGAATCTCGGGCTGTGACCGACCCAGGCAGCTTCCAGTAAGGACTCACATCCATCAGCTGGCTCTTCTTGCTCTGGCACACTTCCCATTGAGAGACCAGGGACTCTTCTGAACCAGAATGCTTGTCTCTGGGTCTCAATCTGGAAGAGTCAAATGCCTGAGGACAATGGGCATCCAGTGTCAAGGCCTGTAATCTGCCTACTGAGCCAACTGCCTTCAAATTGGCTTCAGAATCAGTTGTTTCCATTCTAGAAAACCTGTTTTGTAAATATTCTCCTGACTTGAGACCTAAAAGAAAGTAGTCATTATGAACATAGTGCAAAATGTGCACGAAACAAACAGATCTGTGTGGAACCTTCTTCAAGCAGTGAAGGGTTAACGATCCCTAAAACCAAAATGATACTGATTCATAGAGTCAACAAGCCACCTTCAGGGAAGCCTGAACAATGAACATATTAACAGAAATAACACATTTACAAAATGTTGGGCTCTAAAACCCCAGTCTGCCTGAGGACTCAGACATTCCATGCCCCCCCAGGACACTCTTGACTCACTAATAACTGCTGGCTTTCCCAGGCCAGCTAATGTAAATGATCAGGCAAACATTCCCAACATCCATAGGATCATCTCTTCTGGGGAGGTAGCAATAAGTAAACCCTCAAAGAATTGGCAAGCTATTTGGTATAGAGAAGAGCCTTGGCAGGAGAGTTTGGAGAGGTCATGTGTCTCCAAAGGGTATCATTAGAGGGATGACACTTGCTTTGTGTTGGTCCAGAGGCCCCAAATAGGAACAGTGGAGAGAAGTAGTTAGCAGGAGGTGAATTTCTGTCCAACATAAAGGAATGTGAATTCTCCACAATCCAGATTCTTATCCTTCTTCCTTTCCCCTAATGAAGACCTCATGGTCACTCTTGAGCAGTACATTTGTTCCCAGACACTATTAAGGACCAGACCAGAAAGCATTAACTACATATAGATTGAAAGTTTGCATTTATTTTACAATTATCCAGATAAGAGCATAAAATGAAATTATATTACAACCTCCATGCAGTACCTAACACAGTATTTTGTAGATAACTAGGTATTTAAATAGTTAATAGTCAAGAAACATTTATTTTGTGCTCCTATATGTCAGGCATTGCAGCTATAAAAAGAGGCAAGAGACAGTTCCTGCTCTCAAGGAGCTTACAATCTACTGGGGAGACAAGCAGATGTATTTAAAACAAGCTCTGTGCAGGATAAATAGGAAGTAATCATCAGAAGTGAGACACTGGAATTAAGAGGGAATGAGAAAAGCTTCTTGTGGAAGGGTTGATTTTAGAAGCCAGTGGGGGAGATAAAATAGAGAGAACATTCCAGGCCTGGGGGATGGCCAGAGAGAATGTCTGAAGCCAGGAGTTGGAGTGTCTTGTTTGAGGAACAGCCAAGTGTCATGGGATTGAAGCGTTCGTGTTGGAGAGTAAGATGTAAGAAAGCGGGGCATCAGGCTATGAAGGCCTTTGAATCCCTGAACATTTTGCACTTGATTCTGGAAGCTGCTTGTAGCCTCTGGAATTTATTGACAGGGGTGAGCAAGTGACACAGTCAGACCTATGATTTAGGGAAGTCCCTTTGGTGGCTGAGTGGGGAGAGACCTGAGGCAGGCAGACCCAGCAGCAGCTAGTGCAGCAATCCAGGTGTGGTGTGATGGGAGCAGGATCAGAGGAGGGGAAGGGACGTATTCAAGAGAGGTTACCAAGGTGAAATTAACAGGTTTTGGCAGCAGCTTGAATATGGGGGCTGTGAGAGATGGTGGGGATTCCAAGATGACTTCTAGGTTTGCCCTTGGAAGTAATAGGGAAAGGGAGAGGTAGAAAAGGTTTGGGAGAAAATGAGTTCTGTTTGGTACATTGAGTTTGAGGTGTTAAAAAGGCAGAGATGAAAGACTGGAGGTGGGCAGAGAGTTTGGGGCAGAATAGATGGATTTGAGAATCGTCAACCTGGAGATGGTTAACTAAACCCATGGGAGCTGAGGAGATCAGCGAGACAACACCAGCCAGAATTCTGGGGGGCACCTTTGGTTAAGGGCATGACCTGGCTGAGGATCCAGAGAATGAGCAGTCAGATGGACAAAACCAGGAGAGAGTGATGTCCAGAAAACTTAGAGAGAAGAGAGCCTCAAGGAGGGAAGAGTGACCAGCTGTGTCAAAGGCTGCAAAGAGGTCAGGGAGAGTGAGGATTGAGAAAAGGCCACTGGATTTGGCACCTAAGATATTAGTAACCTTGGAGAGAGGCATTTTTTTTGGAATGATGAGGGTAGAGGCCAAGTTTTTGTTAACATGATCATTGTTCAGGCTTCCCCACGAGGCATCTTGTTAACCATACAAACCAGTCTAATTTAGCTTTGTAGATATCATTAAATCTTTGTCACCTGAGAAGTGCTCTGTGGATTCATTATTGAATATCTTAAAAGTCCATCACTTCAGAAAGTTTGGCAACATTTTAATATTGTGTTAGGAGTTCAGAAGAGACAAGGCCTCTGCAGGACCTCACTGTTGGCCTTGTTCAAGCCTATCAGCGGTTCTCTGTAGCTCACTGGCGTTCGGTTCAGGGCCTCAGGCTCTAGTCTGGTTCCACCCATTGTTTTTCTCCCTTTGGCTGCCGCTTTTCAGGAGGGCTTAATCCCTGAACAAGGCTTCCAGCTTCCAGGGCTTTCACTGCTAGTGTTCCTTTCCATTAGAACATCTTCCTCCTCTTTCTCTCTCCGCCTGTTCAGGCCTTCTCCATCCATCTCTCCCAGCCCAAATGCTGTCTTCTCCTGGACACCTTCCTTGGTCTCTGAAGTCAACTGATCTTTCTGCCTCTGATTTAATCATAGTAGTTAGTTGACAGGCTCATCAGCTGCTTGTGGTCTAATTTGCATTCTGTTGATTATGAGTAGATCTTACTACCCTGACTAGAAGTCCCATGAGTGTGGTTGCTGTATCTGATTTATCTTCCTCTCCTTACCACTTTGCACAGTTCACTTGTAGGCACTGAATAAATAAATGAATGCATGAATGAATGAATGATAAAGGAAGGCTTCCAGAAGGAGGAACTTTGAAAGATGGTGAGCCATCATGCAGTGGAAATGGGAAGAGAGGGAACCTTGTGGCAGGGGGGATGAAGCTGAGGGCACATTGAAGGAGATGGATCTTCCATGTGCTTGTTCTGCCACTCCTGTCTGGGGCCAGGAAGGTGCTGAACAGAAGGGAATGTCTCTTCTCTTCCTTCAGGTCGTCCATACCGAGGGAAGCCCAGCGATATGTGGGCACTGGGAGTGGTGCTCTTCACCATGCTGTACGGGCAGTTCCCCTTCTATGACAGCATCCCTCAGGAGCTCTTCCGGAAAATCAAAGCTGCCGAGTACACAATCCCAGAGTGAGTCATACCTATCCCACCAGCATACATAGCCTGGGACCCCATGGACTTGTCCCAGAGGTGATTGTAGTGAAGGTTAGGGAAAGATTGCCAGGACAGCCAATATTGTCTTGGCCCTGGAGACAAGGCAGGGCTGGGGGCCTCCAAAACAGAAGCTTGAATGGAGGAGGGAGACAGCAGTAGAGTTTGTTGACAGCTTTTTGAGCCCGAGTGAGGTCTCTATCTGCTGGCCCTCCTGACTGCACACAGCCTTCTCCCCTCTCGCTGTCACTGGGCTCTTCAGGCAGCCCATCATCCCTGCATTGTCCCACATGCTGAGCCCTTTCTTTGCTTTCCTTTCTCTGTGGCAGGGACGGCCGGGTTTCTGAGAATACCGTGTGTCTCATCCGAAAGCTGCTGGTCCTTGACCCCCAGCAGCGCCTGGCAGCTCCAGAGGTGCTGGAGTCTCTCAGTACCATCATTGCCTCTTGGTGAGTAGATCAGAGGACTCACTAGGGAATCCTGGGCCCTAGGACCCAAAGGCAGGCTCTGGAGAGAGAAGGGGGAGGTGCCCCCGCTTCCCAGCCTGGCTCTGCTCAAGTACACTAGTGCAAAGCAGCAGTGGGCATTCAGATGTTAATGAGGCTCTAGGGGGATCTGTGATATGAAGGCCTGTCTTGTCTCAGGGGGAAGAAACATTATTCCGTGGTACAAAATCTGACTAATTGAGAGCATCCAAAATAAGGTACCTTGGATTGCACCTTGCCCCCCTGCACAAGGATGAGCTGAGGTGTCCTCTCGGTCGTGCTCTGCCCCACTTTGACCCTATCTGATGCCCACATCAGAGGGTCCCCAGCACCCCCAGAGAGCTTGCAGAAGAAGCTGAGGGTGTTGGTCAGGGAGAAGAAAAGACCAGGAGGCATCATGATCCTTTCAGTCTTTGAAGGGTCATAATTTGGAAGGAGGATTAGCCTTGTGTTTTTGTAAAACTAGGAGCAGTTTGAAAGAACAGGGACAGAGGATGCTTGCAGCTCAATATCAGAAAGAGTTTTCTAGCCTTCAGGCTGGTAGGGAACTCCTTGTCCCTGGAGGTGTGCAGTCAGACCCCTGTCTCCTTCTCAGCCATGCAGAGAAGAGACAGACATTCTTCAGGCAGATTTGGAATTACATGACTTCAGGACATCTCCTCCAGCCTATTCTTCCTGATAGGAGAAGGGGAATCTCAGCATCCCTGCCGGGGGCCCATTTGTCAGCAGTGACACGATGTTTTCTCCCCTGTAGGCAGTCTGTGTCTTCACTCAGTGGACCTTTGCAAGTGGTTCCAGATATTGATGACCAGGTGAACAGCTCAGATAGCGCCCAAGAGGTGAGCAGCCATTGCCTGACTTGGCAGGGGTCCTGGGTGGGCCGGGACAGGGATGGAGGTGGGAAGCTTTCTCCTGGGACCTTTTTAGACAGATCACCTGAGTTTGCCTTCAAGAGTCTCATCTGAAGCCCAGCCTGGAGTGGGGGGTGTTGGACTTGAGCAGACGAGGGCAGGACTGGAGTTAGGAGGACATGGCCATGGGAAGGCTGCCAGTGTGTCATGCCCTTGCTTTCCTCTCCTGTAAAATAGGTTTCGCACACTTTCTCAGGGTACCCCCAACTGCGATAGTTCTATGACTTGGGGTTGCATTCTCAAGGGTGACACTCCTGGCCCCCCACCTTCCCCGGCCTCTGCCAAGAGGTGGGACCCCGTGAGCCCAGAGACACAGCCCACAATTTCGGGCCATCATTGCCATTCTGCTTGCTTATTTCTGGCTGCCTTGGTTTGGTCTCCTCCTCCTGAGTTTCAGAAGTTTTCTCTGTGACTCACTGGGCTTTCACTGCCCCTTCCTGCTGTTCCTCCTTTGAATGATTCATTTTGTCCTGTCCTCTCCCATGCTGCCTATTACTGCGGGAAAGCTCTGCTCCCAACACATTTGTTTTGGTTTGGAGATGCACAGAATAGGCTTCAGGATATTGTAGTTCAGGTCAGTTCAGGCCTCGCCTGGATGTTTGCACAAGGGCAGGTAGGGCCAGCAGGCATTGTGTTTGGAGCTGAGTGCTCTGTGTCCCCACTCCTCCTGTGACCCACGCACCCCAACCCCACTTGACCAAGCCGTGAAGAGGGGGCAGGCATCACTGTCAGCCTTTCTCCTTCCCAGGAAGCTGTCTCTATGCTGCCTGTGCATGGATAAGACAGAGCTGATGGCTCCTCCCAGCATCCCGGGTTCTCCGGGTACAAAGGAGGACTCTCCCAGGGAGGATGCATGTCCAACCAGCTGCTGGGCCCACACAAGGTCCCTTAGAAAGACCTGATCTGCTCTTTTCTCTGCGTGTCCTGAGGACAAAATCCAGGCCAGGGCTATCCTGCTTTGGCATTCCTTGGAAAGAAAAGGCAAACAGCAGAGTCCTGGGCTGTCCCTCCTCTTGTTCCCCATTCTTGTAGAGAAGGAGAGTAATGGGAGACCTGGCCCTGGCTCTGTGGATGACTCGCTCAGAGGCTGAGCAAGCCCTTCTCCATCCCTGGGCCTCATCCTCCTGAAATAAGTCATTTGGACAAAGTGAACTCTGAAATTTCTGCCAGCTAGTGTAGGTTGTGGCTCCCTGGGGGCTTTGGCGTCTGGAAGAGGGGCTGGAGAGACGTGCTGCCCAGAGTCATCCCTGCGAGGAGCCGGCCTGGTCCTGGCCCTGGGCTGATGAGTGTTAGAGAGGTGCGCCTGTTCCCATTAGATTGGATCAGTTTGATGAAGAGGGATCCTTTTTTCTTTCCTGACTAGGCTAAGGTGACTGAGGAGTGTTCCCAGTATGAGTTTGAGAAGTACATGAGGCAGCAGCTGCTCCTGGCTGAGGAGAAGAGCACCCTGCACGAGGCCAGAAGCTTCCTGCAGAAGCGGCAGTTTGGGAGTGTGCCCCCCGTGCGTAGACTGGGCCGGGATGCCCAGCCCATGAACCCTCTGGATGCCGCCATCCTGGCGCAGCGCTACCTCCGGAAGTAGCGAGGGGCACTGTCTGTCCTTGAGCAACAGCAATAGCTACCCCTGTCCCTGCCCCCAGGGTCCCCAGGGGCCCAGCAGGTGACCTCAGCTCTCCCGAGGCACCACTGGCGGCCACTTGGACGGAGGCCACTTTCTCCAGAGCAACACACTCTGCTAGTGTCTGGAATGATCGATCGGCTGTTTGTTTTTTAATCTGAAAAGCCTAGACAACTAATCTGCTTTTAATCATGACTTTTTAATCTACCTCTGTCTTTTTAACCAACCATGCTATCTCTGGATTGAGTGACCCTGGAGAGAGCCCTGGGCCCCCTCTCCCAGCAGGTAGGTAGGGAGCTGCTCAGGGTGCTGCTCCAGGGGGTTGAATAAGCTGAGTGGGGGGAGTTTTAGCGACTTCACTGTTTCTTAAAGCCTGTTTCTCCCTCCTTCCCCAGGTCCACCCCAACCTTTCCCAACCTTGACTCCCATAAGCTTCAAGAAACCTTTGCCTCCTCTTAAACCTCCTTCCAAAATATTTATTTTTTTTTTTATTTACTGAAAGGAGCTAGTTTCTCTCCACCTTCTCCAAGCCCATCAGTCATTGGGGGCACCCCAGCAGACATTCAGACCTGCCAGAGGTGAGGGCACATGTGGAGGGAAGCCCCTGGGGTTCCTCAGCCCACCCCCTCTGCCTGTCACTTAGGCCATCCTCCTAAAGTGGTCTTTGACACTATTAGTTTTCCTCTTTCTTCATAGCTTACCTGAGGTGCCGTACACTTGCATTACTTCTGATTTCCCATCTTCACACTCATTGTGGTACACAGAGATCTAATATATGACTTACAATGTGAAAGACATTCCTCAGAACAGCCAATTTGAGAATTTGGCCGGGCGATGGGGGCAGTCTGCTGTCTCTGCTGTATGTTCCTCCTCGGTAGCTAGCATCCGTGGCCATAGGTGCCCCTGGAATCCCTTGGGGAGGAGGCCCTGCCTCTTGGGGCACCAGGAGGCCCCCTGAGCTTAGGACAGCACACAGCCTTTTTCCCTTTCTGAGCCTCTTGTTGTGAACTGGATGCCTGTCTTGCCAGATATACTGTTCTTCCTCCAAAGCCTCCTGTCTTCTGATGCTTCCTCAGAGCACTGCCCCATTCTCACCTAATCCCCTCTAGCCCACGGGAGCCCCATGCAGCCCCATCGTTGGTCTGGGAGGCGCATCCTTGGCGCCGGCCCTCGGCTCTTGCTCAGATATCCCCATTATGGGATTTGCTTTTCTGTTCCCTTTTCCCTTTACCTTCTCCCCCGTCCCTTCCCCCTGACAGGTCTGTAGCCTAGTTCATGGAGTCCCCATTTCTACAGTTGTAAATTGAAGGGCTCCTATGAGCCGTCCCTCCCCAAAGGCAGTGCAGAAGGAAGGAAAATCTGAGGCTGCCCATGTTTCTCTCCCTTATTTCTGGTTCACCCCCATGCTGACTCACTGTGAGTGACCTTGGGCAAGTTACCAAACCTCTTTGTGCCTCAGTTTCCCCATCTGGAAAAAATGGGGCCAACTCTTGCCAGCAAGTTAGCAGGGGCTACACATTTTGTGGGCTGGGGAAAAGGCAGCTGGCCCCGAGCCCAGCCGGAGCCTCATGCTCCTGGCCCTTTGTTAGCTTGGTTAGTTGTTGTGGGGAGAGCTCTGTGTTTGTTCCATGTCCTGTGTTTTCTTCATGTGTGAGCCCTCCCAGCCCACACAGACATCTCCATATGTCAAGCACTTAACCCCTCAGCGCTGGGCAGCATGTTCTGCCTCTAAAAGGCTGCAGGGAAGGTCCAGGCTGCCAGCACCAGTGCACACCCACCCCAGCACTGGGAAAGGGGAGCAGGGAGGGGAAGGAGTCGTGTTTTTTATATTTATTTTTAATGAAAAAAAGCTCTAAATGGAGTAGAATCATAATCCATGAGTCCAGGTCAAGGGGTGGCAGAGGTAGGGTCCCTCCTGAGCAGGCCAGAAGGCTCCTTGAGGCCCCCCACCTCCACCTGCTCCCCCTGTGGCATCTCCCTTGGCAGCCTTCCTAGGAAAGGTCTGTTTTTGGTGATTGGGAGTTTTTTCCCTCCTTTTCAAAGCAATATTCTGGGGACTCTGCAAAAGTTGTACTGAATCTTCCTGTCCATGGTTAGTCAACATGTTGATCCCAGGTTTAGTATATGACAGTGGAGGAGGGAAGACAGGGCCTGGAGGTGGGCCCCACCCCGCCCTGGGCCACACTGGGCACAGGAGAGGACGTCTTATGTCCAAGCTGCTTGTTTCAGCGTTAGTGAAATGACATGCTGAAGAGAAGGCTGATTGTAAAGAAACAAAATAAAATGTAAAAGTCACAAAAAAATTTGTATAAAGACCTATTTTTGTACTACATCAGAACTATTCCTGCATGTCTGCAATAAAATTTCCTAATGTAGAACCATCCCAGCTTGCGTGTCCCTTCTTGCCACCCCACCAGCCTCAGGACGTTTTGCTCTCTCGTGGACACCAGGGTTTTAGGTCCAGTCATTCACCTGGGCCTCAAGGCGGGGGTCCTCAGCAGCCTCTGCTGCCCCTGGCCTCGCCCTGAGTGGCCCTGACCCCTCCAGCCCTGTCCCTTCCAAGATCTGCTTTCCCTTCGGGGAAAGGCATTGCTCCCTAAATGTGACTGCAGCAGTGTGGCTGCTGAGGCCGAGCCTGTGCCTGAATGCCTCCTCCCTGCTTGACCAGCTGGGGATGGTTGCCTTGGAAACCTGAATTCTGGAGGCCTTAGGAAAATACACCAAAAGAAGTGTGTGTGGGGTGGGGGCTCCCTGGGTTAATGACCCTTGGGGCCTGCTCCACTAAGCTCCAAGGATGAGCCTGTTCACCCTGTCCCACACCCTTCAGCCGGCCCTCCCTGCTACTGGACGCTCAGCCAGGCGGGGGCGGCAAATTAAGACGCCAAGATGGAGCACAGCTGGAAGAGCCATTACAGACAGCCACTCCCACCCCCATGATGCATTCATATGCATGGGCTGAGCTGGCTCTCCTAGAAGGCCAAGACCAGAGGAGAACCTTACACTGTCCATCCTGCCTGGGAGCTTCCTTCCTTCCGTCCTAGCCTGCCAGATTGAGCCTGCCGAACTGTTAGACCAGTCCTCTCCTCAGGACATTGTCCCACAGACTCCCTCTCCTACCCATCCTCTGGGCTGCCTTGAGTCAATACCCTCATTATCTCTGGTTGATTTGTTATAACAGTCTCCTAAGACATCCTTACTGCCCTCCTCGGTTCTATACATCCTGCCAGGCTTACCATCCTAAAAGAGCTCCGATGATCCAAAACCCTCAGGGGATCCCTATTACCCTCATGATAAGGTCTACATCACCTGACATGTAAGAGCACCTTCCACAGTATGATGCCACCCTCTCTCTGCAGCCAAATCTCATGCTCTTTGCTGTCACCCTCTAGACAGGCCAAGCTGAATGTTCCCCACAGATTCCATCAAGATGAGCATTGCAAATTACAATATTAGACTGCAAAGAGTGACAAACTCCACAGTTAGATTATATAAATGGAAGACAGGCTTGCGAACAAAGACTCTCTTACATGTCTTTTTATCCTTTACAGGGCCAAACCCAAGGCCTTCAACATTAGCTGTGTGATCTTGGGCAAGATCCTTCCCCTCTGTGCCGTAGTGCCTTCATCTATAAATGAAAGGTTCAGACTTACTGATTTCTTTTGGGGCAGGTGGAAGTAATTGGAGGATCAGGGTCACCCAACTAGTAAACGTCTGAGGCCAGATTTGAACTTAGGTCCTCCTGACCCCAGGACCAGTGCTGCTGTATCCACCGCGCTCCATAGCTACCTCAGACTCATTGATTGCTAAGGTCCCTTACAGGTCTATGACTAAATGATAAATGATGATGGACATTCAAACAGTCCTTCCTAGATTTTACACTTGCATGGAAAAAGGCATTTCCTCAAAGAAGTGTGAACTCATGGAAAGACTACTTAAAGGAAAGACCCTTTCAAGTGTCCCACAGCCAAAAGGTCATTTCCCAGATTTGGCTGCTCACTCCCAGCCTCTTTTTCTTTTGATACCACTTATATTTCCCAAATTTATTCTTCCTCTTCACAGGTGCACTTTCACAAGCCCCTTTTCCTTGTGTCAAATGAGGTTTGGTCTCAGCAACTTCCAATGTCCTTTCTAGCTCTCAGTCCTCTCATGCTTCTTGATGTTCTTCAAATTCATTGTTATTTACATCATGAGACATTACTTTGATGTTCTGCAATTTAACTATTTCCCAACAGATGGACAACTGCTTTGTTTTCAGGTTTCTGCTTTCACAAAACAAAACAAAACCTGCTGCTACTAAATATTAGTGTCTAGGCGACCTCCTTGCCTAGCCAGATCTCTACAGACTTTCCTAAACACTGATCATCGTGGGACTTGGCATATGTTGTCTGGTCCACTTACCAGTAACGAGTAGAAAGTAGCGAAGTGGTGACTGGTACTATCTCCCCCAAATGTGTGTACATATATATGTGTGCATGTGTGCACATGAACGTGTCTGTGCACACATAATAAACCTTCCCTTGGAACTGCTGCTTCTGCTGCCACAAATGCTCAGATACACACACACACACACACACACACACACACACACACACGAGATCACGAGATTCCATCCAGCAACAAAAGTCAATGATTCTTTGATAGGGCTAAAGAGCTTTGTGGAATGGCCTGCTTCTTACCTGCACGAAGAGATTGCCCTTGGGTGGGGGACTTGGTCGTTGTTTGTAGAGTCAATCTCTGCAGATGTTGAGCCTGTCCCTGTTTGCAGAGCTAGTGGTTTCTTGTGGAGCCTGTCATTGCAAAATTCAGATCTGGTGTATGGAATCTGCAACCATAAGTCAATCACAGTTAGCACCGTCCCATCATTATGGAAGCTCTGCTTCCAGAGGTTATCTGTAGATCTGTGAATATTTAAAGACCCCAAATCTATACTCTCAGCACCTTTCCTAGTCCCCTTCCCGGGTCTGCCCACCATGGGGGTCCCAGATTTGGGGCTTCAGGTGGTTGGCACAGTGGTTTTTCTGCCTGCTTCCATCTTTGCTGACTGGCCGCTGAGGGCCTGGGCATCTGCTGTAGCCCCTTCTCTGCCTTCTCCGTATGTCCACCCTCTCTGCCTCAGTATCATTGACTGTCCCATAAAGTCTAGGAGACTGGTTGTAATTAGGACCCACCGGAGAATTCTTCACCCTAGGGCTCAGAGTGGGGAGGATGGGGGAGGGTCAGAGCTGTAATTATTTAAGAAGGGAACTCAGAGGTCATTGTCAAATCCTCAGTGTACAGATGAGGAAACTGAAGCCTAGAGAGAGAAAAACAAGATTAATCCAGCAGTCTCCTGACCCACAGGGCCCACATGTCTCTCTTTCCTCCAAGGACACCACTCCTCTGATAAAACTCCAATGCCATTAGATACAATGTGTAGTTTTCTCTCCTCCCAGACACACTGTATCCTTTCACATTATGAAGTGATTGGTCCCCAGCTTGATGGCCACACCGTGGATAGAGCCCTGAGCCTGGAGTCAGAAAGACCGGAACTGAGATCAAGCTTCAGACACTTACTGGCTGTGAGAACCTGGGCAAGTCCCATACCCTGCCTACCTCAGTTCCTTCAACTGTAAAACAGGGATAATCATAGCCCCTCCCTCCCAGGGTCATCATGAAGATCAAGTGAGGTAGTATTTGTAGAGTACTTTGTACCTGGTACACAGTAGGCACTTAATACATGCTTATTCCTTTCTCCAATATGGTTGGTGTTTGAATCAGGGAAGTAATTTTCTGGTGGGAATTGAGAAACAAGTAGCAGGGAGAAGGAATGGCAGGGGGATAGTGTTAAACTGTTGAAGAGGATGCCCCCCCCCATAATGAGTCTGACCAAAATGGAGTTGAGGAGCAGGACACCCAAGGTCAGGGCTTTTCATGCTTATTTTATTCAGGCTCTAATTTGTAGAGGATCTTTCAGCTGTTGTCCCATTGTGGCTCATAGGAACACAATATTAGAATTGGAAGGAGTCTTAGAAACAACCCACGTCCAAAGTTCCCCCTCCCCCAATTTACAGGTCCAGAAAGAATGACTAGAATCTTGTAGCCCAGGTCTCTGAGTAAATAAAGTTCTGTGCAGAGAGAGAGACAGGGAAAAGAGCTCTAGACTGGGAGTCCAGGAGGCCTGGGTCCTAAGTATTCTGGGCTGCCCTGAATTCATTCCTGGTCCCTCAGGTGGAAGGGGGCCTAGGTCAGATCAGCTAGCCCCCAGCCCACCCTTATCTGTCCTCCCTGGCTGTATCTTCTTCACTGCCTTGAGGTGAGAGATCACCAAGGAAAGTCCTCCCCAGCCCCCAACCAAGCCTGCTCCTAACCTGACCCCATCTCTGAGGGAGGCCTGAGCTGAGGCAGGGAAGGGGCCCCTAGCCCAGTTCCCTCTTTCTTTCTGCCCTCAGGGCAGTGCTGGGGGCCTGGAGGGGGCCTGTAGGGAGCCTCGGCTATGTCAACAATTTCCTTCATTCCTCTCTCCCTTTCTACCCTGTTTCCCTAAGCCCTGCCATCCTCCCTAGTGCTTCCCACAAGGAAGGACACCACCCCTGTGGGCTTGGGACTAAGGTTGAACTTTCCATGATTCATGTGAATGTGGACAGAAATGAGATGCAAATGCACCCCAAACTAGCAAGCACATTAGTGCAGATGTGTGCACAAGAACTCACTGTCCTGAACAAGCTCACACATTTACACACGCACTCATGCACACACAGACACAGCCTGCAGCTCTCCAGCAGCCTTAGGAATGGAATCCAGCAATCATTAACCCCAGACTGGCCCGGTTCAGCCAGGCAGACACATTCCCCACTCTCCCCCACCCCCAATCTGAACAGGCCTCCTGCTGGGCCCCTGACCCTTCCCTCCCCTTGCCCTCTACTACCTCCCCACCCAGATCCCAGACCGTGGGCTGGGGGAGGAGAGGGAGAATTTCCCGTGGCTCTTGTGGTGTTGGTTCCTAGCTCCCTTAGGTCTGGCATCGGAGTTCCATTCCCTCCATAAGCTGTACTGTGGGGATGCCCGAGCTCCACGCTGGGGCCAGAGGTTTTGGAAGAACTGGATCGGACTGGGGGACGCTAAAGTGGGGAGATGGCATGGAAACTGAAGTTTGGGGGACAAATGGAACTCGGGAGAGATGAGGCTTCTGAAGTTTAGTGGAATGAAGTAGGGCTTGGGGGGTTCTTAGGTTAGAATCTCTCTGGGATTTGGGGGTGCTGAAGTTTAATGGAAGGATGGGACCTGGGGGGATGGGGAATCCTTGGGAAGGCGAGGGGGCCTGAGGACTTCTGAGGTTTAAAAGATAGATGGGAGCTGTGTGTTGGGGAAGGAATTCCGAATGGAGGGGAGCCCAATGGGGCGGAGAAGAGCTTTCGAAGGTCTAGAGATTCGCCACGCAGTGAGGACGGGTCTCGGGATAACTGCGAGCCCCCCAGGGAGGGTGATAAAGAGATGGGACTGGCCAAAGCTCAGCAGACCCTCCCCTTTCCTCCCTCCCTCCGTTCCTCTGCAGGGCCGCCTGGGTTCTCCAAAAGCCAGTTTCCTGTGCCGGGGGTGGGGGTGGGGGGCGGGGCGGGGGCGCTCTCCCCTCCCTCCCCCCCTCTTCCTTTCCTCCCTACCCCTCCTGGGCCCTCCTCCTTCCTCGGAGGAAACTTTCCGTCCGCTCCGTTGGCGGCCGGGCCACGGCTCCCCACGCCGGACGGGGCGGACAGAACCTCCTCCGTCCCTCTCCCGCCATGAAGGCGCTGGGCAGGTCGCGGGGTGCTCCCTGAGCTGAAGCCGTGGTTGGAGCTATTGAGCTGCGCCGGTGAGTGCGGGAAATTCTGGGGGCCCGGAATCCGGGGTCCGCATCCCGGCCTCCAAAGGCAGGGAGGGGGTGAGTACCGCAAGGATCCCCGGAGAGCAGCCCCTAACCTAGACTCTTTCACAATCCCAAAGGGAAGGAAAAAAGAAAATCCTCCGACCTCAGATGGCCCCGCTATGACTTCTCCCACCCTTCTCCCAAGAAGAAACCCCTAAGGCCAGCCCCCAATCTTCAAATTACCCCCCTCTCAGAGGCCCCCCCAAATGACTCGGGCCTCATAGATCCTCCCGACAGCCCTTTCCCCCATCCCCCAACTTCGGCCTCAGCCCCTTCAGGAGTGACCGAGGAGACGTGGGAATTTGGCGGATCTTGCCCTACCCCTCCTCCCCACAAACGCCCAAGGGAGACCAGGAGAGTCGAGACTAGTCTTTCCTTGGTCCAGCCCTCTGTGGAAATGGGGAGCCAAGCCATCTGTGGTCTGGAGTGGGCAAGCCTGACGGCTCTCCCTGCCTCATAGGGAGTGGCTTCCAGTGTGGATGGAGAGGGTTCTACAGAGTGAGGGCAAGGGGAATGGGGTCAGAATGCCTGGGTTACCCTGGGATTTTGAAGGGGAGACGGAGTCAGAGAGCCCAAGTTATCCCTAAAGTCTGGAAAAGAGCTGAGCGTAAGGATTGAAAATCGGGCTTCCGGATTCCCCATCCTCTCTCCTCCCAACTGACCCTCAGTCTATTGACCCTACAGACCAATTCAGGCGCCTTCCACCCTCTACCCTCCTCAGAAGAAACATGGAGGCCCGGAAACGGGACATGGAACTGCTCAGTAACAGCCTGGCAGCCTACGCATACGTCCGAGGTGAGTGCTGGGTATAATGAGGGCTTAACTTCTAGCCCAGTTGCCCTTACTTCATGATGGACCCTAGATTATGCACCATTTGAAGAATGGAGAGCCTAGAATTCCCAGATAGCCCACAAACCTGGATACTGGAGCTCCTGGAGTCACCAGCTGCTGCGGTGATCCTGGGCCTGTGGTGGAGAGTCGGGCAGAGGAGGGGACTAGCCCCCTGACTGGCCCATGCCAGATGCAGGGACCCAGTCTGATCAGGCGAACCTTTATTTTCCAGATCATCCTGAGAGTTTCGGCCTCTACTTTGTCCTGGGCATATGCTTTGGGCTCTTGCTGACCCTTTGCTTGTTGGTCATCCGGATCTCCTGCCGACCCCACCCTAGACCTTCTGGAAAAGGTCCCCAAAAAATCTCCCGAGGAGACCTCCCGGACGGGGATGAGGACGAGGATGAGGATGAGACCGACACCATGACCCGACTGGGCCCTGATGATGCTGGGTCAGGCCCAGAACTGACCCCGGAGATGGACAGTCCCCTCAGTGTCAATGTCTTCACCTCTGCGGAGGAGCTAGAACGAGCCCAGCGGCTGGAGGAGAGGGAGCGGATCCTTCGGGAAATCTGGCGTACTGGGCAGCCCGACCTCCTCGGCACTGGCACTGGCACCGTGGGCAGGGTTCATTATTATTGACGGGCCTCCCCACCTGCAAGGGACTCTGGGGACTGATTTGCAAATGAGCCACCTTTTGCTTAGAGGCTAGGAGGGAAGGACTCCCTCCTGCTCCTCCAGGCCTCTAGACTGGATCAATTTTCTTCCATGGTGCTAAGGCTGGACTTCCTCTTGGGGAAAGAGTCCTTCAGTTCCTTTAATGGATCCCAAGGATTAGGGACAGGAGAAAAAAGTCTCTGCCCTGGGAGTTTTGAGGTGACCAGTGAAAATGCCTCATCAGCTCTTAACCTCTGTCCTCTTCGTGCATGGCCCCTCTCCAGAATGGAGGAAATTTTCACAGTTGATTTTCAGGTTAAGGGCGAGCACATTGGGGTCAGTTCCTAAACTGTTTTCTCTCCCTCTTACTTGGAAAGATTAGGAACTCAAACAGAGAAGGGGACCCCTGGCCTTCCCTTCGGCGGCGTGCCAGATCCTAGACTAAAAGCTGAAAGGGCACATGCCCCCAGTAGCTCCCGAGCATTAAGAATGCGGCCTCCCTCCCCTCCCACCCCAAAAGCACTCAGCAGACCTCTTTTAGAAAAATGTTTTGTTCCTTTTCTACCCCGCCCCCATTTCCGCCTTCCTTCCCAGGCTTTGGAAGGACACTGACCTTGAGGGCCTGGCTAAGATTAGCTATATGTAGCGTAACTGCCTACTGTGTAATAGTGTCTTCATTGAGTTTGTGAAATTGTATCTAAAGCCGTGGGGGTAACGTCCTTTCCCCTATGGGAAAAGAGGTGGGGTGTGTCTGATGGAGTGATTGATGGTGGTTGTTCAGGCTTCTTCATACAGCCTGGGATGTCTGGTGTTGGGGGCGAGGAGAGTAGAGTGGACCCTCGTGGATTAGGTCGCGCAGTAGGGGTTGTGGTGTGGGTGTTGGGGGGGGGGTTGTGGCTGAGTTCCAGCGATTCTGTGGAGGCCTATCGCGTTCAGGGTGTGAGGAATATGTATAACTGTCTCTCCTGGGCCTCTCCAGATGTGTTCTGAGCTGGGCTTCGGAGTCCGGGTTTGGGGGAGGGCCGAAGCAGGCCTAGGCCCCACGAACCCCCTTCGGCCCCCTGGAAGGGGCGGAGTCGCTTCCCACGTGCCAGGCCCGGCCAGTCCCTCTCCAGCTCAGCCACGTCCGGGCGGATAAAAATAGCCCCGCGGCCCCGGCGCTAATAGAAGCCACATGTTCGCCAGATGTGCCCATGGCTGAGAAGAGGGGGACAGCAAGACACGCCCAGAGGCCGAAGCCAGCAGAGAAAGCCTCGCCCCCTCCCCAACTGCCCCGCCCCTCAGAGGCGCTATTACAAATACAATTTTATTACGCTCTGTTTTTGACAAAGCGGGGCGTCAGGTATGGGTTTTGGCGGGGATTAAGACGGGACCAAGCAGCCCTCGGGGCGGGGCGCGACGCAAAAGGCCCCGGCCCGTCTCACGCAGGGAGTTTGGGGGGCCCAGCCACAACCCCCATACCCTCACCCGCAAAGCCCCGTGGGGGGGAACGCATGTGGGTGTGTGGGGGTGCCTGAGGCTCCCCATCATGGGGAAGGGGCGGGACGGCCCCTTAGAATGGGGAGGAGGCGCAGCCTGTGTCCGTGGGCAAGCACAAGCCCCCTCTGAGCGAGGTCCTACACCAGGTATATCCGTGATTTCAGCATCTCGAACTTAGCCTCGGGTAGGGAAAAGAGAAAAAGAGGAAGGCTGCAACCCCAACTGATCTCCCCTCCCCTCCCCACAGACCCGACCCCCGAAAATCTCGTCTCCACCCCTGTCCCAACAGGTGTCTTTCTCCCTCCTCTGCTCCGGAATTCCGAGACCCGACTGGAATAAGTGACGCGGGACTGGAGTTCACCTTCATTCACCTTCATTCACCTTCATTCACCTTACCTGCAGTTCCAGTCTCTTCTCCCGCTCAGTTCTCAGTTCCTCCTGGATTTCTAACATGTCCTTTCTGTCGACAACAGCCAAATTCAACCCCAGGCTCCCCTAACCCGTCCCACAACTCCCTGGATCCAGACCATGAAGGTGCCATCTTCTTCCTTTCCCTTATTTTATAGATGTGGAAACTGAGGCCCAGAGATAATGACTTAATCAAGGAAATACGGCAGAGCTGAGATTCAAACCCAGGCCCATTGACCCAAGTGGGGGAGGGGGGGAGGTTTCCCTCTTCACAGCGAAATCTTTCCCTCCCGCTTCTGCCTCTCCTCTGCTGTCATTCCTCTCTCTAGTGCTCTCTCTAGTGCTCTCCTTCCCATCCCGTCTCTCACAAACACTCACTCCTGCTGTGACACCAGAAGCTCCAACAACCCCCTCAGAGATGCGACTTCTGTCTCCATCTGATCCACGCGCTCTAACAAGTGACTCAAGAAGGTCTCGGACACCTTCTCTTCGGCCGTTGACTGCTCCTGCAAGGGCGGCGTGTCTGGGGATGGTTTGTCTGAAGGAATTGGTTTGTCCACAGAGAGGGGGTTAACCGAGGACTTGCCCTTGTCTGTGGACTGCTGGCTTGAGGTCTTCTTGTCCTCGTCTTTGTCTCTGTCCGTGGAGGTCTTACTGGAGCTCTTTTCAAGGGAGTGGGTCTTACCCACAGAGGGGGTTTTGTCCCGATTGGCAGTCTTTTCATTGTGTTTTTTCTCCCGGGAAGGTGCCTTCTCCTGAGATGATTTATCCCGAGAAGCAGCTTTCTCTGAGGCCTGCTGCTTGGTCTTAGGGGGCTGGCTCTTTGTCAAACTGGGTTTCTCTTCCTCTTGTCCCTGAAGAAGGGAGGTTAGAAAGGAAAGAAAGGGAAAACTCTGGTCCTGGAATAATAGACAAGGCAGGGTTCTGACGGGGTTAGGGAGAGAGGAGACTCCATCCTGGGAAATGTTAGAAGTAGCTAAGTCCTCATCCTCCCTAGTATTTTCTCCAGCCACCTTATTGCTTTCTACCCACCTGGTGGGCCAGATGTCCTCCAGCCATACCCCCTTATGGACCTCCAGGAAATCTCAAGCCCAGCCCTATCTTTTCTTCAGGGTGGTGGTGGTAGTTGGGACAACATAGGGGTCTGGGGATCCTCACAGGAGTGGGGGTCTTGTCGAAGCTGGGAGGATAGCGACCCTGAGGCTTAGACCGAATATGGCTGGAATGAGTCGTCTTGGCATCATTTACGCCATCCCTGCTTCGGTCACTGCTTTTGCCTGGCACTGGCAAAGTCAGAGAGATAGTCACTGTGCAGGGAGACAAGACAGGTAGATTCCTTGGGTACCTACAAAAACTATGTCCTCTCTAATACAGTGTCTCAGCCTGAACATTGACAACTGACTTTTAGAGCAAATACTCAAGTTTTCACTGCATTACCTCATTTGGGCAGTAGGGAGGTCCTACAAGTTGTATTTTCTCCCATCTTTATAGATGGGGAAAGAGAAGAGTTCATGGTCACAAGCATGAGAGACAAAGGCAGGATTTCTGGGATCAGGGAGTCAGAGGGGCCCTCAGAGGACCATTTAATCCAAAACCATCCCCCTCCATTTACCAAATGATTAAAGCTTGCCCAACAAGGTCTCTGTAATTCCATATCCCACTGCAGCAAGCTGTCTCCTCTATACTCCTCCTTCCTTTTCCCTGCATGGCATCCCATAGATGTCCCACATCCTCCCTTTGCCCCACAGTGTGTCTTCTCACTCCATTTCTGTCCCTCATTCTTTTTATCACCCAACCCTTTGCTTCTGTTTCTTTTCTTTGGTTCTTAGGCTTCCAGTCTGAGGACTCAGCCCAAACAAACCACTCATGAGAACCTAGGACCTGCTTAGGCTTACCTCCTCCTGGTCCCCCTCCTCCACTCCCATCCGATCCTCCTCGGCCATCAACACCACCTCCTCCAACTCCTGGTTCTCGAGAGTTCTTCAACTTGTCCCCAGTTGAACCTGCTGCCAGAGGCCTAGAAGACAACTCAGGTCCCTGAGACTTCTCAGCTTACCATCTCTCAAGCCCAGACCCCCTGCTGTTATTTCTTGTGGTTGGGGTGGAGAGGGCCAGCTGCAGGCTCCTCTCTCAGCCCCTTGGGATAGGTACCTGGGAGTGGGGGGCCGAGGCTTGGAGGGTCTTTTAGAGGCTGAGGATAGCTTTTTGATGGGGGGCAGAGTGATTTTAGACTCCATCTTCTTAGACTCCTTAGCAGCTAGGTAGAAAGCAGAGGAGGGAGAGGCCACTTGTTTATCCATCCATCGCTCTCCCATCCCTACATCTCCTTTGCACAGAGATATGCCATGATCTGTCATAGTCCCTTGCCCCTTATCTAACCCCCTCCCCTCCATTTCCCCTTTACCTCTTGTCTCCTTGGATGTCTGCCTCCTCCCATAACTTTCTCGACCAAACACTGATGGGAAGACAGGTGGAAATCACACTGAGGGCCTGGAACCATTGCTCCCTCCCACCCCTACAGCCAAGCCTCCATAGGGAAATAGGAAAAATGCAGGCGCACACACGCCAGCAAAGTGGGACACTTCTCTTGCTGGGGAGAGGTGTGTGTGTGTCTTGGGGAGGGGCAAGTCATATTCATGGGCTATTAGGGGGCTTTCTAGAGCTTCCTAACTACTCTGTTTCAGAGTCTAGAGCCTAGAATAACAAAAAGGGGTAGGGTAGTGAGTGGGTAGGTGGGCACTTCTCCTCTGCAGGGAGATCACTACCTGATTCCTGGGGACTCCGACCGACTGGGAGCTTCTTAATCTAAGAAAAAAGTGTTGGGGTGGGGGTAGGATGAAAGGTGCAGTTATATCTTCCCACAGAGATGGGGTGAGGGAGGGTAGAAAAAGACTCCACACTTACCGGGGGCAGCAAGAGGACAAAATTGTCTGGAAAAACTCCTCTTTTGCCTTCAAATTCCCCCTCCCACCAGCCAGGATCCTCTGTAGTCTAGGAGAAGATTGGGTAGGTGGAAGAGGTCTTCCATGCCCAGGTTGCCCCACCCTAGGCTCAATCTGCTCCAGTAGTCCACTCCTCACCTTTCTTAACACTTTCACCACAGTACCCCTCTGCAGGGCCAGCTCATCTGGTGCCTCAGGCTCATAGTCAAACAGAACTCGACAGCTCTCAGTTGCTGGGTCAGTGGTGGGTGAGGGTGTCAATCATGGGCCTGGGAGCCCCCTTCTCTTGGGCCCCTCCCTCCCACCTATGGTGTCAAGACTGAGGAGGAGGGAGACTATGGGCAAGGAGTTTGGGTGTATGGGGGGGTATCTCATGGGGATTACTCACCTGTTATGGGGTATACGGGAGTTTCTTCTTGGGTCCGGGTCAGCTGGGAGGTAGGGGCAGGTATGGAGGGATGGAGTCTCCTCTTCCCCAGTTCCTCCAAAGAGCTAGAAGCTCAACCCCTTCTCCCCTCAAATATTCCCATTCCCCCATTACCTTCAGGGAAGACTGGACCACTCCAGTGGCCTTGGGGATGACATCAGGGATCACAGCACCTGGGAAAGATCACAGGGAAATACAGGGGTGTGGGACCATTGGGGGCCACAAGATAAAAGCTGAGCATTTCTGGAATCAGGGGAGCAGGAGATGAAGGATTCAGGTAGATCAAAGGTCTAGGGATATGATTTGGGGACTAAAGAGCAACCAGGTGAGTGAGTTGAAATTAAGGATGCATGAAGAAGGGGTAGGGGTTCACTAGGGAAGTTGAGCATCTCACACAGGGCTCACGGGCTCTCACCAGAGGGCCTATAGTCCAGCTCTTGCACAAAGTTAGAGGGAAAGGCCCCCAGTTGCCCATTCTTCTTCCCCAGCCACCAGCCATCTTCAATCTGGAGAAATGGTCCAAGCAGACAGACCCAAGGTATCAGCATGACCGCCATGCACACTAGTCTGAAACCTATGCTCCAAATCAAGTCCAATGGTTCCCTTCTCACCTCTCGAAGTACCTGGACAATCTCCCCAGCTTGGAGCTTGAGTTCATCAGGCTGCTCAGGGCTGTAGTTAAAATTCACTTTACACCATCGCTGGGTAGCTGGAGGGCTCTCGGGTTGACCTGGGAGGTGGGTGGCAGAGCTTTGGGTCAGGGGTATGGGACCCATCCTAGAGGCCCTTTCCTATCCCCTGCCCTGGCCCCTGGAGCCCTTACAATAGTAGGGGGGGTCCATGGCCAGGGGGGAGGGCTCAGGGACCGGAGACACCCCCGCCCCCCTCTCTCTATCCCTCCCCCAGGCTCCGAGCGAGCGCTCGGCCCCTCCCACTCCAGTCCCAATCGAGCCCCCATTGGTTGAGAAGGCAAGAACCCATTGTGTGCAGGGGTCCAATGACGACGCGGGGAGCGACCAGGGGGACTCTGCCCCGTCCCCCCCCCACCGTGGGGTGGGGATTGTCTCTTGGCGACCCACATCCAGACCCGCCCCACCTGAACCCCACCTCGGCGCGTAGAGCGGGGCCTCCGGGGGCCTCCGTCGTCCCATAGACTCTCCGGGATCTCCTGGGGTGAAGGCAATGGCCAAGGGTCAGTGAAGGTGACAGGACGTCCCCGGGGTAACCCCCGGCCCCGCTCGGACTCACTCTCACCTGGACGATGAGCTTGGGGAAGAGACCACGGCGCCCAGCCAGCTCCCCCTGGAGCCAGCCATCCGCGGATCCCTGGCTCACTTTCCGGAGCACATCTCCGGCCGCTAGGGTCAGCTCGTCCTCCCTCTGAGCCTTGTAGTCCTCCAGCACCAGCACCTCTGGGTTCGAGGAAGGAAGAGATGGGGGACCAAGCCCTCGGACCGGGACCTCCCCCCGGGGAACGATGAGCCTGGGGAGCACGCGGCCCCGAGGGGGCTCAAGCGGCACATCCGCAGCTTGAAGAGAGTCCCTTTCACAGATGGGAAAGTTGAGGTCCAAGGAAGGACTGCATACCTTCCTCCACCCCCCGCCCGCCTGTTCTGGGGAGGCGAGATTACTAAAGTGCCCCCCGAACCTGTCCCTTGTCTGTCCCGCACGTACCCATGGCGTCCCGCGGTGCAATGGGCTGGGCTGGCTCCACTCGGCCAGGCCGAGGGAAAGGGGAAGCCGCTCCTGGGTTAAAGGGCTGGGCGGAGTCGGGCGGGCCGCCCGCAGGTGAGCGGGGAGGGGAGGGGTCGGGGGTGGGAACGGGCTGCTGAGGCTAGAAAGGCCGGACCCGATATCTGTGGGGCTGGCAGCTGGAGAGGAAGAGGGAGGACCCTGCGCAGCAACTTGTACCCCTCCCCGCAGCTCTCACCCCCAGGAGACAATCCTGCCCCTCCCGTGTCCCTAAAGTCTGCTAGTGGGGTGCGGCGGTCCCCCACCTACGCCGGCTGGCGCAGCCTAAAGGCGTGAGAATGTAGTGGGCGGAGACAGGGGCCGACCCTCTCCTTTTACTCCTCCCTAGACTGCTGTTATCAATTGCCTCCCCAGCCCCAGCCCCAGGCAGGGACAGCGCGACAGGCAGGCGCTGATCGGGGTTCTCGGGTCCGTCTTTCCATCAGCTACGTGGAACTGGTGAACAGGTGACCGGAAGAAAGCCTACCAACTACAAAGGTGAAGAATTCGCAGGCAGAAAGTGACTTCAGTTGTGGGCAGGACCGGGAGGAACCGGAGGGTATAGTTGGTCTTTTTTCAGGTTTGTTTTCAAAGAATTCCTTGAGTGGGAGGCCTGGGATTTGCCCCAACTGCCGGTTCACCCATCATCAAATGAGTCCAAAGGTGTGTGGTACTGGTTTTCAACACTGGTGCAATTTGGGGAGTGGAGGAAGGGTGTTTCTTTTTGAAGTGAATTCTTTTCGGCTAAGAAGCTAACGTCTTGATGATGGTGGTAGTGGGGAGCTTTCTAGGAAGCGGGGCCAAGAGCAGAGACAAGGGAAGGGGACTGCAGATTACGAAATTGCTGTGTGCTAACTGGTTCCTGAAGGAAGGAAAGAGAAAATAGGACCTTGGAGAAACTGAAGGGGCACTGAAGTCGTTACACCGTACTCCCACCAAGTCCCCCTTTCTTGGGCAAGACGCTGGTGCTTGTCTGCAGGCTTAGCAACCCCGCCCCGCCCCCCCCAAATCAGTCCATCAATTTCATTGCCCAGGTTTCTTGGCTCAGGACTTTGCTTTTATCTTCCAGTCCCCCACCTGATGAGAAAGAGCTCAGAGCCTGGGGGAGGATGAGTCACCTTGAGAGCAAGAGCCTCACATCCCTAGCTCCTACCAGGCAGATTCCCAACATGGCAGAGAACAAGCACACCTGGAATCTGAGAGAGGCTGCCCCACCCTCCAGCCCCTCCTTCGGTCTTTCCCTCCCCTCCAAGAAGAATCAAGGATCAATTGGATCTAGTGCTTATTTTCTTTATTTGCTGGAGGAGTTGAAACAAACTTTACATTTTTTTTCCTAAACATGAATCATTCAAGTAAAACCAACTCAACTATAGAAATTTAGCAAAGTGAGGGAACAAAAGTAGCACAACCATCTGAAGGTGGAGAGGGCGAAGGTGCGGAAGGGGAGAGGAGCAGTCTCTTCTTTTTTTAACATACATATGAACTCCTTATGATTCACCTGCTTGGACAAAAGCGCAGGGGACTCATTCCAGATCATTATTTTCTCCAAACATCTTTTGAGAAAATTTAAATTTAAAACATAAGGTGTAATAAAAAAAAAACCACAACCCCCACAAACCACACCACAACTGCCTGCCTTCATTAATCACAGGAGTTTTCATTTTATAAAAAGATTAATAAAAAATATTGAAAAAATTATTCTCATTTTATAATTTTTTAAGCTAGAATTCAGAAGTTTCTTAGAAAACACACCAGAAACTGCCCTCCAGGTAACATCCCAGTTGCTGAGAGGATAAGCACAACTCAGGACATGTCTTGGGGTCCAGTCCCACAAGGGATGGAAGCCCCTGAAAATGAGAAAGGTTAGAGGGTGTGGATGTGTGTGGGGCCAACGTCCTGTCACAGAGAGCTCAGCAGGGAAGGCTTATGCAAACAAGGTAATCTGAAAGGACCTAACCTTACTACATACGAAAGCTGCTCTAACAATTAGATTTTTTTCAATGCTGCTTGGTCCCAAATCAAAGCTGACATGCCAAGGTTTTGTTCTTGAGAATCATTTTCCTAAATTGAACCTGGAGAGCTAGTGTTACTAAGTATGCATAAAGTAAAGATCTAAAAAACTGTATGGGTGGGGAAGGCGGGGAAGAGGAAGAGGAGACCAAAATTAACCGAATTAGTCCTCATCTCTCAGCTTATATTGGAAAAAGAAAAATAAAATTAAATAAAAAAATAAAAAATAAGACTTGGTTCAAAATGGGACACGGACAGAAATCCAAACAAGTTTTCATAGCCTATGTCCCACCCCACTCCCATACAAACAAGTAAGAAACAACCAAAAGCCCTACTTCTGGTTAAGGATGGAGAGCTGGGCCCTCCCTCAGCCAGCCCGCAGAGACAACTCTTGAGTGGACAGGCCAAGGATGGTTCCCCTCTAGTCTGGGGCGGAGGTGGGGTGGGGGACCTTTGGGGTGTATTTTAGAGGATCCTCTCTTCAGCTCTTCAGTCTTTCTGGGACATCTCCCCAGCCAGTGCTAGATGCCTCTCTCCCTTGGGGGGTGGCTGCCCTCCAGGGCCTCTTTACTCAGCGGCTGCCTGTAAATTGTCCTTCTCCTCTCGGTTTTCTGTCCCGCTCTCATCATCTTCAATCTCGCCTTCTTCTCCGCTAAACTTGTCATGGGCCCACTTGGGGCTGGTGCTGGATTTCCGGAACATGAACCTGCCCCTGCCCCGAGGAAAGGCGCCTCGGCCCCGGCCTCGGCTCACCCACTTCTCGCTGCCTTCACCCTCTCGGTCATCGTGCTGAGGAGACAGCATAGTTCAGTTAGTTAAGAAAGTGCCAGGACTCAAACTGCTGTTTATCTGTCCAACAATGGCTGAGTTCACCTTAAAAACAAATGCTCCATCTCCACGCAGCACCCCTCTACCTACTCGGCACCAAAGCTACCAGGAAGGAGTGTGACATCTCACTAAATGAGATGATGGCTGCTGGGGGGTGAGTGAACAGAAGGAAACTCTACTTCTTCCTTCCTCTCCCATCTCAATAGTTGGGCTGCCCAGAGCCCTTCTCAGGCCCCCTTCCCTAACTCAGGCCAACCATTTCTCCTCTTAAGAGGCCCAAGTTTTAAAAACTGCCTGTACTTTCCCATCCTCTCTCAACCATAAACTTCTAGAATTAGAGGGACGTATCAGAGACGAAGCAACTGGTTCAAGTAAACCAAAACAGAGGTCCTGGGACTAGGAGCTAGGTTGAGACTTGGAGAGGGAGGCAGATAAACTTTGGGGAACAGAAGGAAGCACTCGTGCTCTCTCTCTCTCTCTCTCTCTCTCTCTCTCTCTACATATATATATATATATATATATATATATAAATTATTGGTGCTGAACAGGACCAAAGGCTTATCTATGCATAATTAACCTACTACCACCCAAGCATAAGGAAAAAATCATGGTACTCATGACAACCCTAGGAGATAGGGAGTACTAGAAGTAGCACTCCTATTTTAGGAGAAAAAATTTAGGCTGAAGGACACACTGTCTTGCCCTAGGTGTTAAGATTCCAGTCTTCTGTCTCCCAACTCCTACATGACTAACCAGATCAGCCCCTTGCCCCTTCCTCCATCCCCTGTAGTTCCACCAAAGCCTAGATGTGTTCATTGCAATTTGGGGTCCTTGTGTGCAACTTTGGGGATAAAGAGGAATGAGAACAGGCTTGTTCCTTCCCAAAGATGGCACTTAATGAATAGTTACTAGTACCACAACCTCAAATCAAGCTATGTTTATTTGACAACAGAGAATGCTCTCCAAGGGTGGGATTGTAGACCATGTAGGGCAATTTGGACTCCCTAAATGTGAGATCTACTCTAGCATGAGAAGAGGGGAGAGGGAATGGAGCATGTGTAGTCCCTTTCTTCTAGCTGGTACTGTGAGCACCACAACAAGCCATGTCTGCTGGGACTTGTCCAGGTTTCCCTCAATCTAGAGTCTTCAAAGGGGCTGAAAGCAACACTGTCATAGGACTACATTTCCCCCTCCGTCCTAACCCCACAGCTGGCCCTAAGATATGCCTGGCTTTAAGAGTATGCAAGTAACATTAGCCATTGCTATGTGCTGCTTAACCACTGATGTCTAAGGACCCAATGATATGACTATAAGACTCCTAGCGCGTGCCTGGCACACAGTAAGCACTATATAAATGTTTGCTATTATCATCATTATTTAGCACAAAAACAATTATGTATCAGTTGTTAGACCCAAACTAAATTAACTTTGCTGTATTTGATTTCCACTTTGTTGATGGTGGCTTGGCCTTTATAACATGGTTGTTAGCTCCCATCTTAAAAGTAACAACAAAACTCTGCCGTGGTGAGAGTTAATGCTGAAGTGGGAGAAGCCAAAAGAAGTTCTCTCACTGGCCACAAGGGAGAATAGCTTTCACTTCAAAGGCAGGAATGGCCGAAGGCCATCGAGGCAGATCCATCAGAGGGGGTTCTGGCCCCTATAACGAGCTATTAGAGATATGTTCTGGGGCCCTCCCTGTCTAGATTATGAAACTCCTAGGACTTCCCCCTACTAAATATGCACTAACCCCCGCACTGGGACACAACGCTAAATTGTCATTCCTTTGCTTGTCTTTTAAACTAGTATACTTTGGTTCATGTAAGCTTGTGCTCAAGGAAGAAAAATCATTTTCCTTCACATCTCAATTTTGGGGAAATTAATTCTCTAGTGATTCCTTTTAAGAACCACTCCTTAATCTGTTTTATAAACCAAGTCTGCTTTAAGAAGGAAACCAGGTAAGTATGTACTTAAGTTCAGATCCTCACTGTTAATCCAATTCATTACAGGATCATAAATTTTAAACTAGAAGAGGCCCTAGAAGTTAGCCACCTTATTTATAATACTTCAGGATGCTTTAATTGTCAGAGACACCCTGGCTCCCAAATTCGAAGGGAGGGAAAAACTAGATCACCAGGCAGCTGGACTTCTCAATGGCTGACTGATCTGGTACAGAACCCTGCTGGGGGTGCCTCATCTACTCCACATTTCTGACTGCTTAAGTAAAGTCCTGGTATGGACCATGGTCTAGGTCAGATTCCTTCTCCCTATTCCCAGACACATACCAGATAATATTTTTTGCTTTTGGGTGTATATTCTGGGTCCCATTCCTCCTCTCGGGTCCTCTTCTGGAAATCATTGTTGCCACTGCTGTTATTGCCAGCATAGTTGCCTCTGCCCCAGCCTCTTCCTCTAGCTCGAAATTGCTGCAGCAACAAACAGGGAAGAGCAGTTGGTCATATTTAGCATGTGGATATTGGCCCCTTCTTGAAAACTGTATTAGGAGACCTTAAGCTCTGACAGAACAAAACCAGCACACGTCCTCTGAGTTCCCATTGATAAACTGCTTTCTATCCAATCATATGGTTGGATACTCAGTAACCTTAGACAGCTAATTCAGCTGTAGTATGAGCATGATTAAAAGCATTCTGCTGGATGTCCAATGAGAGAGGATAAGGTCAGAAACCAGAAGCTACAAAGAATCTTTCAATCTGAATAAGTAATTATGTTTGAAAAAGTAAGTGTAAAAAATAGATAGCTGAGGAAAAAAGTGACTGGGCCAGAGGGAACCATTTGGAGGATGAGGAGGAGTCTACTCTGTCTCTAGGCTCCCTAAGAACCTGCCGGGTCCCTGAACTCAGAGATACGAAAATGCTGATCGTGTATAACGAGAGTATGAAACCTGGAAGTGGCTGTGACCTCTACCTGATGCTCATGCACCCCCATCCTCTACAATATCTCAACAAAGAATGAAAAAAGCAATCCTAGAATTATTAGTACAAGATGAACAAGGGAAAGAGAGATAAAGAAAGCCTGCCCTGACCTATGGAGTCAGCAGAGTTAAGCATATAAAGACAGAAACAGAGTGATCATGCTGAACCTCCTGGATAGACTCTCCTGCGACAAAAGGACTTTTAAAAAAAGGAAGAGAAGCACCCTTGGAAGGCCTGCCTGCCAGTTATATGGGAGGGAGGGGAGAGGTTAGGGTAGGGGCTGACTCACAAAGGTCCCTCGAGCTCGGCCTCCTCTCTCACTTGGACCCACAAAATCTTTGGTCCCCAGCCGGGATTTGTCAAAGCCTGTGGTGCTCTCCTCCCGCTCCTCTGTCTCTTCAGTGTACTCCTCTGCTTTGTAAGAATGTGATGACTGGGAGGACGATGATGATGACCGAGACCGATCCCGTGTTCGACGATGCTTCCTGTGCCAAGAGAGAAGCCAGTGTAGCTCATGAACCCCTTAAAAGAAGCCTGGCTTGACCAAGCACCAGCACCTTGTGTTTCATAAGTGAAGGATAACATAAGATATCTCAGCAACACAGCTGCTGAAATGGGTCTGAACATTTAAATTAGGAAAAAAAGACAAACCCAAATGCACCCATCTAGGATATGGTCTTCGAAATTTCACTTTCCTTACAGAGCCAAGTAACAGGTGGCAGGTAACATCCTGTGAGACAGGATGAGAACCCAGAGAGCTGCAGAGGCTGTTCAATGAGTTACTTCTTCTGAAATAACGCCCTCCACCCCGGAAAGATTAGAGACTAGAGCTTTAACAATTCGCCTTTAAAGATGATAGATTGTCTGTGACTTGGCAGGGGGAGGCGGGGAGGGAGAAGGGATGGGAGGGGTGAAAGAGAAGATAGGTTACTGGCAATACATTTCCTTGATCTAATGTCTATGTACTTGCTGGCCTCCAGAAAGAGGTAGAGAGGTTATCCTCTTGAGGCAACATGGGATCACATCACTTCCTCACCCCCAACTGCTCTGGATGGGGCCAAGTCATAAAGCATTGGAGTTCCAAGGCTCATTTTTAGGAGAATTTTAAGCTTCCATTCAAAAAAAAGAAGTTTCTTTCACTTGTGTTGGATTTTCCTTCAAGAAATATCTACCTCAGAAGCATTACTCTGACTCTAGGAACAGGTAGTGTACTTCACTCCCCAAAATGTTCCTTCTAGTATTTCTGACTGGTATGAATATTTAGAGATTGTTCTGCCCACTCAATGGATCCCAAATCATAATCTTAAACTGTCAGAGCTGAAGAGGTCCTTAAAGGTCGCTGATTTAACATCACCTGACCAAAGTCATAAACATAGCTAGTGATTAAACCAGGATTAAGCTTGCAGTTTTTAAGGGAGTTCACAAAGTTAGAGCTAGGTAATCAGACTGTCCCCAAAATGGTAAGAGAAACTAAATTAGGTGGTCATACCTGTAGGATTAACATACTGCTATACTCACTTTGAACTGCTGAGAGTTATTCACAGAGTTGGTGATAAATAAGTCCTTCTCCTATGTACTACGAAAGTTAGAAAGCATCTCAGAGAGGGCATCTAGTCTGAATTCTGAATGGGAATTACCTCTAAAACATGCTAGACAAGTAGTCATCTAGCCTTTGCTAGTGAGAGAAAACCTACCATCTATCCCTTAAGGTACTCAACCCCATTTTTGGAAAATTTTAATTACTAGAGAGTTTTCCTTACATTAAGCTTTGACGTGTCTCTCAGTAATGTCCATTTATTTTAATTCTCAAAAATTTAACCCATCCTTTCAACAAAGTACAATTAAGCAAAATAAATCAATGTGCTGCCTCATTCTTCAGCATCCACTATTCTTAGTTCTGACGTTAGAGTTCTTCAAGAAGAACAAATCTCTCTTCCACATAACATCCCTTTAAATGTTTGAAGACCATTTTGAGTTCTCTAAATCATTTCTTCACCAGGTAACACAGCTCAAATCATTTTACTCACTCTTTCCATTATCTTTATCACTCTGCTGGCTCCCCAATTTATCCATGTCCATAAAAAAAAATGATGCCCAGAAATGAAAGCATCACTTCAGTTATTATATGACCAAAGCTGAATACAATGATATCATCATTTCCCCCCTTTTAAAACACTGTTACCTTTCAACGTAGCCTAAGACCACATCATCTTTTTTTGTGTGTGGCTGCCATATCTCAACACTGATTAATACTGAAGCTTGTAGTCCACTAAAACCTCCAGAACTTTTCCAGTTCAGTGGCTCTCGATGCACACTTCCTTTCCACCTCCCTGGATTTTCTCACCCTCCCTCGTTAGCAAACTTATAATTAGGTTCAAAGATTTAACTTCTAAGTATAAGACTAACTTTATATTTATCCTAATTACATAACATGTACTGCAATAGTCACACCAATATGCTAATTTGGATGAGATATTTTTGGAAACTGACTCTATCATCCAACTTATCATTTTATCTGGTAAGTGTCATTGATGCATTTATCCAAGTTTTTAGTAAAATGCTAAGTCCAAAAAGAATATAAATGTCTAGCACATATTACCTACTTAGCTGAATAATTCAAAGGAAGATTCCTTAAAATATGGTCATGAATGTCCTTAATCTTAGGTATCAGATCATTTTATAACACCTATTTGTTACTTTGGCCAATTAGTAACAACTCCTTCCCTAAAAATTAGTTATCCTACAGTAGAACAGAACACCTGAGGGGTGGAGGGAGAGTAGATTTCCCTCACTGGAATTCTTCAAGCAAAGCTTTATGATCACTTGTTAGGCATTCTGTGGATAGGATTCCTGCTTAGTTTTGCACTGTTCCATGTGGCTTCTGAGATGCCTCCCTATTTTCAGTCTATGATCAATCCTCTCTCTTGGAAGGAGTTCAAAACTAGGTTTGCCTATATAAAATTCCATCCTAGCAAAAGGGACCTGAATAGATAATACAGAAAACAAGAGTACTGGACTGGGATGTAGGAAACCTAGATTCAAACCTAGGCTGTCACTAAATATCTGTTCGAACACAGGGCACTGAATAAAAAAAGCATCTGTTATAACAGATGATTTCTTTTTAAAGCCATTGTTGAGGTATAATACCAACATTACAGTTCGAACAGTATGGTTCAGTTGTCTCAGTTTACTTATCTGTCAAATGGATAAAATACCTGCCCAACTTTTTTTTCTTAGTACAGCTCGAAATGTCATGATTTATATGAAAGTTCATTACATAGTACTAGACTAAGGTAAGGTGGCCAATTATTTTAAGATGACAAATGGATAAAATACCTGCTCAACTTTTTTTTCTTAGCATAGCTCAAAATGTCATAATTTATATGAAAGTTCATTACATAGTTCTAGACTAAGGTAAGGTGGCCAATTATTTGAAGATGACTAAAAAGTACCAACGTCTATTGACAGGGATCTCCACAGAACCAAGTATAAGGTTAGAGTGTTTTCAGAAAATCAAAAGCAAAGAAACCAAAAACAAAACCACAGCAAGAACTTCTTTCACTAAAGCCTTCCTGGGGCATGGGAGGTTGTGATCCTGGGCTCTCTCAGACTGTTTACATGTACTTGAAGGTCACACTAGGCTACAAAGGTACTAAGAAAGCCAAAGTGCTTCTTACCCATGAACCCATCCAATAAAGCAAGTAAAAGTTTGTCAACAGAAAACTAGGCACCAGCTGATAACTTTCCTTTTCCTTTTCCAAAACAGCAACTCATAAAGACCTTCCAATAAAGAATAGAGAGGTTGTGAACAGCACTGGGAGACAGAGAACCCATAGCAAAGAAATAGGGGTCCTTGAAATATATTAGAAATCAGAATTTAAATCCAGTTAATTAGTCATGCAAGATAATATATTTACACTTTTTTTTTCCTAACTAAGAAAGGCCAGCTTGATGGCCCACATTATTCACTGGAATGAATTCATTGCTAAAAAAAAAAAAATTTCCTTCAAAGGTCTAAGATTCACCACCAGCGAGAATATAACGAATTGTTATAGGCTAAACAAGTTATTCTCGAAGAGCAGTTCTAGAACATGTTGAAAAATGCTGAAATAAGCTATTGACAGACTAAGTATATCCCCAAGGTGACTACTTTGAAGGGGAACTACATTTATTTGCATAAGTTATGATTTGTTTCTTTAAAAATTTACTAATAGTGTTTAATAGAAATGTATGTGTAGAGCCCATATAAGATTGCATGACTTCTTGGGGAAGGAGAGGGAGAAAATTTGAAATTAACAGAAGTAATTGCTGAAAACTGAAAACAAAATATGGAAAAACCAATCAGAGCAACTTTTTGGAGGAGCATATCTGTATTAAGCTACTATCAGCAATGAACGCTGTCAATTCCTAGACAGCCTGGAAGAGTGTGCATCTGGTATCATCCCTGCATCAAACAGCAGACCTAGAGACACGAATGCCCACATACTTCTGCTTTTTGGATCCTTTGTGAGTTTTCTCAGTTTTTTCAGTTGATCTCTCCCTTGAGTGACTTGAATCTCGGGAATCCACTGATTCTCTTGACTTATCTCGTTTAAGATCTCGTTCCTTATGTTTTTTACGACGTTCAATATCAAGGCGAAGATCAACTGGGTCATCTTTGTATTTTCCCTCAGCCTGCAGAGAAAGAAAGAAGTAGGAGTTAGGACTATCAGACTATAAATATACCAACATATTTACTACCCTAAAAACCATGGTTTTTCACTGTGGTGGTACGATGAGGGGGAGAGAGGGAGTAACAAGAATGCTAGAAAACATATCCCAGCTGCACAAGTGACTTAATGTCCCTTCCTAGCAAGAAGCTTAGGGCATTTATTTAATCTAGCAAGAACAAGTCAAAAACGAAAACAAACATTACAGGGAACTAGATCATTTCCCACCACCATTTACAAACTACTCTAAGCACGAAGACTGACTTGAGAATCCCAGCTACAGGCTGAGATTTCTAGTGAGAAGGGCTTCTGTCTGCAAAGCTACAGAACAGAAGCCTTCTCTCTTTTTTTGTGAGTGGGGAGGTAAGCTAGGAACTGGTCTGTGGGCATAGAGCCACCACTCGTACAACCAAGATTATCAGATGACACCTGATATAGGCTGAACTTGAGACACATTCCCAATTTGCTTTAAGGAATCCTGCTAGCCTGGGAAATAACCCAAAGCACTGGCTGGCCTGGAAAGCAGGAAGAGAGAACCTGAGAAGGCCATCCTAACATTACCTCTACAGGTAACTGAGGAAACTTCCTCAGAAGAAAGCTGCATAATGCACAACAAAGGGAGTGGCAACAGAGGGTAGGAGCTTATATAAAAATGGGCATATTATGTAAAAACATCTACCTTTCTGGGTGCTCAACAGAAGTTATATTACAGAGATTGTAGCAATGTTGGTGTTACACCTCAACAATGGCTTTAAAAAGAAATCATCTGTTATAGCAGATGCTTTCTTCCATTCAAAACCAAAAGGGAGGGAGGAACTACAATTTGACAGGAAATTACATTCATCTCATAGAGAGAACTCAAAAGTGGGCATGGGGGGGGAGAAGGGATGACGACAAGTTCAGTAATTTTTTTAACCACTAAAATTTCACATAATCAAAATTTAAGTAACAAACTTAAAACTTCAGCCACAGGAGGAAGAGTTGGGGGTTGTTAATTTCTTTCTGATTGGGGCACATAGATTTTTACAAGGTGCTAGTACTTTTAGTAGGAGTTTTATTTTGTCTGTTGGCTTATACTTCCCCAGGAAAGAGATTTTCTTATTTCCACGCAGACACCAAATTACTCCCAGCAGCCCTAACGGTCAACGACAAAAGCAGCCCCTGCTCCCTTAGGTGGTGAATAATGACTTAGTATCCTTTCCCCTCCCCCTCAACACATGGAGGACAAGGTTTCTTCCACCGTTTAAAAACTTCCTGTGTCATACAGAGCCAAGCTGGTATTCAGAGAGGGAGGAAAAAGCAGGTTTATCATGTTTATCTGATACATTTTTTTTTTGAAACCTTGAAAATAAGTACATAAAAATTAAGGTTTCAGCAAGATGGGAAACATTTCTCATCTTAACTGAAAACATACTTGAAGACAGACACACAATCCGCATTACACTTTAAGAAACAACTCAATCCAAATCCACAATACAGTTTTAACACTTCATACTACTGTTCACAGCAGTCTAAATGCAGTTGGACTGGGCAGCATTAAAGTAACGGTGAGGGAACAAATGACAGGGGTACAACATTAGAACAAACTGGGCTAGTTGCGTATTAACAATTTACTCAGTTCAGTTACAAATAAAAGTTTTATTTTCCTCTCTCTGACATGCATGTCTTTTTGAAATCATGGTTGGAAATAGCGCATGTATACAATTGATTTGATAATACTTACAAGCAGAAAAATATCACAAAAAGTTTCTTCTCTCATCATGGGCACTTGTTCCAAAACTCCTCTCTTTTTTTTCTCAATCTCACCTCAATAGACTTTGGGGTCATTTACCATATTCTAACCACTTCACAAAGGTTGTTGATACATTTAATAAAAATTAACCCTTTGTAGTTCATTTTTAGAATTATGCCCATCCTTAAAAGAAAAACACAAACTTAAGTAGAGAGTAATTTAAACAAAAACATTACTGTTAAGTTCATGCCCAACGCACTCATTTTGTTGAAATTACTGATGAAAGCGACAGTTCACCTTATAGCCAGGCTCCCGCGTGCTTTTCATCTCGTCATGAGCCAAACCATGTTTTCTGAATGTACTGGGAGAAATATCTATCCTCCTAGGGAATTAACAAAACAAAATCCAAGTTAATATTTTTCCAATGAAAATCTCACTTCTTCCCATTTGTAGTGCTCCATAATACTTACCTCTAAAATTCAGATTCATTTACTATCTACTACATGCTAGTCACTGAGGGGGCCAAGAGATAAATAAAATAAAGTTCCTCCTCTCATAGTTTATCAGCAGGAAAAAAGATTCCTTTGGAGAGGCCCAGAATGGTAAGAGTGGGGAAGGAGGAAGTATGGAGATGAGAATTTTTAAGTCCTATCCTCTTATATACAGTGGCACTGGTGCTTGAGGGAACCCCCTCTAAAACTCCTAACTGAAGGTATGTTGCTAATATGCATCAGTGTAGTTTCCAAACAGAGTTCCCAATACTCTCTGATGAATTCATAAATCTGAATCACAGCCAAAACCCTTCTACTCCAATAAGCCCACTCAGATAAATTTTTTAAAAAATTACTCAGAAGAACATAAAGAATTATCAACACAGCCGAAGAAATCAAACCGCCAATCTGGTGTTCCAATTCATCTCCACTGGCTCTACATCCAGGGAAGAGCCCTAAGAACCAGGTCCTTTTTGTAATGAATGAAGCTGCCTCCCACTGCTCCTTCCTTATTCCCAGAGAGAAGAGCTGGTTGCTGAATATACAACCCCCAAAGCATTTAACAACAACAACAACAAAAATCCCCCAAATCCTTGAGCCTGGTGTCTAGATGGTGTTTAACAACAACAAAAGCAAATCCCAAACCCTGAGCCTGGTGTCTAAAAATCTCTAACTAATGCAAGAGGCAGAGAATAAACCATTTTACTGAAAACCCACCCAAAGGAATGTTTAGATCAGAAACACAATTTGCTTAGAAACCCTCAACTCATCATGGTGCCTAATAAACAGAGAAGGTTTCAGAAATCTGCCAAAATAATTAAATATACCAGACTCCCCATCTCATCATCCCCTCAATATTTTGCAGCCTCCTTTGGAAAAGTAACCCACATGTTTAAGGAAAACTCAAAGTGAGTTAAAAAGGAGAGCCTAGCCCCTTTGGCTTACCTCCCTGGAGCCTGAGACCAGCTCATGTCTACCAGGTATCTGTTTGACTGGTCTCATAATCTTATATTATACCAGGTATCTGTTTGACTGGTCTCATAATCTTATATTATTTCCCTGGTGCACGCTATTACAAGAAACAACGGGCTCTGCACCAACTGTGAGTTTGTACAAAGTGGCTCTAAATTCCATAAAATAGAGAATGTGACAAACTAAAGCCTTCATTGAAACCTCCATTAGCAGCATTGTATTCCACACCTGTGTATCTCTGGGCTCTTCTTGTTTTTGGCTGCATCTTGTTCTGTTCCCCTCTTTAGGTATTTAGTAAAACGTTCATTCAATGTCATTCCTGAGGATCCAAAATGATGCTCTGTGAAGGATGCAAAGAAAGATGTTCCATGATTACTGTATTACGATATAGTACTGATATGCACAAAGACTCTACAAGAGTACCCTAGTTCGAACCGTCATCTAATGTCAATTAGTTCTATGACTTTGGGCAAGTCCTTTCACCTCCCTGGGCCTTAGTTTCCTCATTTGTAAAATGAGGGTGTTGGACTAGATGGCCTCTGGTCCTGATCAGTTCTAAATCCACAATCCCAGAGGCTTAAGGTTAAATCTCGACAAAGAACAAACATACCATATATACAAGTTCCAGAAGTTAACGTAAACTTCATTTATTAAACACTGTTTGTAAAGCCCCGAGACAGGCAATGAGGCAGATGCCACCCACATTCCTGTAGTCAAGGAAATGGGCTTAGGGAGAGCTTCCCTTCCTGAAGCACAAAGGGTCCTTTCTTCTAAAACAGACCTCTGCATATGTGCCACAAGTCTGAGTGAGACCAGGTTCTGCCTAACAAGACTGCACTTCCGTCTTTGGTTTCTTCCTTCAGCACATAAACTCCTCTAAATTACCTATGAAAGGTAAAAACTGATCCAATTTCTAGGGAATGGTTTCAGTCCTTAAGAAAAATGCTTGAAGGACCTTTTTATCACGTGGTCAAAGGAAAACACTCATTGAAGAAATGAGGGAGCTGGAGGGAGAGGAATTATTAAGAACTATTCTAAGAAGCCAATTATCTGAAGGTCTGCACATAGACCAGAAGCTTGAGAAGTTTAGGAGGAAAAGGTAGAGGAAACCTGAAAAATCCCTTCATATTCATACTTAATTGTATATTCTCGCTCCTACTAAAGGAGTTTTAACCACTCTCACCAGACACCAGTAATTAGCACTTGAAACCCCATAATTTGCTAAACTGGTGAGATGGCCCCAGAAGTAATTCCCTCATGCTAGTCATGGATTTCAAAGACCTTTGTAATGTGATGAACAGTCCCAAATAATCAAGGACAAGAAAAGAGGTCTCTCTCCTTTTAGAGAGTCACCAACCACTTTGAAGAAGACTAAGACTCTTTTCCTCCAAATGATCCTTAGAGGAAGCTGAAGGTATGTAACAGCAAAGGAGGGCAGGTGGGGGACTCTGACTCACCTTTAACATGATGAACAATAGTCACAATGTGCTGGGCAAACAGCTCTGAGGGGCTCCGCTGAGACTGAGCAGACTGTATATGCTGGAAAATGGAACGGAATTCCTGATCTTTTTTGTTACTATGGACTAGATCTCGACTGAGTTTGCGTTCCTGAGCCAATAAGCCACTAGGACTGAAAGAGAAAAAGGGGGGAAATCAGGGGGAAAGGGGTGTTAAGAAAACCTGTATAATTGGAGTACAAATGCCCCAAAACTGCATCATTGTGACCTGAAGGCTATCACTGAAGCAATCCTGCCCACCTCGTTACATGGTTGATCCTCTGGAAGTCAGGTATTAATGTCTGAAGGACCCTCAAAAATGTGCCACCCATTTACCAGAATCCTGGGGGGGCCTCCTCTTGTCAGCCCCCAGCACACAGGTGATGGCAAGCCCCAGCTCTGGGGAGGAGCAGGCCCAGCCTGGGCGGGGAGCAGAGGTAAGAATGCCCTTCCCTTGACCCGCCCAGCAGGCCCAGCCAGGCCTTCCCACAGCATTTACTCCTGATCTGCAGCCATCTAGTCTGTGCCGGCTACAAGCAAAGCAGCGCCCTCTAGGGCCCAAGGCCGGATGCTGCTCTGAGGCTGCCTGGCCTGGGAGCTGCTCCCACCCCCCACCAGAGGGCACCCTTAGGCTCTCACCGGGCCAGGTCCTCATCGAAGGAGTCCATACGGACATTGACCTGGGCCTCCCGAGTGATGGAGAAGGAGGACTTGCCCAGGGGCAGGCTCTCAGCCCTGGGTAGGCCCAGCTTGTCTCGGGCCTCTGTGGCAGCAGGGGTGGTAGTGGCCTTCCTGGATGGTGGAGGTGGCGAGGATGAGCTCTTCTCTGGCAGGGTCTTGTAGGCGGTCACCCGGAAGTTCTTCTCGGGCACAAAGCCACGGTGCGCAGTGGCCTCGGTCCTCTTGGTGGTGGCCCGCTCCTCCTTCTTGGGCCGGTCAGCATAGGCATCATCCTCCAGCTCCTCGGCCTTCCTTTGCTTTTCCTTGCCACCGGGCACATACACCACACCTTCCCACTTGCCAGGCCGCTCATCCTCTTGGCCTTTGCTGCTGCCTGAGATGACTTTGGAAATAAATTTGGGCTCATCCTCAAACTCAGACTCCTTCCTGCCCTTCGCCTTCTCCTTGTCTTGTTCATCCATTTCCTCTTTGTGGAACTCAGCCATCTTCTTCTCAAAATCATCTCGGAGCTTATATCTCTTGGGGGACTGGCTGCCCCGAAAAGGTTTCTCAGCATCAGCTTTGGGAGCAAATGAGTCAGACTTCACTTTTGGATCTCCCAAGCCTAACTCAGAGAAACTCCCTTTGTCTTTTATTTTTTCCTTATCAACATTTGTTAGTTTCTGTTCCTTATCTTTTCCATTCTCGGGCTTCTGCTCTTCTAGATATCTGTTCAGAAATATAAACACACACATACAAAAGAGATTTCTTAAGCAACTTATTTTTTAACAGGCTTTCCAAAGTTAGCAAAAGTTTTACAACTGAGTTAAATTTGAATAAATTTCTTAGATAGTTCTTGTGTAGATTTATGAACCTAATGCTAAAGAAACATAAACAGGATATAGGAACATAGGGAAAAAAGGGTAGAGAGGAAACAGCAAAGGGCATTTGTAAAGTACTTAAATAATCACTTACCTATATAGACTTAGTCTATAGAAAAAAAAATTAAGGTCTTACCCAACACCTCCACTCAGTCATTTATAAATCTGCTTTCAGCAGTAAATACACCAGAATGTTCAACCTTGGATTGTTTTGCTTTATATAATACACATTGGAAATAAAAGTCTCAAAAGCGACTTCAAATTTGATGCAAGTCGCCTAGAAGATCTAAACATTTCATCTACTGCAAACACAAATAAAAACATAAGTTAACGTAGGATATTTCTTGTGGAAAATGAATTTCATAATCAATTCTTCTAATAAGGATAGATGTTTACAAACATGGTAGAAGGCAAAATGTGAATCATTTAAAAACAGTTAAGTTTTTAAAACACTGAACCAAGAGAAGTAAACTATTTCACTGGGATAATTAATGCAGAATATCCACTGCAGTGAAATTAAACCAAAGAATCCGAGGGAGGCAGAGCATATATACAAAGATTGCCAATAAAGATACTCTTAAGGGAGAAAAGACTCAAGGGCAGAGTCATGAAAAGGACATCTTCCAGGAGTGGCAAAGTGGAAGACAATGATATAGTGCACTTCTCCAAAAGCTACAAACATTGGTCTGTTTCTACTGCCTTTTACCCCAACACACTCACACAAAAAAAGAAACAAAGATCTGCATTCCACTCACCGTGTCCCATAGTACAGAGAGACTGGGGTATTTTGCCACGTCCTCTCCTAATATGCAGCCTGGTGGCTTTCTATTGGGATACACACCCACCTTGAAGTTTTAAAGCAAGGCATTCCTGGCCATAAGCCTTGAACTTCCCCATTTTGCCCAGGTCTCCTGAGTTGAATGTATGAGTATGCAGCTCTTCACAATGATGGGCTGGTGTAGATCAGTCATGGCAGATGGTAGGTCCTAGCAGGTGAATGCTAACCGTTCCAATGGTCATTCACTTTGGCAAAGACCATACTCTTTGACAGCTGACCCACAAAGTTCTACTGCTCTCAGGCTTATAGACACATTGGCAGATTCCAAGGCAAATTTTAAATGTGAAAACACCATGGCAGAGTAGTTTAAAGAAACTTTATGCTGCAATACAAATTCAGGAAGGTAGGAAAGCTAGAGTTAAGCTATAGCTAAAGTATTCCTTGTGTGACTTTTGTCTTTTTTTTTTTAAACTCTGCTAAACAAAGTTTCAGGGAAACAGTGTTATCTCACTACCATTAATAAGAATTCTGACTTGGAAAACAAAACAACTATTTCCTTCACCATGAATATTTTTTGGCATTGACATCACATTAAAATCAACATTCAGCTGGCATACCACATGATACAAAACAAGTCAAGAAAAACATGATTACTTGCCTCTTTGAATAGGCTGCTCCTCCTGGAGCAGATACTTCCTCCTTCTGTGATGAAGAGCCATATGTGGAACCAATGGCTGGGGGACTCTTACCCACAGGGCTCTTTTTGGATGGGCTCAAGCCCCCAGCACCATGATCAAATTGGCTTTGGTGAGCTCCAGCCTGAAAACCAGTGCTGCTCTGCAGAGCCGAGCCCATCTGAGATGATGTGGAGAGTGGAGGGCTAGCTTTCTGTACAGGGCTAGGGCGGGGAGACCGTCGCCTCACCACCACTGATTGGAGAGGGCTTTTGAGGGCAGGGCTACGCTCTCGGGGGCTCAGCTCAGACACTGCAGCTCTTGATGCTGAGCCAGCACCATAGGTAGTGGCCTCAGGCCATGGCTTTGAGCTCTCTGATGGTTTAGCATCCTGAGAGGTACCTCCAGGGAAAGGCTGCTCCTTGGAATCATCACCTTGGTTATCGCCAACAGCCTGTGATGGCCGGTTATCCTTAGAAGATGCCTTTTTCTCCTTTACAGATTTGCGCTTAGAAGACTCAACTCGGCTATGGTTAGAGGAAGATCGAGAAGATGAGGAGCGCCTTGACCTGTCAGAGGAAGACTTATCAGAGTTTCTAGAATGGCTCCTAGACCTGGGTGAAGGGGACCTTCTTTTTGGGGACCGGGATCGAGAACGGCCCCGTCGAGGACTATATGCTTGGCGGTAATTCTGCCAATTTGACCGGTAGTTTCCATAGCCTCCTCTGTTATACTGGCCCCATGGATAAAAGCCTCTGTTGCGACCACGGAAATAATAGGGCCTTCTATAGCCTCGGTTGTGACCTCGGAAATCTCGGTTCTGATATACTCTTGGATGATTCCTCTCTCTGTTATGAGCTGGAGAATATGATCTGGAACGGGACCTAGAACTGAAAAGGGAAGAAAAGAAGGAAAATAGTTTCTATTTTTGATCCAAGTTCTTTCATGAAAAAAAAAATGTCATGTTCTTCCTAAAAATCCTGACAAAGATACTCCTTAATGATACTATCTTCTCAAGGATTTTGTTTTTCATTTACTTTCTGATGCTAAAAACAAATATACAAAAATAATTCATCTCAATGCTTGAGTGAGTTATTATGGTCCATAATCACCAATAATAATTGGCTTTATACAGGTATAAAATCCCATTTCATTGATGAGATGTTAAAATAGCTTTCTTACTACTGGAATAAATGAAAATCTACAGTTCTGGGATCACAGTATCATTTATTTCTTAATTTAAATAAAGCAAATACTTTAGCATACAAATATTTGCAAACAATAAAAGCTCCTTCACTAAAAGAAATACATTAGGAGATGTTCATTTCAGATTCCTGAGAATGTATAATCTGCAGGTCATGAAGATAAAAATTTTTAGATCTGTGCAGGTAATCTGAATTTGTATTTATGCCCTCAATTTAACAGGTCCTTAAGACCCTGGGCTGTATGGATTAGGCTTTTCCTGGCTATAGTAATTTCCTTGCTTCCAAGGTCATATCTTACAGTCTGTTTAGACCAATTCTAGAGGATTCAATAGAATCTGTAAAAAAAAAATTAAATCACAAAATACTCTAACCATAGGATTAAAAAAAATCCGGGGATAGTCAAATCTAATGTTAAAATATATTACTCTACTATGAATATAACATTTGGCATCAAAACTCTACAATTGTATAATATGGCCCTCCTATGTCACCACAAGGGGTCACTGTACCCATGAGGCTGACATTAAAGGAGAACCTAAAACTCACTGTTCTAGTAAGGTTGTAGATATTTCAAAGAACTTCATGTGTGCCAGAATAGATATGATTTATTTGCCAGATTACTAGTACTGATTCTTCTTCATCTGACAAGGTTGAGCAGTGGTGGTAGAAGTAGTACTATCTTGCTTTAAAATAATATTGCAAGAAGGCAAGAGGCAAAGATTTGGCCTCAACTTTCTCTGGTAAAGAATAAAAAGAGACTGAAAGAGAGGCAAGCTTTCTATTAAACAGGAAAAATTAACATTGGACTTTACACGGCTGTCAGGAAAACGTTAACTCCTCACCTCATAACAGAGAGTACTAGTAGACTACAGTCGTGGAAGCAAGTGTCAAAGCCAAGGTATTGAATTTTTAAAAATGTACTTCTTGGCTGAAATGAAAGATTCTATCATGACAAGGGTGGGTCTTTAGGAAGTGACAGCAAGATATCAATAAAACATTAAAAACCACCTACTCCTATCAGAATAAAATCTCAAATCTAGTCTCCAAAAAGAATAACACCATCAGACTACTAATAGAACCACCAATTTTTTTTATTTGTTTAAAAGAGGTAGGGGAAGGGAGTAGGAGAGCACTCAGATGGAGAGATAAGACTATATAGCAATGTCAAATTTACTGAAAAGTTCGGTTTTTTTGTCTTTTTCTTACTATGTGTGTGCATGTACATATGAATGTATACGTGAATACATGTGTATTGCCACATATAAGGACAAAGATGCTGAACACAGCTCACCACTAGGTCTCCTATTCTGCATATGAATCTGTGCTTGTTTATCATTTTTTAAAAACTCTTTTAGGTATTCCTCTACAGGTAAAGCTGTTCCTGCCAGCAATGTCTGACACCAGATACCCATGTCTCTTTCACAGGTCCCCTGTGGGCCAGTGGCTCTGTGACAGAGGCCCCTATTAACCCCCCTAGGGGTTGTAGCACATAATCCTTGACTGAGTATATACTTTAGGTTTCCAGGTGAGTGGATGGGAAGAGTCTGTTTACACATGGTTTGAAGTTTTCTTGTTTTAAAATACTATGTTTAACAAAGACTCAATGTTCTTTCAGAATTGAGTAATAGCAACAAATTACCACTTTTGAAGTACAAATACTCAATATGATTACACTCAATAAAATCTAAATAAGGCAAAATAGGCTTAGTTTCCCACAATTCTGATCACCCTAAATTCAGGTCTTTAGCTAAATCAAAAAAAAAATACTTTGGCACTTAGTATCTGGCAAAGATATGTCTTATTACAAATTCTTAACTTGCTGTTACTTAGTATAATAAAACAACTTACCTTTAAAACTTTCTCATGTAAAAACAGAAACAACAACATAAGAAAGAAAGGAGGGCAGATGCAGGCTCTGAAACTGAATCTGATCTGATTAAAAACTATACTTGAGGGACGTGATCCACCCAAAGCACTAAGTGCATCCTCAAGAGGCTATTACATCTCTGTTACCAATTACTACTGAGGGGCCTGTAGCACACTGCATCCAAAACCTGCGGCCACTGTACAGATGCACGAACATGAGTCTCTGCAGACTTCAAAATGAAGTTATTTACGAAAAGTCGCTTTAAAAGGATACGGTCTGTGAAATACAAGGAAACAATCAGTTTTCTGCCATTCTGTAGCACTCACAGCAGCTAATTAGATGGTGAAAGGGCATGTTCTCACAATCTGGACAGTATACTTTTCTTGTAGTTGAGGGAAAATTGAAAGTAAAACCATGAAACAGACGGGCCAGATTTTAAAACAGAGCATCTAATTGCAAATATATCTGTTTCTAGGGAAAAAAAAGTCAGAAAATGGAAAAAATATAGGTACTCTCTCCAAGAACACTTTTTCCATGACATGATAGTATAAAGTAGATCTAACCCTAACCCTCAATGGATGCACTGCAGAGGATGGGGAGACACAGACACACACTTCTCCCCTCTTCCTTTTCTAGTCAAAGACTACAGTCAAATGACTTCAGAAAGCAAAGGAGACAAGGAGAAAAGAAAACCTGCCCAGGACCTTGACTTGTCACATAGGGTGCAGAGCTCATAGAAAACACCAACCTGGTGTTTACAAAGACTCTAGGATCATATCCCTTTAGCCAAGATGTAATGTCTTCAAAATGTTTACTCTAGTCTTACGTCTGCAAAGTGCAATTAAAAAAAGGTATACCTTTAAGAGACTCATAGCTGAGAAAGATGACAATCATTTGAATTCAAAGCTCTTGGTTAAGGACAGAAGTTGCTAAAAATGCCTCTAATGACCTGAGTTTTATTGGATGGACACAAACTTATCCAGTGTTCAGTTTCTAGCTTTGAAGCCATCACAAGTTCCGAACGAAAACATTGTACATTAAAGTGCAAAGGGAAAAAATTTAAAAAGCAATTTTCTTTTAAATATGACAGAAAATAATATCCCATCACAGGTTTGCAGCAACTTTTCAGATGAAGCATTTGAGAATTCAGTGAAATACTGGCAAATAAAAAAATTCATGTGTCATATTTATTGGGCTATTTAAAAGCACAAGAGTGCTAGAAAAACAACTAAGATTACAGCTTAAAAGAAATGAGTGACCTTTTCCAAAGATATTTTTAACCTCATGACCAAAACACCTAAGAAAAAGTAGACTCTAGATAGTTATGAAACTGAAAGGTGCTTCAAGAAGCGAAATCTTTATCTTCATTTCTTTCCTATAATAACCTATCAAGGTCAGCACACCTTTTATTCAGAAAACTCAAAGCATTCATAGTATTTCCAGCAAACACCCAAAGAAATCAATATCCATTTAAGATGGACTCTCAAGTAGGTTTCTAAACTCCCTTTTTCTATAGATCTTTTTCAAAAGTTGACTTTTCTTCCTCAGCCTTAGGTTAACAGCTCAGGAAGAGCTTTCTTTCAAAGGAAAATTATCTATCCTCAAAGGGAAAGTCAAATACTAGAGATTACCTGAAAATTAAAGACTCAAAACAAGAAAAAAGACAGACCATGTGAGGACAAAAACAATATGCCCATACATATGTTAAAACCTCATTAATTCAAACTAGATGGAAGAAAGATCAGTCTGAATTAATAAAAAGTTCTTAATTCTAAAACATAATTTATAAAGAAGTTCATGTCTATTAGGAAGAGCTCAGGGTCTCCTCCTAATTAGGGATAAGGAAACCAGTTTTCGAATCTTGGCTCTTTCTTATCTGTCCAAGCTTACAGAAAATTTACCTCATCTCTCTGGAGTCTGTTTCCTTAGTCATAAAATGAGAAGGGTCATTACCTCTAAGGTACTTTCCAACTATGAAATGTACTTTCATTATCTGGCATAAATAGTAAAACAATCTTACTGTTTAACAAAGTAACACCAATTAGAGGTCCTACCAGCATATGCAGGCATGGCTAATTTCTAGTTATTATATTAAACAAGTACAAATATATGGGTACTGCCACAAATATAAAACTCAATTTTCTTAATCAGGTGAAACATTGCCCCTACAATATTGATTATGCCATTATTTTGCTTTAGTTGTCCTTATTTATAAATGAAGCAAACGTAAAATTTTGCCTATGACTTTAAACATTTCAAAATGAAAACAATCAGGAATAAAGAATAGAAACGAAGAGTTCAATTAAAAATAGTCTTTCCTTTGATTTCAATAGATACAAGGCTTCCCAATGTAATTAATTACTCTAAGATCGGCAGGCTCTGAAAATGTACAAGCTGGTAAAAGAGAATTTGGGAGGAGGAAACAAAAGACAGTTACCATTGCCATTTAATAAAAGATCCCTAAGTGCAAAATCTGCCCAATATATTGATACAAATGCATGCTTGAATCCGCTTACCTCAGCCTGCGTTTCCTGGAGCGGGACACTGATCGAGATCGAGATCGAGACTTAGAAAAAGAACGAGAACGAGACCTTGATCCAGATCTTGAGCGGGAAGAACGAGACCCTGATTTGGATTTGTTTGTTTTTGACATATCTGAAGAGAAGGTCACTTTTCAAATACACCTACAGGTGAAAAAGGAAACCAAGTAAATGAGTAGCATAAAAAAACACTTAAGTTGGCTAGCTTGAGTTTCCCTCTGCAAAAAATAAGTATTTATTTTCTCTCCCTTCTAGTCCTCCCTAAACTGACATCTCTGTCAGAAGGTGGATGGCATGGTTCATTACTGAATTTTGAAATCCTGGTTTATCATTGCTTTGATAAGAGTTTTTAAGTTTTAAATTTTCTTTTGAATATTGTAGTTACTTTATACATTTTTCTCTTGCTCCAACCACTGGGTGTAGTAAAAGTGAACATTCATCCCTAGATTCACTTGTGTCAAGAAAACTGGCAGCAGAGAACTGTTCAGAACTGCACCTAACAAAACCAGCTCTTAATCTCTTGGATAGGATGTTTCCTGAAAAGTGTTATTTTCTCTACTTTACACAACAGCTTCTGGAAGACATTGTTTTGTCTGCATGATGCTGCCATGTTGATACACTTTTTTAAAGGAACAAAATAAAGTTTTGATATCTTGTTTTTAAATTTTCTCCTGTATCTTTCCTTCTCCCCAAAAGTACAGTAACTTTTTTTAAAGGTTAGCAACACTGACCACTACATAAAATATTCTGCACCCAAGGACATCCCAAATTTGCAAAGGAGTAGGGATAAGGTAAGAGGGCAGGGAAGACTGTGTAAAAGTCTAATTTTGAATACTAATGTTGACATTAAATGTGAGACTTGGGACATCAGTTTCTTCTATGATAAAAGATGATCTTCAAGATTCTCTCCAACCATAAATCCTGTGAGCTTCAGTGTTGCCAGAATACCCTCTTCGTCAATGTGCCAGAGGACAAGCTTATAATTCTAGGCAACTTTAGTGCTAGGCTCAACTACCAGACTTGGCAGGGAGTCCTAGGGAGGAATGGAGTTGGAAACAGCAACAGCAATGGTCATTTACTGCTGAAGACTTGTGCACTGCATGACCTTCTCATCACCAACACTGTCTTCCATTTACCTAAAAGTAATAAAACTTCATGCATGCACCCTCGCAGCAAACACTGGCATCTAATGGACTATGTGATTGTAACAAGAGACAGACAAGATGTGAGAGTGATAAAGGCAATGTGTAGTGCAGAGTGGTGGACTGATCACAGACTTATCCTTTCTAAATATTTGCATTCATCAAAAGCGCCGCCCCCCAGGAAAAATGACTACCAGAAGTATTAACGTCGACAAATTAGAGCTCTTCTCTGAGAGAAAGTTGAGCCAACACACAGTTGGCAACAGTGGAGCAGAAAAGGAGTGGGCAGCTTTCAGAGATTTGGTGTACAGCACTAAATTTGCTCATCTGGGTCAGAACACTTGCAAACACCAAGACTGGTTTGTTGAAAATGATGAGGAAATTCAGAAGCTGCTAAATGAAAAACAAGAACTCCACAGCATTTACCAGCAGGATAGTTCATTCACCTCTAAGAAGGCAGCATTTAATTTCATCAAAAGCAAAGTACATGCAAAGCGTAGAGAGATGCAGGATTCCTGGCTCAGTAAGAAGGCAGATAAAATTCAGTTTTATGCTAACAGTAACAATCCAAAGTGCTTTTATGATTCCCTGAAAGTTATTTTATGGACCAAAAACCTATGGTGCATCACAATTACTCAGTGCTGATGGAGTCACACTGATCAGTGATAAGGACATGATCCTAGAGAGATGGACTGAACCCTTCCGTAGTGTTCTCAACAGACCATCATCAGTTAATGCTAAGGCCACTGACCATTTACTTCAGGTTGAAGTCATCTCTCCGTAGCTGAACTTCCAACTGAAGAAGAGGTTTTCAGGCCCATTAGGCTCCTTTCATGTGGCAAAGCACCTGGTGCTGATTCTATTCGAGCTGAGATTTACAAGGTAGGGGGACTATTGCTCATACAAAAGGTGACTGAAATTTTCCAGGTTATATGGCAAGAGGAGATTATCCCCTAGAAGTTCAAGAATGCTTCCATTGTCCACCTCTATAAGGAATAGACTGTACTGCAACAATCACAGGGGATTTCTCTCTTAGTCACCGCTGGCAAAGTTCTTGCTAGAGTCCTCCTTAATAGGCTGATCCTTCACCTGGAAGATGTTCATCTACTTGAGAGCCAGTGTGCCTTCAGCAAGGGCCAAGGAGCAATTGATAGGGTGTTTGCTGCCCAACAACTCCAGGAGAAATGCCAGGAGCAGAACAGAGGTCTGTACACAACGTTGGTAGATCTAACTAAGGGCTGTGACACTGTTAGTTGTGAGGGCTTATGGAAAATTATGTCAATAGGGTTGCCTGGAGAAGTTCATTAATATTGTACGTCAATTTCATGATGGCCATGAATCCATGTTTGTCCGGGTTCTGGATAATGGACAATCCTCTCATGCCTTCCCAGTCACCAATGGAGCGAAACAGGGCTGTGTGCTTGCTCCCATGCTTTTTAGCATATTTGCAGCCATGCTGACAAATGTTTTCAATAAGGACGAACCGACTGATGGCAAGTTCTTCAATTTGAAAAGGCTACAAGCCAAGATCAAAATGGAGGGAGTGTTGGTGCATGATTTTCTGTGTGCAGATGATTGTACACTCAATGTGGCCTCTGAAGTTGAGATGCAACCAAGTATGGATCAATTCTCTGCTGCCTGTGCTAATTTTGGCCTAATAATTAACACCAAGAAAACACAGGTGCTCCATCAACCACCACACCATCCATATGTGGAACCATCAATTACAACAAATGGAGACGTTCTGAATGCTAGGGATAAGTTCACTTACCTTGGTAGTGTACTTTCCAGGGATATATACATTTGACAACGAGGTTGATGCACACATTGCCACAGCTAGCTCAGTGTTTGGGAGGCTCCAAAGAAAAGTTTGGGAGAGAAGAGGTATTGGACTGACTACCAAACTGAAGGTCTACAGAGCTGCTGTGCTATTATATGCTTGTGAAACATGGACAGTCTACAGCGCCATGCCAAGAAACTGAATTGCTTCCATGTGAACTGTCTTAAGAAGATTCTGAGGATCACCTGGCAGGATAAGGTACCAGACACTTTAGTCCTTGCTAAAACTGAACTCCAAGTATTCAAACTATGCTTCAGAGAGCACAACTCTGATGGGCTGGCCACACTGTTTGAATCCAAAATGAATGCTTGCCAAAAAGACTATTTTATGGAGAACTTGCATGGGGTAGGCGATCACATGGTGGCCAGAAGAAATGATACAAGGACACTCTCAAGGCTTCTCTCAAGAACTTTAGATGTGACTATGCAACATGGGAGACACTGGCACAGGACAGCTCAGTATGGCGTGGCCACATCAGAAATGGTGCTGTACTCGCGCAAATTTGGGATATCCACCTCAAATATTCACATGGACTGTCTGTGCCCAATCTGTGGTAGAGCATTCCAAGCTCGTATTGGTCTGATCAGCCACAGTTGGACACCCTGAAATTTCACTTTATCATGGTGATGTCATTTTGGTTCTCTTCAAAGATGAAGCACAACAACCAACCAACCATTAAGGGTCTGTTATAGGTTAAGTTTATAACAGACATTCCCCAAATAATAAATGATCAAAGGACGTGAATAGGCAATTTTCATAAGAAAACCAAGCTTTCCATACCATATGAAAAAAATACTCTAAATCTCTAATGATTAGAGAAGTGCAAATTAAAACAACTCTTGACAACTCACATCCATCAGATAGTCAAAGCTGACAATAAAGATCATTAAAAAAAAAAGATCCATATATACAAAAATACTGATAGCACCTCTTTTTGTGTGGGAAAAGACTTGGAATGGAGAGGGTGTCTATCAATTGGGGAATGGCTGAACAAGTTAACAGTATTTGAATGTGATGGAATACAACTGTGCCATAAGAAATGCTAAGTGTGATACAGTAGATAGAGCTCTGGGCCTGGAGTCAAGAAGACTTGAGTTCAACTTAAACTCCAGCCTCAGACACTTACCAGCCATGTGACCTTGGTAAATCACTGAACCTTTGTTTACCTCAATCTACTCAATTGTAAATGGGGATAACAATAGCACCTACTTCATAAGGTTGTTGTGAGACTCAAATAAGATATATTTGTAAAGTATTTAGTGCAGCGTCTGATGCATAGGTGATACATAAACTCTAGCTTATTATAGAAACATGAGAATCAACTGATGAGGTGAAGTAAACAGAACTAGGAGAATAATGTATACAATAAAAACGATAAACACAAACAACTTGGAAAGATTTAGGAATTCTGGTTAAAATAATGACAAGTATAATTCCAGAGGATACATAATGAAACATGCTACCAACTGTCCTGAGAAAAAGAGAGTGGAGTCAAGAATGTAGACAGAGATATTTTAGGGTGCTTGGGAGGATTAGGGGAGATGTTAAGCAATGGGGCAGAAGGTGGATTTTCATCTATAGTATAGTACAGTTAAGATCCTAAACCTGCAAGAAGAGGAGAACTGATATGGAGAAGAAAAATATAATAAAGTTTTTTCCTCACTATCATCTGGACATGCTCAATGAACTGTTTCATTTAACCCTCTGCCAGAATCTTGGCATGGATAAAGCATTAAGTTTGGAGTGGAGAATGTTTTAAAACTCCACTGCTACCAATTACATGTGTGGACTTGGGCAAGTAACTCAATCTTTCTGGGACTCAAATCTTTCCTATATATAAAACAAGGAGGCAATGAGGTGGTGATAGAGCAGGGGCTCTGGAGTCAGGAGGACCTGAATTCAAATCTCACTTCAGATACTTGACACTTGACTAGCTGTGTGACCCTGAGCTGTGTCATTTAACCCCAACTGCCTCACAAAAAACCCCCAAACAAACAAACAAACAAAAACACCTAAAAAATTCAGACTTCTTCTCTGGTATGAAGGGAGTGCCAAAAAATTTTACACTGATTTTCCAGATCTCAGGAGCATTATGCCCCTAACAACTTCAGCGAAGCTGTAGATTATGAAAAAAAAATCCATATAATTCATCAGCATTTCTGTATATTACCAGCAAAACTCTGCTGGAAGAGGTAGAAAGAGAAATTCAATTAACTAAAAACAGTATAAGATACTTGGAAGTCTCACTGTCAAGACATACACATCAACTATATGAACAGTTATAAAACTTCACACAACAAATAAAAAATACATCTAAATAAGTGAGAAATAGTAATTGCTCATAGACAAGCCAAGATGATAACAGTATTGACAATGCAAACGAAAACTAACTTATTCAGTGCCATACTAATCATACCAAAGAATTACTTTATAAAACTAAGAAAAATAAAACAAAATTCATCTGGAAAAACAAATCAAGAACAGGTCAAGAATATCAAGAGAATCAATGGGGGAAACATAGGAAGGAAGGGGGACAGCAATGCTAGACCTCAAATTAGACTGCAAAGCTAAAACGGTCAAAACAATTTGGTGCTGGGTAAGAAAGAAAGGTTGATCAGTGGAACAGATCAGGCACACAATATGCAGAAACAAATGACAGTCTCCTTTCTTCTTGTTCACTAATTTTTCAGTCATGGATGACCCTTTGTGACCCCATTTGGGATTTTCTTGGCAAAGATACTGGAGTGGTTTGCCATTTCCTTCTCCAGATCATTTTACAGAGGAAGAAACTGAGGTAAAAAAGGTTAAGTGACTTGCTCAGGGTCACACAGCCAGTAAGTGTCTGAGGTCAGATTTAAACTCAAGAAGATGAGTCTTCCTGACTCCTGACAAGGCACTGTACCCACTGTGCCATTGCTCTGATGCTACCCTCAGACTTTAATACAGAAGAAATTATCTGTCAGACCAGGGACAGGGAAAGAGTTCATGACCAAACAGAAATAGTGGGATACACAAGAGATAATTTTGATTACACAGAATCTAAAAGTTTTTGCATAAACAAAACCAATGCAGCTAAAATTAGAAGAGAAGCAGAAAACGGAAGAAAATTTTAAATACTCAATTGTCTTGATAACATCTTATTTCTAATATATATATATGTATATATATATATATATATATATATATATACACACACACACACACACACACACACACACACACACACACACACACACACACATATATATATATATATATATATATATATATGTATATATGGAATTAAGTTAAATTCACAAGAAAAAGAGCCATTCCTCAGATAAATGATTAAAGGATATGAATGTGGGCAGTTTTCTGAGGAAGAAATCCAATCTATCAGTAGCAATGTGAAAAAATGCTTAGAATCACTAATAATGAGAGAAATACCAATTAAAATAACTCTGAGATACCACCTTACACCATCAGATTGGCTAAGGTGACAACTCTGGCCATTCTGGAAAGTAATTTGAAACTATGCCCCCAAATCTATTAAAACTGTACATACCCTTTGACCCAGCAATACTGCTCCAAGTCTATACCCCAAAGAAAGCAAAGAAGGAGAAAAAGAACTGATATTTACAAAAATATTTGCAGTAGCTCTTTTTTGTGAAGGCAAAGAACTAGAAAGAAAAAGGATCAATTGGGAAAGGACTGAACAATTTAGTCAGTGGGATGGAATACTTGTTCTGTAAGAAAAAATGAAGGGAAAGGTTTTGGAAAAATTTGGGAAGACTTGTATAAACCAATGTAAAGTGAAGTGAGTAGAATCAGTACAACAATTTATACAATAATAGCAATACTCTAATGATAATTAACTTTTAAAGACTTAGAAATTCTGATCCAGAACCAACCATAATTCCTAAAGGTGTTATAATGAAACATGATACCCACCTCCAGATAAAGAACTGACAGATCAAACAGAGACATATTTTTTTCTCTTTCTTTTTATTTTTGGACATAGCTAAAAAAGGAAATTGGTTTTTTCATTACTATACATATTTGAAAGGGGCTTTGTTTGAAATTGAATTTGAAATTGAAATTTGTTTGAAATTGAAAATAAAATTGAATTAAAAAAATAAAATTATATAGGGACCTGGAATACATAAAACTCACAGTCAAAAACTTGGTTAAGGAACAGTGAAGGTCTCCAGGCTAAACGTCACATGAAACGAAAGAAGGTAAAGAAGAAAGAAATCTTTAAGATTGCCAATGATATTTTATAAGGAAATTTGACCTTAATTTAAAATCACTAAGGTAATGAAAACATATTATGCTATTCTGTCTAACTTCACTCTGTCACAAGGAAAAGACCAATGAATCTGGAAAAAGTGTATATTCTCAGTCTACTGTGTAGGTAAGCTTCTTAACCTCTTTGGGCCTCAATAGCTGTACCTGTAAATACGGAGATTATCCTAGAAAGTTCTAAGATCTCTTGCAGCTATAGAGTTGTGGATCTCCTGTTTTTTATTTTTATTTTCCTTCTCTAAGCTGGTTGGTTACTGGACCATCCCTTACCAGTGGAAGGTTTTGCACTATCTCTCATTATAGCTCAGTCCAGGAAGCCCTCTGGGCCAATCTTTAATTTTAGCTATAGTTAAATATTCAAATCCTTCTTGTGATTCCTGACTTTGCTAGTGGGGTAGGTCAGATTTAAAAGGACTAGTTAACAGTAAGATATTTAAGAAACATAGATTTAGAGCTCAAAGGGAACCCAGGAGGCATGTAGCCCAATCTCTTCACTTTACAGGTAAGTGGCACAGCAAGAATTCAAACTCAGTTCCACTGATTCCAAACCCAATACTGTTTCCTCTTTTCAATGTATCACATGACCTCTTACTTGCTTCTATGCTCAGGATCTCCATCATCAATTTCTGCAAGTATCCTCTTCAGATTAAGTTAAAAGGTTGGTTACTTTACTATTTTTTAAAGAAAACTATTACTGGGAGTTGCATTATCTCATGTCAGACTCCTAAAAGGGGTACTCGGAGGCCCTTTTCTCTCTTCTTTAAATATATCATCCTTCCAAAATTGGCACAGTCTCTGAAAAACTGTTTTAGCATCTTTAACAACTATAGTTTTATATATAAAGATCTATTTCTTAGGCTTCAGTCTCTGCCTATCTACTGGCTCCTTTCCTTCTGCCTACAAAAACTGCTCTCCTCCATCTTGAAACAAAACAAAATAATCCCCATTAGACTCCCAACGTTGCCCCACCCTACATCACCCTCTATCCTCCCTTCCAGAGTCAAATTCACAGGACAAAACTATCTACTCTGTCGCCACTTTTCTCAACCATTTATAATGAGGTTTCCAACATTATTGTTCACATGAAAACTACTCTATCCAAAGTTATAAAAGATTTTTAGGTGGCAATCTAATGGAGTTTTCTCAATTCTCTTTCTTGACCAGGAGGTCTTAACCTGGGTTCCATGAACTGTATGTGAAAAAATATTTTCATAACTGTTATTTCAGATAAATTGTTTTTCTGTGTAATCTTGTGTCTATTATCTTATGTACTTAAAAACCTTATTCTGAGAAACACTACATGCATGGGCTTCAGATTGCCAAATGCACCCATGACACAAAAAATGTTAAGAATACCTATTCTTAAGCTATCTGCTATGTGACCCTGTTGACTAACCTCTCCATCTATTAAATCCTCTCGGGTTTTCATTTCACTATTCTCTCCCAGTTTGCCTCTTACCTGTCCAACTACTCTATTTTAGTCTCCTTTGTTGGGTCAACAAACATATCATTCCCCCTAATTCTAGGTGTTCCCTAAAGCTCTGTCCTAAACCCTTTTCTCCTTTGCCATCTACACTCTCTTGGTGACCTAATCAGCTCCCATGAGTTTAATAATCATTTCTGACATAACTATTAGATGTTTCACAGCCATATATTCCAGCCCTATTTTCTTTCCTATGCATCACCAGCTCCCTAACAGGTATTTCAAAATGGATATTCCATAGGGAACAGAAACCCTACACTTCCAAAACAAAGCATATGATGTTCTCAATGCCTGCTAACCATGAGTGTTCCACAGGATCTGTCCTAGGATGCTTCCTATTCTCCTTCTAGAGTACTTCACTTTATGACCTCCTAAATTTCCATGTTCAATTATCTCTATGTTGATAATTCTCAAGTCTATTTATCCAACCCTAACCTCCGTTGAACTTAAGTCTCACATCTCCAACTGCCTACTGGACACTTCAATCTGAATGTCCCATAGATATTTTAAACTCAACACGTCCAAAACTGAACTCTGTATAAGCTCATAAGAGTTTTTGTTTTGTTTTGTTTTTGCTACTTTGTATGTATTCAGAAGAACTCAGTTCCTTCTGAATATAACATCCATGCAGCTTCCAAACCCTGGCCATCCCTGACCAAATGAGAAGAAGCCACTAAGAAACCCTCTTAAGGTTGCAACAGAGAGCAAGTATTCAGTAGCTCAATGATGAAGCAACATCCTACTCAAAAATGTCCAAACTTTTAAGTCTGGTATTCAAGACTTTATGTTGCTATCCCATACTTCCCAGTCTTACCCCATACTATTCCCAATTCCCCTTATCTCCAATCTGATCTACTTTTCAAACAAAAAGATTTCTGTGCTCCAAAAGTTTTTCCCAGAAGAGTCTATGGAAACCAAACATGCCAACTGAGTAAATAATTTTCAAAGCAAACATGCAACATATCCTCAAAGTAATCAATTTCCAAGAAATCTCTAATGCAAATATCCTGATTCAATGCACAAAGTCATGGTAAAATTATTAACTCTAACACAACAAATTCTTACTTTATCTATGAAAGTCTATGAAAAACAAATCTGGAACTCAGAAAAAAAAATCAGGCATATAGACTTGGAGGATCACCTTCAGAAAAATGGTATTTTAAGGTATGGGAAGAATAAGGGAAAAAGAATAGAGAGAAAAGTCAAAGACAGAATCTTGGGGAATATCTAAGGGTCTGAGCAGATGCTACCCATCTCACAGAGAAATGACTGACTCATGATGCAGAATAAAACAAACTTTCTGGACAGGGCCAAGTATTTTACTTAACTATGACTACTTATTAGAATTGTTTTGATTTTCTTTTCTACCCAGTTGTGAGAGGGAAAGAAAAGTTGGTTTGGGACCCTCCCACCAAAAGGTCAGAAGGAATCACAACAAAATAGATAATTTTAAAAACAACATGCTAAAGCTATCAGTATATTTTTTAAAAGTAAGTTCTACATAATAGATTTTCAGACACATGTACAGTCCTCTATAATATATAAACCCATCGACAAGTATTTGTTAAGTGGCTACTATGTACCAGGTATTGTTTTAGGTGCTGAGGATACAATTACATATAAAGAATGAAATAATCCCTATTCTCAATACACTTAGATTTTAATGAGAAGTACAAATTAATCCATATACACACAGTAGTTCAATACAAATTAGTTTGAGAAGGATGGCAATGGCATTTGAGGGGAACAGGAAAAGCTTCAAGTAGAGGACAATGCCTAACCTGCAGCTTAAAGGACGAGAGGGTCTGTCTGACACGAGGTAAAGTGGGAGTGAATTCCAGGCATGGGGAAATGCCCAGTGCAAAGGCAGGAAGACAGAAAATAGAGTGGAGAGAATTAAGAACACAGAAACTGCAAGTTGGGTTGGATTTCAGAGTGTGGGAGGAACAGTAATGTCCAATGAGGAAAGGCTAGGTTGGGGTAAGGCTGTACAGGGCTTTAAATGCTAAACAAAGGAATATTTACAATTTCTCCTAGAGGCAATAAGGAACTGATAGACTAGATTGAGAAAGGGAGTGAACATGGTTGGATCTGTGCTAAAGAAATTCACTAATGGGGGGGGGGGGGAGGTGGTAAGCCAAGATGGCAGAGTAGAAAGACTCATATACTCTAGCTCTTCCCCTATAGCCCATAAAATACCTGTAAAGAATGACTCTCAACAAATTCTAGAGCAGCAGAAGCCACAGAACAATGAAGTGGAGGAGATTTCCAGCCCAGGGTGACCTGGAAGGCCAATGGGAAAGGTCTGTTGCATGGAATATGGAGCGGAGCCCAGCCCAGCCCAGCCTTGACCGTGCAACACAGGGAGGAGGGCCAGAGCAGGTCTCTGAAGTGGACTCCCCAGGGCAGCAGCAGCAGTCCACAGATCTCTTGACCCACAGGCACCAAAGGTCAGTGACTGGGCTTTTTCAGTTGGTCAAGAAGGGAGCAGGGTTTCCCTGCCCCACCCACCCCCTCCCCCCATAGCTCTGGTCCTAGGCAGCAGAGGCCTCAGCTGGCAGTGGTTCCTACAGCAGGCAGCAGCCTTCATCCATTGCTGGAGGCCTCATCATAGAGGCCCTGGGGGAAATGAGCAGCTGATCTGAACCTCAGCCCTGAGTGCTGGCCTGGTGGAACTGGAGGTGAGGCTACTGTGGAGAGGAAATTCTACTACTCACAGACCCTGGGCACAAAAGTTTCTAGCTGCTCCCAGATCAGTGTGCAGACTTGACTATGCCACCTTAGAGGAATTGAGATCTTATAGGTCCCCAGAGTATACCGTACTCTTGACGAAGAACCCAAAAGTCAAATAACTGGTTGGGAAAATGGCCCAAAAAAGGGAACAAAAATAAGACTATAGAAGGTTACTTTTGGTGAACAGGCATCTCTCCCATCCTGTTGGATGAAGAAGAACAATGCTTACCACCATGGAAAGACATAAAAGTCAAGGCTTCTGTATCCCAAACATTCAAAATAAATATTAGTCTCTGGTCATGGAAAAGCTCAAAAAGGATTCTGAAAATCAAGTAAGAGAGGTGAAGGAAAAATTGGAAAGAGAAATGAGAGTGATGTAAGAAAATCATGATAAGTGAGTCAAGAGCTTGCTAAGAAAGACCCAAAAAAATGCTGAAGAAAATAACACCTTTAAAAATAGACTAACTCAATTGGAAAAAGAGATTCAAAAAGCCAATGAGAAGAAGAATGCTTTAAAAAGCAGAATTAGTCAAATGGAAAAGGAGGTTCAAAAGCTCACTGAGAACAACAGTTTTTTAAAAATTAGAATGGAACAGATGGAAGCTAATGACTTTATGAGAAACTAAGAAATCTCAAAACAAAACCAAAAGAATGAAAAAATAGAAGATAATGTGAAATTCCTCATTGGACAAACAACTGACTGGAAAACAGATCCAAGAGAGACAATTTAAAAATTATGATACTGCCTGAAAGCCATGATCCAAAAAGAGTCGAGACATCATCTTTCATGCAATTATCAAGGAAAACTGCTCTGATTGATAGTCTAGAACCAGAGGGCAAAATAAATATTGAAAGAATCCACTAATCACCTTCTGAAACAGATCCAAAAAGAGAAACTCCTAAGAACATTGTAGTCAAATTCCAGAGTTATCAGGTCAAGGAGAAAATATTGCAAGCAGCTAGAAAGAAACAATTTGAGTATTGTGTAAGTACAATCAGGATAACACAAGATCTAGCATCTTCTACATTAAGGGATCAAAGGATGTGGAATATGATATTCCAGAAGTCAAAGGAACTAGGATTAAAACCAAGAATTATCTACCCAGTAAAACTGAGTATAATATTTCAGGGGGAAAAAATGGTCATTCAATGAAATAGAGGACTTTCAAGCATTCTTGATGAAAAGAACAGAGCTGAAAAGAAAATCTAACTTTCAAACAAGAATCAAGAGAAGCATGAAAAGTTGAACAGGAAAGAGAAATCATAAGGGACTTATGACTAAATTGAACTAAAGTTGAACTGTTTACATTCCTAAATGGAAGGATAATATTTGTAACTCTTGAAACTCTTCTTAGTATCTGGGTATTTGGTGGGACTATACACACATACACACATGCATATACACACACACACACAGAAAAGACAGAGCACAGGATAAGTTGAATAGGAAGAGATCATATCTAAAACAACGAAATTAAGGGGTAATAGAGGAATATATTGGGAGGAGAAAGGGAGAAATGGAATGGGGCAAATTATCTCTCATAAAAGAGGGAAAAAAAAGCCTTTTCAATGAAGGGGAAAAGTGGGGAGTTGAGAGGGGAAAAAGTGAAGCTTACTCTCATCACATTTGGCTCAAGGAAGGAATAACATGCACACTTAATTTGGTATGAAAACCTATCTTACAATACAGGAAAGTAGGAGAAAAGGGGATAAGCAGGGTGGGGGGGATGGTGTATGGAGAGTAAATGGGAGGAGGGAGCAATTAGAAGTAAACACTCTTGAGGAGGGACAAGGTCAAAAGAGAGAATACAAGAAATAGGGGGCAGGATACAATGGAGGAAAATATAGTTAGTCTTACACAACATGACTATCATGGAAGTCATTTGCAAAACGACACATATATAACCTATATTGAATTGCTTGCCTTCTCAGTGGGGAGGGAGGAAGGAAGAGAAGCTGGAACTCAAAGTTTTAGAAATAAATGTTGAGTATTTTTCCTGCATACAACTGAGAAATAAGAAATACAGGTAATAGGGTACAGAAATTTATCTTGCCCTACAGGACAAAAGAGAAGATGGGGACAAGGGAAGGAAGGGATGTTAGAAATGAGGGCAGACTGGTGGAAAGGTTAATCAGAATGCTTGGCGTTTTGGGGTTGGGGGAGGGGAGAGATGGGGAGAAAATTTGGAACTCAAAATTTTTTGGAAATGAACACTGAAAACTTAAAATAAATTAATTAATAATAAAAGAAATTCACTAACTAAAGAAACGCAAATGAAAGCAATTTTGAGGTTCTACATCACACTCATTATAGTGGCAAAGGAAAATAATAAAATGTTGGAGGGCTGTGGAAAAAGAAGCGTGCCAGTGCATTATTGGTGGACTTAGAAATGGATACAACGATTCTGTAAAGCAATTTGTAATTATAAACAAGAAGTTAGTAAACACTAAATTTTGACTCTGCTATCTCTATAAGGTTTCTGCCCAAAAAAGATTAAAGAAACAGTAAAAGATCACATCGCATCACACACACACACACACACACACACACACACACACACACACACACACACAGCTTTTTCTGCGATAGCTAAAAATAAAAAGGAAACTGAAGGGATGCCCATCAACTGAAGAATGACTGAATAAGCTGTGGTATATCAATGTGATGAGATACTACTGTCCTGTAAAGAAAAAACAGATGTGGAAAGAATTACATGAGCTGAAACACAGTAAGCAGATTCAGAACATTTTATATTACATCAATATTATAAAAACTAAAGATTTAAGACTTATAAACTGATAAAGAACAAAATGAGCAGAACCAAGAGAACAATTCATAAAACATCAAAACTGAAAATAGGCAAACAATTTTGGAAGTCCTAAGAACTATGATCAATACAAAGACCACCCATGATTTCAAACGACAGATGATGAATCATACTATTCACTTACTGTGAGAGAAGTAATAAGAGTACAGAATGAAACACATATTTATATGCAACAAGGGAATTTTTCTTTTCTCTTTTTTAATGGGGTAGAAGAGAGAAAAAAGTTTTTTTTTTTTAAACAGAGTGCTAGGGGATGCTAGAGACGCTGAATGTTAGACTGGACAAGAGAACTTTGGAGAGAGCAATTTTAGTCAAGTGATGAGGTCAGGGGACACAAAGAATCAAGGGTCTAGATGGAGAAGGCTTGGTCTTTACATGATGTCAAACCTAGCGTCAGACCATCATCTGGTCAGAAGACTGTTTATAGCATTGTTTCTATGAAAGACATTGCCTCCTATGAAGTCCTATTATTTAATGTTATATTCTGGCAGAACCAAGTAACAATATCAGTAGACAAGTCTGAATATGAATTCAAAGATTCCAAACTAGGTATCCTTTAGTACATAAGGTCTTCTTAGAGAATATGGAATTTCTTAAGAAACCAAAGCAAAGAAACATGAATATAACAATAAAGCAAGGGTTCCTTGAAGAACTAAAATTCAAATAGAGTTCTCCTATTTTAGACTATTGAATAAGAAAATACTGTTACTCGTGGCTCAAATAATTCACGTCAGCCTTTTTACCGCAGCATTGACATCAAGACTATTTGTAGCAAAGGGGCTCAAAATGGAGAAAATGGCAGTGAGAAAGCAATCTAGGCATCCAAAACCATGGCTATCATCAGGATTATTTCCTGTGTGAAGTCACTTCATGACCAGCTGTCCTGGTAACTTAGATATAAAAAGAATCAAAATACTTAGACTTTCTCTATAAATGTCACTGGCTCTATTTTGTGTTGATCAGTTTCCAAAATCTATATTGGCAGAAGATGACAGCCACATCACTGGAGAAAATGGTATCACCTGCCTGCTTCACTTACTGTGAACATGTCTAGAAACAATGGACCTGTAATATGATACTACCATCAGGGAAAAAGTATATCAAGCATCTCAATAACAGTTGAAACCCAACTGCAACTCCTAGCAATCTGAATTACTGAAAATAATTATATTGAGGGATTTGTGCTAAGAATTAAAGTCTTAGAGAATTGTTTGGGGAGAAAAAGAACTACTTGCTTACAACTAATTTTCTGGCCATAATTCAAATTTTAACCATTAACACCTCTACTGTACGAGAAGATTAGAAGGTTATAAGTAAAAGATTAATAATTACCCAGATTTAACTTCAATTTCTAGACATCTGTTGGTAACTTAAAATTGGACCAAAACTTTTCTTTAAAGATTATTGCCACACGATACTAAATTTAAAATGATTTTTATTTCAATAACACTGGTAACACAAATGTACCAATCAAAAAAATCTCTGTAGCCACTAACGGCCTTTTCCACCTCATATTCCCTTCATCCACAGTACTAAGAGGAAAAGGGGCCAGAGACTAGCAGAATATGGCAAGATAAGAATTACTACGCTGCCTTCTAAGGACAAACACTGCCAGACTTCTAAAACTAGGGTTATGAACTGAGCCTGTGATTTCATCAGTACAGGAAACTCCTTGGATGAAAAAGCCTCTCTACCAATGCAGGCTTCTTCTTGCACCTTACAGTCTTAGAGAGCTGCCCAGAGCATTGAGAGATTAAGTGCTTAGTCACCAGTTTGTGTCAGATGGAACTTGAACCCAGATCTTCTTGGTTCAAGGTTTGCTCTCTACTATACCATGCACCTTGCCTTTCTCCTAGGCTGCTAAAAGACAAATATCCACAACCACACTTATAGCTCTTCGCAACAAATTAAACTGCACAACACTCCTATCTCTACCCATGCCATGAGCAGGGAAGTCACATCAACTATTAAGAAAAAGCAGGATATCAAATGACAAATAAGAATATAGAACAGAAATAACAGGTTTGCAATAATTAACAAAAAAGAGAAAAATCCTTAACTTATAAAGGAGAACAAATACTGTGGGATGATACTAGCATACTAAATCATTCATGTGCCCTTCTTCACCTCTAAGGAGCTCCTTAAGAAAGCACCTTTAATACAGAACTACAGAACTGGATTTTTAGTATTGTGAGCCTTAAGAAAGAGCGGCAGGAAAGTAAATCCCTGGTGAAAGATGACACCTGTTTACTGTATTTTCCTGACCCCAGAGATTTTCACCTCATGGGGATGTTAGGCAGGAGTGAAACAGAATTAAGAGGAGCAATGGGATATTTTTTCTTTTTTAAAAAATTAATTTGTTTTCAGTTTTCAATAATCACTTCCATAAATTTTCTTCCCCTTCTTCCCCCTAAGATGGTATGCAATCTTATATGAGTTCTACATATTCATTCTTATTAAACATATTTTCACATTAGTTATGTTGCATAGAAGAATTAAAACAAATGGAAGAAACTATGAGAAAAATCAAATCAGAACAATACATTACAAAATAGAAAATAGTCTGCTTCAGTCTGAGTTCCGACTCTATAATTCTTTCTCTGGATGTGGAGGGCATTTTGGGTCAAAAGTCCTTTAGAAATGTTTTAGGTCCTTGCATTGGAGCAATGGGATATTGCAGAACTTTGGATATTTTTGCCCAGGCAGTAGACTACAACAATAAAGCCATCCCCAGATCTCTGAATGAACCAAATGAGAGAAGAAACGTATCCTGACATTTACCTTGCTATTCAATAGTTCTCATCAATAATTCACAACAGATTAATCTTCAAACATAAACAACAAAACTGGCTTCTACCAAGTCCAACTTCTGCGTCTCAATTCTTAAAACTTGTAAAGAAGAAAACTAGTAGAAATTTGTACATCAATTAGCACAGAGAACATTATTTGCCATCTCTCCCTTCCCTGCCCCCAATAAAAACTTGCTTTTTTTGGAATTCTAATTTCTCATTTGACAATTTGCAAAATGCTTTCTTTATAACAGGCCTACAAAGTGCAAAGTACAAGTACTGACACCCCCCACTTTACAAAGAATGAAAGGATGACTTAAAAGAGCCAGCAAATATTGAGTTCAGAACTTAAACTTAGGACTTCAGACTCCAAATTCAGTGCTCGTTCCATTGTGTCAGTCCCTAGTAGGAACTTCAACGTTTGTTAAATAAATACATTATATGTGCCAGGGGTTCCCATTAAAAAAAATTTTAAAGCATGCTTTCTTTTAAAAGATCAAAAGTATTCTAGATTATCTTAAAGTTTTCTGAACTTCTTAATGTGTTTTAAGCAAACAAACACTACTTAATTACTCTGTAAATTGTTGCAATTCATATAAATACTGATAAATATCCTCTAAATTTGCAATTTGGAAAGAACTAGCTGTGCCTACCCTTCAAATATTTGTAGCACAGCAAAGCTATCTCAGAACACCCTCTAAAAAGAGTACTTAAAGGTAGTAAAAATGAAGCAAAACTATAATCTCCAAAGCCCAGGGGAATTCCTAACAATAGCCCTTATAGCTTTCAAATTCTAAATCTTTCTCATATTTTAGCATAAAATGCAAGTAAACGTCCTTGGACAAGACTCCAAGAAGGTCTTGCCTCATGTATAATTCTTCTCTAAAAAGGCTGTCACAGCAAAGTTCTGGTGGGAGTAATAAAATAGTCATAGCTAGCTCCTAAAAATATTTTTAATACAATTTTTTCAAAAGAATATTTGCGAAGAAATGACCAAAAATATCACCCTATTGTCTATCCCCTGCTAAACTTCTCTATTTGGTGTATCCTGCAGAAAAAAATCTACCAAGAGAATGAGCCCCTCCAAAATAAAAAATCATTCTACACTGTGCTGAAAAGTATTTCAAGCCAATTCCAAAGCACAATCTTAAACTATCTCCACAGAGCAGTTCAAAATACCATGTCCAGTCTGGGCTATTTCATCAACTGTTTTCAGAAATGTCTTCTCACTGCTTCAGATGAAACAGGAACTTATTAGAATAAACTTTAATATATTAAAATTACAACAGCATTTGATTAACAATATGGTACCTTCTCAGTTCCTTAGCTCTACAGTGCTCCATTTTTATTGGTAAAGTTGGTAGCACACTTCTATCCAATTCGCAGAGGTTTAAAAAAATACCTACCACTTCAACTTTTTAAAAACAAATAATATATCTGACAAGTAAAAGTAGAAATAATTTAATATTCTTTATTTTTCACCTTTCCTGAAGTTTAAGAAAAGAAAAAATTCCCTAATCAATTTTTCCAAATTATTTATTCAGAATTGTTTGGACAATTAGCTATCATTTATCCTTTTTATATTTGGCAAGTGAACGAACATATCTGATAAAATGAGTACCTTAAAGTGGTTCTTCAGGTCAGAATATGTGAGGGGGGAAGGAGGGGGTCAGAACGGTTATTAAAATCAATATCCAGAGGCTAACATGACTAGTCATGAGTTCATTTCAGAATAACTTAGAAAAAGACTAAACCCCATGTAATGCCTTCATCATAGACACCAATAGTTCATGTCATAGAATGATATTTCTATGGGGTTTTAAGATTAAAGGAAAATTTACAATATAAGCTCTGACAAAGTAAGTATTCATACTAATGAAAAAGTAACAGTATCTGGCTTTAACCTAAATATAAACTATTTTAAATACTGGATTTTTTCTAGGTATCTAGACCAACCATATTATTGAAAATAGTGGTCTAGCTCTATCCAGAGAGGCATAAATCACTTCAATGTCCCTATCAAGTTGAATACCCAGGGATCAGTCTATCCTATTTTATATTTTTCTCACTAATGTCACTTGATTGAAAGATATCTGAATAGACAAATAAGTCAATTCTGGATTTTTTTTTGTTCATATAGGTTAATACTATGTAGGGAAGGCTAATGTATCCTGACTGCCTCTTTAAAACTCCAATTGCCCTGGTAAAGTCAGTTTTACTAACTATGCTGGACAATATAACCCTAAGAAGAATCACAAAGAAATGTAGTATACTTCTGATTGCATTCATCTCATAACTGTTACTTAATTTAAAAACTCCTGCTTTCCACTAGTCTGAGAAGTTGGAACCACAGATATTTCTTGATCACTTTGTAGGTAGAAAATGCTATGTTAAGGAGAAAGACACACTAGAATTGTCTACCCCTCCATGATTTTAGGTAATGTAACCCTCAGCCCCACCCAACAACTAAGAAATAGCAGATGTTGTCTTCTTGTGCTTATCTACTGACAGCACTATTCTTCCTTCACCACAAAAATCAATACTTATGTAAACTGTAGGATAAATTAGCTTTTTTCTCTGACCTTCCTTAGAGGGAGTCCCAGTTTACAGGCAAGGTTTTAAAAATAAGACACTGAGCAAATTGTTACTGAGACCCTTTTACAACCGGCTGATTATGAACAATTTACCCAAACTAAATGATCATATAAACCTCACATTGTAAGTAAGTCCTTTCTCTGCTCAAGTCCTCAGTTTTCTGTATTGGTAAAATGAGAGAAATGAAATAATAGTCTCTAAGGACCCATCCAAGCTTTGAGTTTTTATGACTGACAAAAGAATTATAAGTTCAAACAAAATTAGGGACATTCTTTATCACCATACTAGTGAAACACCGAGAATAGCCTATGAATAATTAATGACTGGTTGGAACTTTAGGCTTTTTGGGAGAAGTTTTCCCTTCCCATTAAAATTCAAAGAAACTAAGGTCTCTGCTGCTGAAAATCATTTAAGGAGGGAAGATATAGGGAAGGAACATCACACTTCACCCACTTCATTTATGGACAAGAAAATTCTCCTTAAAATGGAAGTATTAATTGCACAGGACCAGAGAATACTTACCTTCAAACTTTACTTTTCACTTGCATCTGGGGCAACTCACCTACAGGAAAACTACACAGTACCACATTCATCTGAGAAAGAAAAGCTTTGAGAAGAGAGAATTCAGCTAAACTCCAGAAATGTTGCCAGGAGAAGGCCTCAGAGCACACTGAACTGAGAGCTAAGGACAGCTTCTTTCCAGCGGAGAGCCTGCAAGAGGTCACATTTCCTTCCTGCTTTCAACTAGTGAACTGCTTTCTTGATCTGATGACAGGGCAAACTCCACCCCTTCCATTTTCCACTTTTTAAAGGGGCAGTCCCAAATAAATTCTCTCAAAATCAGAAAAGTATTAGAAACTCAGTGAACCTCTGTTCTCTATTACTCAACAAAATGAAGGGAAGTGGAAGTTCCAAGGCTTCCTGTATTTTCTTAAGACTTATTTTCATTTCCATACTAGAAAGAGACACTTTACAAACTATGACATTTGTACTGGCACAATACTCATTGTTTTTCATGTTTTAAGACTTAGTTGGTCAATCATCTAATCTCCCTGGGCTTCAAATTAAAAATGTGGTTGGTGAACTGGATAACCTCATCTTCCAGCTCTAAATATGATCTTATACTATAAATGCCATGATAAACTTTTTAAATGAATAAATACAGTGCCTGAGAAACAGTAGTAATTTGATAAATGCTTGCTGATTTCCCACTATGCAGCTGGTGTCCATAAGCTCGGGTTTTTTTGTCTGTTTTTTGGCAAGACAATTAAGGTTAAGTGACTTGTCCAGGGTCACACAACTAGTAAGTGTCAAATGGCTGAGGCTGGATTTGAACTCAGATCCTCCTGTCCAGGGTCAGTGCTCTATCCACTGTGCCACCTAGCTACCCCATAAGTTCTTGAAAGCAGGCCAGCTACAAGACTGCCTGTCCATTTAGAGCAGATTCTAAAAGGACAACATAAAAAAATGTAGAGAGATAGCTATGAAATTTTGTATGTTTATAGAAATTTATCAGCATCAATACTAGTAAATAAATACTATTAAAACAAAAAAACATTCTCTAAAGGATAATTTGCAAAAGAAGCATTACAGACTATTAACATACTAATAAGTGAAATGTAAATCAAAACAACTCTGAGGTTTCACTTTACCCTCTGTAAATTGGCAAAGATGACAAAGGATGGAAATAGTTCTTGGAGGGAAAGATGGGTACACTTAACACACCGCTGGCAGAGCTGCGAACTGGTCCAACCCTTCTGGAAAGCAATCTGAAATTATGCTTTAAAAATTCCATGCACACCAAAATAATTACAGCAGCACTTTTTGTGGAAGCAAAAAACTGCAAACAAAGTATATGTTCTCTGATTCAGGAAGAGATAAAGATATTTTGGCACATGAAATGAACAGAACATTACTGCACCAAAAGAGTGTGAAATTTTTTTTAAAAGTATAGGAAGCCATATGGATTGATGGAAAATAATCAGAACTAAGAAAACAATATTCAGACAATGACTATAATATTGTAAGTGGAAAGAAAAATAAAACTCAGAAATTGAATGCTACATAAAGAGCAAATCTGATCCACAGAAGAGATCAGAAAATGTGCCACCTTTCCTTCCTTCCCAGAGATAGATGGAGAATTTGGGATATGAAATGATGTCACTTTGTTGAAGTGATGGACAATTTTGAAAGTTTTGTTCTTTGTTAGAAACAATAGTTCACCTCACAAGGGGTGGGAGAAGCATATATTGGAAAATGAAAACAATATAAAAAGATGTCAATTAAAAAATAATAAAAAGGCCCTGGGCATGATGGTAACAGTTTTTAAAAAAAGGTAGCTAGATTAATGTTAATAGTTTCCTCTCTTCTAGGCTCTAGTAGGTCTAATTTAGTTGTTCTTAGTGACTCTTCTTAAGTGAAAGACCAACTGATAAAACAAAATCTGCAAGTTTGTACAATTTTGATTTTATTGCAGCAGTTAGCTGAGTTTCTGTTTCTTCTGGCTAAAAAAAGTGTTTTTACTACTAAGCAATATCAGGAAAGCATCAGAACTTATTACTCTAGCATTGTTAATATCTAACTTCTAGACCTATTTGACAAGAAATGCATCAGTCGATATAAACTCGATCTTGTATTGTTCATATAAACTAGACATACACAGCTCTGAAGGAAAGAAGCCTAGAAAGGAGATCAATGCAATAATTAATAGTCCGGGGCTGAGGCAAAGTGGGCCTGGAAAGTGATGATGCTAGAGGAAGACAAAGGTCAGAAAGTAGGAACAACTAATTGGATTTGGGTTATATAAAGAGAGGAATCAATGACACTTTTAAGTTTTTGAAACCATGAGAATGATTTAGATAAATAAATATTTTTAAAAGTGATTTTTTAATAAAGTGGTCAATTTTAAAGCTGGAATGGAGCTTCAACTTCAATCTGACAAACAGTATGTTATAGTGAAGATGAACATTACATTTGGAATCACAGAGATTCAAAACCTAGATTTGCTACTCCATCTAACTTTATACGTTACTTCTGGACTTCCTGGGTTTCAGTTTCTTCATTTGTAAAATATGGGGTTTGGATTGTGTGATGTCTCATCTCTCAAACTAACTTTCTACCACTAAATCTATGACCTATGATCTTCATCTTAAAGAGTAAGGAAACTAAATTTCAGAAAAGTGACTTGGCGAACAGTGCAACGCCAGCTAACAGAAGACTAGGTCTCCAAATAATTATTGCTGTCTTCGTTACGCTGAGTTCTTAACCTTTTTCATGTGCTTGTCTCCTCACACTAATGTTTTTATAAATTCAGAAAAATAAAATATATAGGATTACAAAGGAATAAAATGATCAAAATATCAAAAACTAAAATTCACAGATCCCAGGTTAAGAACTCCTACATTATAAAGACATTGTCCCTCAAGGAGGAGTATGAGGCTGGCCAGATTTGAACAGATTTCTCTCTGCTACAGTGTAGTATTTTATGCTGTTGTTTCTTAAATGTATCAGGCCCCAGAAAGATTTCTGTTTTGGTTTTTTAAACAGGTCAGTCCCTGTCAACCCAGTTTTATCTCTGATCTTAGGCAATCTTCACCCACTGGTTCCACAGGTTCATGGCACAGAGTATTCCTGAGTTTTTGGATCAAAGGAGTTTTAACAGGGAGTATGCATACCTGTGACTCATCTACAGGAGCACAATCTATATCCAGATATGTCCATACTGTGTAGTCCTAACAACCTTACTAAGCTTATGTTGTGCTGAAAACGGACTAAAGGAGAAGCACTGTACCAGAGAAAATAAAAGGCAAAAAGGTTGTAATCTCAAAAGTCACAGTCGGTGGAAGAGAAACCAGTAAACTCCTGTTAGTGGTAAAAGCTATCAGTGGCAAAAAGCTAGGGAGTCTTCTGCGTAAGGGATATTTTTGTGTAAGGGATTTTACTGTAACAGCCCCTATCAGTACAGAAGTTTTGTGTTGAAAGCACACTCAAAAGCTAATCTTAAATCTTAAATCCAGCTTAATCCAAGAAACTACAGCTCAATGCCTTTCATCCCCTTCCAGAGTCAACACTGTATTGAGAATATGAAAAAAAAATCTCAAGATTATCCCCAGAAGCTCAGCGCCTGGCATCGTTTTGGGAAGGTCAAAAGCAGAAATATCAGGGTTTTTTTTTCCTACTTATATAGGAACACACAATAGTATGAAATGTTTTCATTTTCAGAAGCTAATCTTTACCCACAACTATCACCTATTCTGAATCTAAATACAGATGCTGCCTAAGATAATAGTTCCTTTTTCACAGACTTCGAGACCTTCTATCTGGTATCATTATGAACAATGATGTAATTAAACCCAATTAGTACCCAGAAATGAAAACTGTCTTGAAGCTTGGATCAAATAATAATAAATGCTAACTAATTAGTAAGTTGAACTCTACTTGCAGGCTCCAAAGACTAGAATTACATGTGTTAAACACATAGCCTCTCCCCTCTGCCCCCATGATGCTTAGATAGCCTTAGATATTTACTGATTGTCCTATGTGACTTGAACAGAACTTTGCATCTAAATCATTCATGATTAATTACTCTGGTTACTTGAAAAACAATCATCAATTTTCAAAGTAGACACCTATAGTGAAACTATAAAATAAGCATAATTTAATCTTTCATGATTCTCATGTCAATATAAGATCTTGCTTTGAAGCTTTCTTAGTCAGCTAAGCTACTAAATTGTGTAATATAAAACATTAACTTGAGCACATCTAAGTTTTGATCTTGATACAATAAATAACAACTACATGAAAGAAAACTATTACTGAGATTCTAGACAAGTGCCGTAAGAGTAGTATGGGAAAAGTGACCAGAAGAACTCCCTCTTTCCTTTCCAATGGAGAGTTTATCTTTTTTTCAGCTTGAAATTACCTTTTTCCCCTCAGAGTCCATTCTTGAAATTATATCCACAAACATCAAAATATTCACAGAAGCACTTCCTTTGGTAGTAAAAACCTAGAACCAAAGTAGATCTGTTGACTAAGGAATGAATATACTGTGGTAAATGAATGCAATTAAGTATTTCTGGGTCATAAAAAGATAACAAGAGAAACAAAAAAAAAAGATGAATTCAGAAGCATAGGGAAATCAGATACAGAATAAAGGAAGAAGAAACAGAAAAATATATACGTAATAGAAACAGAAAGAATAAAATGCAACTAAAAGCTGTGTAATAATAATGGCCAACCCTGGTACCTAGAATTGAGAAAATGCATCTCTCAAATGAAGGGGTAGAGGAACACAGATATGAAATGTTACATATACTGGCAGACACAGCTGACATGTTGGTTAGTTTTGCTGAACTGCTTTTTTTTTTCTTTTTAAATTTTTGTTAGCTGAGATAGCTTGCTCAGCAGGGGATGAAGGGAGACTACATTTACAGAAATGAACATGATAGAATGACAAAAGACAACAGTATAAATATCTTTTAAAAAAATTTAAGTTATTACCAAAGTTAAATTAGTTTTAATAATATACCAATCAAATTTTTACAGGAATATTTTAGGAAACTCAGTAAAATAATAAAATTCATTTGAAGAAACAAAAGGTTTAGAATATCAAGGGATTATGGCAATTTTGATTGGCGAATTCTTACTTGGAACCTCTAAGGATGTGCCCATTCCAACCACACTTTCACCTTATTCTCCTTTTGACTCTCTGGACTTTTATACCTTACCTTTAAGTGGTTACAAACCCTCTCAGCTTCTTTTAATGCACTGATTTCCCTCATTAGAGTGTAAGATCTCTGAGGACAGAACTCATCTTTTTGGTAGTATTTGTCCTCCTGGTGCTTAGTACAGTGCTTCCCATATAGGAAGCACTTAATAAAAGTTTCACCTACCTAATGAAAAGAAGAATGGCACTTTAGACCCCAAACTAAATTATAAAGCAGGAGTCATTAAAAACCATTTAGTGTGAGGTAGGTAACAGAAAGGGACAGCTAGATGGCACAGTGGACACAGTGCCGGGCCTGCAGTCAGGAAGACTCATCTTCCTGAGTTCAAATCCGGTTTCAGAAATTTACTAGCTGTGGAACCCTGGACAAGTCACTTAACCCTGTTTGCCTCAGTTCCTCATCTGTAAAATGAGCTGGAGACGGAAAAGACAAACCAGTATCTTTGCCAAGAAAACCCAAAATGGGGTCATGAAGAGAGGGACAGAACTGTAACAACTGAACAACAACAAAATAATAGAGGAATAGATGAATGGAACAGACTAGAGAAGAGGGGAATCAAAAATAACAGAACACAGAAACTCAGGGTTTGACAATTACTGAAAAAAAAAACCATCCTGTTAGAAGAACTCTGGGAAAACTGAAAAGCAGTCTGGCAGAAATTAAGTTTAGACCACCATCCTATACCATATCCTGTAACAAATTCAAACGCCTTTTATAGCTATGAGTAGGAGATACATTCTTAATGGAACAAAGAGAGTAAAGTACAAAACACAAAAGAGACAATTTTGATTACATAAATTTGTCAAGTGTTTTGCACAAACAAAACTAATGCACCTAAGATACAAGAAACTAACATCATTTATTATTTTAATTATTATTTTAAAGGGAAAGAACAGAAGATTTCAGAGCTCGGATCAATGTAGTGAACAATAATGACCTCATGAGACTGATAATAAACTGTGTCTCCTACCTCTTGGCAGAGAAGTGACATATTAAGAGTGAAGAATATGAGACACATTTTCAGAAATAGCCAATGTGGTCATTTGTTTTGCTTAACTATATTTGTTACAAGGGGCTTTGAGGAGGGAAGGACGAAAAACGTTGGGCTGGGGAGTGAGGGCGGGGTGGGAAGAGAAGAGCATCAATGAAATGTTAAAAAAAAAAAAGAAGAAATGAAAGGAGATCATAAAAATGGGAAAGGATCTCACATGTACAAAAATATTCATAAGCAGGGGGGGCAGAGCCTAGATGGCGGAGTAGAAAGACTCACATTTGCTAGCTCCGAACCCACAGCCCATAGATTTCCTGTAAAAAGAACTCCTGACAAATTCTGGAACAGTGGAAGCCGCGCAGCAACACAGTGAAGGAGATTTCCCTTGCAGAGAGCCCTGAAAAACCGACCGAAAAGGTACCCCGGACGGGAGCGGAGCCCTGCCCTGCCCTGCCGAGCCCTCCCCTCCCCTCCCCCCGCCCTGCCCTGGCCGCACGGCACTGAGAGGAGCGAGCAGACCCAAGCAGGCTGCGAAGGTTCCTCCACCCACAGACGCACAGGTCAGTGAGAGAGACGGCTGAGAGAGGAGCGGGGTATCTCCGGAGGCGGTGGCCCCGGCAGAGGCAGCTCGGCCAGAGGCCCCCAGAGCAGGCAGGAGCTCGGCAGCAGCTCCATTACAAAAGACCTCTGCATAAACCCCCTGAGGGAACTGAGCCTGAGAGGCGGCCCTGCCCCCACCTGAGAACCAACAGATAAGCTCCCATTGAATAGCAGTCAGGCCTGCCGCCAAAAGCCCTGAGGTTGGGGAGCAGCATTTGAATCCGAGACCCCAAGCACTAGCTGGGCGGATCTAGGCCAGGGAGTGGAGAGGACTCTCAGAAGTCAAGTAACTGGCCGGGAAAATGCCCAGAAAAGGGAAAAAAACTAAGACCATAGAAGGTTATTTTCTTGAGAAGATGATTCCGCCA
>CM053771.1:67484074-67509761 GCA_028658325.1 Potorous gilbertii
GTCACTTGCAAAACTACACAGATATGGCCTATCTTGCATTATTGCCTGCCTTCCCAAAGGGAATGGGTGGGGAGGGAGGGATGGGGAGAAGTTGGAACTTAAAGTTTTAGGACCAACTGTCGAGTATTGTTCTTGCTACTAGGAAATAGGAAATACAGGTAATGGGGAACAGAAAGTTATCTGGCCCTACAGGACAAAAGAGAAGATGGGGTAAGGGAAGGGAGGGATGATAGAAGAGAGGGCAGATTGGTGATACGGGTAATTAGAATGTCCAGTGTATTGGGGAGGGGACAAATGGGGAGAAAATTTTGGAACCCAAAATCTTGTGAAAATGAATGTAAAAAGTTAAATAAATTTATTTTAAAAAAAATATTCATAGCAGCACTCTTTGTGGTGGTCAAAAAGTGAAAATTGAGGAGATGTCCATCAACTGGGGAATAGCTGAACAAGTTGTGGTGTATGAATGTAATGGAACACTATTGTGCTATAAGAAATGATGAACAGGAAGATTTCATAGAGGCCTGGAAGGACTTACATCAACTGATGCTGAGGAAAAGAGCAGAACCAGGAGAATTTTGTGCACAGCAACAACCACAGTATACAAGGAATTTTTCTGGTAGACTTAGTCCTTCATAGCAATGCAAGGACCTAAAAAATTCCCAATTGACTTTCGAGGCAAAACACCTTCCACATCCAGAGAAAGAACTATGGAACTGAATTGCCGAATGAAGCAGACCATTTTCTTTCATATTATGTTTTGTTTTATTATTTCTCCCATTTATTTTAATTCTTCTATTCAACATGATTAAGGTAAAAATGTATTTAATAGGAATGTAGGTGTAGAACATATATAAGATTGTACGCTGTCTCAGGGAAGGGACTGGGGAAAGGAAGGAGGAAAAAAATGTCAGACATACGGAAGTGACTGTAGGCAGAACACTGAAAATGAATAACGATAACAATAATTTTTAAAAAAGAAAAGGAGATACAGAAGGAAACTGATGAGAGCAGTTACTGAAACTGGTCCTGGGCCAGTGATTTCACGGGCATAGAGGAACTCCCACGTTAGAAAATTTCTTCTATTAATGCAGCTCAGCACCTTCTCCAAAACTTAAACTCCTGGAGGTCACCAAGAGCAGTAAGTGGGGTGACCAGGATCATATACCTAGTATGTATCAAAAGTTAGACTTAAACTCAGGTTTTCCTGCTTCAGAGTCAGCTCTCTGTCCACTATACCACAAGGCTTCTCATTCATGATACTGTCATGTTCATTTTAATATATACTTCAAAAACGCCTATAGAAGTTCACAGCTTTTTATACTAAAAAATCATTTTTTGTTGTTCTTTACATAGTGGAATATTTATGGATGATGTTTAAGTTCAAAAGAAAAAAATAAAAGTTAAAAAAACCTCTTCTATAGTTTCATATTGCCTCCCAAGTATAAAAGACTTCATGCTTTTATAAAGCCTGTACCTTCTATCCAAAATGCCTCTCTTCCCTCCTTATCCTGAATTCCTACCCATGCTTTACAACAGTGGGTCCCCAGGTAGAACTGGCCCAAGGAGTGAGTAATCACACAATTAGAGAGTAAGAAGGTGGGTACACTCCCATCTCCTCAAACCACATAGGAAGTCTCCAAAAGAAACTCCCCTTCCAACACTGTTTCCCCCCCCACACCTCATCTCATTGTTGGCCTCTCATGTAGCTGTGTGTATCAGGTGCAGAAACTGATAAATCACCATTCCACTTGGGGGTGCCTCGGCAGAACACAAACAGTTTTTTGGGTTTTGGTGAGAAAAAGTGAATCTCACAAGATGAAGAGGAGCAGATAAGTCTCAATTACTATTTTATTTCTCTCAATCATCCCTATTCTGAATTTCCCTATTTTTATCCTTATCACAGCCATTGTTTTAGTCTCTCAGGTCCTTATAAACTATTTATCTTTGACTCCTCACTAAACTGACATGCTCTCTCCTAAGCTGTCAAGTTACTCCTAAATGTGGCTGTTCCCCAGTACTTTGGCCTGGGCTCTCTTCTCTTCTCTGGCTACTAATTTGCTAGATGATCTCATCAACTCCAAAATGTTATATTATCATCTCTGTGCTGAGTGACATAGTAGAAAGGGAGCTTGCTGTGAAGCCAAAAAAATATAGGCTGATGTTCCACTTATGGTTATATATTGGCTATGAGACCCTTAGGTAAGACATATAAGGTCTTGGTGCTCCAGTGGTGTCAAACTCAAATGGAAAGGGTCTTTGTGGGTCACATGTTGACTTGGAAAACCACAAATTAACATTATCAATGTTGTACTGTGTTTTTATTTTATTTTGTTAAATATTTCCCAATTACATTTTAATTTGGTGGATAAAGTGGGGAGGTCTGACCAATGAATTTGACACTTCTGCTCTATGCAATGATTAAGATTATAAATTGGGGCAAAAATGCTAACTGCACTACTAGTGAGTTACTTAATGAATGAATGAAAAAGCATCTATTATTAAGTGCTAATTATGTGGGATGCATTTACTAAGTGCTGAAGTTACAAACAAAGAAATCAAATCAGTCTCTGTTCTCAAGCTCACACTCTAACTGGGAAAGACAAAGAAAGTTCAGCTACCAGGAAGCTGTAAAATTCTGGAAGTAATAAGTAGCATAGATGGTTAAGGCTCAAGGGTCTTTGGTAAATCAGATGATAGTGCCAGGGCATCTCTAAGAAGTAGAGTCAGGGCATGTGGTAAGGCCTAGAAGAATTTAGAATGCAGTGGCAGGGCAGATTTTAAGGCCTAGATATCCTCCACCTCATTGGCAGGAACAGAATTGGAAAATCAAACAGCTCAGATAGAGTCTAAGCAACTGACAGTCATCAGAAAGGGTAAAGGAAAGATGAAAGAAAGTGCCTCCTTGTAATACAATCACAGGTCCAAGCAGATGATTCTCAGACCTAGATTTGTGGCTTTGTGGACAGAATGTTGAGTCGGGAATCAGGAAAACCAGAGCTCAAATCCAGCCTCAAGATACTCACAAGTTCGGTGACCTTGACTTAACCTCTGTCTGCCTCAGTTTTCTCAATTGTAAAGAGGGGAATAATAAAGGTACCTATATCACAGGATTATTATAAAGGCAAAATAACACTCATGAAGAGCTTAGCACAACACCTTGAATGTAATAGAAGCGATTTAAAATGTTCCTTCCCTTTTGGGCAATTTCCCCTTCCCTAATATCTGTGCTCTAGTCCTATGTTATCAACTATACATGCTCCCATTCTATAGTCTTTGACCAAAAAGCTATGTCATCCAGTTCAATCAGTCCCTTTCCTTACCAGACTTACTTCCAGAAGACTTTTACAGAAAAATGTTAACAACGACATGCAATAGATATTCTTCAAAGTGAATTTCTAAAACTTTTTCTCAATAGTGGCATCAAAGGAATTACTGGAAGGTTTCCCAAGGAAAAGTAATCAAGTAAAAGGCATTACAGAAAGAAATTAAAGGAATTTTTTTCTATTTCTTTCTAGGTCTAAAATACTCAGTCGACAATACTAACACCTAAACTTCTCTAACAAAGGAAAGCAGGAAAGTTTTCAGTTAGTAGCTGATACAAGATACAGCTGATACAAGTAGCTGATACAAGAAACAGGTGATTTGGAAAACTCAATTTTTAAAACATATTTAGAACAGAACTTGATAGGTTCAAAGTTTTCCTTTAACATTTGGTTTTACAGGTAGATGAGCAAGATTTCTTTCACCTAAATATTCCTTAAAATATCTAGTTGATGCACATTTTAAAAAAGAGGTGATGAACTCAAGAGGGCAGATTGAGACATATTTTTTTTGCACATGGCCAATATAAGAATGTTTTGCTTGACTATATATTTTTGTTACAACGGTTTTTCTTTCTCAATTAGGAGCAAGGGCAACAGGGAGGGGAATGAAGGTATATTTTTTCACTGACTGAAATTTAATTCTTAAAAGCTGTAAAAAGAATAGTAGGAGGTAATAATATTTTATGTTTATAAAGCATTTTCATGAATAATCAAGAATCTTATTACAACTAGATTTCTACTCCCAAGTAATAAAGATGTTATTTCTTCCGGTGGCCCATCAATTTACCTTACTTGAACAATGACAGCTTACTCCCCTCCCAAAACTGCACCTTCTCAAAAAGGGCACTGGCAGCGTCTTAAATTTCTCCAATTGCAAAGACAGGAAGCAATTATTCTGAAATGAGAGGAAATTACACTGAGAAACTGGGTCAAACACTCTGCAGAAGAGTTATATTATTATATATAATATAGTATATGTATGATATTATTTCATGTTGAAAGTCTGCAAGAGATGAAACTAGGACTCCACTTAACAAGTCACATTTAAGAATTTTATGAACACAACCTATAACACTCTTTTCACAAAGAGACCTAAATAACTGAAGAGATGTTGCTTGTGATTGGGTCATGCTAATATAATAAAATGAAACTACTATTTAAATTCATTTACATCTTCAAGGCCATTCTAAGCAAACTAACAAAAGATTACTTTAGTAAAGTAGAAAAAGATAACAAAATTAATCTGAAGGAATAATTTAAAGGAAAGAATTTAAAAAGTAAGAAGAAAAAGGGCATGGTAGTACTTGATCTAAAACTAATCAATAAAACTATTTGATACTGGCTAGAAAACAGAAAAGTTGGTCAGTGTAGGACAATGTTTGACAAGCCTAACACTCCAACGACTAGGATAAGGATTCAGTATTTTACAAAAAATGTTAAGGAATAAGGTACAGACTAACATCACACATCATATACCATGGCTAAAAACGAATACATGACTTAGATATAAAAGGGTCATATTATAAATAAATTAGAAGAGTACAGAAGAATACTTTTTACAACCATGTATGAGGTAGAGTTCTTAATTAAATACGTAAGAGAGAACCAGAGAAAAACATGCATAATTTTGATTATATGAAATGGAAAAGCTTCTGCAAAAAAAAAAAAATTAATGCAGTTAGAATTAGAAGGGAAATAGTAAATCAGGGGAAAACATTTTTTTGCAGCAAGTTTCTCTGATAGAAGTATAATATCTCCAAGAGCTATAAAGAATTGGGTCAAATATAGCTCTTTTATAAAAAATAAATGGTCAAAAGCTATAAGTAAGGCAATTTTCAAAGGAAAAAAGTCAAAGTTCTCAACAATCATATAAAAATGCTCCAAATTATTAAAATTAGAGAAACATACTAAAACAATTGAAGTTTCACTTCTCACCCATTAGACTGGCCAATTTGACCAAAAAAAAAAAAAAAAAAAAAAGACAATGGTTAGAAGGAATATAAGAGGACCGGTACATTAATGAACTGCTGGTAGAACTGAGAAGTGGTCTAACCATTACGCAAAGCAATACAGAATTTTACTCAAAAAGGCTATGTTTTAAACTGGACACACAGCCTGTGACTCAGTGAAACCACTACTGGCTTAGCACTGTGCCTGGTATGCACACATATTAAATGTTCGCCGCCATCATCATCATCATCACTATTATGGAAGATTTTTCTGGAAGGAGGTAAAGTGAATAGTGACAGTGATCATTTAAAAAGCAAGTCAACAAGCATTTATTATTACTATTAAGAAGACAGGTTGTTCAGTCAGAATGCCAGAATTTAAATCAGGCCTCAGACATTTATTAGCTGTGTGGCCCTGGGCAAGTTACTTAACATCTCTCTGCCTCAGTTTCCTTATCTGTAAGATAGGGAGAATAACAGCACCTAGCTCAAGGGTTACCATGGGGATCAAATGAAAGCCCTCCGAAAATCTTAATGGGCTATATAAATGCTAGCTATTATTACTGAGGATATAAAAACAAGGCAAAAAAATCCTGTCCCTGATGGAACATATAATCAAATGGGGATGTGGGGTGGGAGGGAATCATGCAATAAGATGCATAGATATAAATATATGTTGAATTAGAGAAAGTATCAGAAAGAATGGACTAGTCTCTGGAAGAGTATCAATGAATAACTTGAAAATAAACAGAAAAGACCAGAAGTTCCGAAGGGACCACAGATGTGGAACTAGCATGTTAAATGTGAAAGGAGACAATTTCCTATTTCCTTGCTGAAATTTTTTTTCAGTTATACAGTTATACAGAATTAAGATTTAGTTTCATATGCAGCCTGTTTTTCCTATTCTTTGTACAGAGAAATAGCCAACAAATTCATAATAGAAATAAAGAAACTGGATGGTGAAGTGAGAAACAGCACAGCTGAGCTCCTCTTCCAAACACACCCAGAAAATGTACCAGACTCTGTTGAAGAAATCTAGAAAAATTCACGGTTAGTTATTTGTCCAGCCCAACTAAACTATACAGGCTGAAAGCATAGGAGCACACCCTCAGAAAGTAGAGCATTCCAGTATCAGGAAGAAACTGCACCAAAGCAAAAAGGAGTTCCCAGATTCATACCAAAACATCCCAGACCCATACTAAGGCACTACAAGGTACAAGCGGCTTTGTTGCCCACTATCTAATTCTGGATCACAGATCCAGGGTGGACTAAGAGGAGGACATGTAGCTGGTACTGGGATCCCTGGTAGGAAGGCCTTGGGCAGTGAACTAAGAAAGAAGGTTCTGAAACAAGCAGCAGAGGTATGGTTCAGATACCAAGGGCATGCGGGAATCTCTGTTCCAACATCTAACCCAGCCTGCAGAATATCTACTAGGGCAAAAATCCCAGACCAAAAGGGAGTCTACAGTTGTGTCACTCTGAGCCAGCAGAGCTTTCCAGCTGGCTGACATGGGCTAATATATCAAACCTAAGCACTGAAAATGTGCCTGTCCCTGAGATACTGAAAAAATGTAATATTCAATGCCCTGAGAAAGTAACAACAGAATCAACCCAGACCTTCCCTCCAGAGAATGAAAAAGCCAAGCTCTAACATTAAGTCCAAAGTCAGGAAGTAAGTTGGCAGAATGCACCAAAAAAAAATCCCAAAAGAATCCCACCATAAAGAGCTACTATGGTGACAGAGAAGGTCAAGACACAAACACAGAAGAAAATGACTATCAAAACATCCATAAGCAAAGCTTCAGAAAAAAAAAAAGCTTAGACGCAAACTCAACTAAAATTCCTGAAGAGATGAAGCAGGAGTAAAAAAAAAAAATCATCAGACTAACTAAACATCATGATCAAAAAAAGAGACCAGACATTCTATTTCAAAAGATCTTTTAAAAAACCTGACCAGAGCTCTTAGAACCAGAAGACAAAGTGGAATCAGAATCTACCAGTCACCTCCTAAAATAAAAATTTCCAGGAACAGCATAGCTAAAATCTAGAGTTTCCAGAACAAAGAAAAAATACTGCACGTAGTCAGAAAGAAAAAATTCAAGTACCCAAGGAGTCACAAAAATTGAGCAGCCACAAGGATAAAGGAGTAGAAAACTTGGAATACAATATTCCAGAAGTCAAAAGAAATAGGCTTATAGCCATGCACAACTTATCTAGCAAAAGTGAGTATAACGCTACAGGGGGGAAAAAAATAAACCTTTAATGAAACAAAGGACTCCTAAGCATTTATAATGTAAAGACCAGAACTGCAGGGAAAATGTGAAGTTCAAACACAGGAGTTAAGATTAACATAAAAAAGTAAGCATGAATGGGCAATAAGACACTAAACAAGGATAAACTGCTTATATTCATATATGAAGAGGTAATAAGTGTATCTCCTCTGAAACGTATCATCATCAGGGGTCTCTGAAGAAGTCTCATTAGGAAAAGGCCTGGGAATAGTCTTCTTAAGTCTTAGTAATCTTATGTGAAGGAGGGGATAGGGAGGGAAAGGAAGGTTAGGAGAAATTAATTCTCATAATTAGGGTATGCAAGCCAATATCTATACACACAAGATGGAGGGGAAGAGGGGAGTGGAGCTGACATGTTACTCTCAACTGAACTTATCAAAGAAACCAAGAATACAAACACACAGCTGGGTACAGAAATATATTTCACTAAAAAAAAAGAGAATGGAGAAAAGTAAGGAGAATCAGAGGGAAGACAATTTAAGGAAGGGATTAGTCCTAGGCAAAACAAACTCTAATAATGTATGAAAATACTTACAGCTCTTGCCAAAATGGCAAAGAATGGGAACTGAGGTGCTCATAAATTGAAGAATGAATGAACAAGCTATGGAATGTAAATGTGATGAATTATTATTGTGCTCTAAGAATGATGAAGTGATAGCTTCAGAGAAACTTGGGAAGACGTAAGAACTGATGTAGAATGAAGTGGACAGAATGAATACAATGACAACAGTACAGTAGAGGTAAACAACTCTGAAAGAATTGTGAATTTTTATCACTGTAATGACCAAGCACATTTCTAGAGAAAACATGCTACCTATCTCCTGATTAAGACATGAAGGACTCAAAGTGTAGAAGAAGATAATTTGCTTTAAATAATTATACATGTTTGTAATGGATTTTATTTTTCTTTGGTTCTCAATGGGGGAAGGAGTCTTGGGGTGACGGTGAAAAGAATTTTTGATTTAAAAATATGTAATTTTTAAAATACACATAGGCCAAAACAGAAAAATAAACTGCCAAAAAAATAATAATTTAGGGAAGATCAGCTAAGATGGCTGAGTAGGGAGAGGCAGGACAAGCCAGCTCCCCCTACAAGTATTCCAAAAAAGATCTAGAAAATGCGGTAAGCCAAGTCTTGATCATGAAATTCAAGGAAAAAAAAAATCACAAGTCATTTTTTTTCTGGGCCAGATAAGGGAGGGAGGGAGGGAGAGAGAGAAAGAGAGAGAGACAGAGAGAGACAGAGGAAGAGAGAGAGAGAGAATCTTTAGGACCTAGTAACAAAGTATCTAGATAGGGACAAGAGACATTCAGCTTGGGGGTGAGGGGCTCTCTTGGATTCAACATAGAGGGACCTGCTTCAAGAAATAAAGTATTAATTGGTAACCTGTTGTAAGACCCCAGAGCTAGGCCCCAGATTCAGTGCAAACTGAGAAGAGGACCTGGACCTGTGCTTTGAGGTAGCCATGACTACTAGGAGCTATGTGTGTCTGACTCTGAGACCCTAGAAGAACAGGGTCTCAGATTCAGCCCCTAACTCGGCCTGAAAACTGTAGCAGAATACCCAGTGCAGGCAACTCAAATCAAAGGGGAGCCTACAGCTTTATCATTACAAGTCTTCAGAGCTTTCTAGCTAGCTGGTTATGCCTGAGTACAGCATCAGTCTTCACCCTTTATGAGATAACTGTGAGGACATTAAAAGCCTGTAGCTTCCCATCCTGAGTTGTTCCTGAGATGCTAGACTAACAAACACTCAAGGATAAAGAAGCAGTAGGAATCAGGAGGTTATTAAAAACAACCAAGTGCTGCCTAAACATTCCCTCCAGAAATGTAATCCAAAGTTTAGAACTAAGGGGTGGAAGAATTAACAAACAAAGAAGGAATCGAGCATGAAGAGTTAGTATGATAACATGAATGCCCAAGACACAGAGCCAGGAGATTGGACTAAAAAAATCTACACACAAAGGATCAAAGAAAAACATATGTTGAGAACAAATTCAATTAGAATTCCTAGAAGAAATAATAGCAAGAGTTGAAATCCTGAGCACACTCCTCACATTCTTCTACTTTATAAAAGGAGAGGAAACAAAGACAGGGAAAAGTAGAAGAGAAGAGAATGAAGAGAAATACACAATTACATAAATGTGAATGGTATGACTGTTGTTACTGTTCAGTTGTTTCAGTTGTGTCTAACTTTATCGCTGGGGTTTTCTTAGCAAAGAGACTTGAGTGATTTGCCAATTCCTTCTCCAGCTCATTTGAGAGATGAGGAAACTGAGGCAAACAGGGTTGTGACTTGCCCAGGATAACACAGCTAGTAAGTATCTGAGGTTGGATTTGAACTCACGTCTTCCTGACTGCAGGCCCAGTACTCTACTTAGTTCACCATCTATTCACCTCTAAAACAGAGAAGGGCAGAACAGATTAGAAGGCAGAATTCAACAACAGACTGCTTACAAGAAACACTTAAGCCATATGGAATAGTTAGAGCAAAATCTGTAATACTTCAGCTAAAGTAAAAGAGGCAGAAGCAGTAATTACCATCTCAGACAAGGTTACAGAAAAAAACAGATGACTAAAAGAGAGAATCTACATTTTGCTGAAAGGTAGCAAAGACAATGAAATAATTATTAATACTAAATAATATATATATATATATATATATATATATATATATATATATGCATGGAATGACAATGCATCTAAATACTTATAAGAAAAGTTAAATTTTAAATTACAGGTAGAAACAGTAAAATTATAATTAACAGTGGGGGACCTCAGTATATTCCCTTTCAAGACTAACTCTAGCCAAAAAAAAAAAAAGTATTTCTCCAATTATTTCTGTCTTGTTCTTCAGTTGTTTTCAGTCATATCTGATTTGTGACCCCATTTGGCATTTTCTTGGCAAAGACACTGGAGTGGTTTGCATTTCCTTCTTTAGCTCGTTTACCAGATGAGGAAACTGAGGCAATCAGGGTTAAGTGACTTGCCCAGAGTTACACAGACAGTGAGCGTAGTGAAGTCAAATTTGAACTCAGGAAGATGAGTCTTCCTGACTCCAGGACTGGCACTCTATTGACTGAACCACTTAGCTGCCCAGATCTGGTTTGTTTTAAAAGTATTTTGTAGTTGTGTTCTTATATTTCCTGTATCTTGGCAGGGAGACGCTCAAATATTTTATACATTCTTTGGTTATTTTAAATGGAATTTCTCTATGACTTCCTTCCTGTTGTGTTTTAGTGTTACTATATAGAAATGTGGATAATTTCTGTGGATTTATTTTATAAACTGGAACTTTGTCAAAGGTATTGTTTCAATTAACTTTTCAGGTGACTTTCCAGGATTCTGTAAGTAAACTAATATATCAGCAAAAAGCAATTAATTTTATTTCCTTTTTGCCTATGCTTATCAATTTCTTTTTCTTGTCATACTACCATGGTTAGCATTCCTAGCACTGTATTAAATAGTAATGGTGTTGCTTTCAAATATCAGTATTGGGGTATCCCTCAATATCACTACGTCGGTCTACACCCCAAAAAGAGCAAAGAAAGAAAAGGACTTATCTGTACAAAAAATATTATAACAGCTCTTTTTTTTGCAAAGAACAGGAAACTAGAGGGATGCCCTTCAGTTGGGGAATAACTGAACACAATAGCGCATATGAACATAATGAAACCATACTGAGCTATAAGAAATGAAGAGGATAGTTTCAGAGAAAGCTGGGAAGACTTGTATTAAATGATACAGAATGATGCAAGCAGAACCAGGAGAAGAATTTATACAACAACAATGTAAAGGCAACAATCTTAAAAGAGTCGGATCAAGTAATGATCCATCAGAATGAAATGTGCTCCCGAGATCTCCCCTGATGGAGCAGGAATGCACTCTAGGCACAGACTGAGACAAACACACATATATATTTTTTACACATGGCTAATAAAGGAATTTGTTTTGACTATGAACATTTGTTAGATGGATTATAGGGTTTTTGATAAAGCTTAGAGGACTAGAGGAATGAAAAATATTTTTTTTTTGTTAACTGAAATTTTTTTTAAAAAAAGAAATCAAGGTGATGTAAAAACAGAAAACAGCAATAAGTTTAAATTTTTTGAATTATTTTAAAAATAATTTTACTACATGGTAAACCTACAATCTAATTGCAGGAGCAAGACAAGAAAACAAATAATTACAATAGAGAGAGGAAGTTAAGTGAAAAGGATAAGTCTGGGTAAAGTTCTGTAAGGAATCTGAAGAGGGAGAATTTTGCTAAGAGAAATCTGAGGAAGGAGGGGAAGTACCAAGGGAGCGACTCAAAGTCCAAAGTCAAGTTTGGCTTAAAAGGAAAAAAGGGACATCACTGAAAGAAAGAGATCGGAGGGAGTCAATTTTAGACATGAAGATGTAGGGAAAAAAAGAAAATGAGACTAAAAGGAGTATGATCATAAATGAGAGACAGAAGAGCTGAGTTGAGTTTATTGTTTTAAATAAGGTTTAACAGGTAGGCTGGAGTCAGATTATGGAAGACCCTGGATGGCAGGATCAGGAGTTCATACTTTAATAATTTTTGATGGTTAATGAATATAATAAACACTTACAAAGCATTTAAATTAAAATAACCAGCAAGGCCTTCAAAACGTATTAGTCTCAAAAGACGTACAATATGCTGTCAACAAGAACATACTAGAACAAAGAGTTCTTTTAAAATACTAGGAGAGTTACTTACTGGAACCAGGATGCCAGAACTGATGGAAAGATCACCTTTTATACTCACCAGTGATACCATTTTCTATTTTTATCAACCTTTACTGGTCAAAACACTTTTGAAATTAGGAATCTAAGGGAAGCAGCACACAGGTACTGAAAGTTCAATATAGTCAGGGGTAATCTTAACGTGCCTTAAGAGAATGGGTACTACACAGTTTTTTCAGCCAAAGATATAGGCAGTGGGGGAGGGAAGGGAGAAGAGGAAACAAGTGAACGATATCAATTAATCAACAAGCATTAATTAAATAGAGATAAATGCCAAGCATTAGGCTGACCCCATGATGCTCTAATTCCTTTTAACCCCACCAATTACGTCAAAATCGAGATAAAATGAATACCAAGAGCAGGCATAAAAGAAAAATCAAACCACAAAAGGTTAATAAAGTCCTGGCACCTGTTACTTTCCCTCTATCCCTCACTGTTCAATCACTGGCCATCTAATAGCAAACTGTTCCCAATTCCCACTTCTCTTTCTCAACCCCATTCTGGGCCCATATACCACCATCCCAACCCTGTTCATCATGCCTTCCAATATACCCTCTGCAAATGCTATACTAGAGTGACAAACTTCATTCTACACTTCTTCCTCTCACATTCTTTTCTCCTATTTTCTAATACCCAGCTTCCCTCTCTGATCATATTTACCAGCACTATCTGTACTTTCATTCACTCACCACTCCTCCACCTCACATACACACAATAGTCCTACATAGTGGAGTCAAAATGTCCATTGCTCTCATTGCCAGTTTCCCTCTGACATTATTATTCAAACCTCCTCTCCTCCCCACCTGCTGTCCTACTGCTGAAGCAAGGAATTCTAGAGGTCAGAGGAAATTCCTCACCATTTCCCATCCAACTACTTTGCTGGATGTCATCACTTCCAGAAACTCATTTTTCTGCAAAATGAAAGCAAATTGTGAAATTCTCACCTCCTCAGAACATTTTCACCTCAGGTATAGGATACAATCATTACCTAAAGTTTTCCATTTCCTTGATCAAAAAGTGTGTCATTTCTCTATCTGACTGTAACCTCTTTTCTATTCCAACTGTCCCAATATGCTTGGCTCCAACTAAACCTAATTTCTCTCATTGAGACCTGTGCTGCATCCCTGCCTCTGAGCCTCTATTCCCCCTCAACCCATCCACCTCACTTAGTATAACCTCAAACTCCTAGCTCTGGATTCACTTTTCTTCTCAACCTGAATCCTATAGTTAATCAATTCAACACTTCCAGCTAACATTAGAATCTTCCCACCTTTGGCCTATCAACACTTAACCTCCTGACAAACAGCCCTAGACTACTCCATCTGCTCCACTTCACACAAATTAATCTTGTCCAACTTTAACTGGGCCCTCACTGCAGCAAAACCTTTCTATTTTTCCTTATTTCTTTATCTCACTCTCCATGGAAGCTATTTCAAAGCTTCTTTTCCTCTAACCTTTCCATAGCTCCTCTACCCTCAAGTCTCAGCTAAGGACTTCACCACTTCCTTTACTGAGAAAATTAAAGCTGTAAGGGCAGCACGACCCTCTTCGTGCCTTCTCTTCATCTCAAAACCCCTTGAATATTACCTCCCACTCACTCTATATTCCCCTCTCTAATGAGGTCGTCCTTTTTGCCAAGACCCTTGTATCTCCAAGTGCCCTTGACCCATTCCCCTACTGGAAGACAGGTGTTGGACTAGAGGTAGAAAATGATAACATACATTTTCCAACATGGCCAATGAGTGATTTTATTTGCTTGATTATGCTGACTTGTTTGTTGTTTGTCAATTTAAGAATAACAGAACTAAAATCTCATCAAAACCGAAAAAAAAACAGGCATCAAACAAGGTACATATGTGGTCAGTTGGAGTATCAGGTGGATTGGTTGTGCCCAAATGTTGCATCCTTTTTTTTTTTTTTTTAAACAGGAAGAGAGCTCAATGTTGTGGAGGTGTTAAGGCAAGGTGACAGTTTAAAAAGGCCAACAATCAGTCTTAAAAAATATATATGCACGAAGAAGGGGGCATAAAGGGAGAAAGACAATCAGGACAACTTTAAAAATGTCCTGAGTTTTTATATACTTTAAAAAGGAAATAATCTGGATACTGTAGAGATGTGCAGTTTGATTACTACCATTCTCTATTTCTGATCTTTGCATATGCACGAATTCAAGCTCATGATAAAACATTAAAAAAAATTTTTTAAGAACAAAGTTACCAATGAAGCTATCTCTAAATTACCACAGAGATCCAGCCCGTCTCTCCCCTGGGCTTTAGTCCCACATCACCATGCCTGTCAGACACATCAAGAGACATCTCAAACTGAACTTTCCCCTAAACTTTCCTCTATTCCAAACTTCCCTATGTCAAAGGAAACATAATATTCTTCTGTACCAGGCTTATAAGCTCAGTCTTCCTCAGCTGCTCACTCTCCCTCCTCCAGAACCCATCAGTTGAAGGTTAGGTCCTTCTACCTCTACACCTCTTGCTTTTAATGGTTCTAAACCTTCCCTTCTCTCTACTCACATAGCCACTACTGTAGTTCAGGATCTCATCACCCCTTGCCTAGAATCAGTGCTACTTTAACTGTGTATTTTTTGTTTCTTTGTCTGTTTGTTTTGGAGGGGGAAAGGAAAGGCAATTGGGGTTAAGCAACTTGCTCAAGGTCACACAGCTAGTAAATGTGTCAAACGTCTGAGGCCACATTTGAACTCAGGTCCTCCTGACTCCAGGGGCAATGCTCGTACTCACTGTCCCACCTAGCTACTTAAAAATGGCTAAAGGGATTGTGAGTGGAAAAAATTTAAGAAACCTTGGCCTAGATTACTGCGTGGTCTCCTAATTAGACTGTCTCAAATCTCTCCCCATATGAGTCTACCCTTCACACAGGTGCCACAGTGATATTCTTAAGCACACAGATAACCATGTAATACCCCATCAATCTCCCATGACTCTATACTTACCTCTAATTCAAAATGTAAATATTTCTATCTAGCTTTTAAAGTCCTTCACAAACTGGTTCCAACTTAACCTCCAGCTTCATAATACATTACTTCTCTCCTTTTCCCACTCTGCAATCCAGACAGATTGGCTTTTTCTCTCCTCACTTCTACCTCATAGAATCCCTCTCTTCCTCCAAGACCCTGCTGAAGAGGGGGCAGGGCAGAGCCAAGACGGCAGGGTAAAAGCAGGAACTTGTTTGAGCTCTTCCCCAAACCCCTCCAAATATCTGTAAAAATAAATAAATTCTAGAGCAGTTGAACTCACAAAATGACAGTGAAACAGATCTCCACCCCAAGACAACTTGGAAGGTCAACAGGAAGGGTCTATCACATCAGGCTGGGAGTGGAGTGCTGTTCACGATGAGCCACGCTAGCACATACGAGCTGACGTATGCCTCAAGGGACTGAATCACTGGCAGCTGTGACATTTTTCAGACTTCTCACTCCAAAATGCCAAGGGCAACTTGGAAGGTTGGTAGAAAAAGCCTGTCGGACCTGCGTAAGAGAGGAACATGGTCTGGCCCCAGGGCAACAGAGCACATGGGAAGTGGAGCAGAGGTTGTTTCTGGAGTTCTAGGCCCACAAATTGTGGGAGGATCAAGTGGCTGATCAGAAGGGGACTGCAGAGATCTCTTTGCCTGTGCTGAGGCAGGATTCTCCTGCTTTGCCCTGCTTGGATCTGTGTCACAGTCCTGGCATGAGGAGGAGCACTGGTATGTGCTCCTGGTGTGAGCAAAGTTTGTGGCTACAGTGGAGAGGGAATCCTCCTCACAGTTCCAAGGCAGAAAAGAGTACCTGAGGTCACTTACAGACCAGAAAAGGAGTAGACATCTCTCTTTTGATCATATAGCCCTGGAAGAGCTGAAAATTTGCAAGTCCCTAGAAGTATTTCTGTAAACAGTTGCATATAACCCCTGAAGCTTGGGACAGTACACCTCCCTATCACCCACTGGAAGCAGAAAACTACCTTGACAAAGAACTCAAATGTCAAGTAATTGGCTGGGAAAATGAGCAAAAAGCAGGGGAAAAAAACTATAGAATCTTACTTTGGTGACAAAGATCAAAACATACAACCAGAAGAAGACAACAAAGTCAAAGCTCCTACATCCAAAGTCTCCAAGAAAAATATGAATTGGTAGCAGGCCATGGAAGAGCTCAAAAATGAGTTTGAAAATCAAGTTAATTAGAGAAAAACTGGGAAAACAAATGAGAGTTATGAAGAAAATTATGAAATATGAGCCAATACCTTATTAAAGGAGACCCAAAAAATAAGAAAATAACACCTAAAAAGACAGACAAATTGCAAAACAGGTCCAAACTCAATGAGGAGAAGAATGCCTTAAAAAATCAGAATTGGTCAAACGGAAAAAGAGGTCCAAAAGCTCACTGAAGAAAATAATTCTTTAAAAATTAGAATGGAGCAAATGGAAGCTAATGACTTTATGAGAAATCAAGAAATTATATCAAGAAACCAAAAGAATAAAAAATAGAAGACAATGTGAAATATCTCACTGGAAAAACCACTGACCTGGAAAATAGATCCAGGAAAGATAATTTAAAAATTATTGGACTACCTGAAAGCCATGATCAAAAAAATGAGCTTAGACATTCTTTTTCAAGAAATTGTCAAAAAAAACCCTGCCCTGATATTCTAGAATCAGAGGGTAAAATAGATATTGAAAGAATCCACCAATGACCTCCTGAAAGAGATCCCAAAAGAAAAACTCCTAGGAATATTGTAGCCAAATTCCAGAGTTCACAGGTCAAGGAGAAAATACTGCAAGCAGCCAGAAAAAAAACCAGTATTGTGGAAACATAATCAAGATAACACAAGGACTAGCAGCTTCTACATTAAGGGACTGTAGGGCTTGAAATATGATATTCCAGAGGTCAAAGGAGCTAGGATTAAAACCAAGAATCACCTACCCAGCAAAAGTGAGTATAATACTTTAGGAAGAAAAATGGACATTCAAAGAAATGGAGGCCTTTGAAGCAGTCTTGATGAGAAAACCAGAGCTGAATTGAAAAAATTACTTTTTAAATACAAGAATCAAGAAAATAATTAAAAGATAAGCAGGAAAGAGAAATCTTAAGGAACTTAGTACAGTTGAACTGTTTAGATTCCTACATGGAAAGAAAATATTGGTACCTCTTGAGACTTTTCTCAGTATTAGGATAGTTGGAGGGAATATATATATAGACAGAGGGCACAGGACAAGTTGAATATGAAGGGATGATATCTAAAAAAAATAAAATTAAGTGGTGAGAGAAGAATATTTTGGGGAAAGCAGAAATAGAATGGGGTAAATTATCTAACATAAAAGAGGCAAGAGAAAGCTTTTAATATAGAGGGGAAGAGGGAGGAGGTGAGAGGCAATGAGTGAACCTTACTCTCATCAGATTTGGTTTAAGGAGAGAATAACATACACACACAATGGGGTATGAAAATCATTATTTTACCCTGCAGAAAAGTAGTGGGGAAATGGATGGGGGGGCGGAAAATTAGAAGGGAGGGCAAATGGGAGGAGGGGGTAATTAGAATCAAACACTTTACAGGAGGAATGGGGTCAAAGAAGAGAACAGAATAAATGGGGGGCAGGATAGGATGGAGGGAACTGCAGTTAGTCTTTCACGACTGTTCTAGAAGTGTTTTGCATAATTGCACATGTATAGCCTATATTGAATTGCATGTTTTGTCAATGAGGGTGAGTGGGGAGGGAGGAAGGGAAAGAACATGGAAGCCAAAGGAATGTTAAAAATTGTTTTTACATGCAATTGGGAAATAAGACATACAGGCAATGGGGCACAGAAATCTATTTTGCCCTACAAGAAAATAGAGGGGAAGGGGTAAGAGAAGGGGGAGTGATAGAAGGGATGTCAGATTGGGGGCAAGAGTAATCAGAATTCATGCCATCTTATTGGTAGAGGGATGGGAAAGATGGGGAGAAAATTTGGAACTCAAAATTTTGTGGAAGTGAATGTTGAAAACTAAAAATATGTTAATTAAAAAAAGAAAAAGACTCAGCTCAAGACCCTACCTGATAATTCCCACTCCCTAGTATTTATTTTCTATTTACTCCATAAATACTAGTTTACCTACTGCTACAGCATATTTCCTATGCTGAACTACAAGGTCTTCAAAAAAGAATGGTTTCATTCTTTATATTTTTATCCCCAATACTTGTAGCAAAGTGATTATTCATGCAAGATTCAAGGCACTACGCTATGCAAAGATGATGAAAAGGAATATAATTCACAGCCCTGGTTCTTTTCCTCAAAAGACCTACAATCTAAGTGGGAAGGCAAGACACATCCATTAAAAAAATAATATGAAAGATAGCATATGGTAAGTAACAAATGAATGACACAAACCAATGCCTCTCTTTGAAGCAATTCAAGGAGGAAGGAATTCCACAAAGAGAAAAGGTTGTAATGGCAGATAAATACACACAGCAAAGCTGTGATTACTCTATCTTATCAATAAGCAATAATAAACACTCAGATTACCTGAAATCAAGCTATGAATGAGAAGTCTGCTTCTTATTGGTCTCTCAAGTTTCCTCAAATGTAAAACAGGGGTAATAACAGCCCCTACTTTATAAGGTGGCTGCGAGGATAAAAGAAGATACTTTTAAAAGCATTTTAAGCACGTCTTATTCCCTTCCCCTTGCTAAAAAAAAATTTTTTTAAAAAAGAATAATCTATACACAATTGAAGGCATGCTTAATGAAAATCTGAGACAGAAAGAGCTGAGTTTTTGCAGTGGACATATCCAGAGAGTGGCTTATCAGTTCACAGATGCTAGACAATCTCTGCAGACTGATAACAAACCTACTCTAGAATCAAACAGGTGAAAAAGAACATGTGCAATGCAGGTAGAAAAATACAGGGCACTTTAAAAAATCCCAAATTTCTCTCTGAAACAAAGGTCTATCTTCCTAACAATATTCTTCCATGATACTGAATGCTTTGATTAATGGAATACCACAATTTACAAAGAATTAAAACTAAGGGTAAAGAGGACGAAGGCAGAAAAACCACTGGTTTTGAAGTCAGATGATCTGAGTCCAAACTGCACCTCTGAACTTTCTGCAAACCTAAAAGCACTAGATAAATATCAATTACCATAGTATTTTAAAGGTTCGGAATGCCCAAATTGAGTTTTTTCAATGTTTAAATCCAAATGTAGTGATCAAACAATAAATATGAGCAGTATTCTTTTTTGTTGAGTCATCTTTCAGTCATGTCCAACATTTTGTGACCCCATTTGGGGTTTTCTTGGCAAAGATACTGGACTATCCTTCTCCAGTTCATTTAACAGATGAGGAAACTGAGGTAAACAGGGTTAAGTGACTTGCCTAGGATCATACAGCTAATGTCTCAAATTTGAACTCAGGAAGGTTAGTCTTCCTGATTCCAGAGCCAGAGCTCTTTCTACTGTGCCACTTAGCAGCCCAGGGCTACCCGTGAAGAAGAGCACAGTGGGGGTGGTTTGCCACCCTTGTTCTGAATTGTATATTTATATAAGCAGCATTAGCAAAAATAAATATAATATTCAGAACAAGGAAGACAACCACCTCCACTGTGCTCTTCACAGGTCAGCCCTCATTTGTAGTATTATACTCAGTTCTTCCTCCTTTTAAAGCAGATAATAACAAACATCTGTAGACAGACTATGAGAAGGTTGAAAATCATGTCAGATGGGATGTTTGGTATACAGAAGACCTAGGAGGGTCATACGCACCTTCAACTATCTAAAGAGCTACGATGATGAAAACAGATTAGATTTATTCTGTATAGCTGCAGAAAAGTACAATTAGAATGGGTTAGAGGTCACAGAGAGAAAAATGTTAATAAAAAGCCACCTCTTAATAATGCAGTAGAAATACTGTGTACAGCTTTTTCTAGAAGTCTGACTGAGAAAAGGAATCATACGGTGATAGTTTGGGGAGATGGCAGAATCAAGTGAAGGGTTTTGCTTTATTCTGAAAGGAGGGGAGACACATTGGTTAAGTTTTAAAAGTGATAGGAAGGGCAAAGGGAGACTTGAAGATTTGTGAATTAAGGGGAAAAGGAGAGGTGGAGAGAGGGAAGAATATGAAGGTAGACAGAGGGAATCTGAAGAGAGGATGCCTGAGAATGCAATCTCCGAGAAAATATGGGAGGAAATAGCCTTCATACAAATGTAGAAAGGTTGGTTTTGGCAAAAAGAGACACCTCTTATTTAGAGATTGGGAGTAAAGAGGAAAAAGTGGGAAATATTAAAAGATTTTGAAATGATAAAGACAGGCTATTTTAAAATACCTTAACACAACCCCTAGCTCTATCTTTTTGTGATGCTATAAATAGAAAAGCTGGAGTAGCTTTAGTGAAATACCAGAAACACAGTGATCATTGTAGATTTCTTAGGACAGTGTTCTTTGTTCTTACAAAGATTATAAATTTTCTCAAGACAGCCTTTGAACCTTCTTCAAAGAAATGCGAAGTTCTTCAATGGCCAAGTAATGTCACTCATGGAAGAGTGCTGGCCAAAAACCCAAAATATTTCACATTTCAACACCCCTAAGATCAGGCTCAAACAAATTTTATGACAAAGTTTCTCTGTATTCAAAGTATTAGGATTATAACCTATAAAGTTTCTGTCTTCCACAACTGAAAGCTGGACTCTAATCCTAAATGCCTCTGACTCCAATCTCTGACAAAAACCTGTTAGATGTTAATAGATAGACTGATCATAATTTAGAAGTGTGTGAAGTGATCATTCAAAAGACTCCATTACTATATAGGCAGCAATCAACAACATCATTGTAGTTTCACCCACTTCTTCTCCCAGTAATATATATGGGTGTGGTTTAAAGACAGTCCGGATTAATGGCTAGAATGGTGGGCCTGGAGTCAGGAAACCTGAGCTGGCATCTCACCTCAGACATTACATCTATGTGATCATACGCATCTTATTTAACATCTCAAGTTCAGTTTTCTTCCATACAGCACAGATGATGATTATCTACAATACCTACATCAGAGCGTTATTGTGAAGAAAAGACTATATAAATATTAGAAATTATTGTTAGTTAGATCTATAACTTCATTCAGTACCTGTATATAAAGGCACTCTGCTAATCTTCCAAATTCATTCCTTCAAGCAGCTATGAAGTGGTATTTCTAAAGAATAGATTTGATCACATCACTCCCCTACTCAATAAATATCAGTAGCTTATTACCTCTATATTACCTTTGTAGGATCAAACATAAACTCTTCTGTTTATCATTTAAAGCCTTTCAAAATTCAGCACCAACCTACTTTTCTAGGCTTACTCTCCTTTCCATACTCAATGGTCTTTAATCCAACTGGCTTGTCTGCTATTCCTCACATATCTCTGCCTACCTCCATGCCTGGAATACATACTCCTCACCTCTGAAAAGCTGAGTTAAAGGCCATCTTCCAAGATCTTTCCTAATCCCCTCCCCCAGAAACTAGAGCCTCTCTCCAAAATAACCATTGTGCATAAAACCTTAGTATCATCTTCGACTTCTCATCTGTACTCATTTCACATATTTAACTGTTTACAACATCCTCTCAATTTCTACTTTCACATCTCTCCCTTTTCTTCACTCACACCGCAACCACCCTCATACAGGTCCTCAGCACTTCATGCCTAGACTATTACAATAGGCTTCTGGTGGAACTTTCTATCTCATGTCTCCACTCACTCTAGTTCATCTTCTTTCAACTCAGCTGGCAGAGTGATCTTCCTAAAGTGCAAGTTTGAGCATGTTACCCCCAACCTAATAAGAGTCAGTGGTTCCCTATTATCTCTAGGAATAAATATAAAATGCCTTTTGACTTTTAAGGACCTTCACAACTTGGCTCTCTCCAACCTTTCTAGTCTTATTCTTTACTCCCCAGTCCTCTCCACATACTCTACAATCCAGAGCCACCCTGTAGCTCACATAAGATACTCTATCTCCCAACTCTATGTCTTTTCATTAACCATCCCTGATATGCCTGAAATGTTCCTCCTCACCTTTGTGTGTTAGCTTCTTTCAAGACCCAGTTCCTGCCTTCTGCAAGAGCCCTTTCCCATCCTCCACCCCATTTTTCTCTAGGATCACTTCCCATTTACACCACATCTTGTACCTACATAGTTGTTGTATGTTGTCTCCATTAAAATACGACCTCTTTGAAGACAGACTGTTTTTTACTTCTTTTGTATTCATAGCAATAGCACAGTGCCTGGCACTTAGCTAAGTGCTTAATAAATGCTTGTTGATTTGACACTGACTGTATGTATATGTTACAGAGATAAATGTCTTCCCTGACAGAATGCAAGTTCCTTGAGAGCAAGGTCTATTTCTTTTTTGTCTTATATCCCTAGCACCTCCGAGTGACTGCTGCAGACTAAGTACTTAAAAAATTCTTGCTGAATGACTCAGTCCCAAATGTTTGAGAAACAAAGATGAAAAGGACATGGTTTCTGACCTCAAGAAGCTTACAGCACAGCAAGGGAGATACAGACAAGTAACTAGAACAGATTGTGGAAATACCATTGAAAGAAAAAACAAAATGCAGTAGGAATTCAGAAGAGGTTTCCTCTCTGCCTGGAAGGGATCAGGAAAGACATCTTAGAGAAAATAGAATTTGCTAAGTTCCTTTAAGTAGGAATCAGACTAATGGAGGGAGAGAGGGAAAAATAGGAAGTAAAGACATTTTAAATGGAGAGGAGCTAAGCAAAGGCAAGGAAAAGTTCAAGAAAGTATACCTGGAGTAATCAGTCTAGTTTGGTTAGTAAATGACAACAGAGAGGATTTAAGAGTGGAAAGATAAGTGGAAAGAGCTAAATCTTAAGAGAACCTTGAATGCTTGGCTACAGAGTTTAAATTTGATTCTAAGAACAATGTGAGGCCATCAGAGTTTTCTTAACAGGAACATTACATTATGAAATTCATGTCTTACAAAGATGAATCAAGTAATGATGCCAACTGTAAAATGGAGACCAGTTAGAAGACTATTGCATTTGTACAAGCATGAGGCAATGAGAGTTCAGACTACAATGACAGTCATGATAATAAAGGATGGATAGGGGTACATATCAAAATACCTTGCAGACAATAAAGAACTGTTTGTTTACTAAAAAGAATGGATAGGGCTTAGCTAATAAATGAACATAAACAAGAAGTAAAACAACCAAAACTTGGAAGCTCTGAAAATAAGGAAAACATCACAAACCTTAGAACTGAAAAGAATGTCATATTATTAATACAAACTGTGAAGGTGAGAGGAAGGGAAAATATGGAGTTTCATTCGGGATATGTTGAGCTTCAAGGGACATCTGGAAAGCTGGACATATTTAGGCTGAATATATTTTGGAGGATTTCTTAATTTTGTTTTTAAGCTTTTAGAATGAAGGCAAGGTGAGATAGCGGGCACCTACTAGACCTGATATGCTAAATCAATTTTTCTTGAATGATATTACTACTCTGATCTAAACACACCATTAGAGTTTATTATAGCAGCAATTTTGGAAAGAAAAAAAAAAGAGCATATCATGCTCTCTCAAACTCCCAAAAACATCTGAGTAGTTATCTAGGCAGTTGACTGTAGTTTAGAGGTAAGTATTAGTAGCAGCAAACCTTTCTCCCACAAAAGCTCTCATTCCTGGGTCTCTCATATTTCATGAATGACGATTTCTTCACAAAATACATCATATTTTAAGTATTTACAAAGAGGATCTCTTCACTTGAATCAACACTTTGCCCATAAACAAAAAAAGACAGTAGATTAATAAAATCACAAATTGGAAGAACTACAAATATGATCATTTACTAAGAATTGTGTAGGTTGGCAAATTTATTTCAAACTGATTTTCCACTTGGGATCAAAACCAACTGTTCCCTCCTCCAGCAACTAATTTAATAAAAGCCACATTCTCTGATTCAGCAATCCTGCTTTTCATTTCCTGGAAACTGTGGTTTCAGATTACATTAATATTTTTCTATTCTCTAATACACAAAGTTGTTAGACAGTATGGCCTACTTATAGGCACATCAAAGTACTGAGCAAGGAAAGATAGGGTTTGACCATGGAAATTACAGAAAACAATGAAAAATAAAAATGCAAATGCTAATTTAAAAAAAAGATAAATTTTTTTCTACACAAGGTACCGTATGATGGGAGTAGTACTCAGGAAACAAACATTAGTATGACACCAAGTATCCACAAGTAAAATACCTGAGTTTTGATGTCAGTCTTTTTAGCTACTCTCACAATTAGTTGAAACAATCTTTAAGGGAACAGATCCAAAGGAGCAATGTCACAAAAGGGAAGGGTTCGTACAAATCAAATGCTAGCTTGTCCCAAGTTGCTTACAAGTTTCCAAACTTGTGACAATGTTGTTATAATGTATTTCAGATAACACTAACAGGTGTGCCTTATATAGGCATCCCTGAAGAAAGGAGGCCACAGCTGGTGGAAAGGTAAAACAAATTTGACTGCTTGAAACAAAAATGATAACGCATAAATGATGACAATCAAATGCAGTCCTCAGCCTCTTCTGTAAAGCAAAGCTATCAGAGCCTTCTTTGTTGCACACAAATGATGCTAGAGAAGAAACAGAGAATCGCTGCTGAAAGAGCGAGAAGAGGTCAACCCGGTCCAGATTTCAGAGGAAAAAAAATTGCACCATGCGGATCCCATAACGAAAAGACCACAGAATTGGGCAGAAGGCCTGGGTTTCAGGCCCATTGTATGATGGGCTCTGAAGTTCACTTCAGACTGATATTCTTTTTTTTTTGTATTTAAATTTATTTCAGTTTTCAACATTCATTTCCACAAAATTTTGGGTTCCAAATTTTCTCCCCATTTCTCCCCTCCCCCAACCCCAAAAGGCCAAGCATTCTAATTACTCCTAGTACCAATCTGTCCTCCCTTATAACATCCCTCCCTTCCCTTATCCCCATCTTCTATTTTGTCCTGTATGGCAAGATAAATTTCTATACCCAATTACCTGTATTTCTTATTTCCTAGTTGCAAGAACAATACTCAACAGCTGTTTCTAAAACTTTGAGTTCTAACTTCTCTTCATCCCTCCCTCCCCACCCATTCCCTTTGGGAAGGCAGGCAATTCAATATAGGCCACATCTGTGTATTTTTTGCAAATGACTTCCATAATAGTCGTGTTGTGTAAGACTAACTATATTTTCCTCCATCCTTTCCTGCCCCCCCGTTTCTTCTATTCTCTCTTTTGATCCTATCCCTCCCCCAAGAGTGTTGACTGTTGCTCCCTCCTCCCACTGCCCTCCCTTCCATTATCCCCCCCCCACCCTGCTTATCCCTTTCTCCCCCACTTTCCTGCATTGTAAGATAGGTTTTCA
>CM053771.1:67510261-67575121 GCA_028658325.1 Potorous gilbertii
TTCCTTTAGTCGAATGTGATGAGAGTAAGCTTCATGTTTTTTCTCTCACCTCCCCGCTTTTACCCTCCACTGAAAAGTCTTTTACTTGCCTCTTTTATGAGAGATAATTTGCCCCATTCCATTTCTCCCTTTCTCCTCCCAATATATTCAGACTGATATTCTAAGATCTTATGAATCGCCAATAGAAGAAACAGGATGCAACATTCCCAGAAGGCACAACATGGATTATCACAAGTTTCCTTTAGGAACATCTGTACATAAGATACTCCTGTTGTTTCCAACCAGAACATAAAGTTTGTGCTTTACAGTTATCTCAAAGTTGTCTTGTTCTCCTTCACTTCTGTCAGACATAGTTGAATGAACTCCTTGGCTTCAAGTGCACGCGTGCATGTGTATGTATCTAACAAATTTGTATTTTGTCTAGAAAGGTCTTGAGCAAAAATCTTATCTCTACAAAGTATCACTCATGATCTTTTTTCCTATCAAACTCTTCAGGGATAACCATGGCTTCTAGATACCTGATACAAACTCCACTCGTGCCACATAGTTTTATTCTACAGTAAATGGAGTCTTTAAGTACTGGGTTGTATGATCTGAGGTGCAATAAGAGGCATAATTTGATTTCTTTTAAATTTTTTGAGGAACACGGCAGCACAATTGAGGACAACCCTTTCTCAAGCAACTTTCTGTCTAATTCCCTATCAAGCCAGGAGTATCTCATTATAACCAATTCCAGCACCAGTCTTTTTAGAGAAAAGGAACAAGGTATCTCAAATGGCTCCAAATGGCCAGGAGTCATCATCCTTATTCAAACAACAATCTAAACTGATATTCCAAAAATATTTTAAGTATTTCTCCTAGGCTACAAGGTTACTACACGTCAAACTAAAAGATATTCAGAACAAGGAAAGGGATAGTCCTATTATTTACCCAAAACTATGTGTTAAATTTTAAACGAGATACTGAAAAACTCATATGAAACCAGGAATGGAAATGAAAAGACTCCTCTTAGAGAAAAGAAGATTCAGGAAGAACCTTGTGGCCCTCTAATCTAAACTATTTAATGGGTGGTGGAATAGAAGACATGCTAGATTTCTTCGTACCTTCAGGGAGCAGAATTAACCCCAAGAAGTGGAAGTTAAAAAGGATAGGTGGAGTTGGGGGTAGCCCTGTGAACTTCAATTCTGTATAATAAGAACTTTATTTGACAATTAACCATTTCCAAAAGTGGAACTAGATGTTTTGAATTCTTTATCACCTTCCATGTTCTGACAAGTTGGATGCTTACTTGGCAAAGTATCACACAGCAGAGATACTTAAAACTTTCCATCATGACTCTGGTAATGCCTATGCATCCCTTGTCAGAATGTCATTAAATGAATAAAATACATAAGATTACAAAGGAAACCAATTATAATGAAACACAGTGATCAAAATATTTTTTAAAAAGGACCCCAGGTTAAGTAACCCTATCATACAGGAAATTCCTATATCACCCACAGAGCTGACACCACAATGCTTTCCTAAAGTACACGAATGAGCACATCATTGCTCTACACAACAGTGTACTCCCTACTACCTCTAGAGTCAAACAGAAACTTGATACTTAAAATCCTTCACAATATGGCTCCAACATACTTTTCCAACACGATCATATATTACTTACTCCTCTTTAGGTGGTCCTGCTAGTGCTCACACACAGTATTCCATCACCCACCTGTGTGCCTTTGCACAAGCTGTCCTCCATGACTGAAATGTCCTCTCTTCTCCCTCACCTCTACTTCTTAGAAATCTTAGTTTCCTTCAAAACTCAACATCATTTACTTCATAAGGGCTTTCCTGATGCCTGAACTGATGGGGTTTCCTCCACCAGAACTGTACTTGCTGTACATATTCGCTATACTTGTGAATATGTTTTGTACATAAATGTGCACGTTATCTCCTCTAATAAAATGGAAGCTTCTTGAGGACAGACATTTTTCCTTTGCCTTTGAACCCCAGATATCTTGCAGTTTGTGGCACATAGTAGGAGCTTACTAATTCAACAAACACCTACTGACTGATTAGCCTAGCTACCCCCTAACATGGTATGAGTCTATTACCTGAAATATGATCAGCAAAGCATGAATTTGTGTGAATGTGTGTGTGCGTGTTGGTGGCTGTCCTTCTTCCTCAAAAACAACCAAAATGACATCCCTATGTATAGTATGTCTGTGGCTGATCAGCTCAATTCTACCACAGATAAGGCATAAACAGTTCATATTAACATTTGGAGTGGAGATGTCTCTAAATTCACATATCTCATGTTTCATTTGAGCTACTACAATTCTGCTTTGCTCACAGAGCACAGTGCCTTCTTTGATGTAGGTATACCATGGTGGGCAGCAATGCCGATTCTGTGCTAAGCATCCCCAGGTCAATATGGCTAAGTTCAGCTAGCCCAGATGGCATCACCTGGCAGTGACCCTGTAGTCGCCAAGGCTCTACAGACAATGACAGCACAAAAAGAGCAAAAGAAATACTATAAAGGACATGACAACAAAGGCAAATGCAGGATACAATGTCATTCAACAAATGTTTACTTAGCACACTTCTGTCAAGGACAGCCAGAAGGGAGGACAAGACAACTACAATGCAAACTAAAACATGAAACCAATGAAAAGAGAGACAGACAGGGAGAAGTGATGCCATTTCCCAGGGTGAGGACATAGGCATTAGCAGCAGCATTTCTACAGAACTTAAAGGTTTGGATTCAGATAAAGGACCTAGAGGGCCACATGTGGCCACAGGTTCCCCACCAGCTCCCTACCTCTGACCTAGCTACATCAAAGCAAATGGTCACCTCTTCTAATTATAAATACTCTGGAACATGCCAGAAGCACAAGGAAGGTGGGTTAAATGGTCTCACAAACAGACTGATATAGCTTTGGTAAAGTACTGCTCTTCCAAGTGACATCATTATGTAGCTTCATGTTTATACTTCTTTCCAAGGTGGGGTCCACCTCCGTTCCTCCTGATCTGTATCTTGTCACTAGACTCAGATGACTCCAGAGGAAAAAGTGAAGCTAGTGACCCTATACAGCCCTCCCTCATTTAAATCCAATTCACTTGAATTCACTTGCAAGTCTTAGCATCACCTTCCTGATGTCATGGTCCTCTTCAAGAACAAAAACCAACAATGTTTTCATATAACACTTAAAACTCCATTCTCACTCTGATTCTGTCTTATTTCTATAGTTATTTCTCATTTTTCTCTAAACTGTTCTCTAAAACACCTAGATGTCCACTCAGTGCAGTGCAGTTAATTGCATGCCTTGAAGACTATCTGTTTCTTGTCCCCGTTCCAGCCATGATGATTACTGGGCTCCAAATCCTTCCTTTCACCTCTCCTCTTCCCCTCTCCCAGTTTTTGTACAGATCATATTAGTCCTAAACAAACGATCAGCTAATAGAATCAGAAACCACCACAAGAATGACTCCTCTTAAAGCAGAGTAACAGAGCAGTAGCTTTCTTGGAAGCTATTTCACACTGTTACTCATACTGAGCTTGAAGTTCACTAAAACCTGCAGATATTTTGCAAACAAACATCCTTCTAGACATCTCAGGCCAATAAAGATAATTTACACACACACACACACACACACACACACACACACACACACACACTGTGTGTCTATCTCTCTCCATATTAAGACTATCCATATATAAATAAATATTAAAATTTCTTAACAGATTTAGCCCAATGTTCTGGCCTGTCAAGATTTATCATCCAGTATGTCACCTATCTCTTCCAAATTAATATTATCTTTCAGTTTGATTAAGTATAGCAAATCGTTACTAAAAATATCAAATAATACAGAGTAAAAGATAAATGACTCGGGACTCCCCTGAAGACCACCTTCCAAAATGAAAACAAACCATTGTGATAACTCTTTCATCTGGCTATTCAGTTATCTCCAAATCAAACTAAACATGGGCTTGTCTAGCACACATCTCTCCATCTTGTCCACAAGAAAAGCATGAGAAACATTTATCAGATATGCTTCTAAAATCTTACTAAAACAACTCTATAGCATTCTCCTGAACTACCGGTTTAGAAAATAATGAAGTGGCTCTTTGTGATGACTGCTTCTTTTTCTAGAAAGGTTCACTAGTTATCCCTTTAATAAGTCAACATAAAATAAATCAAACACACTGATCTTTAATTTGCAAGCTACATTCTTTTCCCCCTCTCCTAAAAATCAAGACATCTGCTCTTCTCTAGTCCAGAGGTACTTCTGTAATTGCTTCCAAAAACACAACTGGCAATGGCACTTTCAGTACCCAAAGATGTGATTCCTCTGGGCCATGTGATATGAACTCAACAAAAGTTGCTAAGTGCTCTTCTGCTATGTCCTTACTTAGTTTGATATCAATTTACTGCTAAGATATCTGGTGCACCCTTTCGAGTCTAAAGATCATGACTCAATAGAACAAATAAGACAACATACTTTCTGTGGCTTGACCTCTCTGCTGTACATATATAGATACAGTCTCATTTTTCAAAATGCAGGCTGACATTATAGTTAATAAAACTAATTTAAAAGCAATACCGCATTTATAGCTTTTTCCGTCATTATGTACTTCCTCAATGAAAGTATACTAACGATACAATCACTATCATGTAAAGGGCCACTAAATATTTCGAGGGTAAAGAGACAATCATACACAAAAAAGGTGGGGAACTTCTATTCTAGGATATTCTTGAAAAAACTTTAGGTTACTACAACTCCACCTTTTGAGAAACTCCATTTTCCTGGGGCATCCAAGAATAGTTAATTTTCAGTAGCTGAGAAAGACACAGCCCAGGGAGAGAGATCAGCTTTCTTTCTGTCAGCTACCAGACTGAGGTTTACTTCAAATTTCCACAAAATGAAAATGAATGCTCACAGGAAAACTGAATTATGAACATTACAAAGAACTAAACAAAAGTCTTGAAAGCAAAGAAACAGTGGTTCAAGGAACTTCAAAAGATGCAAGCACATACATGTGAAAGCAACTTTGCAACGAAGGCTCTAAACAAAATCAAACATCTTAAAATCAAGACATTCAGAGACTTCTCTTTGCTTGTTCTGCTACCTTCACAAGGTGACTATAGCTGCTCCTCAAGGCAACAAAGGAAAAACATTCATATAGAAAAGGAGTAACGGCATCAGTCAGAACAGTATTAGAACATCCTACTGATCCTGGTATCCTTTCAGTTTGGTGACAAACCAGTTTACGATTAAATGTAAACTCTTTCCCTTCTCAGCTCTGCTGCCTTCAGAATTCCAAAAAGTATGTTGTCTAGAAGAAACAAAAATGAAAGATTTTTTACAAAAGGCCAGGAAGTTGATGGTGAATGGTTCATATGGCATTAGAGGTACTGTATTCCCTAGCATCAAACTGCATATTAGTTATCGCTCTTTCAAGGGCCTATCTGACAAGAAAATGGATACACATAGCCTATATTTCTGAACAAAACATCTAGCCCTGATGCAATGTAGCACTTGGAAATCTGGTTTAAAAGGTATTAATTTGGCCTTAGTATTGCTCTTTATTAAAAGAATCTTACTAATCTCATTATGAAACATTCCTATGCTCCTGCTGTGACTAGCAAATAAATGTAACAGAAAATGCAAAGGGACATTTACCAAGTCCTTGATTTCACACATCTTTCAACTACAAAACTCACTGAAGAGATAACTCTTGGACAGTAACAAACTAGAAGATGACAGGAGGCAACACATGTGGAAAAAGTCCTGGACTTGGGAGTCAGACAACCTTGGTTCAAGTCTTAATCTGCTACTTAATAGTCATATCACCCTTAGCAAGTCCTCTCACTCCCAGAAGTCTCTTTTCTCATCCACAGATTGAGATTAATGGTACCCACACTATCTACCTCAAACAACTGTTTTAAGGAAAATATGTTGTCAGTTGTAAAGCACTATATGTTTACTACTGTTATCATTTCATGATGCACCGCACAATCCCTAAGAAATTAGAATTTTCCCTGAAAAACTAAAATGTCAAAGTTTGAAAAGAGAAGGCATTTCTGCCACTTACATATTTACAGGGTACAAACCTACTGTGTGTATTTCTAGGTCTGAAGAATATCTGAGGCCTGTAAATAACAGGCTAAGTTGAATAAATCTTGGGAAGTATTTGCATTAACACATCTTTCACTTGATTTGAACAAAAGGCAATCACAGTCAAAAGGCTTTCTTATATTTCCAGAGTTGAAGAAATCACTTATTAAAGATGAGGAGTTCAATTTGAAAGAAACCCTCTCCCACCTTGCCTCTCCACTATCTGTACACAGACTACCATTTCCAACCAATCCAATATAAATTCTCCAAACTGAACCAAGTTCTAAACCCACTTCTTTCAACACAAGGAAGCTAACTCTCTCACCTATAGGAATGTCATACACCCCAAGGACAAAAGAGATTGTCCAACAGAATGAGCAGATGTATATTTTAAGGAGGGGCGAATTCTTAACTGCTGTTACTTGTACCATACCTGTTTTATGGACAGAAGACTTCAGTCTCCAAATCTGTAGCTCTTATAGTGGTACTAAATCAGTTTGAAAGGTGGAAAAAAAAGTTTGTTTTTTTTTTTTAGAGAACAGAAATAAAAATTATATTGATTTCACCTCCCTTCACTTTCCAGGTATGGACAATATGAGATCACTCTGATAATAAACATAAAATAAAAGAGAAGCCAAGTAAAGTATAACATTCCTCAAATCTTCTTTCCTGGCAGAGAACTTGCTTGCCTTTATTTACTTAACCCACTGAGGCAATCTAGCTCACTTTGGCAGTAGCCATTTTTGCTCTAGAGTAGATCTCCAAAGTATGCTGCTTTCTAGGCAACAGCAGAATTGAGGAGCTTTGGCCAAAAGATGGAAAAGCAAGCTCAATCAAAAGAATTAAAAAACAGTGGAATACTGCATGCCTCTGCGATCTAAGTGCACACCACGGAAATCTATTTTGTTGGCACCAGAAAGCTAGTTACAATCTTACTTTTTTCTGTTTGACAGGGCTTTTCAGTCTCAACAGGATTCCTTCAGCACAATTAGCAACCTCCCCTCTACACAGGAGGCACTAAACTCCTACTGATAGTTACCAACTTTCAAGTATCTGTAATGGTTTCTTCAATTTACACTATTACCACCTCCAAGAGAAGAGGAAGGTAACTAGGAAATGGAAGATGCTGGCCCACTATTCAGAAAACTGTATGGTCTTAACAGTTATTTGAATTAAATGTACTAGAATTAAAGTCTGGGATGAAAAGCAGTTTTCAGATTTATAATCACCAATGATTCAACACTTACACCCTAAAGCTCAGAAGTTAAGAACATGATGGGAAAGGCACAAGGAAGATGAAAAAAAATAACTAGGCCTTTGGCCACATGGTCATCTTCAAATGAAATTCCAAAATCTGATTCTGCGTGGATAAACAGGGAAAAGATAGAAATATCTATGAATTTCACCTAGAATTTTCCAAGCCAATAGGCTTGGGCAAGTCCATGCACCAAGTTAAAAACAATCCTTGCTGGGACAGAATGGCAGAATCTAAACGTGAGGAATAATAGGTCGTATGGGGGTGGGTACTATAAGAAAAGATGGCCCAGTCTTGATGACAATGTAGGTGGATATTAAGGTTGTGGATTCCACTAAAAATTAGAGATTCTACAATTCAGGCAACAAATAATACAGGAATCCCAAAGATTCCATATTGAAAGAGGAAGACCAAATGAGAAGATCTTAAGGTCTAAGGGAGGAAAACTGCCTAAACCCTGGACCAGGAGAAAGCGGAAAACCTACCTACTAGAGGAAGCTCAGTTGAAACTATCTCCAATACGAGTTCCCTTCTGAACCATCACTCCCTCACAACTGCTAGTGTAGCCCTCCCAATCATAACTAGTTTGTCTACACTTTGTACCTATTTTTGTATACATACATGCAGCTCTCCCTTGCCCTGTAGAAGATAAGCTTCTTGAAGGACAAGTGTATTTGGTTCTTTTCTTGTTGTATGGCAGGGATGGGTTTAACTGCCAGAAAGCAGGCTCTTAATAAATGCCTGTTCTTTATTTAAAGAGAAACAGCTTAGGCCACTGGGAAAAAGAGAGGGAAACAGTTTAGCCCAAGGGGCAAGGGAAGATAGCCAAGACCTCAGGAGGATGAGGCAGGTGAAGCAGCCTAGACCTCAGGAGAGAGAGGAGAAACAGCTTAAACCATAGAAGAGAAAAAAAACGACCCAGAATCTAAAAGGGAAAAAGAGACAGCCTAGAACTACAAAGAGAGAATAAATCCTAGGAGGGAAAAGGGGGAAAACAGCCTTAAACCCTATGCGGGGGAAGGGATGGACAGCCTAGAACCTAGAAGGAATGGGGGTGTAAAGGGAGCAGCCTAGACCCTGGGCGGAGGAGGCAAGGAAAGCGGGGTGGACACTAGGGCAAGGGAGGGAAGCAGCAGCGGACACGCTGGGCGCGGGGAGCGGGACAGAACAAGCCAGAATGGAAGTCCGGCTCAAAACATGGGCAGTTCTCCGAGTCTCGGGCCGGGGGCGGCATTACTAGCCCACGGTGGCTCCGGGCCAGGGAGTTTGGGAGGGGGGATGGTGGCCGGAGAGCAACAGGCCCAGGCGGAGCGCTCGGGGGGCCAGGATTCATCCCGGCTCTGCGGAGGAAGGGCCGGGGGCCGTTAGGCCGCTGAGGGCCCGCGGGCTCCCGGAAGCCGCCGGCAGAACTCTCCCGCCGACTCTCGGACTCACCAGAGCCCCCGGGGCAGACTACAGCTACGAGCCTCTCAACGACAGAAGCGGACCAGGCCGAACCTCGCCTCCGCCACAGCCTCGGCCCTGGTCCCAACCCGTCTCTGCGCCCGCCCGTGCGACCGTAGTACCTCCGTCTCTCCGTCCCGCGTCCCCGCTCTCCGACGACGGCCACAGCGTCGTCCCACGGCCTTCTGGGACACGTAGTTGGGGAGTGGCTCTCTGCCCAGCAGGAGAGGGGAACTGGAGAACTACTTTTCCCACAAGGCCGCGCGACGGCGCTCTGCGTACGCTTGCCTTCACGCTGTGCGCAGGTGTCAGTCACGTGGCTTCCCTCCTTCTTCCCCTCCCCCTCCCCGTGGGCAGCCTGCTTGAGTTTGGGGAAGGGGGAAGAGGGGCTACTAGTGATTCCCTTTCTCTTTCTTTTCCTCTCTCCCTCCTTCCCTTCCTCCTTCCCCCATACCTCTTTCTTTCCTCCTCTTCCCCCTCCCCCTTTCTGAGAATCAGTTGCTTTCCATAAACCCTTCCGTGGGTGCTGGGAAATACTCCCCCTCCTCATTTAAATACTAAATAGTAACTGTTTCTCTTTTACCCAGGAACCCGGAAGGTCTCCTCCCAGTTTGATTTTTTTTTTTTTATTAAAGGGGCCGTCCGTTGAGCAACTACTTAAAGAAGCCTATTCATTTGGATGTATCTCCCTCAAAGTGATACTGTGATAAGACCTTATCCTGAAAGGGCCAGGGTCTCCCATTCATCCTGAGTCATCTCCAGGGTTGATGAATATCAGGCCACTGGGACCCAGGGGCTCAGAAGAAGAAAACAGCCCTCCCTCACTCAATTCAAAGTCAACTGCAAGTCATGTCATCATCTTGATGTCGTGGTCCTCTTGGAAGGACAAACACAACAGCTCCACCCCTCATTGTGACTGCCTTCTGTCAGCTTAGGCTTTGTATGACCCTAATTATTTATGTGTTATCTGCCCCATTAAAACATGACCTCATTAAGTTTGGGCACCGTTTCTGCCTTTCTTTTTTATCCCCAGTGTTTAGGAGGCACTTGGTGCTTAGTAAACACCTAATCAATCCTTGTTGGTTGCCTTGTTCCTGAATAAATGAAATTGAAATAGTAAATAGAAGTTGCATTGTTGAGGGTGTAGTATGCCAAACTGAAAATTTTTTTCATTCTCCTAGAGGTAATGGAGATTTTTAGTGGTGAAGTGAAATGATGGAAGCAATCTTAGGATTATTTTGGCATTGTGTAGAGGATGGACTGGAAAGGAGAGAAATTTAAAGCAAAGAGACCAATTAGGAGTCTATTACAGTGGTCTGGATGAAAGCTAATGAGAGCCTGAAAGAGGATGGTTGGTAACTATGAGTGGAGAAAAGGATGAATGGGCAAGAAGAAATTAATCAACAAGTAATTTATTAAGCACTTATGTGTTTAACAAACAGGAGCTTACATTCCAATTGGAGAGAAAGTAGTGGATATGTACAGAAGTATACATATATATATATATATATATATATATATATACACATATGTATATATATATATATATACACATATGTATATATAAGATATATCCACCTAGTAAATGGAAGGTAATTTTATCAGGAAAGCACTTGAAGGGAAGCCAGGGATTCTCATAGGCAGAGTTGAGAAGGGAGAGTATTGCAAGTTTGTTGGCCGGGCTACGGGAACGGCACAGTCATGGAGTTAGAATAGTCTTGTGTGTAAGAAAGGACAAGCAGCTGTGGTGAGGGCCTGGGGTTGTCATCTTGTGGCTTGAACAGAAGTAAAGTAGACATCTCTAGCCCCTTCTCCCTCCAGTCTTTACCAAGGGAGACTGATTCTTGCCAAGAAAGGAAGTAGGAAGTTGGAGTCAGATGTTTGGCCATTCTGCTCCCCTTAGCAAGAAGAGGTGCCGGGCTAGAAGTACATCTGTCTGCTCTGTTAAATATTACTACTCCAGACTTTGATAGACATCTCTTCTTAGTCATGCAAGGATCTAAGGCAGCTCCAAAAGACTCTTGATGGAAAATGCTGTCCACAACTAGAAAAAGAACTATAAAGTCTGAATGTAGATTAAAGCATATTTGGTCTCTATTTTTGTTTGTTTCTTCTTCCTTGTGGTTTCTCCCATTGATTCTATTCTTCTTTACAATATAACTAAAGTGAAAATAGGTTGAATATAAATGTATCAGATGTACAGAACCTATATCGAATAACACACCATCTTGGGGTAAGGGGAAAGGAGAGATAAGGAGAAAATTTGGAACCCAAAATCTTATGGAAGTGAATGTAAAAAACTAAAAATAGGTTTATTAAAAAAAAATATTAGTCTAGGAGATCTGTTTTTCAGGTTTAATATAACTTCTAATCACTATTTCATTGGAGGGGCAGGGCAGGGGAGAAATTCATCAAATACCAATTGTACAATAATCACGTACAGTAATTATCCAAGAAACCCATTTTCCCAATTTGAAAGAGGAAAAAAAGGAAATCAGAGAAAGTATTCATTGTTGTTCAATCATGTCTTACTCTTTGTGACCCCATTTGGGGTTTTCTTGGCAAGAGATACTAGAGTGGTTTGCTATCTCCTTCTCCAGCTCATTTTATGGGTCAAGAAACTGAGGAAATTAGGGTTAAGTGACTTACTCAGAGTTACACAACTGGTAAATGTCTAAAGCTGGACTTGAACTCAAGTATTCCTAACTTCAGGCCTGGTGCTCTATCCACTGCACCACCTATCTGCCCATAAGAAATGATATGTGAAGGAACTCTCCCGTCGAGAATGAAGTAATTCAGCTCAACCTAAAGAGAGAGTCCTAGATATCACCCATAGGAAAGTTCCCTGAAGTGTCTAGTGTAGCAAGCAAGGAATAGGGACATAAGGAAGACCACCAACTCCTCTCCTCTGATGTTGGCTTCTACCCAGAGTCTTTTCCTTCAACAACCTGAAGGGGTGTCGGCATCTTCCATATTTTCTCTCAAAGCTATAAGCCAGAAGCACCCAAAGTCCAAAGAGATTCAACAACACCAAAAAAACTGAGGGCCTCTCCTCTGCCCTGCTCTAACCAACCCTGGCCCTCCTCTCATGAAGGCACAAGGCATTGATCTCTCCCAATCCATACAAATGAGTTTGGGGACTGGAGATAAATTGATCAATATGCTTAAGTATGTGGAGGGGAATAAGGTTTAAGAAGATAGGAAAGGTAGGAAGGAGTCAGATTGTGAAGAATGTTAAATGCCAAATAACTCTATTAGATCCTGGAGACAGTAGGGAACTACTGTAATATATTGAGTTGGGGAAGGATGTGCATTAATAAAATTGCTTCGACAACTATGTGGAGAATGGATTGGAGTGAGGAGGGCCCTGCAGGAAGACCAGTTAGAAAGCTATTGCAGAAGTCCAGATGAGAGATGATGAGAACTTGATCTGGAGGTGTACCTGTGTGAGTACTGAGAAAGGGACATATATGAGAAGTTGCAAAACTGAAAATGACAGGATTTGGCTCTTGATTGGATTTGGGTGAAAGAAAAGAAAATGACTGGAAGCAGAACAGTGGGGGGACATCTATGCTAAGGGAATAGGACAGGGATGTTGATTAATCAAATGAGACTAAGAAGGAGCCATTGGAAACGCAAGAAAAAAAATCAGAAGAAAGTAGCATTATGAAACTTGTACCTCTTCTTCCTTTAAGACTCATTTCAAATACCACCTTCAATAGCAAGTCTCTCCCAGTCCCTCTAGCTATTAGCATCTTCCAGTTGACAGTAATAACTAGCACTTATATAGGACTTTAATATTTGCAAAACACTGCAAATATTATCTCATTTTATCCTCACAATAACCCCGCAAGGTGGTGCTATTATTATAACTTTTGTAGATGAGGAAACTGAGGCAGGCAGAAGTTAAGTATCATTTAGTTAATAAATGTCTAAGGCAGGATTGGATTCCAGTCTTCCTGATTCCAGGTCTAGTGTGCTATCCACTACATCACCTAGTTGCCTCTTAGGTTACCTTTCATCTATTCTGTATATAGCTTGTATGTACCTGTTTACATACAAGTTGTCTCACATGTTAGGATTAAACTCTTTGAGGGCAAGGATTGATTTTGCTTTTCTTTTGTCTGGTTTGATCTTAAACTTTGATATACCACCCAACTTCCATAAACTGAGTGACATTGTTGGAATTGGTACCTTTGGGAAGAGTGTAGAGAATCTTGGGGAAACAAAGGAATATACAAGCTAGGCTAGGCAGTAGAGAAAGTTTAGAGTTCCATCATGGCCCCATGTCAACTTTTTATAGATGTAATTGTGTGCTCTGATTTACTCTATTCCAGAATCAGGTTAGATACATCAGCCCTGTAGGGTTCATCTTTTTACTATCATATCTCTTAAGCTTCTACTGCTTGTGTCCTCACTTCCCCTTCTCATTGTTAAGTGCCAAAAACTAGCATTTAACCACTTAATATTATTTACAAAGGGATATTTACCTCCAAGATACAAGAAAAATAAAGTAAAAACATTTCCCCTAATATTTCAGGTTTTTTTGCTTTCTTTACCAAGCTATTGACTCTGTTTTTAATGATTCTCTTCTATCATTCATTTCTTTCCCCATTTTTTCTTCTCCCTCTCTTATTTGATTTTTAAATTTTTTTTGAGCTATACCAGGAATTCTTTTTAGGATCTAACACCAATTCACATTTTTCTTTCAGGTTTTACATGTATCTGTTTTGACGTTGTTGTCCTCTTCTGAGTTTGTCACCATAGTAACTTTCTATGGTTAGGTTCCCTTTTGTTTAGTTTTGTTTTTTGTTTTTGCTCATTTTTCTAGACTATTTCTTGATACTATCGCAAGTTTCTGGTTTTTCATGCTGCTATTTTCAGAGCTAACTCTGGAGTCCTGTATGTTTTTGGTTCTTCAGAAGTGGTATAATTTAAGGAGAGGTATGGTCACTGCTCTCCTGACCTGTGCTCTGGTCCATGAAGCATTATTCCACCCTAGACCTGGGGCCAGGATACCTTTTCCCCTATAGCTGCATGCTCTAGTGTGCTAGTGTTCCTCTTCACCCTGGGACTGCAATCCAGGTCAGTGACTCAGATCCTTAATTGGCAACAGAATCCTGCACCCAATTCCAGCAAAATGTCCCTTGTAATCTCCTTCTGACCAGTTATCCACTTCACTATCTATGAACTGAGAGCTCCAGGAGTCACAACTGTTGATTCAATTGCTCCCAAGGACTGTGCTGGGTTGCTGGGGGTGGGACCTACTGCTGACTTGCCTGGGCTACCTGTGCTGGATTGCACTCTACTCTAACCTCAGTGAGACAGACTTTTCTTGTCAATCTTCTAAGTTGTCTTAGGCAAGAAAATTGTTTCACTCTGTTCTTTTGTTGGTTCTGCTGCTCCAGAATTCATTTTGAACCATTATTTTAAAGTTGTTTAGAGGGGAATTTTGGAGAACTCAGACAAGTTCTTGCCTTATTCCATCATCTTGACTCTATACCTCCCCTAATATGTTAGAGGCATACTTTTCCTTATATGACCTTTGTTTCTAGGGAGAGTAGACTCAACTTAGCTCACTTCCTACATAACATGGTTGCTACAAAGTAGAAGGGAGGAACAGAAAGCAAGCTCCCCAATGTCTTCTAAAGGGGAGACAAAATTAAGGACACTCTAATTCATACCAGATATCTGTTCATCAGTCAAGAATTTAACCATGCCTTTTCACTATGATTGATCCCTTTCTTCGAATGCTTTCCTTCATTTCTGTCTCCTGGCTTCCTTCAAGTTTCAGCTAAAATTCCATCTTCTTTGAGAGACCTTTCTCTGACTCCCTCAGGCCTTCCTTCTGTGATCACCTTTAATTTACTCCGCATGTATTTATATGTACATAGTAGTACACATATTGCCACTCCCATTAGAATCTAAGTCCCCTGCAGGCAGGGACTATTTTTAACTTTCTTTGTATCCCTAGTCCTTAGCAGAGTGCCTGACACATTATTTATTAAAATGCCCCTTGACTAGATTTGACTTAATTTAGCCAGCCACTGTCTTGTGTTCCTGTGGACTCCCCTACAAACATTCTGAAAGGGAAATGTGTCTGTCTACATGTCTTTAACAATGTGAGTCCATACTGAGTCAAGAGGGATTGTAAGATTTGGTACTGATCAATCAGAATTCGGTAAGATTAGTAAGATTGGTAAGATCAGTCAATTGCCCTGTAGAGACAATATCCTTCTCCTAGAACTTCAAATCAGAGAAGGAAGCAATTGCTTTGACTGCCCTCCAGGAGAGACTTCTCCATGACAATTAAGAACATACTGAGTTGCCATAGACCATAGGTTCCCAAAGTGAGTGATATCGCCCCATGGGAGGTGTTAGACCAATGGTTGGGGCAGTAGTATCCTTGGATGCAATTGGGGGTTGTTGAATAAAAATAAGGGGGTGGCAGAGGCATAAAGAAAGAAGAGAATTTTGAAAAATCATTCATACATGTTTCATCTGTTGTATAACAGAGTTAAAGTCATAGTGATTAAATTATTTTCCAAATAAACACAAAAAATGCAAATTATAACTGACCAATGGTCAGGTCTACCCATAGGGCTCACAAGCAAGTGTGGGCAAGTGAATTTGTCTCCCATTGTCAGGAAGTCCAGCATACATCAGCAATAATATATGCATGTACTGATTTGTTTCCAATATAATACTATCTGGTGACATGATACAATATCATATCATCAAAATTTTAATGCAGGAAAAACCCCACAAATTTACAATAAATTATTACATTTGAAATGTGTCATTAAAAAAACATATTTTTGTGAAATTTAAAACCACTAAAGGTTTAAGGAAAGTAGATTTCTAGGGAGGAGTGCTGAATAATATATTTTTTTTTGAAAAGGGGGCTATAGGCCAAATAAGTTTGGGAATCTCTGCCATAGACTATTCTCCCTTACAACCACTTCTCTGTTCTTTCTCTCCCTACCATTTATTCATATTATTATACAAAGTAGTGGTCACTAACCCTTATTGACTAGTCAATGTTGTTTGAGGAGATAAAGGGGAAATTGGATAGTCTGGGAAAAGCAGAAATACACTGAGTCTCCAATTCAAGCACCTAGCATGAGATAATGAGACAGGTAAATAGATGAGAGAGAAATAGAGAGACAGAGACAGAAAGAGAATGAGAGAGGATGAGAGACAGAGAAAGAGACAGAGAGAGACAGAGAGAGGAGAGACAGAGAATGAGAGAGGAGAGAGAGAGAGAGAGAGAGAGAGAAAGAAGAGAAGAGAAAACAGGAGGGATGGAGCCAAGATAGCAGAGTAGTAAGAAGTACATACTCTAGCTCTTCCCCCACAGCTCATAAAATACCTGTAAAAAATGATTCTCAACAAATTCTAGAGCAGGAGAAGCCACAGAATGACAGAATGAAAGAGATTCCCAGCCAAAGGTCATTTGGAAGGCCAACAGGAAAGGTCTATCCCACGGGACACTGAGCAGGGCAGAGTCCAGCCCTGACCACGTGGCACCAGGAGGAACAGGACTGGAACAGGCCTCCAGGGCAGAATCCCCAGCAGGGAGGCTCTCAGTTCCCTCAACCCACAAGCACCAAAGAAACCTTCAAAGGTCAGAGAGAGGGCTTTCCCAACTGGGTGAGAGGGGAGCCCCAGGTGGCAGTGGCAGTAGCAGCAGCAGTATGGTGGTGATAGCAGTGGTGGTGGCTACTGCAGTGTCCATCTGTGAAGCACTCAGCCTAAAGCCCCTGGGGTAATTGAGCAGCTGATCTGAATCTCAGCCACGAGCACAGTCCTGGGATGAGGAGGAGCACTAGAACCTTCCTCTTGACAAAGGATTCAGAAGTCAAGTAACTGGCTGGGAAAATGCCAAAAAAAGGGGAAAAAAATAAGACCATAGAAGGTTACTTTCTTGGTGAACAGGCATTTCCTTCCATCCTTTTGGATGAGGAGGAACAGTGCATACTGTCAGAGGAAGTCAAGGCTTCTGCATCCTTTACCTCCAAAGTGAATATGTAATGGGGCTCAGGCCATGGAAAAGCTTGAAAAATAAGTCAACAGCTTGCTAAAGGATATCCAAAAAATGCTGAAGAAAATAACACCTTTAAAAGTAGGCTAACTCAATTGGAAAAAGAGGTCCAAAAAGTCAATGAGGAGAAGAATGCTTTAAAAAGCAGAATTAGTCAAATAGAAAAAGAGGTTCAAAAGCTCACTGAAGACAATAGTTCTTTAAAAATTAGAATGGAACAGATGGAAGCTAATAGCTTTATGAGAAACCAAGAAATCACAAAACAAAACCAAAAGAATGAAAAAATGGAAGATTATGTGAAATGCCTCTTTGGACAAACAACTGACCTGGAAAATAGATCCAGAAGAGACAATTTAAAAATTATGGGACTACCTGAAAGCCATGATCAAAAACATCATCTTTCATGAAACTATCAAGGAAAACTGCCCTGATATTCTAGAACCAGAGGACAAATAAATATTGAAAGAATCCACCAATCACCTCCTAAAGAGATCCAAAAAGAGAAACTCCTAGGAATATTGTGACCAAATTTCAGAGTTCCCAGGTCAAAGAGAAAATAATGCAAGTAGCTAGAAAGAAACAGTTTGAGTATTGTGGAAGTACAATCAGGATAAACACAAGATCTAGCATCTTCTACATTAAGGGATCAAAGGGCTTGGAATAGGATATTCCAGAAGTTAAAGGAACTGGGATTAAAACTAAGAATCACCTACTCAGCAAAACTGAGTATAATACTTCAAGGGAAAAACTTGTCATTCAATGATATAGAGGACTTTGAAGCATTCATGATGAGAAGACCAGAATTGAAGAGAAAATTTGAGTTTCAAACACAAGAATCAAGAGAAGCATGAAAAGGTAAACAGGAAAGAGATATCATAAAGGACTTCCTAAACAGAAGAGAAAACAGACAGACAGAGAGGGAGAAAGAGAACATTAATGAAGTGTTCACTGTGGGCTTCCAAAAATGTCCATCCTCTCAAGAGTCGTGGCGCAGGCCTAACACTTAATCTGAAGACATATTTTCTCTTCTTAACAAGGTGGACAATATGAGCAATCCAAGATTACAATTATCAAGAGAAGTAGTAAACAAAAAGAGATTAACCTAAAGCATAAAAAAAAAATTAAATTCCCCTGTATTAGAAATATATAGTGAGTTTCATAGTAATGAAGAAGGAAATTGACTTGCATTCCAGAGGAATGGGGAACAAGTCTAACATCCATAATAGTCCCTATAATTCACATTACGTATGAGAAGCATCCCACTTTAAAAAAATTTTAATTTACATTAAAAAAAATTAACATTCATATCCCCATGGCTTAGCCCAGTGTCTAGTACATACAGTAAAACCTCAGTTTATGAATAACTTGGTTTATGTATGCTTCCCTGGACAAGGAAAAATATTTTGCAAAAATTTGTCTTTCAGGAAGAACAAAAATTCACAGAATGAATATCATATTTGGACATGAACGGCTTGTGAAGGGATGCTGCTTAACTAGGGCAATGGTTTCTTTTTTTTTTTTTTTTGAAAAGAGCAAAATTTTGTTGAAAAACATCATCCAAATAAAGCTGTAACAATGAAAGCCACGAGTATTTTTAATGGTAATTCTATGTCACATTTCTGTGACATTCTGAAAAAACGTCCAAAAAAAAGTCATTAGATGGGTTCCTAGTCAGAAGTGAATGTAAAGAAAAAAAATCAATGAATCAAAATATGAAAGTGATTCTAAAAAATGAAAAATAAGTGAAGGCGGTAGTGTTAGTCTTACTTTTAGTGAAAGTGGCATAAGAGAGAACGTTCCCAGCACTGAAATTCCAGATCTTCTCACAGGAGATTCTCCTTTCAAGCAATAACCTTTCCTCCTCCTCCTTCTCATCTCCCTCATGCCAACTACGACTCTTCTCAAAGGTAAAGTGCAGGTTAATTTATTTTATTTTTGGTTTATATTGTGTACTAATCATTGCTATTGTATTTCAGGAACATTAGGGACAAAAAACTTCAAATTGGAAATAATTATTTTTATATGAATATTTTTGGGGATGTGGTACCAATCATCCAATTTTACATTATTTTCTCTGGAAAAAATTTGCTTGTAATATGAACAAATTATATGATGAACAGAATCTTGGAAGGAATTAAATTTGTAAACCGAGGTTCTACTGTCCATGATGTTTAATCAATGTTTGTTTATTGATTGATTACATGACTGCATAGGTGGCAGCTATGGGACAAAGTGGTTTGAGTCCTAGACCTAGATTCAGGAAGAACAGGAAGAAGTCAAGTTCAAATCCAGCCTTTGACACTTGTTAGCTGTGTGACCATGGGCAAGTATTCATCGCTATTTGCCTCAGTTTCCTCATCTGTAAATTGGGGATAGTAACAGCACCTTCCTCCCAGGTTGTTGTGAGGATAAAATGAGAAAGCACTCAACGCAGTCCATGGCATGTAGGTGACACATAAATGTTAACTATTATAATTATTAATATTCCCCTTCATATGCTCTGTGTTCCACCCAAACTAGACTAGCAGCAATTTCTCAACCTCAGCTCAGAATATTCCAGTGTTTCTGCATTCACAAGAGCTTTCCTTCAATCCTAGAATCTACTCCCTCTTCATCTCTGCCTTTGGAAATCTTTCTCTTCCTTCAAGACCCATCACAATGTCACCACCTCCATGAAGGCATCTCTGATCACCTTAGCTAAAAATACTTTCTCCCTTCTCTATTTTCTTTCCTCTAATTTTTTTCCTCCAATTTTCTTATATTCCTTCATCTGGATCCTACTTTTTCATTAATCCCATTCTACCTTGCCTCTTCTCCCACATGTTGTATCTCGCCTTCCAGACTGTAAGCTCCATAAGGATAAGGGCAATGTGATTTTTCATTTTTTTATCCCCCTCCACCTGGCATGATGCCTAGCACTAGTCATGTATGGGGGTGGGGAGGGTGTCTAATCAAAGGAGTTCCCTGATCAGTTTGATGACTTTAAAGTGCTGCCTCTTCCCTTTTTGGGTGTAAATCAGATTTCTGAGAATAGGCTTTTCCAAGAGATGGAAGAAACTGTGATGACAGTGGTGGAGAATCCTGGCAAAATACACAGAAGCTTCATTAAGTTCTAGATCTGGCCCCAGAGGAGAGTCCACAAACAATGTTATTGCTGAATTCCAACTTCCTAATTGGGGGTAGGAGGATTTCTAATGATATCAGAATAGAGAAAGGAGATTTCTTGGGTAGTCAGTTAACAAGCACTGACTGTATGTACCATGTACTACAATAATCACTTGTTATTGTCTTATTCACTAGAGGACCATGACATCAGGAAGGTGATGCCATAACTTTCCATTGAATTGGATTTAAAAGAAAGAGGGCTGTGCAAAGTCACCAACTTCACTTTCTCCTCTGGAGCCATCTGGGCCCAGTGACAAGATCAGGGTAAGGGGAGATGTCCAGGGAGGCAAACAGTAATCACTCAGGATACAAAGAAAGGAAAACATACAATTTTTGACCTTAAGGGCATACTAACTTTTGGTCTTTACACAGATCCAAATGTCAGGCTTCCTGGAAAGCCCACACTCAGGTCTCTGGTCTTTGATCTATGGTCACAAAGGGAAACAGAAAGACAAGAGGTAGTTCAGAATTCTCTTCTCTAGGCCTCTCAGGCAAGCATAGGCAGCTTCCCTGCACTTCTGCCCCAAAGTAGTCATTACCAGCTCCTAGACAGGGAAGGAGATCCCTTTCTGCTCCTTCCCCCTCACTTACTATACTCTAGAAACAGAAAGGGGACCCCAAAGACTGAACAGTTCTGTGGGTTTACTTCTATAAGCCAGCACAAAGGATGAATGACTCCTTCCAAAAATGTCCATCCTCCTAAGAGTCCCACAGTCTTGGAGCAAACCTAATACTTAATCTGAAGGTTTACTTAAGGTAAAAGTTAAGGTTAATACTTAATCTTTTTAACAAGGTAGCGAAATGAGCTATCCATGATTACAACTATCAAACTGACCCAGGAATTCCCCAGATCAATCCTTCTTGATCAATGACATCACAGATGCCTTGACCTGTGCTTGAATTGGATTTAAGTGAGGTGGAGTTGCATAAAGTCATCATCCTTACCCTCTCTGCCAGTCATTGAAGTCCAGTGCCAAAACAAAAGTCAGGACAACTGGCGATTGTCCGGGATGTGGTGGATGAACCTGGCGACTTCCATGTCTGGCCAAGCTCCAAGTCCTCCACAGCACTGGCTTCAGCTTCCTTCTTGGCCACTGAAACAAATTATTCTCATTTGCCACCCCCCCACTGGGCTAAATCTTCACATGCTGGCGGTAAATAACACCAAGGGGTTTGAGGCCCCTTGGCTACCCTCAACCTGGTTTAACCTGTTCCTAAGTATGGCCACTGTACATGCTACAACCTCTTGGAGCCACAGGTGAGAGTTGGGTGAGAGGTGGACACCAAAGTTGGATGAGCAGCCCCAAAAAAGGCTCAGCAGACCCTCACACCAGAGGTGCCATTGTTATTCAGTCATTTACATCATGTCTGACTCTTCTTGATGCCATTTTGGGGTTTTCTTGTCAGAGATACTGAAGTGGTTTACCATTTCTAGTCTTCCCTAAACACCCCATACACATCAGAAATCAACAATAAAGGACTGTTGAATTAAAATGAATTGCAGAAACCTGCATTTTATTTGGGAGAAAGCATTGAATTGCCAGGTCTGAGATAATTCACTAAAGAGATGAGGGGAAATAAAAGAGATGACTTTTACACCAGAAGTAGAGAAAAGGAACACTTGGAGGAATGAACTGGTCCTTAGCCATCTTGGAATGAAGCGGTAGAGGAGAAGAGAAGGGAAGGAAGGAAAGGAAAGAAGGAATAAGCTTTTATTAAGTTCCTACTTTGTGCCAGGCATTTTACTAAGAGCTTTACAAATGCCTCATTTGATCTCCCCCCACAAGTGCCTTTCACACTACTTAGCTTTAATGGAAATTTTGATCAATGAACCTGAACTCAAACAACTTGGCCAGTCTAAATGAGTAACTTACTTGCAAAGTAACCTCGGACAGGTCATTTAAAGTCTTTGGGCCTCAATTTTCCCACCTGAAAAATGGAGAAAAAAAATACTTGCACCACCTTCCTCACAGGATAGTTGTAAAATTCAAATGAGATGATGCTTATAAATCGTTTGTAGCCAAAGTACTATAAATGGGAGTTGGGTTGTTTTCTTCTTTTACTTTTGCCTTTAGGCAGAAAATGCTTATGTTTTAATTTTAGGTATGTTTCTTGAACTCTAACTTTAGATTAATTTATTTTTCAAAATTTATTCCTGTCATTTATTTTTATGTTTATATTTATTTATATGTAATATATTTATTTAATATACATAATGATATATTTTATATTATAAATATTTGTTTATAATAAATATAAATATTTATAAATATTTGTTTAAATATTTATATTTACCTTTATTTCCAAATATACCCATCCTGCCATTTACATCCATTGAATCATCCTTTGCAGCAAAGAATAAAAAAAGAAAGAAAAAAAAGCAATTACTGAAAAACAACTAATAAATCCACTATATCTTAAAGTATATACAAAGTTGCCCAAACTTGACAAAGTAGGGAGGAAGGTGTATTTTCTCAACTTTTTTAAGCATTAAGCTTGGTCATTGTGATTACACAGCTTTCCATGTCTAATTCTGTTCTTTCCATTTACATGGTCACTCTACACTGTTTTTCTAGTCCTGCTTAGCCACACTGGTAATAAGGAGCCAGGTCAGATTCAAACACTTGACTCCAAGTCTAGCATTTCTCTCTCTATACCAAGGTGTAGTTTTCTAAGTTACACCCCTCCAGCTATGGCTTAAACTCCTCTCTCTTTGTTCGAAAGCTCTGCCAGGTCTTTATCTAATCTTTGATGACTGTTACCACCTCAGCAATTTGATTATCTTGTCTAGACAAGCTGGAGATCTCCCTGAGGGCTGAGACTGGGTCTCCTAGTTTGAGGGAGGTTCCAGGGGAGGCAGAGAAACTGCTTCATAAACTGGGGGCCTCAGCTGTGAAGACAGGAGTGGAGGATCTGCCTTGGCTAGGGAAGCTGGAAGGGAGGAATCCCCAAACAGCCTGGATGAACTTTTGGGTTATAGTAACTAATATTTACACAGTATTTTTAAAGGTTTGCAAGACACTTTACATGCATGAGCTTATTTAATCCCAACAACAACCCTGTGAGGTAGGTGCAATTATTGTTCCTGTTTTACAGATCAGAAAACTGAGAAAGGTTAAGTGACTTGCTCAAGGTCTCACAACTTATATCTGGGACTATATTAGAGCTCAGTACTTTCTGATTCGAGATATAGCACTTTAGCCATTGCCCCACTTAGCTGACTGAAGAAGGAAAATAAGAAACTGCTAGCCTTGTCTTCCCATCAGTTTAACAATAACTAGCATTTTTAGAACATTTTAAAGTTTGCAAAGCACTTTACATGTTAACTTATTTGATTCTCACAATAACCCTGAGAGGTGGGTACTATGGCGATTCGCATTTTACAGAAGAGGGTTTCATATTTTACAGCTTCTCAGAGGAGTTGGCTCCCTAGCCCCTTCTGCCCAAGAGGAAGTATCCCATCAATCCCAACTCACAGATGCTCTCCAACTGATGGCCACCATTTACACTCACCCCAACATAGAGAGGTATATTCCTTACACAGACATCCCCCCAATTCACACACACTACCATACAATCATGCAGACACCGTCTTCTAGTTACTTCCAGAAACCTCCAATCATACACTATCAAACCATAGAGTCATGCATCTTACACACAGACAGAAACACAGGCACATCCATCTCCACCTCCCTCTTCCTCAGATGTTAGAGTTTGGCAAACTTGTTCCAGCGATGCCACCAAGCAGTAGATCAGACAAAGACAAAGGGAAAAGTCAACCCCAGAGAATATTCTCCTTCTCCTTCCTCTTCCCCCACCAGTTGAGACAATCCAGGGGTGGAAAGGTGATTGTTGCCAAGTGTCAGAGAACATAACCATACACAACTAGGATTCCCGAGCAACAGTGATGAAGCTGAGGTGACCCACCTCAGAGCAGAGAGGAAATGAGTGAATATGCAGAATAAGATATGTAATGTTGGAAGAGGCTGACATGGGAATATGTTTGGCTTAACTTTGCTTATTTGTTACAAGGATTCTCCTCCCTGCCCAGGGCAGGGAGAAAAAAAAATAAATTCTTGATCATTGGAAAAAAAATAATTTAAAAATAGGAATAGGACAGGGTTCTCTGGCTTTAATTAGGTAAGATTGAGTGGTAGCTCCTGGCCATGACTTGTTCTGGCTTTGACCACTTGGACTATTTGTGACTCAGGATTTTGTCTCTTAGAGATATCCCTTTACTGCTGACAGAGGGACTTCCCCTTCACTTCTCCCCACTTCCATATTGTCCCCCTCTCCCCATCCCAGCTCTTCTCTGTAGCAACTTTCCTGATCTGGCTCTAGAGGTTGTCAAATCGTAGTGAGTCCTTGAAGATTTGCAAACACCCCTCTCCTAAACACACATCCCACCCTACCTATGGGACCTCTTCTCTCTCAGACACATACTAACTGGATGACCCTGGGCAAGTAATTTCACCTCTGTTTGCCTCAGTTTCCTCAACGGTTACAATAATAGCATCTCCACCTCCAGGTTGCTGTGAAAATCATACCGACTTAATCAATGCTTGCTAATTTCCTTCCTTCTTCCCTTTACACCCACTCACTCCCTGCCCCCTCTAGCTTTCTTATTTATTTCTCCCACACCTCCCCCCTCCCCTCCCAACCAGATGTATCAGTTAACATCTGGAGCCCTAGCAGCTGTTCCCCACTCCTCAAAAAAAAAAAAAAGGGAGCTCCCAGTTACAGCTCGTAATGGCTTACTGGGGACCTTCTTTATGACTCATGGCCAAGAATGACTTGAAGGCAGGGTCATTTTGCTTGGAGCAAAAGACAGGGAAGGGAAGATGGGACCATAAGATATGGCCATAAGAGAAAGGGATATGGGTTTTAGAGGTGTTCTGGCAATATTAGTATATAAAACATTTTGTAAACCTTAGAGTGCTATATTAATGTGAGCTTTCATTTTTGTTACTAATAGAGCCTCATGTGGTTTGACAGAGTTTGAATAAAATGGTCAAGTGACCATGTTTTTATTATTTTTTTTTTATATTTAATGCTCTGTGGACTATGGAAACAGAAAAATAACTGCTTTCTGTAGCTAAACAAAAGTATTAGGACGCCAGCTCATTTTCTCTAGGTTCATGGAATACAACCTCAGTTAAACTCTAGAAGCAGAGAGGGTGATGGGACTGATTATATATATATATATATATATATATATATATATATATACACACATATATATGTACATATACATATATATACACACATATATATGCACAAATACAGAAATGTATATACATATACATATATATCTTCCTTCATGACTTTGATTTCTGCTAGATCTCTATATTTAGAAAGTGTTTCATTTCCTTATTGCTGCCACCACCGTCATCATCATCATTATCACCAAATATGTAAGTATGCTGATTCAAAGTAAAGTAAACAAAGCTAAGGAAACAGTGCCTATGCAATGAGTACAACATCAATGGAAACCACAATCACAGAGCAAATATAGCCCCAAAGAAGAGATGGAAGAAAACATTTCCTCCCCACTCTTTTGAAGGGGTGAGAGATCCATGGGTGTGAACCATTGTATACATTTTCAGATTTTTGTAATGTTTTGATTGGTTACAGGAAGTATGTCACAGCAGATCAGAGCGTGAAGGGTCCCTACCAATTATTATGCATACTCTCTCATTTTATAGATTAGGAAACAGAAGTCCAGAGATGGGAAGTGATTTGTTCCAGGTCACATAATGAGTCGATCAGGTCACCTGACTCCTAGATCAAAAGTCTTCCCACTATGTAAGCAATTAATGCTATTTGAAACATATCAGATTCAACTTAATTCCTCAAAAATTTAAGTGCCTAGCATATTCAAAGTATTGAACAAGGTATTAGAGATAGAAAGATTTTAAAATAATAGTTCCTGCCTTTAAGATGTTTACTCTGTATCAGGTACAACGGGATAGAAGACATAGCTGCTATAGGATACAGAAGTTATTGTGCTTTGGGGGAGTAAGTAAGGTAGTAAGTAGTAAGTAAGGTAGTAAATAAGGTAGTAAGTAAGAAACATAAGCAATAGTTATTATGTGGGGAGAGGATTATATCTCTCTATCAAGAGATACAGACGGTGGATCCTAACCATCAATTCATCCAGCATGATGCTAAGAAGACAAAATCATGAGCTTCAATCTTATTTTTTTCTCTTGGTGTATTCTCCTGCTTGTCTGATTGCTGTTTTTCAGTCTCTTGCTGGCTCATCATCCATCTCCTGCCCTCTTTGCCCTGGATAAAGGAAAATGACTTATAAAGCACTTATTAGTATTTACTACGTTTCAGGAGCTGGGTTAAGCACAGAGGTTCTAAATACAAATGAGCAAGGACAGCTCCCCCCACAAGGACCTCTTCATTCTAAGAGGAGGAGGAGACAGCAATGAGGTCATATTTAAGGGGAGAACAGCACAAATAAAGTGAAGCTGGAAGTGTTGAGAGTTGAGGGTATGCTAGAGCTTGGTTTGGAAATTGTCAAGAAATGATGTGGAGGCATTTGTTGTCTAGTCATGTCCGATTTCTTGTGACCTCATTTGGGGTTTTCTTAGCAGGGATACAGGAGTGTTTCGACATTTCCTTTTCTAGCTCACTTTACAGACAAGCAAACTGAGGTAAATAGGGTTAAATGATTTGCCCAGGATCACACAGCTAGTAAGTGCCTGAGTACATTTGAACTCAGGAAGATGAGTCTTCTTGACTTTAGGTCAAGTACTCTATCCGCTGAGCCACTTGGCTGCCCCCTATACATACATACACACTCACGTGTGTATATATATGTGTGTATGTATGTGTGTATTGTCTTCCTAGTTAGAATATAAGTTCCTGATGGCAAGGATGATTTCACATTTTCCTATGTATCCCCTGTGCTTAGAACAGTGCCTGACACTTAGTAAGAAAGCATCAAATAGATACATATAGTGAGCAAGTCAATGAACATTTATTAAATGCCTCCCATGCACCAAGTACTAGGAATATCATGGAAAGCAAAAGTCAGTCTCTGCATCCAAAGAGCTCACAATCTAATAGAGGAGACAATACGTAAACAACTATGTACAAACAAGCTATATTCAGGAGAAACTGGAAATAATCAACAAAGGGAAGGCACTAACATTGGGAGAAATCAGGAAAAGCTTCTTGAAGGAAGTAGGATTTTAACTGGGAATTTAGGAAAGCCAGGAGGCAAAGATGAGCATGAAGAATTTTCCATGCATGAGGGACATCCAGTGAAAATGTCCAGAGATGAGAAATGGAATTCCTTGTTGAAAGAATAGCAAGACCAGTGGGGTGGAAGTGGGGTGGAGGCTGGGGGTGGGGTGAAAGTGTAAGAAGATTGAAAAGGTGAGAAGAGTTAGGTTCTGAAGTACTTTGAATGCTAAACTGAGTTTTATATTTCATCTTGGAAATGATAGGGAGCCAGCGGAGTTTATGTGAGTGTGTGTGTGTGTGTGTGTATGTGTGTGTGTGTGTGTGTGTGAGAGAGAGAGAGAGAGAGAGAGAGAGAGAGAGAGAGAGAGAGAGAGGATGTGATTTGACCTGCACTTTACTTTTTTCTTTTTAAATAATATTTTATCCTTTTCCAATTACATACAAAAATGGTTTTCAGCATTCACTTTTATGCCAAGACAGCAAGCAATATGATATAGGTTATACATGTACAATCATATTAAATATATTTCCACGTTAGTCATGTCGAGAAAGAAGAACCAGAACAAAAGGGAAATACCAAAAGAGAGAAAAAACAACAACAAATATTGAAAATAGTATGCTTCGATTCTTTCTCTGGATGTGGACAGTGTTTTCCATCCTGAGTCTTTTGGAGTTGTCTTAGAGCATTGTATTGCTGAGAAGAATCAAGTCTATCAAAGCTGGTCGTCAAACAATGCTGCTGTTACTGCGTACAATGTCCTCCTAGTCCTGCTCACTTCACTTAGCAATGGTTCATGTAAGTCTTTCCAGATAGTTTTCAAATTTGCCTGCTCATAATTTCTTATAGCACAATAATATTCCATTATATTCATATATCATAATTTGTTCAGCCATTCCCTAATTGATGGGCATCCCCTCAATTTCCAATTCTTTGCCACCACAGAAAACTGATAAAATATTTTTGTACATGTAGGTCCTTTCCCCTTTTTAATGATCTCTTTGGGATACAGATCTGGTAGCAGGATTGCTAGACTAAAGGGTATGCACAGCTTTATATGGCCTTTAGGTATAGTTTCAAATTGCTCTTCAGAATGGTTGGATCAGTACACAACTCCACCAACAATGCATTAGTGTTCCAGTTTTCCCACATTCTCTCCAATACCCATCAATTTTCTTTTCTGTCATATTAGCCAACCTGATAGTGACATGCTCTTTAGAAAGACCACTTTGAAAGCTGAATGGAAAGTAGATTGTAGTGGAGACAGACTTACAGCAGTCAGACCAGCCAGCAGGCTATTGGAACTGTCAAACTGTGAGGAGATGAGGACCCATTTCAGGATAGTGGCAGTTATCAAAGGAAAAAGGGGGTATATGAAAGAGATGTTACAAAGGTAGAACTGAGAGGTCTTGACAACAGATTGGATATGGGGAATGACAGAGGGTGAAGACTCAAGGATGACATCTCCATTTTAAGCCTGGGTGGAAGCATATTGGCACCCTCAACAGTAATAAGAAAGTTTAACGAGGAAGAGCTTTTTTTTGGGGGGGGGGGAAGATAATGAATTCAATATTGTCTCCCTGATTACAATGTGAATTCTAATGGAGACAATATGACTTATGTTCCTCCACTCCATCCCCCAAAATTCAATCTGTACCTTGAGTCTGTCACCTCTTTGGCAGGAGATGGGTAGATAAGCATGGTTCTCTGGAATATTAGGCGGCCACTGCATTGATGAGTTATCCTGGGTATACAGACTGTGCTGAACACAGGTCATTGGCTATACAGGCACAACAGGGCCTTGGGATAGATATGGGAGGTGGTCACTCAAGGCATGATATACAGGGGAACAACTCCAAATATTATTTCTAAAACAGCACACGTTGAATATCAGAAAATTCTCTTCTCTACTTTTCTTGTCATTCAAAGTTGCTTGTTTTTACAATGTTATTTTGTTTAAATTGTTCTGTTTGTGTTTACTTTCCTCTGCATCAGTTCATAAAGTTCTCCCAGGTATAGCTCTTTCAAAAATTCTATATAAATGTCAACTTTTAGTCTGAAAAAAGGAGGTTAAAAAAAGATAATTGCTGCCTGGAGGAGCTTGTAGTGTTCTAGGGGAGATAACAGTTCAATATGGAGTAATGACCTCATTGATTTCAGTATTCCTTCCAACTGGAAAGATCATAATTTATCCATACCTTCCTGTCCTGCCATAAATCTTCCATGAAGAATTTACCCAGTGTCCTCAATGTTCCATGACTCCCAGTATAGTCTTCAGGTTCTCTATCATTCCGCAGTCTCCATTTATGACTAGCTCACCTCCGGTTTATGCTCCCTTGGTGGTCTTTTTTTTTTTTTTACACCATTCCTTGGGCATAAATCCTAATCTGCTGCCTACTTTTCTTCCCCTTTAATTAACAGAAATCTATTTTTTCTCTCCTTCCCTCCTCCCCACCCCTTCCATTGGAAAAAAAAAAAGGAAAAATAAAACCTTAGCAATAAATATGCCCAGTCAAGCAAAACAAATTCTCTTATTGGCCATGTTCAATAATATGTTGCAATAAATACATGTTGCATTCTGCACCCTGAGTCCATCCCCTTTTCTGTTAGGAGAAGGTGGAAATCTTGCTTTATCACAAGTCCTCTTGAATTATGGTTGGTCATTCAAAGTGGTTTTTCTTTATGATATTGTGAGTTCAGTGATGTATGATGAGTTCAGTATTGTCTGAATGAAAATGAAAATGAAAAGCAGCTCTGCTTGGTTTTGACTCCACAGAATATCGGGCCTCCCCTGGTATAGAGATGATCACCTAAGATCTCATCACCATGCTAACTGACTCCGGTTTTGATATTCAATATCTTCTTAATTCGCTCAATTGCCTCTCCCCTCTGATTGGAGGGCTGGAGGGTGAAACAGCAAACTTCTCCCAAAGCCTTCCTTTATCGAGGGCTCAGAACTTTCCAGGTTACTTTCCATTTTCCATCAACAGCTCTGCTTGGTGTCTATTTCACTAAACATCATGTCCCTGTCCCAGATGACACTCCCCCCTTTTCAGCTTCCTTTTGTGTATTGTCTTCTCCCATTAGATCATAAGCTCCTTGAGGACAAGAACTGTTTTTTTTTCTTATTTGTATCCATTAAGCACAGTGCCTGGCACATAATTAGTGCTAATAAATGAGAGAAAACAATTTCCATCAGTTTTAAATGCTACATAGAAAGCTGCTGTGTAAAATCTTGGAGCACTATATAAGTATAAGCTATTATTACTAATAGAGCTTATTTCATTTGGTTATCAAGACAGTTCTGGAAGGTAGATGTTATTGTGTAAATGGAGAAACTGACAGCCAGTGACGCTAATGACTTTCCCTAGGTCACAAAACTAATAAGCGTCTGAGGCAAGATTTGAACTCAGGTATGCTTGATTCTAACTCTAGTGCTTTACCTACTAAGGCTACCTCTGGGCAACTAGGTGGTGCAGCACATAGAGCAGCAGTGTAGAGTCAGGAGGACATGAGTTTAAATCTCACCTCAGACACTTGACAGTCACTAGCTGTGTGACCTTGGGCAAGTCACTTACCCCCAATTGCCTCATCCTGGGTCATCTCCAATCATCCTGATGAATATCTAGTCACTAGATTCAGATGGCTCTGGAGGAGAAGTGAGGCTGGTGACCTTGCACAGCCCTCCCTCACTCAAAGAAACAAAGTCAAGTGCAAGTCATGTCATTATTTCTCTGATGGCATGGTCTTCTTTGGCAACGAAGTTCAAACACACACAAGGCTACCTCTAGAGCCACAAATCAGGTCTTTTTCCACAGTATGGGCTTAATCAATATTTGCTGAACTGAATTCTCTAGACCATGGGTATAAAATTTAGGTTACAGTAACAGATAAAAGCCTCCAATGAAGAATAACATACCAAGATTTACAGTTTTCAAACCTTGCCTAGCATTGTCCCAGCTCTGCAGATAGGCCTTTGACCTAGGCACTGACCCTGATTTTGACAAGGCAACTTGTAAATATGTGTCTATGGCCATAGGGGAGAACAAGGCTAGAAAGTGAAAATAATCCCTTCTCTAGGACAAGGTTGGGGCAGGGGTGAGATGGAGAAAACATTTTCAGCCAGATCCTCACTCTGTTTGGAAATGGGGCTGAAGTTGCCCAGTGTTCATATATGGAGGGCATCCCAGATACATGGGTTTAAAGACCCATACTATGCATCTTACAAAGAAAGTGCGGTAGAGATAGAGAGCCCTGGCTGCCTGAAGTCCTAGAAATAAACTCATTGATGGAAGGGAACAGCTGACTGGGTCAAGAAGCAGGGCTGGGGGAAAAGGGACTGTAGGAGGTGAGCTGGGAAACCAGATCTCTAGAACTGGGACACTTTGGGGAAGGTTCCAGGGGAGGAGAGTTGCGGGAAGGGAAAAAAAAATAAACCCTCCATTCCCCCTTCCCCAATCCTTGACTTGTGTGTGTATGTGGTGGGGAAAGAGAGTTTTTGATCCATTGCTACCCCCTTCCCTCCATCAGGCATACATTCCTGGGAAGGGAGAGGGAGGGGAGAGAAAGTCTGGATCCACTCACTTGGGCACCCCAGTGTCAGTATCAGTATCAGACACCCCAGCCCACATCCCAGCTCTGCCTTGCTGTTCTGACAGTTACACGTTGTCACCTGCTGCTGAATTGTCCCCTTCTCACTCTGAAGAATCCAGGCTCCTTGTGGGCCAGGGTCAGGGCAAAGGGACAGAGGGAGGAAGGTTGATTGATGTTAAGGGGTGGACCTGGAAGCTATCTAGACAACGTACTTCTCCCCAGTGGGACTGAAAGGTCAATGGGATAGGAAGGGAAGGTTGAGGCAGGTGCTAGTCAGGCAGGAGGGAGAAGGAGGGGAGTTAACCTCCAGAAGACAGGTGCTTGCTGAAACTGGAGAGTTCTCTGCCCCACTCCCCAATCCCCTCCCAACAATGTCATTACCAGGGACTGACCAATGAAGAACAGTTTCACAATCCAGGCATCTCTTCTCCCCCCCCCCCCCATCCCCACCCCTAGAAAGCTGAAGCAAAGTTGGCAGGAATCTGGCTTTATTTCTGGATAAGTTTGTTCATATGCTGTAACACTGACACCGAGGTGGGGGCGGGTGTGGGTACAGGCTCCCCTGAGTTCCCAATATCCCCATTCTACCCCTCTTGGGGCTACTCCCTCATTGTAAGAGCCTGGGGGAGGCCCTTTGGTTACCCTTAAATAGAGAAAAACCCCTGGACTGGCCCGGGCCCTGGGGGGTGGGGCTGCGGGCCAAGGGGTGAGGGGGGGGGCATGCTATATACATTATTCACAGACATTGTACCCAGAAGGTCACTTCCAAGAGTAAAAGTGAAATACTACAAGTGAGAACCAGTCAGCGGCAGGGGTGTGAGGAGGTGTGAGAGAGGGAGGGGTGTAGGAGGCAGGGCCTGGCTCCAGCTGAGGCCAGGGACACCATCAGTCTTATAAGGTGCAGATTCAAAACAACACACAGGACACCCCATCACCCTTCCCAGCCTCGCTCCGTGCCCAAGCCCAGGCCCCAGCAGCTTTCTCATCTTTTGTTCCCTTCTCTTTCTTCTTCCTTTTCCAGGCAGAAAGCCCTGGAGGGTCAGTGGCACTCCTGGGGTGGGGGGCACTGGGATGCCCTGGCTTGAGGACAGAGGCATAGTGCAGTGCTCTGGAACTGGGGGCAGACCCTTAAAGGACTTCTGGGGAGAGAAGACAGAAAGGAGATGTAAGCCACAGAGACATATGGCAACATTTGAGTCATGCAGAACAAACTTAGAAGAGCATTCTGGGATAGAGCTGGGGGTGGGGAGGTGCTGGGAAATGGAATACTGAGTCTGGGCCAGTGGGGCAGGAACCTGGAGGAGCTGGTAGAAGAAGGGAGAGGCCCTACAGGAGGAAATTTGGGGAGGGGAGGTGGGCCAGGGATAGGAAAGTATTCAGAGAGGACAGCTCTCTGAAGAAGGATTTGGTGAGGAGACAGGAGGAATAGAAGGGATTTGTCAAGGAGGGGTGAGGGTGTCAGGAGGGAAGTATAAGTCAGATTCAAGGCGAGAACAGGAAAGATTCTGGAGAGCAGAGCTAGGGAAGGATTCTTAGGTCAGGGACAAGGTTAGGCTGAATGGAAGAGGGGCTTGTCATAGGGACAGGTAGGAATTCATGGGAGAGGGCTAGGAAGGCCTTGGTGGGAGGGGAGCAAGGATTCAGGTAGTACCTGTGACCTGGGGAGGCTGCACCACAGTTTTCTTGAGGAAAGCCTCAGCCTCAGCAAAAGGCAGCAGAGAGTCCCCAGTTCTGCTAAGGGGGCTCCCTTTTTCTCCAGGTGTCCCCTTGGGGGTGAAACCATTCTCCTGGTGTACAGCAGCGGGTTGCAGTCCATTCACCAGGGGCCCTGCCTCTTTCCCCGGCATGCTGTAGGGGCAGAGTGGGAAGCATTCTGACCCTGATTCCTTGGCCCTCAAGGGTATCCCTCCAGCCCTGAAGTATCCTGGATACCCCTACACAAACCTATAATGGACCCTCCCCGAGGTTCCGGTAATGCCAGAGCAGTGGGGAGAAGTCCTGTTCACCTTCCCTCTGCTCCCTCCCCTCTCCAGTGTATGGGAAGAGGAGGAGGAGGTTGGGAACTCTAATTCCAGGGTGATATACCTCCACTGAGTCTCCTGGGGAGGCTGTCCCTCTCTCGGTAGAATCTCCTTTTCCAGGTCCTTGGCCAGAGGCTCAGACACCTTCTCAGGCTCTGCAAGAAAGAATCCCCAGAGTGGGGAGGGGCCTCAATGGAAGGTCTCTTCAGCTAAGCAAGGGAAATAGTTCAGTGGAATGGAAAGAAGTTTCATGACAGGAGGACTCAGTTGGAAAAGGTCATTAATGGACGGGAGGAAATTTAGTGGGAGGGGAGAGAAGGGGTCATATGAGGGTAAGATTCAGTTGGGGAAGACTTCAATGGAGAGGGGGAGGAGTCAGTGGGGAGGGAGCCTCAGTATGGGAAGAAGTCCCTGAGCCCTCCCCCACCTCACCTGGTTCCCTGCCCAGCACTCCCCACCCATGGGGAGGGCCCCCAGTACCTGGGCTGGAGTGGTCTGCTTTGGCCTCCTTCCCATTGAGAATCTTCCTATCCACCTTCTAGTTGGGTGGGGGAAAGGGGGTGGATCAGAATGGTGAGGGACCCAGACAACACCCTCAGCTCCACAGGAAGTCCCCTCCCTTCATAAAGTCAGCCCCACTCCCTCCCACAGGTCCTGTGGAAACCCCATCCCACCCCGATCTGGGGATCCAGACCTTGGACTCAGCAGCCTCAGATTTCCGAGTCCTCTTCATAATCTCCTCCAGGCGCTGCAGCCCAAGGAAACACCCACCAGTTAATATTCATAACAACAAACATGACATTAAATAGCTTTCGAAGACCTGAGAAGCCCTTAGCCTACCTCGTCACATGTGAGCCAGTACTGCAGGGATACTGTATTATCACCCTATTTTACAGCTGAGAAAACTGAGTCTCCGGGCGGTCACGGTGACACAAGGCCCCGCCACTAGTATCAGGAGTTGAACCCTAGGTCAGGGTTCCCGGGCTCCAAGTCCAACACTCCAATGAAGAAGCTGTCGGTTGGACCCCCCTTCACCCCCAGCCCTGTGGCAGGAAGGGCACAGACCCACTCCTCCTCCAAATACATGCCCACCTTCTTTCTCTCCAGTCGCTCCTGCTCTTCCCGCTGAAAGTGTTTCTCCCGCTCCAGACGCTGCCTCTCGGCCTCTTCCCGGGACCTGGCTTCTGCCTCCTCCTTCTGCCAAAGGGAGCTCCAGTAAGGGCTGGGCGCCGCGGCCTCGATCCGCTGCCACAGTTCCCTCAGCTGTCACCTCCCCGCCCCCTGCCACCTTGACAGAGCCCCTGGCCAGATGCTGAGCACACCGCTTCCACACCTGCTTCTGCAGCCTCTCCTGCTCCTCCAGCTCAGCCTGGGCCTTCTCCCGGGCCTCCTGCTCCTCTCGCTGCTGCCTCTCCTCCTCCCGCCGCCTGGCTGCTGCCTCCCTCTCGGCCCTGGCCTCAGCCTCTTGGGCCAGCTGCTCCTCCCGGAGTCTCCTGTGGGGGGACAGAACATCTGGAAACTCAGTGCTCAGTTCTCCCCCTCCCCTTTGGGAGAACTTTGTGAAAAGGGGGGCCGCTCAGAGGTCGACACACCACATAACAATCTCAGAATCCCTCAACAAGTCATTTCCCCAATCGGCTTGAAGATCTCCAGTCATGGGGAACTCACTACTACTTCCAGAAACAACCCATGACACTTCTGGAAGGCCATTACTGGCTTCTCCTCTCCTATCTCTTCTCTCATATTGGGCCAAATTGAACTCTCTGTCCCTCCTCCCCCTGCTTCTAGTTCTGTCTTTTGCTATCAAACAGAATCCCTCATTCGCCCTTCAGCACCTTGATGACAGTTATTTGGTACCCCCTCAGTCCTTTCTTCTCCAAGCTAAACATCTAATTTCTCTCTCAATAAGACTGGTTCCAAATCTCTTCAACATTCATGTGAATAATTTGATAAGTGAAATTAAAATTTGTCAATACTTTGTTAGATACATGATGTCAAAGTAGGCATTTTGTTGTTCAGTCATGTCCGATTCTCTGTGACTCCATTTTTGGGTTTTCTTGGCCAAGATATTGGAGTGGTTTGTCATTTCCTGTTCCAACTCATTTTTACAGATGAGCAACTAAGGCAAACAGGATTAAGCGACTTGCCCAGGATCACACAGCTTGTAAGTGTCTATTCCCTTTTCATATTTTCATCAAGGATACCCTTTCTTTATGTATAGACCTATAAACACTGTGTAAGGATGAGAAAGTATGCATCTGGATCAAAAGTTACCAATATCATCTAAGCTGTTTAAAAAAAAAACCCAATTGGCTACAATTCCAAGAGACTATTCAAAGCATGGGAAGAGTTTTGCCAGGGTATGGGTGGAAAAGACCACTGGGAAGATGAGCAGAAGAGGATGAAAAACAATGAGATTTTATACACACACATACTCACATATATTTATATATGTATGTGTAGATATATCTCTCTCTACATATTTATACAATGAGTCCATCAGAGGTTTTGAGGCAGTTGAGATCTCCCCTCCCCTCTTGCTAAATCCATATGTTGGGTATTCTACTTTGGAAGGTTTCATTGCTCCTTAATACCTAGCTACAACTTGACACAGTCCTAACTACAGTAATGGCAGACCCTGGATCTCTCAGCATTCTGGTAGTTGTCCCCAGCAATGGGAACAACCATCACATCAGGACACACTACCTGTGTTCATCTGTGGAAAGTAGATTGATACTTGCCCCTGGTCCCATACAGTGGGAGTGACTAATCACTTTGTCAAAGACCAAAGGACTCAAAGCCTTAGTCATTTGAAAGGCTGGGAGTTGAGAACATGGGAGGAGGTATCTTAGGAGGTGATCATGTTTGATGTATCTTATAATGTTTGCCATTTGAGTCTAGATACCATAATGTCTTCTATATCAAATAAATTAGTATCACTGCATAGTGATATATGAAGTCATATATGAGAAATATAAAAAGGGGCAGGGTAAAAGATGGTAGGGGCTGGAGCTGATATGTGCTGTATTCCCCACCCATAGTTCTCTATCTCTGCTGATAGGCAGGTGGAGGTAAAATATACCTTTTCAAATCTCTTATAGGATCATAGCTTTAGAGCTGGAAGGGACTTCAGAGGCAATCTATTCCAACCCTCTCATTGGGATTGGATAAGAAACTGAAGCCCAGAAGTTAAAAGACTTGTTCAAGGTTAAACAGCTATTAAGCAGTAGAGCCAGAAACTGAAACTGGGTCCAACTGATTCCAAAGCCAACGTTCTCTTCACTGTATCATTCTACCTCCCAAACTATCAGCTTTGAGTGGATGCCAACCCTATCCTGCCATGAATTAAATGAAAGCTTTTTGAAGGGGTATGCATGTGGGGGGATTTTAAGGGCCTACGTGCTATATAATACCACCTTAGTGTTTATATAGTCTTTTTGAATATTCTCCTCTGAAATATCTTGAAAATCAGTCCCTGAGTATCTTCACTCTTATATCATGTTCAGCACAGTCCTACCTGGCAGCATTTTTTTTTCCCAAACTTAAGTCTCCTGAATATCATTTCTACTTCCTTATATAGCACCGTGGGACTGAGCTGTTCAAGTTCAAACTTGTCGTTTCTGCTATTACTGATGATTTGAATAGATCCCTCTTGAAATGTCATTCTTTTCATTCTCTTCCTTTCAGTTTCTTATAAGTGCCTTTAGTTGGGTTTCATAGCAAGAATTTTGCAAGTTTGTTTGATGAGGAGACAATGACTCAAAATCTTCTCTCATCCTAATCAGGTGCAGGATATTGCAACATTGTCATGCCTGACATGCTGGCCGGTTGGATGGTTTTTCTTACCTGTATTCTGTTATAAGGGAAGGTTCATGGAGTGGGAAGAAGGGTCTATGCAGAAATTACTTTGATGTAAACATGACAAAGCAGCAATAAGATTCTATTTTTTAAGAAAGGATAAATCATCTATCTTCTGTAATGCTTATCTTGTGTTCTACACAGTTCTTACTGGCTGCCAATTAACCCTGCATGCTGAAGGATGATTTGCTGGCTGGGTATTTTCTGGGTTCCTTTACTCTCCATTTTCTGACAGTTAATTTTCATTAGTTAAATTTCACTAAGAGATAGATTGCAATAATCAGAATCAATCTCTTTGCTTTTATCCTTTTCCCATTGTTCTAGGTCAAATGCTTATTTTTAAAAGGTCATATTAGAGGTGTTATAATTGCAAGCGGCAGCATCTTATTATTCTAATTTGACCTTAATTTTGACATTTGCTCTTTGCAGTAAATTATCTGACTTCACAAAGTTAATTGATTCTGAAATAATTTAGGGTGGTGAGGTAGGGCAGTGGATAGAGTATTGGGCCTGGAGGTGGGAAGACTGGAGTTCAAATTTAGTCTAAGACACTTACTAACTCAGGTGACCTGTTTGCCTCAGTTTCCTTATCTGTAAAGTAAGGATAGTAAGAATACTTAGCTCCCAGGGTTGTTTCAAAGATCAAATGAGACAATAATTGTAAAGTGCTTAGCACAGTGTCTGGTATATAATAAGCACTATATAAATGCAGGCTATTCTTATTATTTCTACATTGATAAACAGTAATCTATCTGTTAGGATACAGTTAATTTACTGTTTTTCTTCGTTGTTTCTTTTTTCAGTAATGCTGTGTGGCATGCACTATGTCCATATCTTGAGGAAAACATGTATTATATACAGGCATGTGGCCTCTGAATCATCTACTTCCCTCTGGTCTTCCATTCTTAATTAGGAACCATGCTGTTCAATGTATTATTCACTGCCTTCTCCCCTTCCATCTTTGCCTTGAAATCATCAAACATCAAGGTCTTTGTCATCTTGGTTTGGAGGGTCCTGTAAAGGTCTTCCCAATTTCTGTATTCCATACTTGGCAAGCCACAGATATTGACACATGCTACAGACACTGACACATAAGCTTCCTGGTCTTCCCTTCACCTGTGCTCATCATGAACACTGTAAGGCCCTCCCTCACTCAAAACAAAGTCAAGTGCAAAGTCATGTCATCATTTCTCTGATGGCATGGTCTTCTTTGGCAACAAAGAACAAACACAACAACAAAGTAAGGTGATCAAGCGCCTCATGGGTTATTTTCTTGTTGACCTTGGGTGCAGGACAGAAATGGTAGCAGCTGAATCCCCCTCATCACCCTCTCCTCTCCAAGGAAAGCTTGTGAGCTAGCCTTTCATTTAGGTGAAACTATTGCCTCATGCCTTCATTAGCAGCAAAAATGTCAGTTCAGTTGCAGTTTAATTCTTCTAGCATGGCATCAGTACCAACAGGTAAATTAATGTTGCAGATGGTCTAAAAACTTTGATCTTTGCCACCCTTATTCACCAATTTTCCACCACTGCCATCTGCTCTGTGAGAGCAGGACTGATGGGCTCCATGGTCAAAGAAATTATCCTCTAGAGGTTAGCCCCTGAGATATTCAGCTGGGCTTGTCATAGGACAATAGGAAGAGATTTCAGAGGCCATCTATCCCCATCTTATGGATGAAAAAAATGAACTTGCCTATAGCGGGTAATAAGTGATAAATGTTAGAGGCTGGGTTGGAACCCAGTCCTTCTGACCCCAGAACTAGCACTCCTTTCAGGCCATGCTGCCCTGATGCCCAAATAAGACATAACCTATACTTGGACCACTCACAGAAGCTGAAAAGGCTTTCAACTCTGCTGAAAACAGCCATGGAGAATCAGTTGATGGTCAATTCCAAGCCACATGTACCACCCTGTGCAATACTTCTGGGAAGTCTTTCAATTTCCTTAAAATAGTATATTCTTACCAGACATAGGACAACTGGATTGTCATTTTCTTCACTGTAGACATGCTGGTGCCATTAAAGTAGCCTAAGATTGCAATAGTCTTTTTGTATGTTACTACCAACTTGTCTTGAGCTTACAGGGCACTAGGACCCACCCCCCCAGCTCATTCACATGAACTAGTTTGAATAGTCCATGGTTTACTAGCCTGAGTGAATACTACTATCAATTTCTTAAACCCATGTGTTGAACTTTACATTTATTCCAATTATCTTAACAGATCTGGCCCATCCTTTTAGCCTGTCATGATTTTGGGGGGAACCATCATATGATATATTAGCCATCCCTTCTACATTTGGGTTAACATGTTGATCAAATTTGCAGATATCTATACCTCCATTAAAATCAATGATAAAGATATTGAGCCAAATAGGGCCAGGGATAGAGCCCTGAAGCCACCCCGAGAGATTCATTTCTCAGTTCAACCTGAGCTTTTTCTGCACCTCCCCCCACTTTCAGCATCCAAAAGACCATGAGACCATGAAGTACATATGGGCAAATTTTGTCAGATTCTGATAAAGGCAAGTGCCTACATTTGAATAACATTTAGAGGACTGAGTGGCTGAGGATGAGAGAGAGAAATATGGTTCCAAAGGCATTCTGTCCTGAAGGGGGAGGGAGTATAAGAGCATCTACACCCCATCCCAGAAGGTTCTGGGTCTTTGGATGACCCATTCCCTCCTCAAGGGAAGCCCAGGCATAAGCCTCTGCTTTCACACTCACTTGTCCCGCTCTGCCTGCTCCCGTCGCTCTTGCTCCTCCCGCTCTCGCTGCTCTCGGGCTTGGCGCCGTTTCTCAGCCAGCAGCCGAGTGGCCTCTTCTGGGTCTGTGGTGCCAGCCGTGGGTTTGCCAGAGGGTGGAGGGGGAGTTGGGGCTGATGGCAAAGCTGGGATGGTAGTACCTGCAGAATACCAGACCCAGCTGTCAGAGGCACATGCCTTGGTATTCACCCTGGGTTGTTTGTACCACTCAGGCAAGTCTAGATCATCCCACTAACTTGGGGCACTCAGGTTGTTTATTGATCTAAGGCATCTTTTCTGCCTCTGTCAACTCCCATCCAACCCCACGCTGGATCCTAAAGCCCCCAAAGCCAGGAGGAAATAGAGGTTATCTACCTCCTTCCCCACAACCCATTATCATGGAGAAGAGACCTAGAGGTAGCACTGGACAGGAACCCAACTGCTGTCCTGTCTCCCTCTCAGACCTTGAATTCTAAGAGCAGGGCCATCAGTATCGCCTGCTGGACCCGGCACTCTCTGAAAGCAGAGGTCACAACTCTTCTCCTTAGACCAGAGGCTGGTTCCCTAGACAGGGTCTGATCTTCCTCTTCTACCTTGGGGTTCCCTGAAGAGTCCTTTGCCCACCTGAGGGTGGCTCCCCAGGAGCCCTCGCTGGCTCTGCTCTGGGCAGCTCCTTGGCGGGCTGGTGGGTGGCTGGCGATGGTGATGCCGCCGCAGCTGGTGGCTTCTCTTCCTCCTTGACTTTTTCTTTGTTTTTCTCTTCTCGCCCAGCCTGGTCAGGGCTCTCTGGAGTCTCCTCCTTTCTCCGAACCCGCCCCTTGGGAGTGGTGGTGGTGCCTCGTGGGGAAGGTGGCTTGGGGGGCAGGCCAGGTCCTGGGCCTGGACTGGGGCAGGGGGAGGCTGGCCGGTGCCGAGGTGTGGAGGGAGATGAGGGGCGAGTCTTTGATTTGGGGCTGTGGGGAAAAGAGCAGCAGCTTAGAATGGCTGGTTTTCCCAGATCAAGCTCCAGGCCCTTCTCATCCCCTCCATCACCCAGAGCAGGTGCCACACACCTGAGTTCTGCGGCAGGCAAAAGGCGGGTTCGAGGAGCGGGCAGAGACTGGCGCTTCTTGAGGCTTCGCTCTCGTGCAAGGGCACTCTTCTCTTTCTCATTCTCTCGGTCTTTATCCTTCTTGTCCTTTTTCTTTTGTGCCTGGAAAGTGTGGAGTGGGAATCCCCATGAAAAAGTCCATCAGTCAGCAATGTGTCCACCCCTCACCACCACCTCTGGTCACTCAATGATCCCAATCTGCAAACCCTGGGCAGGTCAGGGATCAGAGTGGCACTCACTGGGGAGGCTTCAGGCCGACGTCGAGGGGTGGCAGGGCTGCCACCTGCTGTCTTCCTGCGCTCAGCAGCTGCACATCGGTGAAGGCTTCGAGGGGTGCTGCAGGGGGTCAGAGGGCTGGCCGAGGCAGAGCGAGGGCACATGGGAACCACTAGGGAGGAACACATTGGATTCAGGAGAGACAACACAGCGACCCTCAAAGAAAACTCTGACCTTGAAGTTAAGGGACCCTGGTTCAAATCCTAGCCCTGACCTTCACTGGCCATGTGACTTTGGACAAGTCACTATCTCTCTGGGTCTTAATTTCATCAGATATAAAATAGTAATAATCCTACTTTTAAGACTGTAAACAGGGACTTGGAGAGAAAGACCTGAGTAAGAGATGCTAGAGCTATATTACATTCTGCTTGCTCCCCAGGGACAGGGGCTTCTCTAGCACCTATCCCTGCTAATTGGGTCACTGGTTTGCCCCACCTTGAGTCTTTGCTGCTTCTAGCTCCCCTCCCTCCCAGGGGCTACAGCATGCCCCCTACCCTGGTCCTTGCCATTGCCTGGCAGGGTCACAGCACTTCTGCTCCGGGCCAGGAAAGACAGCGTTGGTGTCATCAGCCGGTCCACTATGCTGCTCTCCCAAGGGCTCAGCTGTAAGCTCCGATCTGGGTTAGGGATGGGGAAAGAGGGCAGAAAAAGTTACCTCCTGGTTGGATCTTCAGATGGATACAACCCTAGGGCAGATCGTGAGACTGCACCAGGCACACGACAACCATACGAGGACATGCCCAAGGACCCACACGTAGTTTTACACACACACACACACACACACACACACACACACACGGACCAATTCCCCATCTGTTTCCTCCCTCCCCTAGCTTCGCATGCATCATTTCTTTCGTCTTGACCTGATGGGCAACCACTCCCCAGGAATATGACAAACCCTGTCCCATTCAATATTGACCTTGGCTCTGGTGCTAGCCAGGGCTCCCACTAACGCGGAGCTCTGGAGAAGGCTTACATAGCTCAGGAATGTCCTCTTGACCTCTCCCCTGACCCAGCCAAAAGAGGGCGCCTAGCCTGGTGACACAGAACCCAGGCATGGAAGCCAGGGCCAAACATCCAAGGGCACTGCAAGTTACTGCCCTGCGCCCCTAGGAAGGGAAGGGTTCATCTTAAGCATGGACACCATTCCCACTCTGAAAAGGTTTTCCCTTTCCAGGTAAAATGTCTTCTTGCCCTGAGCAAGTCCCTGGTTCTGGAGGTGTCTCCAGGCCCTGCCCTGCCCTGCCCAGTTGCCCCTGCTGCCTCTCCCAGTCCCTCAGCTGCTCCATCTATTTTTACCCCTTCTCAGTCAGGTGGGGCCCAGCAGCAGCTGATTTGGTTGCCAGGCAATTGAACAATCAAATAAAAGCCGAAGGAACTTATAAATAACTCCCCTACCACCTCCAAAAACCTCCTCAATCTACCACTTCACAGGCAGGCATGTGGGCATGGTGCTAGCTGGGAATGAGGGCAGTGCCACCCTTCTAGATTCTTGCCTCTGAAAACACATCTGGTGCTTCTTTGGGGGAGGAGCTACCATGGGACCAAGGCTTGTGTCCTTGGCATCCATCCATCCCAAACACCCCTCCAACCCCTTGGCACAGGAGGGGCACTGCAAAGGACCAGAGAGAGAAGAGAGGGTGGCAATGCCCAGACCATACTCCAACAAATTGTGCATTTGCTTGGGCCTCCTTCTTGCTCAGTTTAGACCCTGGAGCCATGGGAGCAGCACTTCCCTTCTCACTGCTTGGCTCAGGCCCCATCCCCCTGCCTGGGAAGGGGGTTGACAGTCTTCTAGGCTCTGGAAGCCCCAGTTGGGTCTTCTGAGCCTTAGGATTCTATCCTGAAGCTAGAAGCATGGCCTTCTGTTTGTCCTGCTCCTCCAGCCCTGGATACACAGCTCAGTTCTTAGTAACTATGACCTCCCTATGACCACAGGGATGAGGGCAGGCACAAAGGCTTAGAATGCTTCCCTAAATTTTAGAACCAGATAGGACCTTACGGGTCATTTAGTCTGACCCTTGGCCTAATATGAATCTCTTCTACCACCTTCTTGACAAGAGGCTTGGGTCTCAGACAGGGCCAGGGTCTAGGCTGGGATTGGGAAGCAGTCCTATTTCTGGGGTTGCCTCTGGGCAATGGCAGACTGGCCTGGGGTGGGTGGGCCTCTTACTTCTACTGGGGGAGTTCCAGAGCGTGGCAGAGGATTTTGAGAGACGCTTGTTGATTATAGAGTCCACGTGTTTAGGCAGGTTTACTGCCGACATGGAGCACCTGCTTCCACCTGGAGGGGAAAAGACACGGGCATTAGAGCCGAGGGCCAGGGTGGGGAGGGAAGGCCAGGCCTGAGGCCAGGAAGCCAGGGGAAAGGGAGGATCAGGCCTGGGGCCAGGAAGCCAGGGGCGCCCAATAGGGCCTTCCATGCAGGGTGCTCTTTCAGGCAGGTTCAAGAGGAAAGGGAGAGGGAGGGAGGACTAGGGGAAGAAGGAAGGGGAAAGGGAGGGGCATGGGATAGATTCAGCCCCAGGAGGGGAGACACAATTGCTCTGTCAGGGAAAGGGCCAGGCTAGGGAAAGGGATACACTTCTAAGGGGGCCAGTGGCCACAGCCTGTGGTCTTCTTTCCCAGGGAGGACTAGTGAGACTGGATCTTGCTTTGGCCAGAGATGGCCTTAATGTCTGACATAGCCCCCTCCTCCAGGCTGTGCTCACCTCTGCTACTAAGGCAATCACAACTACTCACACCCCTGACAGCTCTCCAACTTTAATACTTTTCAGACCCCACAGTTTCCATATTCTGAATCTGAGCTTGATACCCTCAGCCCAGCTAACCCTTCATCTAAACACCTCCACATATAAAGATACACAGAAACAGAGAGAAAAACATCCACATACACAGAATCAGGCTCTGGAGCCGTGAGGAATTTAGGGATCATCTAGTTCAAGAGGTTCTTAACCCTTTTTATACATTTCACCCTTTGGGGAGGCCTAAGAATCTCTTTCCTTTCAGGATAATGTTTTTAAATAACTGAAGAAATGCTAAATTTCAATTAGAAGTTATTGAAAATAAAGGATTTTTTTCCCCATCCAAATTCACAAATTCCTTGAAATTGATCTATGGACCTCTAAAGACTATATGGATCTCAGGTTAAGAACTCCCAATTTAGTACAATCCCCTCATTTCACAGATGAGGAAGTTAAGGCCTGAGAGGTAGTGTGACTTGCTGGGACCAAAAACATCTGGGGTTTGAACCCAGGTCAAATCTACAATCTTTTATCACTACCTCTCCATTGCCTCTGATGCACAATGACACACCAACCCCCACAAATATTAGACGCACAAGCACAGAAATACACAGTAGCATGCAAACCTACAGCTGTATACTGTGATACACCAATATCTACAGACATCATACACGTCAGCACATATACACACATATGTCCACAGTGAGACACAAAATACACATGACAGATCTGCACCAAGACATTCACATGCACAACTACACAGATACAAACACACGTTTGCTCTAAAGGTCAGTCCAAAGTACAAGGGGTCCCATTTCATGAAAACTCACATACCCACCCCCCAAAAAAAACAAACTTATTTAAGAGAGCAATTAGAGGGTAATTATCTTAAATAAGAACTTCTCTGAGTATATTAAGGTACTTGTTTATAGGTTATTAATTACTTGCAAGAAATCAGGGAAAGCTTCAGCTTAAGTGTTGGGAGTTGCTGCTTACTGAATGAAAACTGAAGATGAAGACATCTCTCTGAGACGATAATGGCAGGCAATGGGAAGGATTCAATTTCAAAATTTCAATTTTGGCCCTTTTCAGAAACGTATCCATCATAGAAGATGAGGTGCACCTTTAACCAACCCCCAGGTCCCTGCATTGCACCCATTTTCCCCTGTCCCCACACGCTCCCTTCTGGTCATCCATACCCCTTCTTTGGCCCTGGTGATGCTATCTCATGGGCCCAGGTGTAGGGTGGGCTGGGGAGACTACAGTGGATGAAGCGATCGGTACCAGCAGTGTCCCCCCTCACCCTCTCTACACACTATAGTTCTCTTAGAACCCCAAAGCTCCCCCTTCCCCTTCCCTCACATCCACCTACCTACTCCAGGACTCTGGGACCAGTCCAACATCCCTGCCACCATCCCCACCAATCTGCCCACTCACTGTTCTTATGTCCTGGAGAATTCTGCTGCAGGGCTCCTGCCCAGGACCAGCGCTGCTGCCGGATCTCTGCCCACGTCTTCTTCACTGACCTCTGGATGGCAGCTTCATAGCGTTCCTGGAGGTGGGTGGGGGTCAGGGGTTAACTTTGAAAGCCCTCTTCCCAGGGAATCTTTTTTCCTGTACAACCAGGCTCAAAACCTCTCCCTTCTGGGAAACCTACTTAGATTAGCCCTGAACATAACTGTTACTGCTGCCGTTGCTCTTGTGTTGTTTTTATTTGTGTCCAACTCTTTATGACCCCATTTGGGGTTTTCTTGGAAAAAAAATTCTGGAGTGGTTTGCCATTGCTCCAGTTCATTTTACATTTGAGGAAACTGAGGCAAACAGGGTTGAGTGAATTGTTAAAGGTCACACAACTAGTAAGTATTTAAGGTCACACTTGAACTCAGGTCTTCCTGACTCTAGGGCTGATGCTCTATCCACTAAGCCACCTACCTGCCCTTAGCTATTCACAATAATAGCAATCATTTACATGATGACTTAAGTTTGCAAGTTAAGTTAGCCATGTGATCCTGAGTTCAGGCCTCCAAGGTAGCTGCCTCAGTTTCCTCAACTGTAAAAAATAATGGTACCTACCTTGAAGGAACATTGTCTCAAATGAGATCATATTTGTAAAGCACCTGGCTCATAGCAGATACCATATAAATCCTTATTCCCTCCTGTCCTTGCCCAGCAGCAGAGGCTGCAGGTGTATGCCAACTAGCATCACTAGTTCTTCTGCTTTTAAAAAATGATTTTCAGGTCATTTCTAGGGGATATGACATCTCCCTTCTGAAACGTGTTTCCTCACTTGAACTTGAGGCTTGCTCTCATGTTCTTTGCTTTCCGGGGCTCAGCTCAGAGCTCCACATGGAGGGCATAAAACAGGGCTACTCATCCGTCCCAGATGAGCCCTCCTTCCCTTTCCCCCCATACTGCCCCCACTAACCAAACCACCCCACCACTGATTCTCCCAAAAGACACCCAGATTGCACAGACATACTCACAAGCACAGATTCAGGTGTGTATTAAATCAAAGACCAAACGCCAAGGGGATCAGAGTTCTAGAGCAAGAAAGGGCTATAGGGACCATCTAACTCAACCTTCTTATTTGACAGATGAGAAGTCACTTGTCCAAGGTCATATGGATAGTTAAGTAACAAAATTAGGATTCGAATCCTGGTCTTTGGCCTCCATTGTCAGCACAGACATGTGCATAGAGATATAAACACATATATGTGCATACAAGAACACAGTCTCTAATAAAAATAGCTAATATGTAGCAATTTTAAATTATTTTTATGTTTTAACTTAAATTTAAAATAAATTTTTAAAAATTTAATTTTAAATACTGGTGATTTCAATAGAAATATAGCTTTTTAAAAGTGTGCAAAAAGAAGCCTTTGTATATATTCCATTTAAGCCTTGGGATCATCCTGTGACATAAATGCCATTACTCATTTTACAGATGAGGAAACTGAGGTTTAAAGAGGATGAGGGACTTGCTCAGGGTCACCAAATTAGTAAATTCCTGTGAGGGGATTGGAACCAGATCCTCCTGACTCCTAGTTCATGGATCCACCCATTCCACCATCTTGCTTCCTGTACACCCCTTTCTCTTTTCATCCTTCATTGCAGAAGGAACTCCTCCATGGATGTGTGGGCAGACCCAGAACCAAGCACCCTCATGGACTCGCACAAACCTTGTTCTTCTCCAGCTTCTGCCGCTGCCTTTCCTCCAGGGCTGCCCTCCTCTGCTCCGCTTTGAGTCTCTGCTCCTCGAGCCGTCGGCGCCGCTCCTGGAGCTGCTTCTCACGCAGGGCTTTGGCTTTCTCTTCTTTCTCTAGCCACAGGGCTTTCTTGGCGGCTACCAAAAAACCAGACACCAGGGAAGTTAAAGGGGAACTTGTCACAATCATCTAATTCCTCCCCAAAGGTGACCCTGATTGATAGCACTCTTCTGTCTTCACTCCTGCTCTGAACTCAACAAGAAGCTTCAAGAAGAAAAGCAGGCTTGTCGCTTACCTCCGAAACCAACCTGTCCTCCCAATTTCCCTGTAGTTGCCAGAGGCACTGCCATCTTCCTCATCCCTCAGGCTGCCAACCTCAGAGCTGTCTTCTCCTCTTCCCTCACTGCTGCCCCAAACTCAGTCAGTTGCTACATCTTTATCGGTTCTCCCTCAACATCTCTCCCATTTATCACCTTCTCTTAACTCATACAGCCGCCATATTGGTTGAGGCCTTCAGCAGCTATCATTGATACTATTCCAATCCTATCAATTGGGCTCTCTGCTTCCAGTCCCTCCCCTAAGAACAGAGATTTAGAGCTGGGAGGGACCTTAGAGACTATGGAGTCCAATCTCTTAATTTTATAGATGAGGAAACTGAGGCCAAGAGAAGAAAGTAACTTGCTCGGGATCCCACAGTTAATGTCTGACACAGAATTTGGAACTTGCCTACTCCAAATCTAGCACAGTTCTATCCAGCTACTAATTCTCCAATCCACCCTCCATCCAACTTCCAAAATGCTATTAATAAAGTTCGGTTTCCCATCATGTCACTCTCTTGCTCAACAAATTTCTTCAATGACTACTGTACCTGCTGTCTCTAGGAAAAAATACAAATGAGTTAACCCATGTAAAGATGCTTTGCAAACCTTAAAGGCAATATAAATGCTAGCTATCATCATCATTACAAACTTCAGTTTGTTATTTAAAGCACCACCATCTAGCTCTAATCTATTTTTATAGACTAATTCCTCATTCTTCCTCCTTGGGCACTCTAAGGTCCTTGCTGTTCCCTAGACAAAACATCCTTTCTCCCTCTTCCATGCCTTTGCAAAGGTTGTTGTTTCCTCCTCCTCTCATGCTTAGAATGTTCTCTTTCCTCACCTCTGCCTGTGAGAATGAATCCCTCACTCTCTTCAAGGCTCCCTTTGAGTCACTCTACAAGTGATTGCTCCTGATTGCTTCCTGCCTTTCCATTACATTATTTGGCATTCATTTTCTATTGACATCTCTGTACAAGGTGATTCCCCCTTAGAAGATTTTAAGCTCCTTGGGGACAGGAACTTTTTCCTTTTGGTTTTGCATTAGTGCCTAAAACAAAGCCTTGTCTATAATAGAGGCTTTATTGTTGAAATCAACTGAATAATACCAGGAACTCAAGCGCAGAAGCGCCATGATAATTATAGCATTGTGAGCAGGAAGGAGCTTTAGACACCATCAAGGTCAACCAGCTCTTTAGGAGGAAATTGAGATTGAGAAAAGGAAGTACTTTGCCCAAGGTTGGAGAAGTATTAATAATAGCTAGGGTTTATGTAGATTTTAAGGTTTACAGAGCACTTTACAAATATGATCCCGTCCTATCCTCATAACAACCCTGGGAAGTAGGCACTATCAGTGTCCTCAGTTTATGGATGGGAAAATTGAAGTAGATTCTGTTTAAGTGGTAGACTTGGAATTTGAACTCAGGTCCTCTAACTTTAGATTCAGAAGTCTTCTGACTACACCAAGGTCATAGCTTGACTCGTAAGAGCAGGGAGAGAAACTTAGCCCTGATCAGAGTGAGCTAACCCCTTCTGTGGGATTTCACAGTTCAGAGGATCCTCTAAAAGATTTCTCTCCTTCCCCTCTGTCTCCCCAATGTTCTACTCACCAAGATACTTGGCTCGCTCTTCTCTCCGCTCCTTTGCCAGCTTGTGTCTTTCTCCTGCTTTCTTGGCATCTGGGCACCATATGAGATGAGATAAGAGTTGGAATTAACTGAAAGCCACTACAAGTTTCCTTCCCCTTTTAGGACAAGCCTCCATTTCCCAGATGGGAGAAAGAGGAGTCTCTACCTTAAGTCAAGAGAAGGGAGTGGTAACCCAGGCTACTAGGGGCTGAGTCACGGTGGGCAAGCATTTAGGCTCATATCCCTACCCCCAGAAGAAATGGGGCTGGGTCTCTGGGCATGAGAAGGGAGGACAGGAAGGAGTACACACCTACCTTGTCTAGGACTGGGGTTGGTGGAACCTGGGGCAGCAGTTGGGGATGGCTGGCTGCTCCTGGCAGGGGACTTGGAGTCCTGGGGAGTCCCTCTGGGTGGTGGAGCAAGAGTTTCACTTTTCTCTTCTGTCAGGAGAGGATCCTCCTTCTGGGGTACTGTTTGCTCTAGAGAAGTTGCCAACTCCAGGGTGGGGGAGGCTGGGGGCTGAGCACTCCCTAGAGGACTCTTCGTGGCCGGTGGGGTATCTGGCGGGGTATCTGGAACCAGAGCAGGCGTTTGTAGAGAGAGGTCAGCTGAAGGGGAAATTCTTGGGTCTGCAGAGGTTCCAGTCTCCTCAACTAGAAGATAAAAGCCAAAAACAGAGAAAGAAAGTCAATTCCTCAAAATAAAGATCCCAGATTCAGGTACCAAGCCTTCAGGTGGTCAGTTTCCATAATGAACAGGAGGCTGCCCTGTTAGAGAGGACACTGAGGGCAGGGAATGTGCAGGGCTGCAGCAAGGGAGTCTCTGACGACTGTCTGAAGAAACTGGGGGTGTTCTGAAGGAAAAAGAGAAGAACTCGGGTCAAAGTGTGAACATCATGAATCTCTTCAAGTATCTGAAGCCATCACATAGAAGAGAGAATTGATTTATTCTGTTGGACCCCGAAGGACAGAGCAAAGAATACAAAAGTCACCAGGAGACACATTTCAGTCTAATAGAAGGAAAAAGTGCCTAACAATTCGAATTCTAAGTTTTTAGTAGCAAGGGATAGGATGAACAGCAGGAGGCCATTCCAAGGGAATGCCTAAATGAATGGTGGCATACAAATGTAATGGAATATGACTTCCCTGTAAGAAATGACAAATACAAGGAATTTAGAGCATCTCAGGAAGGTTCACCAACTGATGAGAGTTAAGTAAGCAGAAGCAGACCAACCCTTTCAACAAGGACCACAGTAAACAACATGGAAGGACTTCTGATCACTGCAATGACCAAGGGTGATGTCATCGGGTGAAGTGTGCCTCCTGCTCCTCCTCAGAGACACAGAGGATTCTGGGTACAAAATCAGACATGTCCCATGAATCATTGCGGCAAGGTGATGCAATGGATAGAATGCTGGACCTGGAGTTGGAAAATCCTGGGTTCAAATCCCATCTCAGACCCTTCCTAGCTGTGTGACCTGGAACAAGTCCTATAAACCCCTTGCCTCAGTTTCTTCATCTGGAAAACGGGGATAATAACAGCATTTCTCTTCCCAGAGTTCTTAGGAGGCTCAAATACAAATATTTGTAAAGTGCTTTGCAAACCTTTAAGCACTCTAGAAATGTCAGCCATTATTACTGTTTAACTATATTTTATTACAAGGGAGGGGGCATTATTTGGATGCCATCCTGACTGCTCCCCCACACCTGGAACTCTCTCCCTTCTCATCGTTACCTGCTGGCTTCCTTCAAGTCGCTGTCAAAGTTCCTTCTTCTGAAAGGACTTCCCAGTTCTCCTTAGCACTTTGTCCCTACTAATTATCTCTGTTTATCCTGCATACATCTTGTTTGTACACAGCTGCTTGTCTGTTGTCTCCCTCACTAGACTGTGAACTCCTGGAGGGAGCTTTTTTTTGCCTTTCTTTGTATCCTCAGCACTTAGCACAATGCCTGGTATGTAGTAGGTGTTTAATAAATGTTAGTTGCCTAACTGCTGTTTACAAAAAAAGCACAAATAAAATTCTTTTTTAAAAATTTCTGCAAACAAAGAAACAAACATACACGCTATTAGAGTTGTGTGACCGAGGCTGCCTCAGGAGGTGGTGAGGTCCCCATCACTGAGGATTGTTCAGTGGATACTGAATGATCATTTCTAAAGGATATTCTAGAGTGAATCCTGGCTCGAGGACAGGTTGGGCTTGAAGACCACTAAGGTTCTTCCATGAAATTTTATGATTCTATGCCTGTGACTCAGCTGGAAATAGGGGTGAGGTAACTTCGGTTTTATAATTGGGAAGACCTAGGTTTGAATCCCACCTCAGATCCTTACTAGTTATGTGATCCTGGGCAAGTCACTTAACCTGTCTCAGTTTCCTCATCTATGAAATGAGAGGACTAGACTCTATACTGTCTTCCAGTCCTATTAGCCTATGGTCTTATATCTCAGACTGGGGTGAAGGGTAGGTTCAGAGATGTAGAATGGGAAAGGACCTTAGTGATCACTTAACCCAACCTTCCTCTGTTTGCTGAAATGGAATGCCACCAGAGAGTGTAAAAGGTTTGTTCAATATCACACAGCTAGGAATTAACACATGCAAGACTCAAACCCAGGCTCTCTGAAAGATGGGGTGCTCTTTCCGCCATATTAGACTCCAAAATACACACTGGGGCAGGCTGTCAGGAGCTCAGATCCCTATTCCTTACCTACCATGTGACAACCCCCCAGAGCATACTGACTGCTGCTCCTTGCTTCTACCACTCTAGGAAGTAGGGGTCCTCTCTTCTAGCGGCAGCCTTAGAGGAAAGGGGAGAAATCTCTCACCATGCTCCCCTGCTACTGTGAGGAAGGACACAGGTGCCACAGACAGCCTGGCGCTGAGCTCAGGGGATGGGAATGCAGGGCAGGCAGAGACTCCTGCCTAGGCTGGCCACTCTGACATGGCAGGAAGTGAGGTACCTGGTGGGAAGGGGAGGGGATGACAGCAGGCCCAGAGGTAAGGACAGCCCCACCCCAGAGGAAGGCAGAGGAATAGGGATAAGCCCAGGCAGGGGCCAGAACCCAGAGGAGGCTGAGGCAGCCCACCCTTTCACTCTATAATTAGTGCAGAGGGTTTTCAGCATCTGTAATTCACCGACAATTTCTGGTCTCCCAAAGGCAGCCACAGGAGCTTGAGCTGAGGGAAGAGCAAATGACACCCTTCTCAGCCACTCCCTCCCCCAACCTCTTACACAAAACAGAGCCAGAAAGGGAGACACACAGAGAGATCCTTGTCATGTCATATTACATATTAGAGTTACCTGTATTTTTGTCTTATTCTCAACTAGACTATAAGCTCCATGAGGGCAGGGCTAATGTCTCTTCCAACACCTGGTAAAAAACTCAACACGCAGCAGAGCAGAGTGTGGGACTTGGGAGTCAGGAAGAGCTGGGTTAGAATCTTGCCTCTGGGGCTAATTATCTATATAACCTTGAGCAGTCTTCTTACCTCCCTAGTTCTCAGTTTCCTCATCCGTAAAATGAGGGTGATACTAGCATCTACCCAACAGGGTGGTTCTTGTGAGGACTGGGTGTGCTAATGTTTATAGATTATTTCAAAAACCTTTAGGGACTGCAATAAAAGCTAGCTATCATCATCACCATCATCATTAGGAACATAGATTTAGAGTTGGAAGGAACCTTAGAGGTCATCTGGTCCTTGCCCTTCAGTTTACAGATGAGGAAACTGAAACCCAGAGAGGGTATGACCTACTCAAGGTCATGTCAATCCTAAGCAGCAGAGAAAGAACTACAATCCTTATCTAGACCCCAAATCTAGTCCCCAGTTGTCAGTATATTGGACACACTCACACACATTTCCAGTCCCTACTCTTGGTAAGATGCTGTACAATATCCTCTCTGAATTAACACACAAACAAAAGTGGAGATTATATATAAAAATTTATATAAATATATGAGTATGTGTGTGCATTTTTTAATCTGTTCCTATATATTTACACACATATATTTACACATACACATGCGTATATATGTACACACATCATGCATGTTGCGTGTATATGTATGTAGATTGTGCACATGCATACACACATCTACATACATGAATGTGTACATGTACATATATGTGTGTGTAGTAGTAGTGGTGGTGGTAGTAGTAGTAGTAATAGATAGTGATTTCCATAATAGGCAGTATGATACTGGAATAGTAAGACAGTGTAGATACATAACTGGCCTAGGAGTCAGGAAGGCCTGGATTCAAATCCTGCCTCTGACACATACTGGTTGTATGACCTTGGGGAATTCATGTAACCTCTTAAGGCTCAAGACTCTGAAGTTGCAGGGAAGGTGTCAACCTGCATTAGTAAAGGAAGTCTCCTCATCTGCGAATTCCTTATATCAACAAAATCACAGGACTAGACCTTGTTCCTACCCAGAGATTCCCACAAATACAGATAAACTGATACATACGTATCCCAGAGCACATGGAGCTCCTGCTCAGCCCTGCTTGCACAGTGTACTGCCTTTTGCTCTACCCAAGTGAGGGACCTGTTCCCTGCTCCCATATCTGGAGCCAGCTACAACCTCCTTTGCCCAATCCTGCCTTCAAAGATATTTGTACCTAGAACCTCCCCCTCTGGGCCATGTGGAACCAAGGGCAAATTTCCAGAAAGACTTGGGGAGTCAGTCATGCCAGACTGGGGGGTGCCATCTCCACTGGATGGTTCAAGGCCACTCAATAATAATACGGACATGGAGTCAGAGGCACTTTTGAAGCCTGGGTCTCCTAGCATGCTGACATCAGGCAGGCTTACTACAGAAACTTTTAAAAATTTAAATGTTTGTATCATTTAAACAAATGCTGTATTTGCTGTTCTTTTATCATCTCTCTGTCACTTACCAACAATGACTCCCTCCCCCAACTATGTACTTTGCTGTTGATACAGTTAAGCAAAACAAATCAAGCCATTGGCCATATCTGACAACGTGGGCCTCATCCCACACCTAGAGTTCACCACCTCTTTGCCAAGGGAGTTAGTTTAGCTTCTCTGGGTCAGAATGCAAATGACATTGCTCTTAGGGGGCAGAATGTTGCCTTTATGAGAGGGAGTGTAATGACTGATTTGAAGACTGAAGATCTGGGTTCAAATCCCGGCACTACTACTTAATACCTCTGTGATCTTGGACAAGTCACTTAAGGTCTCCAGGCCTCAGTTTACCCCTTTGTAAAATGAGGAAGATTGGACTACGTGCCCTCCAAAGTCCCTTCCACTCTAAATCTATGATCCTCAAACCTTCCCTCATCCTAGTTTGACACATTGGATCATAGACTTGGAGGTGGAAGGGACCTTAGAGGTCAGGTCCAGCCTGTTTATTTTACAGATCAGTGTTATGATCCTGTCATCTCTAAGGCCCCTCCAAGAAGGAGCTGAGTATCTTGTGATGAGGTACCAGGCTCCTTGGTTCCATGTCACTTTGCTCCAAGGTGGAAGAGGGGGAGGAGAAAGACCAGGGGGAAAGGAACCTTCCTCTTCCACTGGCCTGGCCCCAGCCCGCCATTGTTCATGGCCTCCAATCAGGAGCACCCACTTCCTGTTATTTCAGGGGCAGGAAATGATGACATCCCGCCTGGGCCCCACCAGACCCTGCAGACCTGTTAGCCAGCCCCTTCTAGCTCCCAAACCTTTGACTTAAACTGCGGCTCTCAGGCTACTTCTCTGCTCCCTGGTACCCAGATTTGGTACTGGAAGTAGAAAGATTTGAAATCAAGACATGATCTCCCCTCAGAGGGAAAGGCACTTTAGGATAAAGAGGGTAGAGGTAGGGTTCCAAACACCCTGGCCTCAAGTAATCAGACTCATTCAAGAATCCCAGCTGGCTCAGCCTCAGGAATACTCTGGGACCTGGCCAGTACAGTCCTGACCTCAGGGGTGTGTGGGGTTTTGAATGGCACGTAGTTTGGGCCTACTCTGGGAAAGTGAAGGTGGGAGTAGGAGACACAGGAATAAGGTAAAAGCAGAGGGGCTTGGGACTGGCTAGATACCCTGCTCCTTACAACTCACTATTTCAGTGTGTTATAGAAGGAAATGAGGTCATTATCCAGATAATTTAATTGATCTTGCAAATCTAGGGCCCCTCCAAAATCACAGAATGCCAGAATTGGGGAAGAGGCCTTAGAACACTGAACATAAAATATTAGCACTGATAAGGCCAAGGAGACCTTAATATAATCTTCATTTTACAGAAAAAGGAAACTGATGGTCAGGAGGATTAAGTGACCTTGTCCAAGGTCAGATAGCAAATCTTTGTCACAGTCATATTTCTACTTCCTTTGGCACTTTGAAAGCCAAACCTTGATGTCCTAAGGGTTGGTAAGGTCCCTTAGACTGGGGAGGGAATGGGAAGCAGAATGGTGGGGGATTGTGATAGCTAGGCTTGGGGTATCATATCTCACTTCTATCCCCATTCCCACCCTACTCCTCTCAGGCAGCCCCAATGATTGGGGGTGGATGAACAAGACCTGCAGCTGGCACAGTAACACTGAAGACTGTGCCCAGGGGTGCCAGGCAGGGCTGCTACCCTCAAAACAAAGCTACATTATCTGGGGCTCACCCGGCTGGCTCCCTTTACCCAGAGGCCCAGCTGGTGCCAGTAGGCATGGCTGCCTGGCCCCCTGAGGCCTCAGGCCAGACCAGATCAGAGGTCTCCTTTCCTGAGGCTCTTGAATTTTTTAGCCAGCCCTCAGTGCTCCTTACTTGGTGCCCATGGAGGTTTTGGCCCAGAGGAGGGGCCAATAAACAGACCTACTACAGTCAGGAATAGGGGAGTGGGCCAAGACACCGATACCTTTCTGGGCCTGGGGCTAGCACTGAGCAGGAGAGAACTCTCAGTCCCTTTCCCTTCATTTGCATATGCATGACAGCACATTAGGGGCTCATTAATAGCCTCATTACTGAGACCCATCCAGTCCACGGAGCCAGGTTGAGAGAGGAGAAGGGGAAGGAGGAGGGGGAATGGGAGAGGAAGAATGGAGCAGGCCAGAGCCACAGGGAAACTAAGCCTAAGGGGCCCTCTGTCCCTAAGACTCTATCCAGGGCCCTACCTCATCATAATCATTGACATTTGCACAACTTCACTATCTGAAATTTCACAGCGTAAAACTGACAGGTTTGCAAAGTGCTTTGCATAAGTATGGCAACAACCCTGGGAAGAAGATGTTGTAGGTACCGGTCACACTTTGCAAAGGAGAAAACAGACTTGGAAAAACTTCGGGACTTAGGGACCCTCTAGTAAGAGTAAGAGGCCGAATTCTAGCCCAAGTTTTCCCTGGTAGATTGTAAGATCCTTGAGGGCAAGGACTATCTTTTGCCTCTTTTTGTATCCCTAGTGCTTAGCATACTGCCCAGCACATAGTAAGTGCTTAACAAATGTTTATTGACTGACTACAAGCCCAGCACTCTATATCCTGGACCATGAATAAGCAGGATTTCTGGGTAGAGAGCATTCATTCCACCCAGGGGGTTCTTCCCTCTGTATCCAAACCAGTTACCTCATCCAGAGCTTCCCAGACTGTAAACAGACCTGTCTCCTCATTCAAGTCCATTCTGTACAGAGACTAGTCTCCCCAATTGAGTAAACAGAAGTCATTTCATCGAAGGTCCCAAATACACATGACCCTATCCAGAATTCTGTTCTACTCCCTACAATCAGACAAGTTGCCCCGGGTCTCCCCTCCATGCAAACTAGTTCTTCTATCCAAATTACCTTCTCAAGTCAGTATACAGCATCAGTAACCAGTATACAGACCACTTCCTTCTCCAGTTCCTGTTCCCCGTCTGCCAATCTGCCAGGGACCTGTGGAGACCCTTGAGTGCAAAGGGGTTGGGAAAAGGGGCATATCAATGACCTTAGAGAGGCTGGCAAAGTCTTTGGGAAGCTTCCAAGACCCTGAAGCTCTCTCAAGCCTCATCAGAGCAAAGATCAAAATCCAGCTATCTCAACTGTTAGATTTGTGTTCTAAACCCCAACAGCATTACCCCACAGCCACAGACCCTGCCCTCCCAATATCCCACACTCTTCCACACCCTAGAACATAACTAAGCACCCATCCTAGTACCAATGGCTGTGGTTGGGAGGTTACAGTGAACACCCACTGGGCATCACAGCAACCCCACCTATCCCTAGGATCCCCCACACCCACAGACACTGTTTCATTCTGAGCTCGAGGCCCTGAGGGGGGCAAGGAGGTGACTGGGATTAGATTCTGACTCCTGGAAGCAAAGTGGGGAAGGTGTGGAAAGGAAGCAAGGCTCAGGCCCACATCACTGCCTGAGTCAGTGAGAAAGGGACTCACTTAGGAGTCCTGAGCTCCCAGCTCTATAAGTTCTGCCCCCTCCTTAGGAGTTATATCCCAGAAAAGATTGCTTTTCCCTCCCTCCCCTCAAACATACTTGTTCCCACTTCCTAATCACATTCCTACTCAATATAGCCTCAGAACTGGTTACTGGTGGGAGGAGTGGAGTTGGGGGATATGGGATAATGCTCCTTTTTATTACCCCAAATCTCAAGAACTTCCTTTCTTGGAGATGGACAGAACCTAGAGGATGCAAACTGAAGCCTTTGCCCCATTCTATAGAGTAGAGAAACTGAGGCCTAAGAGAGCTCAGCTTAATGATGATGCCAGGAAATTTGGGAAAGCAGGCCTGGAAGTAAAAGGGAGAAGTCTTGGAGTCTGAAAGGGCAGGAGACTGAGCTTGTGTTCTGGCCCCATACCCTTCCCCCACCCCAAATTCCGAAATGAGCTTGGAGGCTGGGGAATCTTGCCTAGGGGCCCAAGGCCTAGCCTGGCTCTAAGGGAAGTCAGGGCCCCCTCCCAGCCTCCCGCCCTAGCCCCTAACAATGCCGCCTCCCCCTTCACTCCCCTCCCCTCCCCCAACCCTCGCTTTTATTCTGCCAGTTACTTGGCAGCCACAGTGCAGTCAGGGCCTCCCCCCTCCCCCTCGGCCTCTGCTGCCCCAGCCACCCGCACACTTCGTGGCAGCTGGAGCGATGGGGGAATGGAGGAGGGTAGCGATCTGAATGGGAGGTGGGGTGTGTGTGGAGTAAGGCTCCAGATCTGGTTGGGGGCGGTGTACTCTCCAGGCTTCCCGGAGGGAACTTGGTGGGGAAGTCTGGGTTCTGATCTGCTAAGCCCCAAAGACTGACAACTAGGGAGGGGGTAGAGGCGTGGGGGGAGGGGGTAAGGGACCCTTCCTGGCCAGGATAGGTAGACAGGCCAATTCCTTCCAATTCCTTCTCGCACTCTACTCCCTGGTGTATGGGAACCCATCCCTGCGGAAGACGAGGATGTGGAAAAGGGGCTCTGCGTCTCCTTCCCAGGAGGCAGCTCCACAAGTTGGAAGAAAAGCAACTCGCCCCCACTTCCACTCCCTCTCACCCCCGCCGCTCCATACACAAGCCCTGGAGAAGGGGAAGCGGAGGCTGGGCTGAGGAGGCATGTGACGGGGCAGGACTGAGGAGGGGAGGGGGGGGTCGGGGGAGCACAGAAACCAAGACAGAGTTGGAGCCGGAGGCTCGGCGTGGGGGATGAGTGGTCCCCGGGTGCAGAGAGGGGAGTGGGATAGCAGCAAAGTCTGGGATCCATCTCCAGGGCGCCGAGCTGAGAATATTTGGGGGCAGCCGGGACGGCGGATCGGGGGAGAGCCTCTGGGAATACCAGGCCCTAAATCGGAGGAGAGGCCGGTTCCTGGGCGGGCACATCCCGAAGGCTGCAGCGACCGTGGCTAGAGGCAGGGACGGGGGGGAGGGGGGCAGCTGTCAGAAGATGCCAGTGTCCTGGAGCCGCAGCCGCAGCTTTTATTTTTAAAACTCCCCACTCCCCAGCAGTCTCTGGACCAGATGGGGGCGGGAGGGCGGGCGCCCCCATCCCCTTGCCAGGCCTCTGAGCTGCGCAGCCCACCCAGGGCCTCCCTCCCGGCCTCAGTCCATTGCCGAGCCCCAGCCTCTCGGCCGACGCGGCGGGTACCTTGTGAGGCGCTGGGGTCCGGCTCCGGGTGCTGGCCCTGGTCCATGGCTCCTGTGCGGCGGGGTGGGGTCTGCTCCTCTGCGGAACGCCTAGAGATCTCCGCCGCGGAGGCGGCGCCGGTCGGAGCTTGGTGCTTCCCCCACCCCCGTGGCTTCTGGGGGGATCGGACGGCTCATCCCGCCTCGGCTTCCTTTTTCCCTCCTCCTCCTCTTCCTCTTCTAGAGATCCGGGGAATGGGGTTCACCCGCACCTCCAAACGCAAGCGATCAGGACCCAGGGGCCCCGTGCAACTGGCGAGGCGGAGATCCGCGGGCGCCGGGCTAGCGGGGCGGGGCGGTGGGGGTGGGGGCGGCGACGGCCTCGACAGCTGCCCAGTCTCGGCCCGGCCCCGGCCACGGCCCCTGAGCTATTGTACGGATTCCCGGCTCCGGCCCTGGGCTCTCCGCTGGCCTGTACCAAGTGTTCCACCGAAGGGGAGGATGGCCCCCCCTTGCGAACCTGCGCGGGAGGGTAGAAGGTGTCAACCTCTGCTGCTCCGCCTCTAGCAAGGGAGAAAATACTAAAGACGCGGGGACCTCTCTTTGCCAGAGAAAAGGAGACCGGCAAAAAGGCTTGGGGAGGGGCCTTTCGGGCCGTCTTTCCCCCGCGAACGTAATTTGGTATCGGCCAGCAGAGCGTGGAGTCTATGTAGGGAGAGTTGAGAAGCTGGTGACTCACCACCCCCGGGAAGGGGGGGCGGCATGTGGGCCCCCGGTTCACCACCCCCCCAATCTACCAGCAGACGTGTGAGGTTTGCGGGCCTGGGGTTATAGGACACCACTCCCAACTGAGAAAAAATAAAATCCCGATCGAATAGGCCCCCCCCCCCTCGGTCCTAAGCCCAGTTGGCTACTGCGGGAAGGGGATGCCAGAAGCTCTCCTTCCCCGAGGAGCTGCTTCTCTGCCTGTTGCAGGCTCAGAGCTAGGTTCGAGCAGGGCCCAGAGGCTTGGCTTCCTTAGCCCAAAACCATTGGCACACACTGCTCCCCCAATCCTAAATGACCTCAGTACTCCGAAGGGGGCCGAGGAAACTCGGGCAGATGCCCTGACCCTCTCCCTTCCCCCCTCCTCTTTCAGTAATTATAACTGAAACTTGTAAGCCCATTCAGGGCCACATCTGTCTCTCTCCTCCCAATGGTTTCCCCCCTCCCCCTTCTGACCCTGCGGTCTCTGCCTTCCCCCTCCATCAGCATCCCCACCCCCTTCTCCCCAGGCCCACTGAGGAAGCTGGGGCCAGGGACAGGAGCCAAGTCCGTCGTCCCAGACTACATCGGACAAAGTGCAGGAGCTTGCTCAGAAAGGTGGATCGATGGGACTGCAGGGGCCTGGTGAGAGATGAATGCAAGAGAGGGAGAGAATAAGGGAAGGTGGGGTTTGAGTGGAAGGGAGGATAAAATCGGATCCTGCCCACTCCTGGGTTTGCCCTTTGTCCTGACCCCAGGAGTTTCAAGTTGCCGGCTCTTTCATTGTCCAGGGATTAGCCAGTGGTCCAGATGTGAGGGCCTCTCTCTGGGGATCAAGTATGCCCCATTGCTGCTCCCAGAGCTCTGAACAGACTCATCTTCCCTGAAGTCAGTTTCTGGAGGGAGTAGGGATGCTGGGCCACCCACATACATCAAGACAATGAGATCCATGCCTCTGGTGCCTTGGAAAGAAGATGCCCTCTCTTTTGGGGTCCTTGGAGGTAAGGGAGTGAAGAGGGAGCATCAGTGACCTAGAAGACAGGCCCTGAAATTAACTGCTAGTTGAGCTGAAATAGTAAATTCAGGGAGTGAGGGAAGTGTCAGGAACCCAGACTGAAGATCCAAGATAGGACAAATTCAACATTAAGACAACAGCGATGACACAGACATTCTTCAAATCATGTAAGAGCTGGAAGGGACCTTAGAGACTATAAGACTCCATTTATACATGAGGAACCTGAGACACAGAGAGGGGAAGTGATTTGTTTAAGGTGATAGAGCAAGTCAGTAAGAGAGTCAGTACTGGAACCCAGTTCTGACTTTCAGCCAAGTTCGAGACCCTGTTCCTTGTTTCACAGAGTATCTCCTTAGTATAATTATGCCAAAAGATGAGGAAATAAAGATCTACACGAGACCTGGTCCCATAATATATGGACAACCTAGCAGAAAGGGAATCAGACATAGGGAGAAAAATATAACTACCTCCCCCTCCCCTGTCTGGAGGTTTTGTCTTGTCTGTTCACTCACAGCCTTCATTGACTGTACCACTGGCCAGAGTGGTCAGGGAAGGCTTCCCAAAGGAGAGAGCATCTGAGTTAGGCCTTAAAAGACTACAATAAAAATGGATAACATTTCCTTAACCTGTTATAGTTTACAAAATGAATGCCTTACGGCAGCCCCATAAGATTTGGAGGAAAAGTGTTATTATCTTTACAAAGGAGGAAACAAGCATCCAATCAACAAGCATTTATTAAACACATACCAAGGACTAACTGGCACAGTGCTAGGAGCTGGAGCTAGAAGAATGAAACAGCTCCTACCTTCAAGGAACTTCCATTCTACTGAATCCAAATGAGAGATTTAAAACAACAAAAAAATAAATACAAGGTAATTTCCAGGGAGGCACTAGCAACTAAGAGGAAGCAGTTAACATTTCATGTATTTGAGATGGTACTTCCATTCATACACTGTGTTTCTGCTAAACTGACCTACTGGCTTCTTCCTTACATAGTGTTTTGTGCATTGTAAACACTTAATAAATTCTTTTTTCATTCACTCATTTATTCATGGACTCAAAAATATTATCTCAAAATGTCTTTGCAGGGGCAGCTAGGTGGTTCAGTGGATAAAGCAATGACTCTGGAGTCACGAAGACCTGAGTTCAAATGTGGCCTCATGCACTTACTAGCTGTGTGACACTGGGCAAATCACTTCACCCAGATTGCCTAGAAAGAAAGAAAGATATCTTTGAACAGACTGCTTATCATGCCTAGAATACACCCTTGATAAACCTTTAACTCGAAATCAGTCCCTCCATGAGGCTCAGCTCATGGCACAATGCACATGAACTTCCTGGTCCCCTGGTTCTTATCTTTCTCTCTCTCCTGAAATTACTTTGTTATGTACTTACCTGCCTTCATGTTGCATCATATACCACCCCCACTCCATTTAATAGAAACTCCTCAAGACCAAAAACTGATTCCTTTTTTATGTTTTTAGCCCTAGCCCCTGGCTCAGTGCCTAGAACACAGTAGGCACTTAATGAATGATTATCAGATTTAATTGGCTATTATAAATAGTAAATGCTAGAGCTGCTACCAGAACCCAGAGCCCTTTCCCACAATATCCCATTTATTTACAAGAAAATTATTTAGATAGCATTTTTATAGTTAGAGATTGGGGAAAGGAATATTTTTTGGCAGAAAGAGAGCACCTCAGTCAACATAAACAAAGTTCCAGAGATGGGAAAGACCAGGATGGGAGGAGGGAACTCTTTGGTGAATTTTAGTAATCCCATAGGAATTAACATAGGAAATAATGGTAAAGTTGGAAAGGGGTAGTGAGGTCAGAATTTGAAGGGCTTTGAATGTCAAGTTAAAAATCCTTGGAACTTTGTCCTATAGGTAACTGGGAGCTATTGAATGGTTTGGAGCATGGATGTGGCATGATCAACACCACTATTTTGTTTAAAAGGGACTTAAAAGCCTTTTAGTCAAGTATTTAATTGTGCTGTGCCAGACCTAGCCTCTACTCCTGGAGAAGTCACAGTCTGAAGCAGCTATCCATGTACAGGATCTTTAGAGAGAAGAAAAGACCAGGAGGGTCAGTGTTGACTAAGTAGAGCCCTGACCTATGTATGAGTCAGGAGACTCCAGTTAAAATGCCACCTTTGCTACTAACTTGCTATGTGACCTTGGGCAAGTCCCTTTCCTGGGTCTTTGCTTTTCTTTTCCTTTTGGTGGCAGTTGGGGTGCAGTGACTTGCCCAGGATCGTATAACTATTAAGTGTCTGAGGCTGCATTTGAATTAAGGCCCTCCTAACTTCACTGCTGGTGCTCTATCCATTGTGCCACCTAGCTGCCTCAGTCTCTGTTTTTCCATCTACATATTTTTAAAGGGTTAATCTTTGCACTTTTGTATCAATTTGTTCATAAATCAGATAACAAAAGTGGAAATCCAGTAGATACAACTTGCAAGGTGAACCAGAGCCATCTTTAATAGTACTGAAACTCATTTTAACAGCTAGAGCTGACTCTGGCAGTCCGTTGTTGCTCTCTGTTTATTGGTTGGGGTGGAATAGATAATCTCTCAAAGTTTGATGTTCTAGGGCACTATCGATGACAGGAAGGATTGATGTCTTTGCATTCTTTACAGTATGTTTTAGGGAATGGGGGGATTAAGATGAAGGAATTACTGACGATGCTCTATCAGAGAGAAGGGCCAGGTGCTTCCACATCCAGACAAGGCAGCAGGAAACTAACTCTCCAGGGCTTTGCATCAATCTGGGAAGTCTCCCAGGATTAGGCGGTAAAATTTAGGAGCTTGGTGAGTGAGGGCCTGTTTATTGGGATGGTGAAGAAAGTGACTCAAGGAAGTATTAGAGGCTGGGCCTAAGTGTCAAGGTAACATCTAGGAGAACAAGTGAAGGAGGCTTTTGAGTTCATCTCCTTTCCATTCAAATCCCTATTGCCTACAAAATTTTGTTTAAATTGAGTCTGTAGCCAAAGAAGAAGCTAAGTTATCACTCTTTGCAGATGATATGATGATATACTTAGAGAATCCCAGAGATTCAAGTAAAAAACAACTTGAAATAATAAACAACTTTGGCAAATTTGCAGGTTACAAAATAAACCCACACAAATCTTCTGCATTCCTATATATTAGAAATGATGAACAAGAAGACTTCAGGGAGGCCTGGAAGGACTTATATGATCTGATGCTGAGTGAAAGAAGCAGAACCAGGAAAACTTTGTGCACATCAACGACCACAGTGTGCAAGAGTTTTTTCTGGTAGACTTGGAACTTCGTAATAACACAAGAACTTACTGAAAAGAAAAAAAATCCCAATGACGATTTTCTAAGGCAAAATGCCTCCCACACTCAGAGAAAGAAATATGGAAGTCATTTGCAGAATGTAGCAGATCATGTTTGTGT